>CM035227.1:108446186-109186524 GCA_020226215.1 Sindora glabra | reverse complement strand
AAACCCCATACCCCTTAAACCCCAAACCCTTAAACCCCAAACCCCAAACCCTAAACCCCAAAACCCCAAACCCTAAAACCCCATACCCCAAACCCCAAATCCCTAAACCTAACCACTAACCCCAACCCAACCCCAACCCGAAACCCTAACCCAAAACCCGAAACCTAAACCGAAACCTAAACCCAACCCCCAAACCCACACCCAAGACCCAAACCCTATACCCTATAAACCCTAAACCCTTAAATCCTAAATCCTAAACCCTAAAGCCCTATACCCTACACCCTAAACCCTTACAACCAAAAACCCGCAAAATCCAAACCCCGAACCCTTAAACCCTAAACACCTAGCCCCTGAGCCCCCAAACTCCAAACCCAAAACCCCAAACCCTAAATCCTAACCCTTAAACCCTAAAGTCAAATAACCACTTCATTAGGATACATGAGTTAACAATATCATATGAAAGCACCCTTGAACTATAAAAAGCAATCTAATTATTTCACTACTCATATTTCTTTTCATTATATGCACTTGAGGTCATTCAATCTTATATATGATTATGTAATTGACTATTAGTGTCTAGAGGCAAACTTTAATAATTATATTCAATTATGTAGTCAAATATAAGGGTTTAGAGGTAATTTTGGATAGTCATAGTTAATTATCTAATTAACTATCATTGTTGAGAGGCAAGATCTTGGCTTGAGAGTCAATAATAAGGTCTAGAGAGTAAATTGGTCCCATATAGTTAACTACTACTAGAAGTTTTACAAATTTTCATGTGCAAGCATTGTTCATCTATATTAAATAACCACCAAATCATATTTAATTCATGTCAAACTTTAACCAAGATATTAATAGCATTAAATGCCATTCCAATACATTATAACCCGTCATTCAATCCACTAATTTAATGCATCTAACATCATTTTCAAGTATAATCATCATTAAACTATAAAAATATTAAAACTTATTAAAACGATAATTTAAGTTAGAGATCCAGTAAAATACTACTTATAATCTTGAACATCAAAGATTAAAAGTTTAGAATGATATAATTAGAGCC
Organism: Sindora glabra; assembly: GCA_020226215.1. NCBI lineage: Eukaryota > Viridiplantae > Streptophyta > Magnoliopsida > Fabales > Fabaceae > Sindora > Sindora glabra. The sequence continues at coordinate 109,185,461 of CM035227.1, read as the reverse complement.
TATATTCATTAAATAAAGGAAGATTTAAATTTAAAGTTCTTTGTGGCTCAATTTCCATCAATTAGTTCAACTTGTATTTTATGTTTAAAGGAGAAATTGTATAGGCATAAAAGAGATTAATTAATAAGGAAGCAAGATTTGTGAGTTTCTTACTTTGAGGAAGTGAGATTGACGAAGAAATGAAGGATTCCTCTTAGAGCTTTAGGTTTCCTTATAGAAGATAAAGATAATGATAGTGATAGAAAATCGAAATTAAATAAAAGGAAAAGTGTTAGGTTATTTTATGAAGTAAGAGGTTATGGGCATTTTGGAAAAAAGAGGTAAAATATAGTTTTAACTTATCAACTAATCTAGCTTGGCTATAGTTATAGTTGATTACACTTACCTAGAGAATAGTCCAAATAGGCATAGTCAATTATTTCCCTATTCATTACATAAATTTTCATTATTTGCCTTATAATTTTTTTCCTACTCTTATGCATACTCAATTTCTTATATATTATTAAGTTTTTCATCATACATATTCTTCCCACATAACCTTCACATTCAATTTACTCATGATTCAAGGTACATCATTCAAGCAATTTTGTATTGAACTTATACAAAATTAATTGTATAAATATAAATTTTAAAATATTACGATTTATTAGAGTGTGTTTCCAAGGTTAGAACCAAGATAAAATGTTTTAGTTGTGGTTAATATGGCCATAACTTAAGAGGATGTAAAAATCTTAAAAACCCAAACCTAAATACTTACAAGAACAAGGGTAAGAAACAAAGAGTAAAGGCATATGCCTTTACTACTAATTCTACCTTAACTTCAAATCATGCTTTTGGATTTGCATTTAGGCCTCTTTCAAGTGATTGTGTGGCCCTAGCTTTAACTTTTGCTTATAAAATTACAACAAGTGGTTGAGGGTACTACTATAGCTTGTGTTTCTAGTTTTACACAAGTTCATTTTATCAATTCTTTTCTTTATAACACTTTATTAGGATGTACTTAACTATTATTTATTTCGTGTCTAATATCCTAAAAGAATTCAAGAACATGGGTCATATGGGCATTGCAAGGTCTATGCAAAATATTTCCAAGACACATGTAGCCAAAGCAAATAGATTCCAATAATATGCAAAGTTTGTACCAATCAAGAAAGTTTCCAAGCTAGAGTCTTCTTTTAGATTGAGTAAATGGACCTAAAGGGGAGTTAAGACATTGCAACTTGGGCTACCAACTTAGATTGGAGTTAAGGATTAGTTTGTAGGATTTTGTGCAATTGTTTTGAGTGTTTAGGGCTTTAAAATATTTGAGAAATGTAACAAGTAGTAGTATTAAATGTGAATTGGTCATTGTATTAGAATGCTTCTATGTACACCAAAATTTATAGAATGTACTATGAACCTATTGTGTTAATGAAATTCTAACTTTAGTTGCCAAATTATGTTGAATGTGTATTTCTTTTTAGTCTTGTTTCTTTTTACTTTATTTTTCGATTTAAGCAATAAATAGATTGCATTTTTTAATATAGTTAAGCTAAAAAAGTTTACTGCTTAGTTAGAAGGTACTTTTGTAGACATATTAGTTATTAAAAACTATTCCTACTACTATTTTGTAAACATAAAAAATAAGGTATCTAGATTGCCTTTTGTAAAATTATGAGATAGAAAAAGAACACTTGTGATGCTAAAGAAATTAGCATAATAGTTGCTTAACTTATTTGAATGTTTATTCATATAATTTCTATTTTCAATACGTAAAATTGCTAAAATAATGTTGCAAATTTCACTAATATCACCGACTTCATTCCACTACAAATTTAAATTACAAATACTACTAGTTAATGAGAAATTAAATTAAACCTAATTACATACATACAAATCATCACATTTATTTTTCTACTTAATGCATCAAGCCCAAACCTTAAGCCCCATTTGACCTTACTCAATACACAGAATCCTTTGTTCCATTATTCCATTCAGTACATTATGCATTTTCTTCCAATCCCACTGTATGGAAAAAAAACAACAACAACATTATTATCACACATAATACCCAATGAAGCTAACATCCTCTTGAAAACACAGTATTTCATCTTCTTGCATGTTCTTAGCAAACCTTACCTTTTTAGCTCTTTAACGACCTTTCAATCACAAGATCATCCTCAATGAATTAAGAGTCATCTTCCTATTAAAGAAGTCACAAACTCTAGTTTCCTTTTACCCTGATCATAAAAAAAATCGACATCCATAGTTTACATTTGTAAAAGAAGTTTGAATAAGTGCCTTTAATCCATAATCATAGTAGTGAAAAGGTTTCTTCATGCTTGCTTGAGACCTAGAAGTTGTCGAGCCATTAGAATCCATTTGAACAAGATGAAGCAGAACAATAAAGGGCTACTATTGTAATAAGTGTGTCTTCAATTTAAGATTTAAGGTTTGATGTGAGAATAATTTAATATATATTTCTAATTTGTGGTTTTCAATTATGAAGCTAATGTGTAATTTGTTTTTCCAAGTTGTTTGGTAAAGTTGCATGTTAGCATTGACATCCAATTATAATTTGCCATGTAAGGAAAAAAAAGTTACATGATACTCATGTGACCAACAATTTTGTTAATTTATGCATGGTGCTAGTGATATCTATCTACTAGTATATGACATCCAATTACAATTGCCATTATCGGGGAAAACAAGTCACGTGATACTTATGTGACGAATGATTTCGTTAATTCATGGATGGTGCTAGTGATATTCTATTTATTAATATATGACTAACGTTAAATCCAAATTTTCAAAGAAGGTGCTAGCAAAATGCGTCCACCCTATAATTAATATGGATAACTTGTATTTTTTTTCCTACAATTTATATATAATTTTAGCTATTAATTATAAAAATTAAAAATTATATGTGTAAAATACAATTACCCAAAAATTGAAGGAAGTAACTTGTAATTTTCCATACTAAATAATAAAAGATAATATTATAGAGAGCTCTACCCCTTAAAAAAATTAAATATTTTCTTCATTGGATTACTTTTTTTAAATATCAGAATAAGTGAATTAAAATTAAAAATATATATCTCATCGCATTAAAAATAACTTAATACTGAAAATACTTAACCTTTATTGACAAAAACTTTAAAAAAAAGTATAAATTATCACTACAAGAGGTAATTGCATTTCACTTCTATTAGCTTTAAAAACTTTCAAATTAAACTCCTAAACTATAAAAAATTTGTAATTAACACCCATATTATACTTAATTATCTATTCCATTAAATTATATATTTTTTTATAAAATTCTTAAACAAGAATCATAATATTATTATATACTACTTTTTTTACATTATTTTTTATATTTTATAATTAATATAAATTAATTTAAATATATATAATTTTAATTAATTACTTAAAAATGAGCTGCAAAATTATATTAAAAATGATGTAATTAAATATATATAATAATATTACCCATTTTTTAAAAATTGATAAAAAATTATATGATTTAATAAAATTATTAAATAAGTAAATGATGGATATTAAGTGAAAAATTTTTATAATTTAAATTTTTATTAATAAGTATACATAATTAATGAGGGTAAAATACGACTATTTCAGAGTTGCTTGGGGTAATTTGCATCTGATTTATAAGTATCCATAATTAATTTGTATTTTGGGGAAAAAAAAATGTTTATGTGAACTTGTCACTCAAGCGGCATTACTCCTGTGAAAAATTGAGAGTGCCCCGGGAGAGATTTATCCTCTTTCTCGACGAAGCTGGAAGCACTAGAAAAGAGCCTGAAAAGAGGGCACCACTGCCCTCTGCAACGAAGTAAGAATTTTTTCCATCCCAAACGAACCCCAACTTCTTCGGTGTTATATGTATCTCCTTCTTCTGCTTTAGTTGCATTGAATTTCTTTGAATATTTCTCCTCCTGCTCTTGATCTGGCTTTAGTTTTTCTTCCCTTATTTTTTTTTCATTCTTTATAGGAATTATACTGGTTTGAACTGAAATCTGAAGAAAATAACAAGATCCATATTCTTTATTTTGTATCCGCTGCCCAAAAAAAAATCGAAAATTCTGTGCCGGTTTTGACAGACGAATGAGTAGCAGTAGACACCGTACTCTTGGGGGTGGGGGTAATCATGTACTGGACTATCTTAAGCGCATGCAGGCGGAGAATCCTGCATTTTTTTATGCAGTCCAGGGTGACACTGGTCACTCGTGCGAAAATATATTCTGGGTTGATGCTGCATCGAGAATGAACTACTCTTATTTTTGGGATGCTGTTATATTGGCACAACCTATAGGACAAGCGGTATCGGGTTGCCATTTGTCGCATTCACTGGGTTTAATCATCATGGACAGCCAGTGCTGTTTGGTTGTGCGCTGTGATTCTCAATGAGTCTGAGGGCTCATTCATATGGCTATTACGGACTTGGTTGAAGCAATGTCCCGAACGGCCCCCTGTCTCCATTACAACTGACTTGGACCAATCCATACAAGTTGCTGTTGCCCAAGTTCTTCCCAAACTTCGTCATCAAATATGTAAATGGAGCATATTCAGAGAAATCCGAGAGAAACTTGATCATCTGTGTCAATCACATCCAGCATTTGAACCTGAATTTGAAAGTGTGTTAATGAGAGCGAGACCATTGATGAGTTTGAGTCTTGTTGGGCATCACTCTTGGAAAGATACTATGTCATGGATAATGAATGGCTTCAGTCTATGTATAATGCACTGGCAACATTGGGTACCAGTTTACTTGCGTGACACTTTCTTTGGTGAGCTTGCTTTAAGGGAGGGAAACGAGATTTTAAACTTTTTCTTTGATGAGTATGTGAATGCATCCACCAGTGTACAGATGCTGATTAAACAATATGAGAAAGCTGTATCAACTTGCATGAAAGGGAATCAAAGGCAGATTATGACACGATTAATAGCAGCCCAGTGTTTAAAAACGCCATCTCCTATGGAAAAACAAGCTGCGAATGTTTACACACGAAGGATATTCATGAAATTTCAAGAGGAATTAGTAGAAACTCTTGCAAATCCTGCAAGAAAAATCGAAGATTCTGGAACCATAGCTACTTATCGTGTTGCCAAATTTGGAGACAACCAAAAATCACATATTGTGACTTTTAATTCTTTTGAGATAAAAGCTACTTGCAGCTGTCAAATGTTTGAATATTCAGGAATTATTTGTAGGCATGTACTAGCAGTCTTCAGAGCAAAAAATGTCCTCACACTTCCTTCTCAGTATGTATTGAAACCGCTGGACAAGGAGTGCAAAAACTGGAGCTTTGTTGGAATGAGCATGCATCTGAGTTCCCAAGTAGTTCTCGTGAGTCTTTAACCATTCGCTATAACAATCTGCGTCAAGAAGCTATCAAATACGTGGAAGAAGGTGCAAAATCTATCCAAATCTATCATGTCTCAATGAAGGCTCTGCAAGAAGCTTCTAAGAAGGTTTCTGCTGTAAAGAATGGAAGTGATGGAACTGCAGAGGGAGCTACACTAGCCAACGGAGGCAGGATTGGATTGCTTGCAGCAGCAGAAGATGAATTGCCATCCCATAAATCTGTGGTTAGTTTCCTAAACCTTGTACTTTATTCTTATATCAATAGTTAATGTTAAGAAAGCTCTTGCTATACAATCATGCTTGCTATGTCTCTGCATAATGGAAAAAATAGGGTGTCTAAGATCAAAAACCAAATATTTCTTAATGGGAATTGATATCAAATTTCAATTTCTAGCATTGTGTGATCAAAATAAGATAATTCCCTGGTCAAGCTGGGAGTGAATTTGATATTTTGTGACACAATTCATTTATGGGAGTTTGTCATTTGATAATACGTCAAGTTTTAATCCATTCAGAGTCAGTCTGTGTTTTCTAAAAAATGATGTTATCTTGCACCGCCTGGTTGGCTGTTGCTGAAATAGTGATGGTAGACCTTGGGAACAGCCTGAGGAGGAGAGGGATGAAAGGACAAGGTCTACCCTTTATGAGATAACTGTATGCTTTTAAAACAAAAATCATTGTTCTTGAGAGTTGAAGTTTTAGGGGGAAAAAATTGGCAAGTTCTCTTGCTGGTTTGTTCTTTTGTTTATTGAGTCTATTTTTTAATTCAGGTAACAAAAATAAAAGAGAGGCTTTAAGTTAAAGCTAGAATGCATATTTCAACTAACCATGTAGTAATTATTTTATTTAATGACACTAGAATGTTTTGATAATTGCATGTTTATTGGTCTATAATAAACTTTTGGTCGGGTCACTTGACACCATGGGGATCAATCCATTGTATACATATATACATATGTATATATTCTTAATAAAGAATGTGATTTTTACCAATCCCTTGTGGGGATCAATTGATTTTGCATGTCATTTTTGGGGGGGAAAAGAAAATCCAATGATAATAAATTATTTTTTTGGGGTGAATCACCAAGTGCGTTAGCTGCTCCGAAGATTAGAGCATTAATGGGTTCCTTCTTCCAGTCATCTCTAGGATTCAAACTCCTGCTCCCATTGACAGGTAAAGGCCATCCGGGGAAAGTATGCTATTCAAGGAACCAATGTCTTGCTAAATATATGATCAATGACTTAAACTGTTGATGATTAAAATGTATACTTTACTAAAATATTTAAGATGGAGTGTCAGATTATAGTTGATCTACATATAATCTGACATGGTTGACATTGAAATCTAATGGTAGATTTTGTGAGAAAATTAATTCTATAAAAATTTATGCAATAGTTTGAGAGTCAGGTTAAATTGGTGTCAATTGATTCTTACCCACTTTTAGTTTTATGGTTGTTTTTCCTGAGGTTCTATTATGATCTTCCCTGCTCACGTACGACACTGAGTACTACCTCTATTGTGAGTATAACTTAATTGAGCTTATTACTCTAGAAGCCGGCCCGATTTTCAGGCTAGTCCGCCTCAGTGGCAGATGTGGGTTATGCCATCTCAATGCCACCATGCATTTTTGCTTCATACTGTTGTTATCAACAACAGTACGTTCCAAATAACTGTTACGTGTATAAAACCACTTCTTCTTTGGACCCTTATTCTTCAGGAGGAGAAGCAAAAGAAATCCAAGAGTTGACTGCTGAGCTGGAGAGTACAAATCAACGATGTGAAGTTTATCGGTCAAATCTGTTGGCTGTACTGAGGGATATGGAAGAACAGAAATTAAAGCTATCAGTGAAGGTCCAAAATGCAAGACTTAGTTTGAAAGAGTAGCTGCGTTTTTGTTTGTTTATCAAGAAAATTATGACCATAGAATGTGTTAGCCAAAATTGTTCCTTGAAGTATGTGTTTATATATTGTTCCTTGAAGTATGTGTTTAATATTATATATATATATATATATATATATATATATATATATATATATATATATATATGTTGTTATTGACAAATAGAAAATATTATCCGATGTTTATAACAGGAGGGGAAAATGTTTTTGATATATTAATATATTAAGTAGTACCTTGTCAAATGTCCGTAGTTCAAATTAATTTATGCAAATATAAGAAAATTGGAAGCTGTTATTACTCAAGAGACTTTGGTTTAGTAATCTGGATGTTATTTTACAAAGTAAAAGAGAGAGAGTAATGTACTCTAGTCATTTTTTTAAGTTTACATTGAAAAAGTAAAGGGAATTTAGCATTATATTATGAAGCAAAAAGTAAGATAATCAAACCATTTACTATAAATGAATGTTTGTTAATTAATTTATATTAATCATATTGTAAATTGTATGTAGGAATGGCAAAAAGGCCCAGATCCACTGGGTCTTACCCTGAACCCGTGGGTATTTTACCTGGTGGATTAGGCCCAAAATGGACCCAAAATTTAGCAGTGCGGGTTCAGGTCTTACCTGCCAAATCCAATGGGTTTTGGGTCCTTTTGGATATCCAAAATTTAACTCTCCCTCAATACCTCACAGGTAACTCCGACCTCTACTTCTCTGAAGTTGTTCCTGGGTTTTCATCTTCAAGCTATGTTCAACCTACAATCTTCGATTTCGGACAAGTAACTGACCTCTGCTTCATTGACGAGTAACTGACCTCTGCTTCATTGCTTTTCTACTTCAATCGGGTTAATATTTTCCTGTGATTTTGTTAAGTGGGTTAGTACTTGATTCATATATTGCTTTAGCTTTGGTATGATTTGAATTACTGAAGATGGAATATTGGAAAAAACCATTGGTGAATGTTAAAGCTCCAGATATTGATATATGTTCATAATCCCGAAATGAGTTTTTCTGCTTCATGTATCAGAACAAAAGTGTTTCTCTGTTTTGTCAATTTTCCTTAATCCACATTTATGTCGCATTCATCAGAAATTCTTCAAAGAGTCTTTTAAATTATTGAGACGGATTTATATATTATCAGTGATGAGAACCCCAATGCCTGCTCTGTTATGTGAAACCATAGTTTCTGCTTCCTCCTTATCTCTTGTTTTTAGCTAAATTAGTTGCAGCAAAGTTTCTTTGCTATGTATTAATGGTGATCCTCGAATAACATATAGCTGAGCTAGCTGTATAACTTGTTCCTGAACTTTGTAGCATATCATTGCAAAAGGGGTGTCCGGAAGGACTTGTATTGGGGTTCTTATCCCTGAAAATCTGATCAGGATGAGTCAGTCTGTTCTCTAGCCGAGTCTATTATGCTTTCACATAACTCTGATTGCTAGATAATAAGTTTTTATTTCACAAATTGTCTCATGCTTATGTCTGGGTTTTTATTTCCCAGATAATAAGTTTTCTGTTCTCTCTGTTAAGTGTGCAAATACATATGATTTTGCAAATTAAACTTACTAGAGTTTTGTTTGGCAAATTGAATGAGTATTAATACTTGCATAAAATTATTCGCTAGTATCATAATGCATGAGCAAATAAACAGGCTGAATACATGAGTTTCTATTCCATAGAGCATGTAGTGCAAACAGAGGTATATTGTTAAAAAGTGTGTTGCACACTGTATTTCTAAATTGTCTTTGACTAAAAGATATATGTACATGCGATGAAAAACTAATTTTAGTTCAAAATATATGGCAATGTTTAAATTAATGTTCTATGAAATGATTTAAGATATTCAATGCCATTATGAATGTGAATTAACGGGAAAAATGCTCATTTATTCTTGGCAGTGGTTCATGTGCTGAATGTATAAGTTTATATATATATATATATATATATATATATATTGTCATGTTTTCCTTGAGTCAGCCATGATTGATTGTTGTTTTGCTTCTGAGGTTGTGCTCATGTTACTTGTGTAAAATATGAATATACACTCTAGGAGCAGTTGCATAATATTTTCTGCATTATATTATTTGCATATATTAGTCTCGCCACTCCTTTTATTCACTTTTTTTTCTTGGGAGAGAAACATAAAAACGATCACAACACCCACTGATGCTGTTTGCAAGAATGTCGGCAGCTTGCTGTGGTAGTAATGCGAGCAATGCTCAATGGTTGCCTTTGCTTCACATGTTCATCTCTAAAATTTCTGTTTTGCTTCTGTTTGGGATTTGTTTCAGTCAGACCTGGTAATTTAAAAACTGCATCGTGAGGTGGGGGTTTGATGATCCAGTGAGAGAATAGGTGGTGACTAAAGGGAGACAATAAATAGATGTGAGAAAGAAGAAGGGGTGTTTTGGTTACTTTCTTGGTCAAAATTCAGATTTAACAGCTGTTTAACAGTTCTGTTAGTCCAAATTGAGAATTGGACTTATTGGAGTGTGTTTTCATCTTCAAAGGATGATCCACTTGGATTTTCGAAGTGCAATGGAGGTTTGTGTATTTTCACTTTGGTGGAGGTTAATGTATATTTCTCCCAAAATTATAGGTGTGTTTGAATATATTTTTATTTTGTATTTTTAAAAATTATTTTCAAAATTTGTTTTTAAGTTCTTAAGTTTCTTGTCTTTTGTTGGGTTAGTACTAGATGCTTACGGTGTTACATAGAATTAGCCAAAAATTGAAGTTGGAGTAATCTGAAAGTGAATACTGCTAAGAATTGCTGGAAGCTTTTCCGCAAATTTTACACTAAGAATCTCTGTTCTGCCACGCTTTTATTGGATGTTAGCATTATCCTTTTGCTCGTGGTTTTCACTAACCAAAGTGCATTACAGATGGACATATTCTAGCTGTTTTAATTGTTACTTTCAGTTTTATTTTCTTGTTTTTTCTTACTAGCCGATTTTTGTTTTGATGTATTCTTTTGCCATTTCCAATTCGAGGTATCATGCATCGTATTAAAACAATAATCAATACTGATTGCTTATCTTAATTAGAATATTAAAAAGGTAATAAGCATCAAACAATTCTTTTTTCAAGTAAGATTTGCTTCCTGTATTAATAAAATATTGCTTTTGCAAGTAAAATAAGATCAGTAAGGTGTGCCTGCACCTTGGTTAAAGCTTCTTTGGATATGCCTCAGTGGAATATGGCATAATTACTATAATTAGATTTACTGTTTGTATTATTTTCTCTGCTACTGAATAGTGTTGTTTATATTATTTTCTCTACTACTGAATAGTGTTGTTTTTTTAATTATTTATGAACTGTATACAAACATATCGGAAGTCTCGTTTCGGTTTTGTTGGTAATGAAAATAGAGGGTCACAATAGGTTTTTTGTGCGGAGTTGTAATCTCTGGGAGTTAGTTGAACCTTTTTGAATTATGCAGTTTGTTTATACATAACCTCATGTAGAATGAAAGCTTAGATTATGCTACTGAATTTAATTAAAGTCATACAGGTCTCTTTCCTATTTCAATTTATACATAGCCTTCTCTTCTATTTTACAAAAATTCTGCTACTGAATTTGTTTTAAAAATTTTCATTAAAAAAAAAAGGTAATTTTAACTGTTAAAATTCTATTAAAAAAAAGTAAATTTAGTTCGAATCTGACTCAGGTCTATTTCGGATCTAATACAAGTCTGATTGTTTTAGGTCCTTGGTCCAAATCTATTTTGGGTTTTGGGTAATGTCAGGTTTAGATTGAGTCTGCCTGTTTTGATCCTCGAGTTCAGGTCTATTTTGGATTTGGGTAATGTTAGGTTTGGATCGAATCTGACCAGACTTAACCCATTACCATTCCTAATTGTACGGTGTTATGAACGAAATAAATGTTTGTTGCACGCAAGTGCCATTACAACACAAGTACAAAAATCATAAAATCGTATATATTGCTAAGTTCCAAAATAACTACGAATTGAGTCAATATAATCAATCAATTAACAAATTCAATGATTTCTTTAACATAGATTATGTAGATAGTTGAATTAAAATAATAAGGAAAAAATGTAAAATATCTCTTTCAACTTCAGATATTATCTTTTTTTATTTTGAAAATTTAGAAATTATCTTCTTAAATTATATAAATTTTGAAATTAACAAATTTTCAAAGAAGAATATATAATATTATAGCATTTTAATTTATTTTATTTTATTTTTTTTTATAAATAATTTTTATATTATATAATTAATAGAAATTCAATTAAATATGTAAAATTTTAATTAAATAATAAAAAATGGATTGCAAAATTATATGTAAAAAAAAGGTAAAATAAATTAATATATTATACTATTGTGATTATTGTTAAAAAGTTGATGAAAAAAATTATATAATTTGATAAAATAATTAATTACATTAACAATGGCTGTTAAATTTAAATTCTATAAAATTTAAGAGAATAATTTTGAATGGGGTATTTTGTATTTTTCTCGAATAATAATATCACAATATAGAATAACAAGTTACTCTTAGTTATTATTCCTAGAAGTTTTCTAGACATAAAATGAATTAACAATTGATCAATAATTAATTACACCGTCTAATATTACAATCTAACTGTAAGTTAATTTAACAACGATTCATGAAATAAGAAAGTTTTGACTTTGAAAATTTCTGATATTAGATATTGTAAAATTTAACCATATTACAATATAACTACAAGCCAAGTCGGATCTGAGCTACATAAATTATATGACTCAATTTATGAATAACAAGACCTATACAATTTTAATTAAGATTTTATTATATAATATTCATATGAACGAATTGCCAAATACCTGATTCGATCGAAAATGCTTGATTCAATCGAATCGTGAATCGTAAAATTCAAATGATTGGATTATTTTTTTCTTTAGTATGGTTGATTGCAAAGATATAAAAACAAAGGACAAAAATTTTAAAAAGACCAACTACATAAGACTTCATCGGTGGAACAATGTTGGATTTTTATTAGGTCTAAAATTTTATGATGTCAATATTTACGTACAAGATTCATAAAATGGCATCTATGCAATTCTGATATTCCTCATGGTGAGTCCAAAAGTGTTAAGTCATGCCATCTGTACAAGACTGACAAGATCAAGGAGACAAAGGACGTAATTTCTACATCATTGCAATCTAAAGAAAAAAAACGCTAATTCAAGGCACTAGAATTGTAACCAATGCATTTGCCTTTCTTTTTGCTTCGTTTTTGGTTGATCCTTAGAGGCCATCTTTCATACTAATCTTGATGTTTTGCACCTTAATTGACAATTCTAATTTATGATCCTCAACAGCTTTCAAAACTGAGAGCAAATTAGACCGGTAAACTTCACACTTCCGAGTTGCACACTCAAGCTCAATCATTAGTGCTCTAGATTTTCATGTCCATATCATCCTACAACATTCAAAATAATCAAAGTCAAGATAAACAATACATTTTTTGGACATATGATCATGCAGTTAAACAAAGACAACATTAAATTTGGCATACAAGGGGCAGATTTTTTTTTTTTTGTTCTTTTTTGGAAAAAAAAAACCAGTTCACATCCAAAACGCACCTGCTGTGAGACCAAACAGGATATATACAGGGTAAACACTATTAACAGGCCCACCTTTTCTCAAGTAATAATGAAATAGACATATTTTCATCTCCAGAAACCTTTGGAGTATACTTGAATTCCCCATATTAAGGAAACTTTAGATTCTACCTAACTTCCCAAAAATGGGAAATTTAAATAACACTCAACAAGAAGGGAAGCCAAAAACAACTATGCAAAGGATCTCTAACCTCAGATAAGTGCTGGCCCAAGCTTCCTTTACAAGACTCGTTTGTGTAATTTGTACAGCTTCCATCATTTAGCGAGTGGTTCTTAATTTTTCCATTGCTGATAGGATTTCTTCCCTCATTTTTTATTGCATGAGCAACCTTTTTTGCAGCTTCTTGTAAAGCATCCATTGCCACATCATAAATTTCAGGAGACTTTACCCCTTCATCAACAAATTTGAAAGCATCATGTCGAAGGGTATTATATCTTACCGTATGAGATTCTAAATAATATGTAAAGGCATCACTGGCGTGTTCTTCCAGTATGACATTGCTCCTGGCATTTCTTGTCCAGCGTTTCAATATGTAATGAGATGGAAGAGTAAGCACATTGGTCACTCTAAAGACTGCCAACACATGTCTGCAAAGAAGGCCCGAAAATTCAAACATATGGCAACTACATGTTGCTTTCATCTCCAAAACATTGAATTTAACATAGTATGCTCTATGGTCCTCTCCAAATTTAGCGACATGATAAGTAATAACCTCCCCATCATCCTCAGCCTTGGATGCCATGAATGTCAGTGTCCCAACTAATTCCTCTTGAAACCTCATAAAAATTTTTCTAGTGTAAAGTTCAGATGCTTGTTTCTCCATTGGAGATGGGGTCCTCAATATTGGCAAAGTATTCATTGTGTCATAATCTGCTCTCACTTCTTTCTCCTTGCGGCTTTCAAGTGCTTTCTCATACAGCTTAAAGAACTGATTCAAATTGGTTGAAGCATTCACATACCCATCAAAATATGAATTCATGCTGTCACTCCGTTGAGTTATGGACATTTCTGCAAAGAATGCATCCCGTAAATATACAGGTACCCACTGACTACGAGTATGATAAATGGTTTGAAGCCATTCATGATCCCTGAGATCATATCTATCAACAAGTGTTGACCAGCAAGCCTCAAATTCCTCAATTGACTCAGTTAAGTTAACACATTTATGAAACTCAGCTTCAAAATTGGGATGTTTAAGGAAGATGTGAGATAACTTCTCCTGGCACTTTTTAAAGATGTGCCACTTGCAGAATCGGTGACGGGTCTCAGGAAATACTTGTATGATGGCTGACCGAATCACAGCATCATGATCAGTGGTTATTGATACTGGAGGACGCCCAGACATGGCCAAAAGCCACGTCTTGAATAGCCATACAAATGATGCTTCTGATTCATTTATTAGGAAAGCACAACCAAAGAGAACAGGCTGTCCATGATGGTTTACACCAGTGAAGGGAGCAAAAGGCAACCGGTACCTATTGGATCGATAAGTAGTGTCAAAAGTGACAGTATCACCAAAATATGTATAGTTCATTTTTGCCTTTGGATCAGCCCAAAAAACATTGTTCACTGACTGATCCTCATCACCTTGAACAGCATAGAAGAAATTAGGGTTTTCAGAGTGCATTTGCCTCAAATAGTCCATAACAAGTTGAATATCTCCTTCTAAACTTCTCTGCCGATTATTCCTCATGTAATTCCTACAGTCAACCTCTGTAAACCCAACTTTGCTAATTCCACCATACTCTTTAATGAGTGCAGACATAATTCTACGTGGACCCAATCCAGCAGCTTGTAAAGTATCAATTAGTGTCTTGGCAGCTCCAGATATTTGCCGATGAGAGCGAAGGCAATGGACCTGATCAGGTGGAACCAGTTCATGATTATGTTCTCTAACAAACCCCGATACGACCCACTTGCCAGAATCTTGCATTTTGACAGACAATGATGCTTTGCAACCTACTCTGGTAATGGTTCGAGGGCGTTTGATCTCTCTATCTTTGGTACGTTTCTCATTCAAGTTGCGAAAACCCTCTTTTGCACAAACAAATTGCCTTTGTATAATAGCTCCATCACGCCTAGAACGACGGGAGGAACTGACACGAGTACTGAAACCAACACGACGGGCATAGGAATTATAAAAGGCCTTAGCAGCTTTCCTCAGACTCAAATTCCATGCCCTCATAAGGTTCAAGATCTAAAAGGTCCCCTTCAGCATCAGGATGATACGTTTCACCACCAGCAGCACCACTGCTAGGAGGAGGCGCATCAGCCAATTCCTCCGCATTAATGTCTCCTCCATCATCTTCACATTCTTGCCCCTCAGCTCCCAACCCAATATCAAATTCTAGCACCTCGTTATCCATAATCAAATCTGAAATTGGAAGTAATGGGATATCATATGATATGGAATTCACATCAAGATATTATTATTAGTGGGGAAATAAATAATGAAATCAGAGGAACTGGATGTCACCATAATGATATCCAATAATACTTTTTAGAAGGCAGATATTGGACTTGAGATAGAACCCACCTTAATAATAAAGGGGGGCAGCATCTCATTTCCAGTTGGAACAAATCTCTGAGCTGGACATTCCAATGGATAGAGGGACAGCATTTACAACATTTATGCCCTGGTTCAAGAGTTTCAGCAATTAGGGGAGAGTAAGAAAAATAAAACATAAGATATAGCCAAGGAACTGTACAAAATCTTCAAAATTTCCAAAATACTAGCATTGTATCCATAAATTGTATTGAATTTGAACTTTTATTTAGGCATTCCAACAAAAGAAACTTGAGATTTCCTCTCCACAACTATAAAAAAATAGGGAACAGAGAAAAACATGGAACCCAAAAAGAAGAGTTCTTTCCATTACCAATTGTTGTATATATGATAAAAGCCAAGCACAGAAGACCAAGGGTATCTAGGCCTAAGAAAGGAAATAAAAGGATAACAGTCTATGAGCATGATATATATATAAGCCAAGAAACCTCATGCTGCATTAAAGATGCAAAATATTCAACCGAATCACTACCAAGGAAAGCACATAATACTAATTCCATATGCAACAAGCATATACCAGCATTTGAGATCAACCCGGACAAGGAAAAAAAAAAAAGGGATCAAGGGAGAAAAACAATTAGCAAGCACCTTTAAAAGACCACAACACCAGATTCTCAGCACCCGAGTATCATAGTGCCAGGAAAATATCTAATGCATTCACATAAAATAATCAAGAGGAGTTTGTCATAATGAAGTATGTAAGGATACCTCAAGCATCACAAGTCAAGAACTATGTTCCCCCAACCTCAAAATGGACAACAGCCACAACACAGTAAGACAAAGTCACATCAAGACCCTGAAGAGAGAAATGGCCAAATGAGAGATAATTCATTATAATACCAAAGAAATGAAGTTCATATCAATGGAATTTGTGTGCAACTTGCAGTATGCAGAATTACAGAAATCAGTATGCAAAAGAACACATTCAATCTATGAACATGGCATGAGTGGAGTGCAGTGCAACATTAGAACTAAACAAAAGATAAGATTTGCTATAATTTTGTTACAGAAATAGCCAAAAGAACAGAGTTTTGCTATGTCTATATGCTGCTGTGATATTTTGTCCCGCCATGCATCTTTTAGGCAAATCAATCTAATGTCCGTCCTTTGCTTTGCTACGCATTTTCATCCATGTTGGATATCTTGTGATGTCTTGGCTTTTATTCTGATTTGCTATAAGGTTAAATGAGATAATATAGGATTTGTTTCATGAAATGCGGGTGCCACAGTTTGGAATCAAAATGCCTTTTGTTGTTCCTTTTTCTCATTGGGGCTCTTTTTTTGTGTGTGATCTTATGAAAAACTTGTTAATCTTCTTATACATGATGCATCTGGTATCGAATTGTTTTCAAGCAAGGTCTATTGCATAATTGATGTTGCTTTCTTTCTGGTAATTCTGCACTCTGTTTCATTTTGTTGCTTACTACTTTATTTCTAATGTTGCACTGCACTCCATTCATGCCCTTGCAGAAGAAATCTGTACTAAAATCAAAATTAAAGGTGTGTTGTATTATACTAGAATTTTCATTTAGTAATTTCACCAGTACAAGTCAACAACTGAGATACATAGTGACAAAGTTGGATTCAGGGTAAGACTCTAATTCACATTTTATCACTGAATTCAAATCAGTTCAAGTCAACAGAGGATACAAAATCTAACAGATGTTTAAAAAAAATAACAATTTCCTTCAATAGGTGTCAATCTTACTCACGATTTCAAATTACTTTCACCTCCTTTTTAAAATAATAGCAGGGAAGAACACAGAAAACCCTATTTTTCGGGAATATTATCACCATTCTATTAAAAAATATAAAATAAAAGACTAAGAAGAACTGAAGAAGCCTTCTAAGGATCTTTTCTTTTCTTTTCTTTCTTTTTTAATAGGTTTTCCTCGCTAACCTGAGCCCCTCGCTTCTTTGGTGCGTGGGTTATTCCGTGTGAGGTGCTTCCTCCGGTTGAGAATCCTTCGAGACGGTCCAAAAATCTCGGTCTTCACCATATGCAACCAAAGGTAACGATACTCTCCACACAACCGCAGAAAGCCGCTGAAGTTAGTGGATATTTGGAGGTTCGGGACGTTGGCGATGGTGTCGACAGAGGTTATAGCTCTGATGGACGGCGACAGTGGATAAGGTACCGCGACTGAATCAAATGAAGCTAGTTCATCCCCCGGTTTTTTCACTCCTTCACAGTGGAACCCTAACATACACCGGCCTCGTGAATTTCCTCCCCTAGAAAGATAAAAAAAATTGCAACAGTACCACAAAATATCCAAAATAACCCAATTCAACGCGGAGCTTGTCTTAAATTTTGAGAGGCCAACAAACTGGCTAAGAAACCATTTGATATATAAAAAAATTATAACACAGTGTAATTTATGTATTTTTGAGTATTATTGCCAAACATTATTTTATGATAAATTATTATTAAAACAATGGAAAAAATAGTTAAGTTATTAAAAAAATTTCTCGCTCTTGTCCTCTCATTATGAATATTTCAAAAAATATCTACTCATAATTCTTCATCTTTACATTTATGAGCTTTAACAAAGTATGCTTATGAGTCATTAATTTTATTGACATAATTGTTGGATTTAACCCAAAAATATATATATATACAACATTGTTTACCTTTAGCGGCTAAAGTACTAATTTACGGTGTTTTTAGAAATTTATTTTCGTTTTACTATTCTTTTAAAATATTTTACCAAAATACGCACACAGCTGAAAGACGCCAAATCGAATGACGCTACCGGGGCGGAGGATGCCAAATCGAATGGCGCTACCGGAGGCAAATCAAATGGCTTTGAAGGTGCCATATTGAATGGCGCCACCACCCAGTTGGCCCCTTCTCTTTCTCACTCCATTTTGGCAGAGGCAGCTTTGTTAGGAATGCAGGCCTTCATTTTGCCAAAGGCAGCTTTGTTAGGAATGCAAGCCGTGAAGGCCTTCGGTGACCATTGCAATTCATAAAACACTTGCAAACTTCCATTTCTCATGATCTGGAGTTAATCAAGATTTGTTTTCTCATGTCACATTCGGGTTTTAGAACCATGCATACAGGTATCAATGATTCAAAGTTTCTATTTTTGCTACTAAACAGATTTTCCTTTGTATTTCTTTTTTATTAATGGGTTTGTCGGATGCTCTATAATAGTTTTTGATTTATTGGAGATCGATAATTTTTACGAAAAATCTAGACTTTATGGGGCCTCTTTGTTTTGAGTGATTTAATGAGGATGGGGATTGTTTAATCAAATTTTTTTTACAAGTGGGTAACTTTTGCTGTGTTGTTGCTCCAGCTCAATGAAGTGTTTAAATGGATATATTTGGGGGAAGGTAATTACCTTCTGTTTGGCTGCTGGGGACAACCTGTGAGAACTTGTCAAGAAAAAAGGGACAAATTTGGAATTTTTTTAATTCGGTTCCCTGAAGATGAAAATTTTTGTCTGATCCAAGTACTTAAATCAAGGTCATTTGAGTCGACATTATAGTCTTCTGTGGAATATTCTACTGGAAATTGTGAACTGAAGGAATTTCCTCCTTCATTTGACTTGTTCTGCATGCATTTCGTGGGTAAGCTGATTTATCGGCCATAGTAATATATCCCCTTAGTGAACTATAAATAAATTATAGGGGAGTGCCAAGAACGTCATTCAATATGGTGCCTTCAATGGCTTCGATAGCGCCATTAAGTCTGGCGCCTCCGTCCTTCGGTAGCGCCATTCAATCTGGCGCCTCCGCCCTCCGGTAGCGCCATTCAATCTGGCACCCTTCAGCTGCGTGCATATTTTGGTAAAATATTTTGAAAGAACGGTAAAACGGAAATAAGTTTCTAAAAAAATCGTAAATAGGTACTTTAGCCACCTTTAGCTCACTTGAAAAAGCTTCGATGACATCTCTTTACAAATTTCATGAAAATGAAAGCATTTTCGATAATGCCTTTCTCCTTGTATAAATTTTTCATACTTCATTCTTTCATTCATTCCTTAATTTTAGAGCCATCACCGGCAAAGTCTAAGTCAAATTCATTTAGTTAAGTTACTATCAATTTGAATCATTTACTCTGTATCATGTGAGAAGTTGAACATACAAGAAGAGTGTTGGGAGCACTACACACTTATGACTGAAAAAAAACATTACTGCAAATTTAGACTCACAAATTAAGTGGCAAGGAATTTCAAGATGAAGAAACTTGTCATTTTTTTGCTATTTTGTGCTGCATTTTTGTTTTCCCTATGATTCGTTCCCCCAACTCTAAGGTTTGTAGATACGTTTCAATACTTTTATCTCTAATTAAATCAACAATATTTTTTTTCCAATTGGAAAATTTTAATACATCTCAATACTTTTATGTCATAAAGGCAATGCACATTAACAATTATGGATGGAAGGATAAAAATTTTTAATAGAATTATTATTAAGGGACTTATAATGAGAAGTTTGATATTTAAGGGACTAAATTTAGAGTGAGAAGAAATTTTAGGAATGAAATAATATATTAATTCTTAAATTAAAATATGTTATAAATTATTTTTATTCAAAATGCAATTATTTGCTCTTTGGAGGATTTGAAATTATCAATGACAAAATTAAAACTACAACCTTTAATTATTTTTCATTTAATATGAATCATCATATTATCTATAAGAAACTTATTTTTTATTTTATCTTGTAATTTCATCTTGATTGCCATAAGTTTTCCTCTTAAAAATTTATCAATTTTCTTTTTTTTACTTCTACATTTTTCCTATCAATGATTACATAGTTATCAAATTCTTTACTTTGAAAGTTAGCTTCTAACTATATTCTATCCTCTTCTTAATTATCACCTAAGTTTTTTTGTTAGTTTTTGGCTAGATTTATTATTTTATGCAATATTTTTTATAGGTAACTTCTTTTTTATATCAATTTGTTGAAAAAGACTTATTTGGTACTTATGTTAATGATGATTCAACTTCTTGGAATTTCAAAGTATAAATTTGGATAGATATATAATCATTAAGGAGGAAAGTTAAAATGTAAATTTGTTTCAAATAAAACTTAAGAAACAATATTGAAACTTTAATGAAAATTAGAGGATTTATAATATTTTCGTCTTACAATAAGAGTATGAAAATATGGTTTACATGAGTTATATAGGATGCCAAATTAGATGTCATCTAAGTATCTTTGCTAAAGAGCCTAATAAAGATTAGAGTTAGGTTGTTGAATAAAATTGGATATCTTTGAAAAGTTAAAAGGTAAATTTGCTATAAATAAAACTTTGGAACAAGATTGAAACTCCAGTAAGAGTTAGGATACCAAAAATTAAGGCTGGGAATTAGTTAATTTAGGCCAATTAGTAGACCCAAACCGACTGCCTAAAATTCTCAATTCGATTTTAACCGATGAAATTGAATTAAGGCTGTTCTAAATGGGTTCGAGTGGTTTAAATTGCAAATCCAACCTTTCATATTTTTTAGTTAGCAGAAGGTAATTTTTGCTTCTTTATTTAATCTAGTAAGGCCAAATTTAAGCAAAAAACACTACTAAAAACCTATTCATAACATATATTTATTCCACATGCATTTTACCTCATATTCATGCTAATAAAAATTATATTCAAGGTATTTTAATAACATAAAATACACAATATTAGTTAGTTAATTTCATCAAAGGGCTATCAGATGAATTTGAAATTACTAATTTAGGTCACCTAAAGGAACTATCAACTTAGCTATTACACCTATCAATAAATATTCCACCAAAAAGGCATCTTTGTGTGTGTTATGTACCATTAAGAATAGGTCACTTTTACTATACAAGTGGTTATGTGTGCTACTATGTACCATAATTTTCTAATTAGGCTAGCAACACTTCAAAAAATAGTGCTAGCCTTAAGCACTAATATTCACAAAAGTATAAAGAACCATATATAAAAAAAAAATGGAAGCTGCTAATACCTCAAATTATCAATAAAAAAATGTATCATTGATTTTAGGAAACCTGCATGACGTAAAAAAATTAATGATAAAAATGAAATTTAACTTTCATAAATAAGCAAGCATTAAAAGTTATTATTAGTCCAACTACAAATTCTAGAGCATTGATAGAAAGGCAAATTTAATGTTTCAAGTTTAAAAATATAGTAGATTTATCTTTGTTTGCAGTGCAACTTTTTCAAAATAAGTATGCAATTTATAACTTGTATGTATTATCTAAGTGAACTAAGTAGGTAGGAAAAATCAAGCCTAAGTTTTTCAAATGGCTTATAATAGGATAACACTTAGTTATTGTTGTATTACTCAAATAACTTGATAGGATTATTGTAGATGTGAGCTTTACTGCTTTAGCATTGGTAAAAGAATATGATTAACAATGAGAACAACTAACCATTTTAGTTTGTCTATTGAATATACCCTATTGATTAATCTAAAAGTTTAAATAAACTATCTAATCTTATTATTCTTGGCTACTTGCTAATGCACATTACTAAGCTCTACCTAATTTATGAAGGTTAATACAGTTTACATTCATCGCATTAAACAAACTAAATGAAATATAAAATGGAAAAACCTTGCAAATTTCTTGTCCACAACCATTCTTGCATGCGTTCTTTGCTTTCTCGTACAATGCTTGTTATAGGGCCACTATTACCACCTTTAAGAAAAACTGCCATTTTTAAAATAATAATTAATGATTATAAAAATATTTAAGAAACATGTTAAAATTAATATTGGTAAGCATACCAGAAATTTAATGATTAATTATCTTTCTCTATATTTTCATATGCATCATTAACAAATTTAAATCTTTAAAGTTGGAATTTAGAGGGTTTCAACTAATTTTAAATGCAAATAAGAACTTCTATTATCTTTGGGTGAAAGGAGCTTCTAAACACATTAAGTACACACCTACCCATGCTAAATGTAGATTTTAAAGCAATTATTGAAATAGGGACAACTAAGACATCCCTTACCATCTTAAAAAACATTTCAAACCTTAATGCATTCAATTTCTACCAAACTAATACATCATAATGTTCACCTTTATCATCAATACATGGTTATAAAGATATCTTTCCAATTCATTCTTCAATTCAATGGCATCTTTCTTCCTCAAGTGTGATCTAAAGGTGATAGTTTTTACTTTCTAAGCATAACTTTCAATTAACGACTCCTTTTGGCTCAAACAATCACTTTTTGATATCCCCTTCTTTTTGCCACATGCATTAAAGTTCTCATATTTACTTACGTACCATTCATACATCCTAGTCAAGGATATTTTAACTTTGTTCACCATTACTTCAATAAGTATTTGTCCATATACCTCCTAAAATGACCATTCAATATAAGCAAATTTAAACTTTGGATCGAGTATATTTGCAACAAAGGTGATAGTATTCATGGATTCAATCAAACCCCAATACTTATCAAACTTCATTTTCATTTCAATTGCCATGAAATACAACACAAAATCTACATTCTCAGCTAAGGCTCATTCATTCAACTCAATTTGCATAATAGATATATATGTGTAAAGAGAGTTAGAAGTTACATGTAATGAAGCAAATAAAGCAAAGGTGATATTATAAAAAATCTTTAAGAACTAGATAAATGCCTTAATATTATCCTAATCATTATTGTTTGGAGGATCTATTTTTTTAAAAATCTCCAAAGTATAACAAGTAGTCACTATAATCCTTTTCCAACCTCTCAAATGCCTTTTGAGACTTCTCGATTGATTAAAGCATTATATAAGCTAAGCTCCATCAAGTGGGCATATCTAAGCACATTAAAGTATTAAAATTTACATTTTCTACTTCAATAGCATTCCTAAACTTGGCTAGCTTAAAAGGTGATGATCTAACAAATATCATTCTTTATGGTAGCAATGGACTTATGATAGTCTTTTAACCCTTCACTCACCACCAGGTTGAGAATGTGTGCATAACATTGCACATGCATCATATCCCTATTCAACATAAACTATTCTAATTCTTAAGTTTCTTTTTCAAGTATGTTATAGATGTATAATTGGAACTAGCATTATCAATTATTTGTTGTATTAAAAATAAAATAAATAATTTATTTAGATAAATTTATATGGATTAGCATTAATTAATTATTAGAATATTTATTTAAGTAATTATTTTTATGTTCTAACATTAAGCATAGAACAAATTGGGTCCTGATTTAATGTGTATGATCCGTGATAGATTGAATCATGCATAAGGCCATATGAGCAAAAGTCCTAACCTACAGCCCTTTAGTGGTCAGTAGTTTCCTATCACAAGTCAACCTTAAATAGAGAGATTAGGATTATTATTTGGATGATGTATAACAAGGATTGTCAATCCTAAAATATTTTACTCTCTCTATTTGAATAGCCTAAGAGACGAAGTAGATTACAATTCTACTCATCATCATTATTTAGATTAATCATGGCCTTATCAAATTATGCATTAAGTACACTCATAATTTTATTATTACTAATTTTATATTTTAGAATTTTAATTCATACTTCCAATAGATGGTATCAGAGTATGTTAGTAGTATGAATAATCTGATTATGAGCAATTTTAATTATCTTAACAAATTTATAAAATTCTTAATTTTTCTTTTCATGTTCGTACATTAAATCAATGAAATTAGGGATTTCTTTTCTAAAACTTTTTTGGATCTATTTTTCTCTTTCAATTAAATATTGAATCCTGATCTCATATTCATATACATCAGGAAAATTACTAAGTTATTTAATTATATTAAATTTGTGAATGTTACAGATCAAAGTTTGGATTTTTTCAAAAAAAATTTAAAACTATAAATCATGTAATTTTTTTTTGAATTTTTTTCTTCTAATAAATGCATAAATCTGTATTAGAAATAGGCTAGATAATTTTTCCTTACATGGAAACGAACTAAAAATAATTTTTGAAAGCTTAAAAGTCCGTTAATGGTGGAAAAAAAAGCATCATAAAAAGGCGTTTTGGAGCTAAAGCTCCTTTCAAACTAGGTACCCATGGGAACCATGAGCCAGAGGAGTGCGTGTGCATCACGCAACACGTTAACTAGCCAATTGACCACGCGTAAGTGCCACACACTTGAGGCGCGAGTCTCATGCACTAGTCAGTTGACCAACCAGTCTGCTGCAAGACTTATGCGCGAACTTACATGTGTGCAAGTGCATGTATGCCACGTGCCAGGCCTTTGGGGCCCATTTTTAGCCCATTTGTGTAGAATTTAATTTTCTACTTTTTTAGAATTTTCTGAGGCCAATAAGTATTTATTTTGAATTTTGAAATATTTGTACCATGTAAAAATACATTTTATTTATAGAATTTTGGCCTAAAAAAATTCATGGACATTCTTTGCATTTTTCCTTGGCTTAGTGAGCTGTCACTCTCTCTGATTGTAAGCATAACTATATTAGATAATTTTAAACCCTTAATTATGTAATTTTGTACATATATAGACACCTAAAGCCATTTATTTCACACTAATAATAGATTAAGGATATAATAAGATTGTTTTGCATAAAATATTGCCCTTCTAGGATATCTAGGAGCATATTGCATTGATAATGAATACACCTTATTGGTGTGACATTGTTAATATAATTTTAAGGTTTAGACTCCTTAGAATAGGCATGTAACAATTATAATGTTTCAGTATTTCTTGTACCCTATCAATATGGCTATATTGATTATATTCTTATGTAAACTCTTGTACAAGTCAAATCATATGGTATATGTAATTTTGATACCACTTTGTTATATAGTTGTTTGACTAATTTACTTAATTAGGAATCTTGTGTTATAATTATATTGTGCACGCATAATTAATAATTTTCCAATCCTATTGCATCAGTCTCGGCCTTTCAACAACTATTTGTGGTGAGGACTTTTAATGAAATAAACTATGATGAATAGAAGGAGTCTTTGAACATGTACTTGGCAATCTTTAAGAAAGATTTAACTCTTAGAGAATCGAAGCCGATTGATCTATTATCTGAGTCTAGTGCTATAGATAAGACCTATTACAAATAATGGTATGAGTTAAACTGGATCTATTTGGCAGTGATTAATTTCAATATTGAAAAGAGAATTAGAGAGAGTATCCTAGATAAGTACACTATTGTGGAGGACATGAAAGCCATTGGAGAGAAATTTAAAAACTTGACAAGACTTAGGAAGTCTACTACCTCTCTATGCTTGACAACACTCATTATGATGGAGTTTCAGGTGTTAGAGAGCACATCATGAAGATGATTCATTACTACAATAAGTTAAGATCATATGGCGTTGATCAAGGAGAGAGTACTTTGGTCTAAAGAGTCTTTCAGTCATTGTCAACTAAATATAACTATTAAGATTCGAATCAACATACGCAGTAAAATTTTAAAATTTTGATCCAAAACCTTCCTAGGATCCATGTAAAAGTCATAAGCCAGTATTATAGTTTTACCTTATTTATACTCGTGTTCTTTCTGAACGAATCCTTAAAAGACCAAGATGAATCAAACTCCGGCTGGAAGGTACAGCATCTCTATGATATCCACACAAAGTGAACAATGATTTCTCCCCTCCATAAAGCTGCTAGGATTCATTTCTCTTACTAGGATTAGTTTGAACGTTTTCTAGAGTGATATAGGGTTTGATTGAAGCTAATGTGTATTTTGTAATGTGTTGTCTTTAAGTCCTTTTATAGAACTAAGGCATATCACAATTCTAGTCCCCCTAGGATAATACTTTAAAATTTCTAATCACACTAAATAACTATCACCTTTCCTTATCTTAAAGAGAGTGAAGAGAGATAGAACTTATCTATTAATTATCTAATATTAGATAATAATATTATCTTATAATATAATTAACTAATATTAAATTAGCATATAATTATCTTATATTAGATAATAATAATAATATTATCTCATAATATAATTATCTAATATCTAATAATGTAATTATCTGATATTACTTTAATATCAAATAATATCACATAATATATATATGCACAAAAATAAGTCCAATTAATTAATTTTTAGTCCAACCAAAATTTAATAATTATTGTCTCATTCCTACTCCTTTTGTGTGACCCTATAGATTCTTACTACGTTAATAATGACTCATTTTGGGCTATAGACAGTGAGCAGTAATAAGAATGCCACTCAAGTAGTAAGAATGTCTATGATTCAACATCTACCTAATATATGATCAATATTTTGCATCATAATCCCTTTTGTAACAATATCCAAATCTTTTGTAACAATATCCAAATCGAACTAGAAGCATAGAGTGTGTCATCCTTGTCAATGTTCAATTTATATTTCTTGATACTGAGTAGAGTTAAAACAAATTATCAATATCACGTATTGATCCAATTGAGCATGGTCATGCATTTCTAACTCTCACTCAATCAAGGGGCCCAAGGATATTTTTCTTTTATATAAGAGTAACAAAATCACATCTATATCACTTACTTCCCTCTACATGATTTGTGGCACACCTAATCAATGTCCTACTCTTCATCTCGATTAAAGGTGATATAGGACGACATTAAAGTGAGTAACTCCTCATGTAGGAAACTATAGTGACTTCAGGTTAAAGGACTATATGCATTTGTGATCATATGAGAGTAACTAATGACATGTTTATCCATGCAGTATTCTCACAGTGGATCAGTCCAGTACCTTGTTCACTAACAATATACTCATGTATTGACTTGATATCACATATTTATAATTCATAATCATCAGTCACTATATATGCTAGTCTCAATGTATTATTATTATCCCTTTTGTAATAATACTTTATTAGGGGCATTTTAAAAATAGCAAAACTATTCTAAGGATAATTATTATATTTAAGTTATAATTTATGTAAAATAAAATAAAATAAAATAATTATATTGCCAAAATAAAACATATTACATTGTGTAATATTACAATCATCTCTATGATTGGCTCCTAGGACACACACTAACAATAACTACCTAAGAACTTCCTATAATTCATAAAAGGGAAAGTGGATAATAGACCAGATGATTTCTATAATAACTCAAGAGGAGGAAACAATGAAAAGTAACCCACAGCCACCTTCCATTAACTTCTTATCTCAGGGCTCCAATAATAAGTCAGATGGAAATGATAATAGAGGAAAGAAACCAGAGACACAGATATCTAGAAAGTCTGAGTTCAAGAAAAGTGGTGGTAAGGTCAAGGGACAATAAAAGAAATTTAAGGGTAAATGCAATTATAGTAAGATCTCTGGACATAAGATATCTCTGTGTTATAAGGTAAAGAACAAGTGTGAGCAGGAAGGGGCTTAAAAATCGAAGGATCCTAAGCGAGAGAGAAAATACTACCTTAAGAGTAGCAAGAAATAAAGTTAAAGTTAAAACATATAGGATTAGTTTTTTTATTTTTCTTCTGGACATATTTTGAATAATGTCATTTATGTAATTTTTTTAGAGAAGGAATTTGACTATTGGTTCTGTTTTGGATAATTATGACTATTCCCTATTTATTATGATTTTTTTGCTATTATTGGTATTACCACATTCCAAAATTATCTATATTATTTGAATTTGAATGATTATCTTATTGTTTCTTCTCATGTACCCATCAATATTATAATTAGGCATAAACATTCTAGAATAAATGAGAATTCTTTCATTTTATGGGATCGATGATTGAGCCATATTTCTACAAAGAAATTAGAGTGATTGGTAAAATGGGATATGTTGCTAGACCTAGATTTTTCAGATTTTGAAACCTTTTTTAGTATAGGGTTGTAAAATACAGGAGATACCATATAATTTCAAGTTAAAAAAATTAGACTCTAGAATAATCAGTGGATTATTTATAAAGTATTGTGTTGGATCAAAGGGTTGTAGATTTTATTGTCCCACTTATAGTACCAAGATCATCGAGTTTGACTAAACATTCTATTTTGAGGACGACTTGGATAGTGTGAGTTTGGTGTCTAAAGCTATTAATCTACGTTATAAGGCCACCATTCTGCCTATACCTATTCTGACTCTCTCACCATTAGAAGAGATAATGTTGACAATCCAATTCAGATAAATAAAGACCCTCATGATAAAGGACTTGTTCAGCTAGCCATTGAATTAGGACATTCTCAAAGGTTCCAAAAGCTTGCAATATTGAATAACTATATTGTATACTTACAAGAATTTTAATAAATTTTAATAAGGTAATTTTGTCATCTTAGTGCTTTATATTAATGACATTTTGTTGGCTAGCAACTTAATTAGATAAGTCAAAATGCTTATTGTCATGCGATTTTGATATGAAGGATCTTAGTGAAGCATCTTTTATTCTTAGAATTTAAATCCATCATGATAGAACTCATAGTATTTTAGCTTTATATCAAACCAATTGGATTGAATGGGTGCTTGAAAGATTTAAAATAGAAACCTGTATATCTAATCCAATGTCTACTTAGAAAGACGATACATTGTCTCAATCATATTGCCCTCAAGCTGATATTGAAAAGGCTAAAATGGACAAGATTCCTTACGCTTCCAGTATTGGTAATCTTATATATGTACAAGTCTACATTCATTTAGATATAACTTTTGTTATTAGTGTGCTTGGAAGATACTCAAGTGACCATAGGATGGATCATTGGAAAGTGGCCAAGAAAGTAATGAGGTATTTTTAAGATACCAAGAATCATATGTTAACTTGTAGACAATCTAATTTACTCGACGGTGTTGGTTATTCAGATTTTGATTATGCCTTATATATAGATGATTGTAAATCAACATCTGAATACATCTTTATGATATTTAAAGGAGCTGTCTCATGGAAAAATGTTAAACAAAAACTCACAATTACCTCAATTATAGAAGCAGAGTTTATCACATGTTATGAGGCCACTTGTTAAGCTATATAGTTGAGGAAGTTGATATCTGACATGTAATTAGTCAATTTTATATCACGACCTCTAACAATTTTTATTGTAATAATTCTTCTATTGTGTGCTTCTCTTAAAACCATAGGAATTCTAGTATGCTAAATGTTTTAATGTTAAACTCCTGTTCGTTAAAGAGAGAAGATTGCTAAATCTCTAACTCACATTGAACACAACCCTAGTGGAGACATGCTAGGGATCCATTGACTGAAGGCTTACCTATAGGAGTATTTAAAATTATGTAACTTATATAGGTCTTGTTAAATTTTTTGATGAAGCTTTAGTTTAGTGGGAGTCTGAGATATGCTTATTTTATTTTGTTGATATCTGTGACCAGTAATTGCTCATATTAAAACATTGGTGATATGTTTTATACATATATAAATCATTTGCTTCCCTATTAAATTCAATGATTTTAAGTTATTTCTCTTATGAGCTGCGATTAAAAGACTAACCTTATATATATATATCCAGTTCTTTTAGGATTATAAGACATTATATTTAAACATCACTTGTCTCCTTATCAAATTCGGTGATTCTATATAGTTTCATTTCACTTATTTAATTATTGCTCAGTTTGAATATTGAAACATTAGTAATATATTTTATACATATATAAATCATTTGTTTCCTTATCGAATTAAGTGATTTTGAGTTGTTTCTCTTCTAAGCTATAATTGAAAGACTAACTTTATTCTATTTCTTTCAGATTATGAGACATTATATCACTTGTCTCCCTATCGAATTTAGTGATTCTATGTGGTCTAATTCTCTAAATTAAGTTTATACTTTAATGTATAACTAATTGCTTAATTATTGATGTTTCAATTATTCTATATAATTAATTAATGGTATCCAAGTGGGAGATTGTTGTATTAAAAATAAAATAAATAATTTATTTAAATAAATTTATATGAATTAGCATTAATTAATTATTAGAATATTTATTTAAATAATTAGTTTTATATTCTAACATTAAGCATAGAACAAATTGAGCCCTGATTTAATATATATGATCCATGATAAGTTGGATTATGTATAAGCCTATATGGGTAGAGGTCTAAACTTACAACCTTTTAGTGATCAGTAATTTCCTATCATAAGTCTGACCTTAAATAATGAGATTAGGGTTATTATTTGGATGATGCATAACAAAGATTATCACTCTCAAAATATTTTACTCTCTCTATCTAGATAACCTAAAGGGAAAAGTAGATTGTAATTTTACTCATCATCATTATTCAGATTAGTCATGGCCTCATCAAATTATGCACCAGTTGCGCTCATAATTTTGTTATGATCAATTTCATATTTTAGAATTTTAATTCATACTTACAACACTATTATGGTGAATACCTATTTCAGACCTTATTCATTTAGACAAGCTTTAATGGTATTCCTAGTTATTTCTCCTTTGTGATTTGGAATTAGATAGAAGTTAAGAATTCATTTTTGGTATTTCTATTCATTATCAATGAAATGAACTATTAAAGACAAATAGTTCAAATTTTAAACTAATGTCTAACAATTTATAGTTAAACACATTCTCATGTAATCAATCTTTAATAAACCTTTAAGACTATCTTTTTTTTCATATAGATCTTGTAGCAATCACTCGCTATGGTCTTCCTAGTGGGGGATATCCAACCTTGGACATAGCTTTTTACATATATATCTAAACTTATACCCCTCAATAACCTTGAATGGTTGCTTATCACATATTACAATGCCCTTCTTACACTCTTTAAAGTTAAATGTATTTAGCATAAAACTAGCTATTGTTTATTGATTGATATATTTGCAAAATCTACTATTTTTAGTTTAACATCAGTGTTAAGTGTGTGTGCATATTTGTAAAAACTAGCTATTTAATCTCGTTTTCTTGTTTGTATCCTGATACGTAAAATATTTACTTATTTATTTTCCCTTGTATGATGCATTTTTGGATGTTATCTTGTTAAATTAAATAAATTTAGTTGCATTTTGTGAATGGATCTTGAATTTGAAATGAAATCAAATATTTTAGATAATGCTGTAATCCGATACTGTTTCAGGTTTTAGGCCATATCTGGAGTTCTGGATGTCCGATTGGGCTGTTCTTTATATGGATGGAAAGCTAAGAAGAAGCCCTAAAACTTTCATGTTTTAAGAAAAGCCCATTTCGGGACCTAAGGATCTCAAATTCTGCTTGGAAGATGAAATAGTGATTCTGACGGAATCTGACATATGGCTACTAATCTAATCACAACTTGAGCTAGATATGTCCAAATTAGGAGTTCTTTATATGCAAATTGAATAGAAGATCCAGCCCAACAACTCCTATGTTGACATAAAGATGTAAATCAGCCATTTCGGTGGTCAAAAGTTGCCAACAAAGTGAAACAACTTGTGCTGCGAAAATAAAAAATGTTGGCTGCGTGTGATTGGTAGCAACTTGTCAAATTGGATGGCTTGCAGCTGGTTTATTTACCTATAAATAGGTGGAAGTAGAGAGCATTCAGGATGGCAAGCATTGAATCATTCATTCATGCATCTTAGATAGTAGTTTAGTTCATGCAATTTTAAGTTCTTGTATGCCTCCTACATGGAAGGCTAGGTTCTCCTCCTACATGGATGGTTCTACCTCCTAATGGATGGATAGTATTTTCATTTTCATGCTTTTGTAATTGTATCCTTATGTTCTCCTCCTACATGGATGGTTCTACCTCCTAATGGATGGATAATATTTTTATTTTCATGCATTTGTAATTATAATCTTGTGTTCATGAATGTGATGATGTTTTTATTCTATGTTTGTGTTTAATTTCATTATGTTCTAATTTTTTATTTTCCTAGGGTGATGACGTAACTTGATAATAATGGATTGAATTCTAATCTATTGAAACTAATTTCGTTTTTACTTCCCAGATTGAGTTTTAATTATTGCTCTTAATGCTTTCAATTGATTGGCCACCTTTTGAATGAACTCAATATGTGTGTGGAGACCGGAAGGAGATACATGTGTATGGAACCTATAATTAAAACCGTAAATTGCATATGAAATAGGAATATATTCATATGGTTTATGTAGTCTTAATGAGTTCCATAAATCCTAATGCATGATTAGTTGTTTTAATTCACATAGGAATATAGTGGATTAGCAATTAATTATAGAATTACTTGACCTTGGAAGAGGCTAGTAATTAATTTAGGGAAACTCGACTATCAATTAAGGAAGTTAAAATTGGATTAGTGTAGATAGGTGAGTCAATCCGAAATTATTAAGTGAAGTCTGATCCCTAGGTCTTTTAATCATCTTCATCCTTACTCGAATTGCATTCATATTTATTTTAAGCATTCTTTGCATCAATCCTTATTTACTCGCTTCAATTCCAACTAATCGATTTACCAAATAGTGTTGAGATTATGAATTTTGGTACTTAGTGAAACAATCCTCGTGGGAACGATACTTTCTTATCACTTTATTACTTGTTTACGACAGTGTACACTTGCACTAATTGTTAAACCATTTCACACGTAACATATCCTAGTTACTTTATTTACTTTTGGCCTTTTTAATGTGATCTTCCTTTTCTTGCCATTAAAGGGTTTTATTTTAGAGTTTTTGGTAGAAGGACCAATTAAGGATTTATGTTTGTCACCAAAAGTAGCGAGAGTCTTGCCTTTGTCACTTAGGCTATCAAGAGCTTTGCCTTTCTTAGTTGGACCAAGAAGGGCTTTGTTAGTCAAACCAAGATGAAGCTTTGCACTTGAGGAGGGGAATTGGATTAAAGTTAAGGTAGAAGGAGGAGTTTATTTTGGATTTCTACTAGGAGATTAATAAGATGTTAAAGCAATTACCCTACCAGCTAATAAAGGCTTAGGTTCCATTTGGAAGGAGAAAACCTATAAATTTAAGAATAAAGTGTAAATTCTATAAGTTTTAAACATCTTATTTTGCACTCATCTAATTTTGCCTCTCATTTATTCATCATTTTTTTTCTTAATCACTCAAAGGTTGTTATAATAATATCTTATTTTTTTCTTAATTTAAATATAAAAGATAAAATTTATTGTATTAATGCTCATTAACATAGCATATCAAAAGTTTCTTTCATGGCTATTATGATCAATAAAGGCAAATAATTGTTGCCATGCATTGCAAAAAATGTAAAACTTCACATTAATAGAATCAACATTTTTATACTTCATAGTTATGACTATCTCCAATAAAATATTTTAAATTAATTAAAAATGAGAAATATTAAACTAATAATAAAGTTACTAATTTGATTTGTTATTGGAAGGAAATAATAGAATTTGTCTTGTCATTGTTATCCTAAAAAATGACAACTTGCTAATCTATATTATATGACATTAATGATAAAGACTACTTTCCTTGGAATTCTAAGGTGTAAATTGGTTTCAAGGTAACCAAAAAGATTAAAAACAATTAAAAAAATAAGAACCTTCTATTTCAAAAATTTGTTGTAAATTCCACAAGTCATTTTAACTTCAATAAACTTATGACACTCATTTTTAAACATTTATATTAGAAATTAGCATGAAGTAAATTGGTATCTTTGAAACTCAATTAAATTAACCCCTTTCAAGCTTTAATTTACCTCATTTCTTACCTTATTTCAACACATACAACCTTAAACTATTTAATGTTCACTAAATCATTGAAACCCTTGTTATGTCCTTGAAGTTTAACACATAATAGAAACTTATCAAGAGCTAATTGAATATTACAACTAGTCAAGTCATCCAGAACAATCCTTTTAAGTAAATAAAAAAACATAGTACTTATCAGGCTTACCTCGAGTAAAGACTCTCCACTACTAAAGCTTCATAGCCTTTAAACAAACTTTCAATGGACTTTCACAATTACTACATTTGTTAATAAAGGGATGAACTTGGAGAATCCACTAGCAGGGGCATAATGATGGCAATGAAAGGCTGAAGTCAAGAGCTACTTTCTTAGCGCACCACTTTAAAGATTTAGGGAAATTGCATGCGTATAGCTTTGTTCATATGTATAAGAGTAAAGTTGCATTATGATGGATTTGGCCCTGGCAAGCTAAATGGCATCATTTTGACATCTCAAATAGTTAGGTCTAATCTCTATCATGTAACATATTGGAGATCCACATTTAATTGAAATGTTGTTCTTAATGAATTTCTTTATCTACATCTGCCTAAAACTTTAATTTGACCTATACTTGCTTGCTAATTTTTAGGTTAGGTCAGATATTTTTTTGACCTTTACTAAAAATGTTTTTTTTACCTTTCATTAATAATATTTTTATTTCTACTTTGTTTTTAGACTTCAAATAAGTTCTATAAATAATGCTTTTAATTTCAATAAAATATATTAGTTTGAAAACAAAACATGATTATGATTAATCATTTATTTAAATTAAGAAGGATATATGTTATAATAAAAATAGGGATATTATATTCAATATCGTGAATATTAAGACTAATTGAGAAATACAATCAAAAGCTAAAAACACTAGAAACCCTAGCAGCTAGCACTATTTATTCTAAAATCATGCCAATTTATTCAAAAATTACACCTATTTTAGCATGTTTCACCTATTTTCATCTTATTTCTTACATTTTCACTTAGAGCTTCCTATTAAACTTTCTCTTTTCTCTTTATTTTCCTTCTAAGATAAGCATAAACCCTTATAAATCTTTATCAAATTAAAAACCTACCAAATCTAGCAATCACCACTCCATACTACAAACATAAGCAAAGGGCAGTCTTCATATACTTGTGATCATTTTCTACCCTAGGATGCTCTAGTTATAAACTTGTTATACCTCAAGTTCTTAAAATGTGATTGGTACAACCTCCTAAGTGGTAAATTATAAATCCATGACTCATGGTGTAATATTTATTCTAAAATCATGCATATTTATTCAAAAATTATAATTCAAACTCATAATGTGTAGACAACAATCCAAAATAACTAAATAAATCCTTAAGTGTAAACACAATGAAAATTAAATATTTTTAAAAAGTGAACTTACATATGACTTCTTATGGTTAGCTTGATTGACTCTTACTTTAAGCATCTTCATCTATATATTGAATAACTCATACTTTCAATTGGTAGTTATGTTATCTAATTATTAAAAAGCTTAAATCCTTTTATCTTTGTAAAATGATAAAGATATAAGTAAAAAAGCAACATGCTTGGTGAATCCACCCAACTTTAGGTTGAAAACCTCTTTAGTCATACATGCAAAGTATATATACATCATTATTAATGCAAAACTCAGTAAAGGTAAGGATTTTGCTCTATTACTATCTTTATAAAAAGATTAAAAATGAAATATCTTAAAGTAAAATATTTCTTTGCCTTTAGAACAAGTTTTAAAAAGCAAAGATAAAGCTAGTAAATGAAATAAAATTTGATCGACTATTTTTTCTTTCTTTCATCATAATGTAAATGTTTTTTTTCTTCTTTTATGCCTTTTTATGGTTAAAAAATAACAAGTTTTTGATGAAAATTTATTAAACCTATCCAATTGGTTCCATTGCATTCTCTAAAATGAGTACATTAAAAATTAAAAAAGAGAAAATGATTAGTGGTAATGACGAAGACAAAGATAACCTTCTTATTGATAGTGACCATCATTTTAAGGCTCTTTGGGCAATGTTAGCTTAAGAGGCAATGACATAAGCTTAATAAAAAATGATAACTCACAAGCTTTATAAAATCCATGGCATTTGTTAGCTTTAAAGTTAGCACTAATAGAATTCATTTAGGTGATAAAGATAATCATGTTGAAGATAATACCTAATGACTGAACCATTACCAAAAGTCTATTTTTGGCACTTTGCCAATCAAAACAAACTTTCATGATAGTGCCATTGGAATACATTTAAAACTTTGCATTTAATAATGTTCAAGATTTATATATGAAGATGTTTAGGACCTCACATCTAAAGATACTTAGAACTTTGCATTTGAAAATGTTCAAAACCTCATATCTGAGAACATTTAGGATCTCGTATATAAAACCACTCAATATCTTACATTTGAAGACATATGATACCTCACATTAAAGAACATTCATAAGTTTACAACTTTATTAATAAAACAAAAATCCACGTGTCTTTCTTTATACTTCACAAGTCATCAAATATGTTAGAAACCTTACCTTTTGACAAAGGATTGATATTCTTTATTGAGTGTGAGTAAGAGTGCTAACACCCATGACATCAACTTAAAGATTTTCATTTTTGAACTTGCATCCATAGTAGAGACGTGGGGAAAACTTCACGATTGACAAGTGTATTAATTTTTAAAAATCGAAAAGAAAATATAACCTATTAAACATGTGAATGTATTAAACTTGGAATATTAAATTTTATTTATAATTTCATAATTGCCAATTATTATACAAGGATATTTTTATTTATTTGTTTATGTGACTACACATGGTAATTTATTGAGTGACATATAATAAAGAATCAAGTCAAACAAAGTTTAATTTTTTTTATATAATTTAGTTATCCATAGTTTATACATATGTATGCTTAGGAATAGTATATATATTTTAATTTTGATTTAGCCATTCATAGTCCATACTTGTACAAGTAAGGAGTATTACATGAAGATTTTTTAGTCGTATAAAGTTTATACTTTTGTGAGTCAAGAGTATCATATAATTTACTATCATATGATTAGGAGGATTTCAAAACTTTGTTAATTTGATGTAATTTGTCATCATAGTTTTAACATATGTGAACTAGGAGTAACATATGATTTATCCTTGTGTAATTAAGAAGATTACAAAAATTTGTTAATTTGATTTATCATTATAGTTTTAACTAATATAAATCAAGAATAATTTTGATTTTCTAGATTAGATGATCTTCATTATTTATATTTATTAAAGTATTATGGTGAGCAAAAGTAATCTATTCATATTTAGAAGCTTCAAATGTAATCTTAATAGTTTGTTTTATCGAACTTGCTTTAGAGGATGTCAACTAACTCTTATTCTTATCTTTCTTGTACGTGACAAGGGTTGATCCTTCTTTATCATTTGAGGTGAATTCTAACTCATCATTGTTCTTGCCTCTAGTGACATGAGAAGTTATGGTAGCTATTAGAAGTTTAATCCTTTTTTCAGCATTATTAGCTTAAATGAACCAAATTTGATCATTTAAGAAGAATAATCAATGCTTAATCAAAATGAAGCTGGTCATATTACATGTTCCATTATTATCAACAAATGTATTTTACCTTTTTTAGTTAACTTCAAGATTTTGTCTTTTAGCATGAAACACTTTTTAATTGGGTAACTAATTAATCGATAGTACTTGCAAAAGTTTTAATCATCCACTTTGCTTGCCTTATCAAGTCATTTCATCTTTAAAAACTTAATCAAGTTAACTTTAAATAAATATTCAAACATCGAAAAAGCATCAAAATTAGGGAATAATATTCTTTGTTTATTCTTTCCCTTAAGGTGACAAGCTTTTTCCTTTTATCAAGACTTCTTAAGTATTTATCATTTTTCTTACTTGAATTAATAGTTAGTTTAATAGGTAAAGTAGATATAACTTTCAATTGCTTGATTTCATACTTTAAGAATGATAACTTATTAGTCTTGTGACATTCATAATGTTCTTCTACCTATCTAGGATTAATAACCTTTAATAAGTAGCCATGTTAAGCTTCATGTCATACATCTTCATAGCCAATTCTTTAAATGTTCAAGTCTAATAAGGCTTACAAAATGTAGCTTCGACTCTAATCCATCTCTTATATGCACATTTTGATGGAAAACATTTTAATAGTTGATATTTGCAATTATGGTTTAGATCTCTCCATCATTGAATATAATCATCATTAATTCATCTTTTGATTATAAAGTCTTTAAAGCTCATGCATATTGACAATGTGATAAGTACTATAAAAGTGATTTAGGAAATTACACTCAAGTTATTCCCAACTTTCAATTAAACCATGTGCCAATTTTATGTACTAATAAAAGAAACATTTACATTAAAAGATTGTGTGAATTATTTCATCATAAGGTTTCCATTAGTTCTTGCATTGTTACAAGTGTCAACGAAGTGATAGATTTCCTTTGCCATCAAACTATTGAAGCTTAAGTGGTTGATAATTTTAAGTTATTTTTAAAAGATCATTATATAGCTTAACTAGGAAAAAAAGGATTGCATACCACCTTTTACTTAGTTTTTAATGGTTTTTTTTAATAAATTCTTTCAACTAGCTAGCAAGAATAACACCATTTAGATAAGATTGCTCATTCTTATAGTCTCATATGTATTGCTTAATTATGGTTAGAAAAATCTTCAATCTTTTGTAAAATAGTAGATATATGTTGATTTCTAAAAGCATCTTATTTTTTGATAAATATCATTAGGTCTTCAAGTGTTTTTGCATTAGTTGAAAATAGGCATTATACTTGAATTATATGTACAAAAGGGTTAACATCTTCGTTATTTGAATATTGTTCCCTTAATTCTAATGTTGATATTTTAGCATACTTGATTCATCTAAAATCTTCACGTAAAGTTAGTTAAGTCAAGATAATTTCATCTTTGCTCTTCTCTTATTAATTTACCCCTATATTAGCCTCTGGTGATAATAATTTTTATGAAAAATAAGCTTTTGAAAATTCTAACAAGATTTAGTATTGCAATCATTTGAACATATATATCTATAATAGCTTTCAAAGCCTCAAATAATAGATTTTTGAATGTTCTTATCTTTGAAAACATTATTCAAACTTGATTTTAAAGAAAATTTCATTAATTTATGAAATAAAAAAGTTATAAAACAAATAAATTTTTTTAATTTTTGAATATATAGAGTACAATCTCTAATTTTAATTTTTGAATAAAAATAAAATCCCTTTATTCTTCATTTTAACTAATTTTGATTAAGAACTTCAGGAAGCTTGATTTCGAATCAAATGGTTGATGCTTTATTTTTATTAAGGGCTTTAGGGAATCTTAATCTCAGATCAAACAATGATTTTGGCTTTGAAAGAAGGCTATAAGGCAACTTGATCTCCAATCGAATTTTTAATCTTCATATAGACTTTATGCTTGAAAAAATCCACAAATTTGATTATTATTAAAGTCTTCACCTTAAAACAAATGTTCTCGATTGGAGCTGGAGATTTCAAATACTTTGATCTATGTGAATAGAGATTTAAAAGAGATTCAGAGCTTCACATCTCTTTTTTTAATGACTTGTTATTATTGTGAATGACATAAATGAGAACTCTATTTATAGAGCTATCAGGGAATGCTCACAAATAAACATCTTAATTTTTTTATGTTTATCACCTATAAACTTATTAAAAGGTAATTTTTTTATTAATTAGGATGATACACTAAGACACATGGTAACTTCTTATTTGCCAAGTAACATCATAAATACATGGCTTTTTTTATCAATTCACTTATGTCATCATGCATATATAACAAACTTAATTTGTCATTCAAAACATTTTATTAGCCTACTTGTAGGATTTTAAATTTTGATAAATAGCCTTTTTATTAGGTATAATTTAAGATGTAGCAAATAAAATAGACTAAATTTACTTATTTATAGATAGATTAAATAGAATAAAGGAAGATTGGCAATGCAAAGTGTAAAAAGATTTAAAACCTAAACTAACTTGAAATTTCCTAGTTAATAGATCCTTGGAAAGTAGATGGGTTTGTTTTGAGTTGTTATTATAGAACAAACTTTGTTTTTGCATGTTAAATGATTAGAGTTAAGGACAATAACAAAAAGGTAAGGTTTATTGATAATATAATCTTGTTGTATGGTTAAGGTAATAATTCTTTTGCAATGTTAAAGGATTATTACTTAATTCTAGGTATGAGGATGTTGTGCCATGATTAAAGTTATTTAAAGATTAGTTTGTTAGCGAATTGTTATTGAGTTGTTTACTTTAATGAGAACAAAATCATGATTTCATATGAATTAATTTTGATTTCTTTGGGAAAGATGCAATTAGAATAAAATATTCATGATGCACTTGAACTATATGAATAATGAGATTATATGTTTAAATTTGTTTGATTTGCTTAAGTTTGGATTAGTCTAAAAGGGTGACTAATGTAGTTAATTCTTTATGACTAAAACTTTAATAGTGATAAGTAAGGCATATCCATATATCATTTCAGCATAGGTTATAAAAATATAAAAATTGGTTAGAAAGAACAATATTTGATATATCTAGCAATGCATTGATGGTTTAATTGCCTTGCTTGTATTTAAAGTTATGTAAATATGGCATTTAGTGAATAATTATTGGTATATGGACACAAAAGCACAGTTAGTAGTGAAATATGGCATATAAACTTATTCAACAAAGAATTTATGATATTGTGATTTTGTAAATGAAAGGTTAGATTAGTAGAAATAGTTCTGATATTGGAAATGCTTCTTTAAGTAGTCTTGAAAGGTTATATTTTTGTAATACTAAGGAAGTTGAAAGGTAACGCATGAGCTAATGTAATAATTAAGCATGGTTAACTTGTTAAAATTATTTTACAATGATAATTCTAATTAAATCATATGAAAAGATGATATTAAAATGTAGATAAAATAAAATTAATAATTATCTAATGAATCCATTTATGATGTATGATGAATATGAATCTCCTAATGTATCATGATTTATTCACTATCAAACCTGGTCATAAACTCTAATAAGAATCACTACTCATATTAACCTCAGTTATGTATTTTGATTTGGAAAGAATTTCATCATTGATGGGAAGTAATTAAAACTAAACTTAAGGTTTAGGAGCAATAATCTTTATTTATATTATAACAATTAATGGGTGAACCTATTGCCAAAAACTACCTATTACCACATTAATGGGTTGAATTGCCATTGAGCGCAAACTTAAATAGTCACTTTAATAGTAGGTTATATCTTTTACATTTTATTTTATTATTGAATGAATAGATCTAAAATAAAAAATCTAACAATCTCCCACTTGGACCATGTAATTCAATATTAGTGGCCATTTAAATAAGATATCTTTGCACATAGTAATATAGAACATATCGATCTAAAATAAGATCATAAGTGTTTTGTAATATAGAACATAGTATCCATTAGGGATATCAATGGAGTATATACTATGCACTCACACCATACCGACTACATACAATTTTTGGTAGGGATATATATAATAAAATTATACTTAATAAGATTCATATAATAAATTATGACAATACATGTAAATCTTTATACATTAGGTTAGAGCATTTGCCAAGATGCTAAATGAGAATCGTAATTCTTAATATAGTATTAAGATAAGATTTAATTGTCTCTATAAATATGCCATAACAAAAATATGCATAATATATGGCAAAACATGAATATTTCAATTATACATATCTTGAGAAAAATAATTTACATTATAATACTTCTACTAACTCAATATCAAAAGATTTAACTAATCCCATACTAATTATATGATCATGATATATTCCTATGGTTAAGCCTTTGGTTAGTAGATTCAACCATATTACCTATAAAAATATGTTTAATACATGTGCTATGCCTGCATACCTTCTTTTGCATAAAATACTACTTTATATTAAAATATTTCATACATGCAAAACTTTTATTGTTATGAAAGAAGTTTATAACAATAATATTATCGCAATAGATGGTCAAAGGTTTAGAAATGCTCTCAAAAATCTTAAAACTAGTCATGAAATTCTTTAATCATCCACCAATATAACTGGCTTTATAATACATGACATATTCTACTTCATAACACATGAAATTCTTTAACCATATAGTACCATAAGTGGCTTCATAACATATGACATATTCTACTTCTATAATGGTTACTGTTAAAGACTGCTTAACATTTTTCCACAACAACTTTTCCTACCATTTTAAAGATGTATCCAAATGTCGATTTGTGATTATTTGGATAACTAGCAAAATCTGAATTCGAGTAGCTTGTAACTATAAGATCTCCTGACCTTTTATAGATCAATATATAATCTTTTGTACCCTATAGATACCTTATGACTCTTTTTATAGCAGTCTAATGTTTCTAACTAATATTACTTAAGTATCTTCCTAATACACCAATGGTATAAGCCATGTCAGGTCATGTACATACTTAAGCATATATCAGGCTATCAATAATTGATGCTTATGAAACATTTTTCATTCTTTTTAGTTCAATATGAAAACACTAGGACTTAAAGAAATTTTCCCTTTTAAAAAAGGATGTGGAAGCTTGGAAGCATGTTAATATGTTGAACTTCTTCAATATTTTCTCAATGTATGTTTGCTAAGACAAACTAAGTAAACCTCGAGATCTATCACATCCTAGAACAGAAGATATATTTCTAAGATCCTTTATATCAAAATATTTGGATAACATTTGTTTTGTCTTAATCAATAGATTCATTTCATTGCTTACAAGGAAAATATTGTCTATGTAAAGTACCAAAGTTAAAAACTTTTATACTCATTAATATATAAATACACTAATCCATTATAATCTCCTTGAATGCAAGAAAAGTTACTACCTCATTAAATTTAAGATACTACTGTCTAAAAGCTTATTTTAAGTCCTATGTGGACTTTTTAATTTGACACACATGGTGCTCTTTTCCTTTCTTTTGGAAACTATTTAGTTAGCTCATGTTAACAATCTCTAATAGATCACCATTTAAAAAGGTTATCTCTACATCCATTTGATATAACTTTAAATGAAAGTGAGCTACCACTATCATAATAACTTAAAATGAATCATTGATTAGAGCTAGTAAAAGGTTTCCTTGTATTCTATGCCTTCCTTTTGGATGTAGCTTTTAACCACTAATATAGCTTTGTGCCTCTTAATTTCACCTCAAGCATCCCTCTTGATCTTGAAGACCTATTTGTATCTGACTAACTTATAACATAACTCTACTAGATGCTACTCTTAATTCTTGTGCATTGAACCCAGCCTATCTTTCATAACACGTATCTAATTAAAATGGTTTGAACTAGATATAGCTTGAGAAAAATTTGTTAGGATCAATATCATCATTAATATCATATTAATATCATATTTATGCTCTTACAAATATATAAGTTAATCATTAGAAATTGCCAATCTGCAAACTCTGTGATATTTCCTTAATGAAAAATTTTCATTTATTTCATCTAGTTCAACATTTTCTATCATTGGTTGTGTTAGGTAGTTAGTGGAATAATAAAAAATGACTTTTCTAATATTGGTATTGATAAAATAATTATTCTATCTTTAGTGAAATTTAGGATACTTAATACTTGGTTCCCATTATCCAATTTATTTTCAAAGAAGATAGCTTGACTAGATTTAATTACTTTGGTTGTATGAGTTAGATGGTCAAATTTGCTTCCCTTTAAGCCATTATAGTACCAAATGAAGTATCCATTAATAATTTTTTAATCAAACTTCTTTATAGATGGATGTACGACTTTACTTTAGCTTTATAAGCCTAAACTCAAAAACGCATTAAATTAAGCTTCTTATTTCATTGTATACTCACCACCCCTATTAAAATTAACACATTTTATCTGTTTTCCCACTTTCACTTCAATTATTGCCTTTAATAACTTAAAAGCTTCTAGTGATTCTAACTTCTTAAGAAGTAGCTTTACCTTACCAAATCTAGAGTAATCATTAATGAATGTGATGAAATATTTGTAACCTCACATAGCACTAGGTGTTATAGGCCCACCAATATTAGTATGGATTAATTTTAGAATATTATTTTTTCTACTTTTCTTCCCTATTTTAGCTTTAATCATAAGTTTACCCTTGATATAGTTTATATAGGTTTCAAAATCCGAGAAGTCCAAAACATAAAGTACTTTTTCCTTTATAAGTATTTGAATTCTTTCTTTAAAAATATGTCCTAATCATTTATGCCATAACATTGAGAACCTTTCATTAATTCAACATTTTTTCTTGCTAATAACGAAACTTGTTGAGTTCATGTAATTAAGATCTAAATTAATTCTGTATAAAGTATCACACACAGAACCAATACCTATAACAGAGGATTTATAAAATAATTTAACTTTTCCATTGTTAAAATAACATGAATATCCAATAGAATCCAAAGTAACAGCTGAAATTAAATTCCTTATTATAGAAGGTACATAAACTACATTATTAAGTAAAAATTCATGTTTAGTCTTCAACTTTATTGAACCTTTGTGCTCTACTTCAATTTTATCTCCATTTCCAAGTCTTACAGTAAACTCTCCTGTACTTAGCTTCCTCAGATTTGTCAACACCTAAAAATAGTTAATGACGTGAATAGTCGCACCAACATTCAATAACTAAAAGTTTGATAGCACACTAACAATATTTAATTTAAAATAAACGAAAGTTAGATGGGTATCTTTCTTTTTCTTCTCAATCTATTTCTTATATTTGAAATAATCTACTTTATTGTCTTATACTTCTTGCAGAATTGGCAATTATCCTTGAATTGGGCCTTATTTGATTTATAATGTTGTCCATTAAATCCACCTTTCTCACCTTTC
The DNA here is from genome assembly GCA_020226215.1 of Sindora glabra. Taxonomy (NCBI): domain Eukaryota; kingdom Viridiplantae; phylum Streptophyta; class Magnoliopsida; order Fabales; family Fabaceae; genus Sindora; species Sindora glabra. Next base: position 109,140,520 of record CM035227.1, on the reverse strand, counting down.
TTCTCGCCATAGTTGTAATAACCCTTATTGTCTTTTTTTATTAAACCTCACACTATGATATGAACTTGTACCATGTGACATGTAGTTTATCACTTGAGCCTTATCTTTCTTTATGTCCTCTTAGGCTTATGTAACAATTGAAATGAGCTCGTTGATGGTCCATTCTATTTTTTGGGTATTACAAGATGTTTTCGAAATATTAAATTAAGATGAGAAAGACTCTAATACACACCAAGTTAAATAACTTTCCCCCCAACTCAACTTACATGGTTTTTTGCTTATTCTAATAATTAAATAATCTAAAAATATGCTTTTTCAGCCCACTAACACTATCATATATAGATTTCTCTAGCAATTAAAGATGCCATTCTTTCTTAACCTTATCAAACTTCATATATTTGTCAACTACCTCATTTCAAAAATACTCTCGCTTATAGTTTTTTCTATGATATACTTTATTACCATTAAATACACTATATTAAAGTTAATCTATTTTTTATAATAATTTCCCTAATCTACTATAGAATTAACATTAATTTAAAGCTCTATCTTCCTAATTACTAGATCAAGATTAGAGACTGTGATATATAACTTTAACGACTTAGCCTATTCCTTATGATTTATCCCATTATGCATCTTAATTACATAAGTAAATGAGCTAAGGAAACAAATTTAAAAATATTAATACAAGTTTAATCTTAATTATGCTAGAAATTTTCATCAATAAACTATGCAATTAAACTTAGTATTTTACAATAAGGTCTAAAATCAATTAGGCATTAAAGGCCCTATAATATAATACAAAGATTAAATATTATATTTTTAAAATTTTAACAACAATAGTGTGATGAAAATTTTAGAAATACAATATTATATCTACACTTATGTTATAATGAAGAAATCATATTAATAATATCATACTGATAGGGTATTACAATATTATTAATATAATTCTCTCTTTAATTCAACTATTTTACTGAAATTAACAAAATTTTATGTAACTAGGCCCATGATAGATAGGCTCACAATTACATAAAATTCCATAAGTTCAAATAATTTTTTAAAAATTATTTTTCTATATATATTTATGCATAGAAAAATAATCAATAAACTAAACAATGTCGAAAAATTTCACAAAAAATACAAATTAAAATCCAAAATCTAGTAATATTACAGAAAAATTTTTAATCCAAAATAAAATTAATTAGTTGCTTAAATTAAATGGGTAAAAAATAACTAAAATATTTTTAATTCTAGAAAAATATGAAAAAATACCTAAAAAATTAGCTTGAAGAGTGGCGCTTAAAATCGACATCACTATTATTGGATAATACTGGCATAACAATAAGTGGACTACATATGCTAGTGCTATATGTGAGCATTACTGGCACATCACTATAGATTTGCTTCCCCAACCAGCCAAGTTTGCAACCTAGGTTGGGTGGCCTACTTATAGATCCAAGTGATTTGAGACTAAAAAAATGCCTAATTTTTGTATTTTTAAGATATTTTTCACACATAATAGTACTTTAATGCATTTTAATATATTTTATGCAAAAATTTTCAAGAAAAAATGTGTTTAATTCGATTTAATGTAATAATATGAGATCTATCTTATATTTTAAGATTTATAGTAACTTTCATCTAGGAAAAAAATTATCATAAAATATAAAATTATTCAAAAGATGAAATTGTATTCCTAAATTCACATAATAATATATTCAATCTATATGATTCATAGGTTCTAATACTAATATTAAAATGAAATTTTATAATAATAATTCCAATTGAATTATGTGAAAAGATAATATTAAATCATAAATATAATAAAATTAATAATTACTTAATAAATTCGTATGTGATGTATGATGAATATGAATCTGTTAATGTATCATGATCCATTCACAATCAGACTTGATGATGAACTCCTATAAGAATCACTATTCCTATTAACTCTAGTTGCATATTTTGATTTAGGGAGGATTCCGTCATTAGTGGGAAATGATCAGAACCAAACTTAAGATTTAAGAGTAGCGACTTTTATTTATATTATAATAATTAGTAGGTCGATCCATCGTAAAAAATCATCTATTACCACATTAGTAGGTTAGATTTTCGTTGGACCCAAACTTAAATAATCATTTTAATATTAAGCTAAAACTTTTATATTTTATTTTATTATTGAATTAAGAGGTGTAAAAAAAATCTAACATGACTTAAAGAGGTAATAAGTATGATACAATTTGTGAATGAGTTTATGAAAGTGAGTAAAAGCATGAATCTAGCATGTAATAGAGCTAATCCCAAAACTTTTTAGGGTTTCATTACAATTGGTAATTGTTATGGTTTTGAAATATGGTAAACTTAATGAATTAGAACTATTTTAGATGATGAATTCTTAAAAGTGTAGTTAATATAATGGAATTTCTGGTAAAATGGTAAATAAGCTCTAGCAAAATAAGGAAGATGAACTAAATAGGATGTTTTAATTAGGTTAGAATGATATTAGTACTTTATTTTATGATACTTGTGGTATTTGGGATTAAAGTAAAGAATGAATAAGTAATCGATATGTCATATGGAGAGCAATTAATAGCAATTTTGGACCATCAAAGTTAAAAGTCAAGGTTGAATGGTTTATCATAAGTGAAGTTTCCTTAAGAATGACATGATAAAGTGGAAGACATGTGCAAACTTAAGTTTGATAGGCGACAAAAGTACCTCCACTTATTCAATGAGTGTTAAAGTATAATATAGACCTATTTTTATACAATTTATTTTGTTAGCAAGGTTCTAAGAATTCAAAACAAATTCTTTCATAATGAGAAATATTATTACACATATTTGAATTAATATTTTATAAGAGAAATAATTATTTATTATTACAAAATTTAAATAAATTTTTTGTGTAAGATAATTAATAAAAGAATCATATGAAATATTTAATGATTAAGTATGATTAAATATGAGTATATAAATGAAAATAAAACCTTGGTAACCTTTTTCTCGTTTTGCCTCTAAGGCTATTTCCCCATTTTATTTTTCCAAATTAACCAATTCCTTATTTTTCCAAAGGCCAACCTCCTTTCTTCTTCTCATTTCCATAGTAAAACCAATCTTCCACTTCAATCCCTTATCTTTCATTCAATCTAAACAAGGTAATGAATTCCAATCCTCAATCTTTATTCAACTTCCTTTTAAGTTATAGGAGATTGAAGGTTTTGGTTTTGATAGAGATTTTGGAACTTTAAGTCTAAATCCTTGGTTATTGACATTTAGGGGCAATCAATCCTTAATTCCATCACTAATCATCTCATCCATAAGCTGTGAGTAAATATTCCAATAATTTTGTATGGTTTCAATAATTTAGATTATTTTAAGCTAAGTTTTTCTTTATATATGCAAATCTAAAGAATTGATGGTATAAACATGATGATTAATGTGTGATTTTTGTTAGACTTAAGACTTATGATGTTGTTGTAATGTTTCATGGTGAACTGATTAGGTATTTTAGCCCAAAGGATGAATTTTGAGTGATTTCTTCTTATATGAATAGTGTTTTCATAGGAAAATCTTCAAGGAACTTTGATATAATTGATTATGTCTAAGAACTTTGCTCTTTGGACTTATATAATTATGTCTAAAGTACTATTCTTTAGACCTTTATAATTGATTGTACCCCAATAAAATTGCTTTCTATGCTTACATAATTGATTGTAGTTTATTCACTTGTAAATTCCTACCTATTCTAAGGGTCTCATGGAAACTTAAATTATTCTATAATTGTAACATATGTATGTTTGCATTGGTAAGTGTGAAATGAGTACTTTGAGACCATGCAAAGTGTAACTTATTAAGTTATGCTATGATTTGATTTTAGAATAAATAATCTTAATTGATATTATTATATATAAAACTTAAGATAAGGGTGAATTGCTAGTTATCATGGCTTGTATATCAGATTTAATAATTACTTATAGAGTATAAGGATGACTTGGAAAGATAATAAAGGGCTTGTAAAGGATAATGTTGTATAAGAGTTATAAGGAGATTTACATGCTTTCCATCTTATGTATTCTTGAATAATATTGAAATGTTTTAATTAATTTATGGAAATTGTAGAATTGAAAGTATTATGCTCATATGGATATTGTGACTTCGCCAATGATTTTGATGCGTTAAATAAACAGAATATGAATTAGGATAAGTCCATAAGTTGTTACTCTACCACCATCGCAGTAAGGAGAGATCATTTGGGATTCGTTCTAACCTAAATGCACTAACTTATGGATATTTTGATTGTAAATAGATATATGTTCCCTGAACCTTTCCTTAGTGAGCCTTAAGTATAAAAAAAGGATTACTTGGATAGTCATTGCAAATTATAAGGATTTTGTTTAAGTATGTTAATTATACTAGCTTATCCTTGGAAATTGTTAAGAATTTTTAGCAGATATATATATGTGTGTGTTTGCATGTTTGTGTATATAAATATATAGAAAATAAGTAGGTTTACTTATGATATTTTTGCAAAAAAATAGTGTTAGTATTAATCGCTATCCCAATTTAATTCTTTAGAGTGTTAAGTATTATTTCAATTAAGATAGGCTAGTAAAAATCGATAAGCCAAATTTTACACCAATCACGACTAAAGGATAATTATGACAATACCTAAAGCTTTTTAATAATTATTATATGTCAATCAGAAAAATTGTTAAAAATCTTAAAGTATGTTTATACATAAAATGATTTAGTTAAAATATTTTAATATCCTAAATTATTAACTATACAATTATTTAAAAAAATAAGATTCCCTACATTTTCTTGAAAGATATATAGCTTTAATATTTTAGTACTTTTATGAATCAAACTAATAAATTATAGTTATAATTCTCCTTTATCATTATATTGCTCAACAAACTTTTTTTACATATTGAGAACTTTGAACTTGCAATATATTTTGTACTATTCCATCACATTACACGAAGATGATTTTGAAAAAGTGGCTGAGAATGTAAATTTAAGTGTGGAATTATATTCCTAATATTCAAGGGAGAAAATATGCAATTATAGAAATAATATAATATATAATCATTTGTTTCTCACAAAAAGTTATATGAATAAAGAATTTACAAGATTATTGGTTTACAAAATATAATAAAATTGTCCGATATGTTACTAATAGAACAAGAATAAATAAATATTATAAATTAGTTGTAAATTTTTTGATTCAAATTCATGTTCAAGAAAGGATATTTGTTTATCTATATCAATTAACATAATAAAAATGTTAATTCCAAATAAAAATATTCTTAAAATGAAGATGGAGCAAATAAATAAGAAGGCCTTATTAAAAAAGTTAAATACTTTTTAAGAGATTTGAAACATTATTAATGCTAAACTCCTATAAGAAGTACATGTACCTAAAATTAATGGAAATAAACAAATTTTAATTGGTTATGTGCTAACAACGAAAAATGGAACCAATAGAGGAAAAATTGTTAACAACACTTTTCAAATATTGGAATGGTCAATATCATAAAAGATAACATAAGTATTGAATTTACATTTAAAAAAGGATGATATATAATTATTAGTCAAGGATGAAATAGAAAAGACACAATTTATGTCACACCCTAACTATGGATACGTGACTGGCATAGAAACCCACCATGAAATGACCTTCTACAAACTTAACAGAATCTACTTTTAACTAATGTAAATTACAAACAATGCAATGATGGTTTTACAATGAAACTTGCCGAAATTTTAAAAGAATCCCTCTATTTTTCTAACACTAACTAGGGGCAACAACAAGCAAAATGCACAGCAAAAGAGCTACATGCCCAAGCAACACTTGTGATAAATTCATATCATATAACTAACAATCTACAACAAATAAAGATAAGTTCCAAAATGCATACAAGACCATAATTCCTATTCTAACTTCCTAATTTCATACTTTACCATTTACACCATAACTCTTAAATAAATTAATACTTCTTTATACAAAATTGGATGGTGAAAGTATTCTAAAATTTTAAAAATCAATTTTTTAAAAAAAAGTAAAAAATAATAGTAAGTTTAAGTAATTCAATAAGTGAATCACTTACCTAAGATCACAAATATTTATACACTTTATAATTAAAATCCCATAAGTGATTTGAAAATCAACTTCCAAAAACAATTATGTTTAACTTTTAAAATATAAATCTATATGTTAACTATGTAAATAAATGATATAAAAGAAAATCTCAAATTATCTTGCATAAGCATAAATGAATGGCAAAACCAAGAATGTAATAAGATGGTAAGATTAAACCATAGGATAGCAGCTTCTATTACATCAAAGATAAAGAATTTAATTAAACTTCAAATCTATATAGATATGATAATAAGACAAAAACTATTTCACTTCGTATAGAAGCCTTCCGGTATGCCTTTCATTATAGCTTTGGCAATACATAAATCAAAGTGCACTTAGGATTTTCTAAGGAAACTCCTAAGGATCTATTTCTAACATTAAATACTTTTACCTTTTTCATAAATAAAGTTACAAAGGTTCCATATCCCAAAACTCTCATCATAATCTATAAAGAAGCACAAACTCTAATTTACACAAAAAATTAACATATATCATACTTTATGTTTCAAATACATCCAAAATTTAGTTGGAATCATAAAATCACATTACACATATCAAAATCATTCACAATTAGTGGTCATACTTTCAAATATATCCCTTAACAAATACTTATCATTAAACTTAAGCATTATATATCAATTTTTTAATATAATTCAATAAAAAAATAGTTACTAAACATAAACTTTTTAAGTTTTTCACATTTTGCAAATGTAACTATTTAAATGAAATACCTTTAATAAAAATCCAATTTTAAGTTAAAAATAACATGATTTTTGGGTTTAAAAATTCAAAAGTGGATACGCCTTTTAAAGTTCAAATTCTTTTGATAATATTATCAAACTACCTAAATCAATTTCAATCTAGAATTCAAATGAAGTAATATATAAAGATACTGATCCAAATTTTTAAAAATCCCATGTGTGCAAGCATTAAAATCTGGAACCTTAAGTAAGGTTGTAGCCTACCATACCTGAAGTCTTAAAGTGAATTAGGAAGTGACTTAAATTGTTAGGTGCTTTTTTCAATCAAATTGTTTATTATCGTCTAAACATTAGAAGATCCATATTTAATAGATCATAAGTTAAGATTTTGAGAGTTCCAACTTGAAATAACTAAAAGTTTAAGTTTAATGGAAAAATTATGATGTGGAGGGACATACCTCCTTATATACATAAATTTTCTCAAGATACAATTGGTGAAGATGAAAAAAGTATGGAATGAATGATTTTATTGATTTTTTGAAGAAATATAAGTATAATCTCTAGTATGTATTTCTTGAGAAAGTATATAAGAAAATCTTTTAATTTTTTTTAGTGAGTTCTAATTGAGAGCTTAAATGAAACTTGATCTTGAATCAAATAATGGATACTTTGTTTCAATTGAGGTTTTTAGGAAGGCTTAAACCTTAGTTAGATGATTAAATTTGACTTCGAATGAAGGCTTCAGTTAAGCTTATTCTTACATTAAAAGTTGGATCTTGACTTTGAGGGAGGGTTATGAGGAAAATTTATCTTTAATTGAAGGTTAAATCTTTATAGAGGTATTGCACCTAAAAAACTTTAACGGTTTGGATGTTGTTGAAGTCTTCATCTTGGATAAATGTTCTTAATGGAAGTTAAAGACTTTAAATGCTTTGATCTTCTTTAGTAAAGTTTTAGCAAAGCTTCAAAGCTTCATATCTCTCTTTCTATTGACTTATTATTCTAATTAACACAAATGAGCCCTCTATTTACAGAGCTGACTAAGAGTTTTAAAAGATAAGCATTTTATTTTTTTTAATAATTATCACCTTTTGATTTATTAAAAAGTTAAATTTTCTTATTACTTGGAATGTTGCATCATGACACATGATTACTTCTTAACATGGCATAATTCAATTTGTTATCCATGAGTTTTATAAGCTAGCCTATTTTTCATGTAGAATTTTAAATTTTAGTAAATAAATTTTTTTATTGTCTATTTCCCTCTTAAAACTTATTTATAAACTTGAATACAATTTCATGTGATTGATTAAGTTTTAATTTTGATATTTCTTTATTTTTTAATATTTGAATTTAATGAAAACTTAGTGTAAAGGTATATATGCATGCATACTTTTCACAACTTAGTCTGGAAGGTACATAGATGCATTTTTTAAAATGTTTATGTACATTATAATCTATTCCAATCATTATTTAAAATAAATGTCATATTCATGCTTTCATCTCCTATGCATTTTTTATCATATTTTATTATTTTTATGCTTCGCCGTTCTTATCTAATAATAATAGTTAAGATTAAGCCAAATTCTTTTGCATTATCTTTATTTTTAATTTTTTAATTAAAAATATTATTCACCAAAGAATTGAGATAAGACTTCCAATTTTGAACTGGAGTTTATTTGAAACTCTAACACCTTATGACCATAATTATAAAAAGAGCATTTTTTTTTTCACATTACCTGATCCTTAAAATTCGAAGTTAATTTTAATTTTCTAATCTTTTTGTTTCTTCTTTATTTATTTCTTGTTAATGTATTTCTTCTTCTTTTTTCTTTTTTTCATATCTTCTTTTTCTACACTTTATCTTTGAATTTGCTTATATTATATTGTTAGCTTATATAATGTGATGTTTTTCTTCTTAAGTTTGATTTGGTCGTTTGTACCTTAATAGACTAGAATATATTAAGGTAATAAAGTTGAACATATCCTGAAAATAATGTCTTAAGCTTTCCATCTATCATTAAATCACTCATGTAACTTTTATAGCCTTGCATCTAAGCCTGAGTTTACTAGAAACGTTAATTGTAGGTGTATTAATGGTTGTAGCGCTTTTAAAGAAGCTACTAAGCAAAACTTTAACAACATATTTTCAAGTATCCATGACAAATCAGTTGTAATTGTCCATAAGGAGAACAAATAGGTGCATTATAAATTGCTCGTTGGGTCTCAATGATATTTGTTATGATTTTTTTACCTTTATCTTAAATTTCTGCCATGCATTCACATTTTTTGTGCTCGATAAGCTACCATGGGTGTTGTTATTTTCTTAACTATAATTGCTTTTTTTTTCATCGTGGTATCTATAATAGATTAACTTGGTGACTTAAATGTGCATGATCACTAATGTACTAAAATGTCTAATAGATTTGCTTTAAACTATAGGGTTATGTAGATGTAGAGAACGAATAGGCTAGACTAGACCTGTTTGATTGTTTTGCAGGCTTTCAATATGGAGACTCTAGTTCGATCCTTATAGACCTTGGCTAACTCGTGGGCCTTTTTTAATTTTTAATCTTTTAAATTAAAATTTTCAACTTCTAAATAATAAAAAAATTAAAATCATTTAAAAGTACCATATATTTATTCATAAATTAGTCATAATATATTTTAAATTTATATATAATCATAAAAATATTATATATATGAAATATAAGTCATAAAATACCTATATAATAAAATATTATCTATAAATTATTTATAATACAATCTCAGAGCTTTTCTGGCATTATTTCCTTTAAGATTCAATTTTCATTTACCAATGTGAAGTTATTCCATAACTTTAACATATTAGTCCTACAAGACCATTAGTTCATTTATTAAAGACTCAATTTTGTAGATGTTAACCATCTTTAATAGTTACTTGCTCTTTCAACTAGATTAACCACTTCGAAGTTTATGTAGGTCTCTGTGTAGGTTCTACAGTCCTTCTATAAATAGTCTTTTTGCTTCTACAAAGGAATTATCCATTTCTTTTTAAGGCTTAAATAGAATTAGTGGCCCGTTTATTTTTAATGCCTTTTATAATGAACTCATCCTTTCTACTAAAAAGTTGCAAAGTGCTTATCAAGATTCTAAATTGAATGTTTAAGGTGATAATTAGTGGTAATAACAGTGATGGTGGCACCATTAGTGGAAATGGTGATAAAATCTAACTACTATCCTTTTGGGTTGTAATGGTAAAAATAGCGATATCAAAAGTGACAATAGTAGAGATAGTTTTTTTTTTATCATTCTTTACTTTTTGTCTTGCATTAGGTGGCATTAAAGCTTCAATAAAAATTTAAGTCTTAAGGTCAATAATTTGAGATAATGATTGGTGGTGATGACGAAGATAAAGATAACCTTCCTATTAATAGTGATTACGAGATTAAAGCTAAGTGGTAATGCATGCTTAAAAGATAAAAACACAAACTTAATAAGAGAGAATGACCTATATACTTTATGAGATCTATGACATGTTTGCCATTTTAGGAGTAAGTGCTAATAGAATTTATTATGGTGATAAAGGTAACCGTATGGAAAATGATACCTGCAATCAACCTATCAGTTTTCATGATTTAAGTAAACCATTACTTAAAATTCACTTTTATCACTTTATTTTGTTGAGACAAACTTTCATGATAATGTATCTTCTATGGTTATGCATTTTTAAGAACAGTTAACCTATCAGTCTTCACAATTTAAGTTAATCATTACTAAAAATTTAGTTTTGTCATTTTGTCTCGTTAAGATAGACTTTTATGACAATGTTATCTTTTTATGGTTGTGTCTTTTTTATATTAACTTCAGAATTGTGTTAATCGAGGAAGACTTCATGACCACCATCGTGACATGAGTGGCATTTAAAATGAAAAGCCTACTTTTAAAGGTGATTAATCAATTTAGGGATTATACTCTTAGCAACATATATGTAATTTATACTTGGTGTAAGCAAAAATTGATTCATATGCCATATAAACTTCATATTTGATAGTGTCTATCCAATTGAAGTTCGCACTCTTAACAATACACAAGTATTTTATATATAGTATAAACAACAATTCGTTCATCTATTATGAAGACCACAAATTTGAAGATGTTCTTTTATGTGCCATAAAGACATTTAAGACCTTGTTTTGAAGACTCTCAATACCTTACATCTAAAGGCATTTATGATGTTAACTTTAAAGACATTCAATGCTTCGTCTTTAAAGACATTCAACACTTAACATCTGAAAATGTTCATGATCTTGCCTTTGGAGATGTTCAATACTTCACATTTGAAGACGTTTATGATCTTACCTTTGAACACATTCAAGACATCACATTTCAAAACATTCATGATCTTGCCTCTAGAGATGTTGAACAATTTGCATATGAAGATGTTCAACACTTTGCATTTGAAGACATTTAACATTTCATATTTGAAAACATTTAGGACTTCACATTTAAAGATGTTAGGACTTCACATTTAAAGATGTTCATGATTTTACCTCATGAGATGTTCAAAACTTCACATTTGAAAATGTTCATGATCTTACCACTAGTTATGTTTAACACTTCACATTTGAATATGTTCGTAATCTTACCTTTGAAGATATTCAGGACATTATATATGAAGATCTTTAAAACTTTGCATCTGAAAACATTCATGATCTTGCCTTTAAAAACATTCAACCGCATGCTAAGCAAGTGTCACATTTTATAGCATTCATCCAATTTGAAATTTCCATTATTAGTGACATATAAATCCACATGTTTTTCTTACATATTTCACATATCATTAAATTTATTGCAAGCTATGTCATTTGGTAAGAGATTGATATTTTTTATTGAGCATGAGCAAAAATTTCATCATTAATAACATTAATTGGAGGTTTTTATTCTTGAACATGCATCCATATTATAGATATAAGTAAAACTTCATAATAAGGAAGTGTATCAGATTTTACAGTCTAGGAGAAAATATGTAACTTATCAAACTTATGGATGTATTAAACTTTGAATATGAAATCTTGTCTATAATTTTATACTCTATTATCATTGAATAATGACATTTTTTATTTATGTGATGTGATTAGTAATTTTCTAAGTGACTACGTAATTGGTGAAAGATCAAGTTCAAAGTAATTCAATTTATTTTGATTTGATTTAACTATCCATAGTTTATACTCATGTGAGCCAGAAGTAGTACATATATATTGACATTAACTTGGTCATTCACAATTGATATACATTGTTTAACACCAAAGATAAATATCAAACTTGCTTAAAAGTGTAGTTAAAGGTAAGTCCAACTCGTACCCAATAGAATATAAGTTAATTAGTAAAATAAAATTATTAATAAAGGATTTTCCAAAGTAATTTAAATGCACAATGAAATAGGACTAAAATAAAGTAAAACTAGATATGAAAACTCAATTTAAGAGATTTCTCACTTTATTATATATTTCTCATGAGGACTCAATAATTTACTTACAATTTAATTACTTAATTGAAAAATACCCCAAAGTTAACAGTAAACATGGAAGATCCAAATGTGGAGTAATTAGAAAAAGTGACCAATCAATCCTTTATTACTAATTCAATTTAGAACAAGCATCTAAATCTAATTAGTAATAGTTTCAAGCATTCAAAATGGAATTAAGATGAATCTAATGATTCTATAAGGGATAATTGTTAAGTTCATTCTTTATTCTCTAGTGGTAACTAATGATTCACCCAAGCGTTAAATCACTAAAGCCTAATTATTACTAATTTTGATTAATTACAACTAATTTATAAGCAATAATTAATTATAATTAATTATTTAGCTATAAATTATAATAAATAATTAACTAACTGATTGTATTTAGCAAATTATTCAAGTAGTCATTCATAATAAGAGTTAAAAAATAAAAGATAATTGAATGATAAATAAATTAAATTGAAAAGCCCTAAAATCAAACTATAATTGGAATGCTTAAATCCTTTGAACTATAAAAAGGAACTAACTATTCATAATAGTTTTGAAGAGAAAAGTAGAAGAAGAAAAGTGTTTGTTGTTTAGAATACGTGTCTTTGGAATCATGAAACCTTTTAAATCTAATTTCCCTAACTACAAAACCTAATGGGCAAAATAGATATATCTTTTAGGATTACAAAGAATAAAACCTAATGTAATTTGCAAATTAAGTTATTAACAATATTTATAGAAGTGAATTTTCATAACTTAGCGTCTAGCTTAACTTCAACCAGTAAAAAGATGTAATTTTATAAATCCTAGATAAGAAACTTGTTAGGACAGGTCTTAACTAACTTTTAGTGCTATTTTCACCTTAATTAGACTTTTGAAGCTCTAAATATAGCTAAAAAATCATGACTAATTCAACTTGGACAAAATATATCATTAACTTCATGACCATTTTTAACCCTTTAAACATCTGAATTGGGCCTTAGTTAAAACATAAAAGTTCTAGAACTTCTTCTTAGCTCACTAATGATGTAAAGATCACTAATTTGGATATTTAGAACTCAAGTTATATCAAAAAACTTGAAAAAGCATAAAAATTTGACATTAACCAAATAATTTAAAAAAAATGGAAAACCATAATCCAATTATATAATAAGGCTAATTCTATATAATTAAGCATATGTAACACTAAGAGGCATAAAATAATAAGAAATAATATAAATAATATTTTGCACATTAAATTCTCCAATACTTAGCCTTTGCTCAAACTTGGACAAATATAACTTTATTTAGAACTAAAAACAAAAGACTAACTTCAAAATCATATAAATTTAAAATCATAAAATCATGTATATAATTTGCATACTATTAATTAGACTTGTATTAGTATTCCTAGTTTGTAAAGCAAATTGTTTATAAAGTTAATGTTAAAATAAAAAAATATTTTGATAAAATCTTAATTTAAGTATTCCTCTGTAAGTGCTTTTACCATCATACCCTACAACATAGGTTTCTTGTTTTAAAGTTATCTTTAGAAATAAAAAGTATTAAAGATAGGTATTTTCACATGTATAATAATTCTTTGTTATTAATTGTTTAACCCTTTATTTTGTAGTTTTATAACTTTTTTTTCATTAGTTCATCTTGTATCAACATTTCTTTAACAGTAAAGACATTGTTGAGTAATCATATGATATCTATAGGGGAGTAAACAACTTGAGTTATTCATGAGCAATTCAAGATCGATTTATAAAAAATTTAGTTCAAGCTTAAATTTTAACAAGTTGAGCTTAAATGAATTGAGCTTGTTTATCAAATGAGTGGAACTTGAGTTTTTTATTACTCGACTTTAGTTGTTCATGAGTCTAAATGAACTTAGTATAAAATATATTTTTATTTTTATATTTTATATAATATAAATATAAAAAATTCACTAAACTATTTTAGGCTCGTATAAGTTCATTTATGCTAATTTGAGATTGAATATAGCTTGAACTCAAGCTCGAGCTTGAATATTTAGGCTCGATTAGAAATTTGAAGTAAAAAATTTAAGGTTTGTTAAAACTCAAATAAGTTCAATTAAGTTCATATTGGAATTGAGCTCAAGTTCGACATTTGTAGGCTCAATGAGCTTAAGTTGAAACTTAAGCTTATTTAATATTATCAAGCTCAAGCTCAAAATTGCAATTGCTTGACTTGGCTCGACTCATTTGCATCCCTAGATATCTACATCATGCATTTGTAAAAATACTCACATTTTATAGATTGATATCATACATAATAATAACTTTGACATATGAATATATTTTATATATAGTACTTGTCAAGTTAGTATTCTTATCAAATCTCTTTTTTAACTTATTAAAAGGAAGTAACTCAATTTTTTGATTTAAGTATATTGGAATCTCACCCTTCTACTTTCTTTAATATAGTCGAGGCATAAAACATCATTATGTATATCTCAAATATTTTATAATTATCTATTTTTAGATAAAATATTATATATTTAAATAGGTGTAATGATGTACAAGATTATATCTATATTATTTCTTCCTATTTCATGCCTCTTAGTGTGTTACTTATGCTTAATTTCATAAAATTGGCCTTATTTTATAATTTAGGTTTGGTTTTATAATAATTTAAAATTATTTGATTAATGTTAAATTTTTATATTATTTTAGATTTTTGATTTTATCTTAAGCTTCAAATGTTAGATTAGGGTGATCTTTATATTGTTAGAAAATTTAAAAAAAATTCTACAACTTTTATGTATTGGTCAAAGCCTAATTTAAACTTTTAGAAGGTCTTGTTTAACTGAGAAGTTAAAGCCTATGTTTTATTCTAATTGAGCTAACTTTAATTTTTGGGCTATATTTAAAACTTTAGAGGTCCAATTGATGTAAAACTAGCTCTAAAGCTTTCTACAACCTAACTTTACAATTTTTATATTGGTGATTTATTGAAACTATGTAGCTTTAGTAGTTTTACATTAGGTGAAATTGAAACGAATGAAATTTCATTATTGTAAATCTTGTAATTCATTACTTTGTAAAATAGGTTTTGTGCTTCTAAAAATTAGTAAGGCGGCCCTATTTTTGTAACCTAAGAGGCATATATTTTAGGTCTAATAGGGTTTTAGGGTTATCAAGCCAAAGGAAAAGACAAAAACACATTAGATATTAGACTCTAGACACTACATAATTTAGCAATCTTCTTCTTCTAGTTTTCTTGTTCTCAAGTTATGTAACGCTAAACTTTTGGTTGATTTAAAATTTTTGAGACTTTTCTTTCTTTGGATTATGAGATCCAAATTTATAATATTGATTTCTTCTTGTTAATTTTACTCTTTTCCTATTTATTTGTGCTAATTGCTTGAATTTACGTGTGTTGTATTAATTTGGTATAATCAATGTTTAACCTTGTTTATAATAAATTGTGATCAATTAATCATGATTTTATACATAATGATAGAGGATTAAGAGATTAAGTTAGAGTTTTCTAATTTAATTGCTTAATTCAATTAAATTTATTTTTAAATCAATTTTGATTTAACTTCTTATTAGACTATAATGATTGCTTAATTTAACTAATCCTTGTTGATCAAGTCCTAGATGGTTATCTAGTGTATGATTTATGAATTATTATAGGATTTTTGAATAATTCAAGGTTGAAAAATTAATTAGAATAGTCAATTTTTTGTGATTTATGATTAATCTACTTTAGAAGTTCACTTTAAAATGATTGCTTCATTATATTGATTTTCTTTCTTACTATTTTACTTCTATGTTTTTATTTTATTTAATACATTTATTTTAATTTCATATCAAACCCTTTAATTTTAATTTTGTACTAATTTAATTTTGTAATTTATGTGTTGTTTGCATTTTGCCTACATTTTGTTTCACTGTTATTTTATTTTTGTTTGAATTCATTCCTTCTATTTTTAGTGTATAAACAACTTAAAAATTATGTAATCATTATTAGTAAATCATTTGGAAAGAATATTTCAATGAATTACTAAGGGTACGATCTAATTTGTTTCTCTATATTGCATTATTTTTAGCAAACCAATGATAATCTAATTTTGATGTGCTATAACGTGCAATCATGTAATAAAAGAGTTGCACCTGATTTGCACATGTTGCCATATAGGTTATTTGATAAAAAAAACCAACTATTACTTACATAACATGCCATATTAGACCTTGTTTTTCCATGTTAGATGCTTCATTAGCAATTTAACAAAAGTTAGCATATTGGACCTTGTTTAGTCAAATTCAATAATTAAGGAGATTAAAATTGAATATTTGATTAAAAAAGGACCAAATGCAATCAAAACTCATATTAGGAGAACCAAAATTAAAACTAAACCTTAAATAAATAACTTTGACATCAATTTCTATTTTTTTAAACAATTTAAATCTCGATGCATCAAAATCTTTGCTAACTTCTCTCAACATCTATGCTCTTTCTCATTATAACATATTAATGATAGTATAACAATATTAAATTTAGTAATTTTTATATTTTTTTTTACATTGTTAAGTTTCTGAATATATTTGCTTTCTTAAAATTTTAAGTTATTAAATTATTGATAAAATATTTTTATATAGTTGATTTGAGGTGATGAATCGAGTCAAATTAAATTATTCATGAGCTTAATTCAAATCAAGCTTTAGTTGAGGAAATTGATTCAAATGAAGATTGAGTTGAGCCATAAAATAAAAAAATTTAGAGTAAAATGTTTTGATTTCCCCTAAAGTTTCACTAAAGTACGTAGACTTTCCATATACTTATAAAACCTAGACATTAGTATAACTGAACAACTTTTATTATGAATATTCCTTTAATATTCCTAGATTCTAATTTTTTTTTGCTTTTATAAATTAATAAAATTAAATGACTTATTTACTCTTCAACTTCTATTAAATTTATGAGAAATTTTTTTATATAATTCATTTGTTGTGCAAGTTAAAGTGATGAATGAACAAAGGAAGAAGGGTGAGAGTGCAGCTGGTGACACCCTAAATCAATCCATCTTCATTATTCGACATATTGACAGTGAAAGTAGTAAGGAGGTTGTTAGGAGGTAGAGCCACTAAAAGCATACTTGTATGTGCTTTCCAATAACATACCTTGGTTCATTCCAGTGTAGTCTTCACAAAGGCTTTGGCTCCTAACTATACTTACTTAATCACCTTAACACTTGTAAATTAACAATGACTAATTCTTCTTTCAATAATGTTTGAAGTAGAATATTCATAAAGTGTGATTATTAAAACATTCAATTTAATGATATTCTTAGGTTTCTAAGAGATGAAGAAATAAAATAAACCACTATTTAGGGTGGTGATGTTAGTAGTGGATATGATGGAGTTAGTATCAATTTTAGCAAAATAGTTAAGATTTGATTGACATGTTGGTGGTACTCAATGGACTTATTTCTTATACTCTAGGAAATTGAAATCCAATCAAGGACAAGTGAATATTATGTGTCTAGATATAAACATATATGGTATGTGGACTAATGGGAGCCATTAATGTTGATTCTTCAAGCTTTTTAGGGCTTAGTTTCATTTGACAAATAACATAAATTTTAGATTAAAATACATTACTATATAAAATTAATCCTAGCTTATTGGAATTAGTTAAAATTAGGTTCATCAAAAATCATTTTGCTCCTCGTCATCTTTCACTTTGCATCTATTATCTTCATATTCAATAGTACATAAATATATTTACTAATGGGAGGCATGAATAATGTTTGAAGTAGAATATTCATAAAGTGTGATTATTAAAACATTCAATTTAATGATATTCTTAGGTTTCTAAGAGATGAAGAAATAAAATAAACCACTATTTAGGGTGGTGATGTTAGTAGTGGATATGATGGAGTTAGTATCAATTTTTAGCAAAATAGTTAAGATTTGATTGACATGTTGGTGGTACTCAATGGACTTATTTCTTATACTCTAGGAAATTGAAATCCAATCAAGGACAAGTGAATATTATGTGTCTAGATATAAACATATATGGTATGTGGACTAATGGGAGCCATTAATGTTGATTCTTCAAGCTTTTTAGGGCTTAGTTTCATTTGACAAATAACATAAATTTTAGATTAAAATACATTACTATATAAAATTAATCCTAGCTTATTGGAATTAGTTAAAATTAGGTTCATCAAAAATCATTTTGCTCCTCGTCATCTTTCACTTTGCATCTATTATCTTCATATTCAATAGTACATAAATATATTTACTAATGGGAGGCATGAATAATGTTTGAAGTAGAATATTCATAAAGTGTGATTATTAAAACATTCAATTTAATGATATTCTTAGGTTTCTAAGAGATGAAGAAATAAAATAAACCACTATTTAGGGTGGTGATGTTAGTAGTGGATATGATGGAGTTAGTATCAATTTTTAGCAAAATAGTTAAGATTTGATTGACATGTTGGTGGTACTCAATGAACTTATTTCTTATACTCTAGGAAATTGAAATCCAATCAAGGACAAGTGAATATTATGTATCTAGATATAAACATATATGGTATGTGGACTAATGGGAGCCATTAATGTTGATTCTTCAAGCTTTTTAGGGCTTAGTTTCATTTGACAAATAACATAAATTTTAGATTAAAATACATTACTATATAAAATTAATCCTAGCTTATTGGAATTAGTTAAAATTAGGTTCATCAAAAATCATTTTGCTCCTCGTCATCTTTCACTTTGCATCTATTATCTTCATATTCAATAGTACATAAATATATTTACTAATGGGAGGCATGATTCCAAGCTCCAAATAAGATAAAATGAGAGTTGTACTATGCAAACCCTTTTAAACAAGTTTGAAAAGTATTTACTTGACTATGGGACCAAATCTGATAGCAAAAAAAGCTTCTAATGAAAAATACTAATAAATCTTCAAATTGAACTTAAATGTAATGCATTCTTTTAATTTAGGGGAGAGAAAAATGCAAAACCCCCTACCAAATATAGGGTTTTGTATTTTACCCCCACTAATTATGGAAATAAGCAAATTACCTCTTGAAACTTAACAAAAGTTAGATTTTACTCCTACTATTATCAAATTAATAGAAAATGTTAGAAAAAATTACAAATTAACCATAATAACTATGAAATAATTGCATTTTGAGTTAAAAATAATAATTATTTTGCAATTATTTCATAGTTACTGGGGTTAATTTGTAACTTTTTCTAACATTTTTTATTAATTTGATAATTGTAGGAATAAAATTCAATTTTTGTATAGTTTTAAGAGATAATTTGCTTGTTTTCACAGTTTGTAAGGGTAAAATAAAAAAACCACATAATTAATAGGGTTTTTTTGCATTTTTCCCTTTAGGAGAGGTTTGTTTAATTTTCAAAAGTATAAGGAAAGTGTTAAGTTTTGGATCAACATACGTAGCAGAATTATAAAATTTTTATCCAAATCCTACCTAGGATCCATGCAAAAGGACATAAAATTAGCATTAGGATTTTACCTTATTTGTACTCGTATTCTTTCTGAAAAAATCTTTGAGAGGTCGAGATGAATCAAATGCCGGCCGAAAGGTACAACGTCTCTACAGTATCCACATGAAGTGAACAACGACTTCTCCCCTCTACGAAGTTGCTAGGATTCATTTCTCTCACTAGGATTAGGATTGAGTATTTTCTGAGTGATTTAGGATTTGATGGAAGCATATGTGTGTTTTTACCAAGTGCTGCCTTCAAGTCCTTTTTATAGAACTAAGGCATATCACAATCCTAGTCCTATTAGGATAATACTTCAAAAGAATCCTAATCAAACTTAATAACTATTACCTTATCTTTATCATAGATAGAGCGAGGAGAGATAGGACTCATCTATTAATTATCTAACATTAGATAATAACATTATTTCATAATATAATTATCTAATATTAAATTGGCATATAATTATCTTATATTAGATAATAATATTATCTCATAATATAATTATCTAATATCTAATAACATAATTATCTGATATTACTTTAATATCAAATAATATCACATAATATTATGTATATTACGTGAAAAACATATTGTTATCTTAATAATAATATATATGTACGAAAATAAATCCAATTAATTAGATTTTAGTCCAACTAAAATCTAATTAATTATTATCTTATTCCTACTCCTTTTGTGTAACCTTGTAAGTTCTTACTATGTTGATAATGACTCATCATTGGGCCATAGATAGTAAGTGGTATCTAGTAATATATCACTATTACTCAAGTAGTAAGAATGTTTGTGATTCGACATTCACCTAATATGTGATCAACGCTTTGCATCATAATCCTTTTTGTAACAATATCCAAATCGAACTAGAGGTATGGAGTGTGTCATCCTCGTCAATGTTCAGTTTATATTTCTTGATATTGAGTAGACTTAAAATAAATGATCAATATCACATATTGATCCAATTGAGTGTGGCCATGTATTTCTAAGTCTCACTCAATCAAGGGGCCCAAGGATATCTCTCTTTTATATAAGAGTAATAAAATCCCATCTACATCACTCACTTCCCTCTGCATGATTTGTGACACACCCAATCAATGTCCTACTCGTCATCCGGATTAAAGGTGACATAGGACAACATCAAAATGAGTAACTTCTCATGTAGGGAACCGTAGTGACTTCAGGTCAAAGGATTATGTGCATTTGTGGTAATATGAGAATAACTAATGACACATTTATCCATGCAATATTCTTACAGTGGGTCAGTCCAGTACTTTATTCACTAGCGATGTACTCATGTATTGATTTGATATCATATATCTATGATTCATAATTCATAATCATCAGTCACTATATATGTTAGTCTCGATGTTTTATTACTATCATTTTCATAATAATACTTGATTAGAGGCATTTTAGGAATAACAAAGGTATTTTAAGGACAATTATTACATTAAGTTATAAATTGCGCAGAGTAATATGAAACAAAATATAATAATTTGAATTGCTTAATATAAAACATAATACATTATGCATTTTTTACAATCATCTTTATGATTGGTTCCTAGGACACATACGAACAGATAGTCCACATAAGATAATGAAACTTTAGAGAAGATCAAAGTATTTTACTAAAAAATTTAAAGCGAGTTTGATTTGAAAACCAACTCATTTTAACTTTCTAGTTGTAGAGAAACTTTTTAGAAAGGTGAAAAAATTATGGATACTTAGAGAAAAAAAATGTAAATTATCCTTTTCAGCTTTGGGATGATTGGATCCTTTTAGATTTGAAAATTTAAGAATTTCTTAAATTTTATAAAACTTAAAATTAATAATCATTATTAATTTAATTAATCATATTTTCAAATTATATATTTTTTCAGGAAGTTTTTAAAAAATAATCAATATGCTATAGTAAGCTAATTTTTTTAGTTATTTTTCATACATAATTTTTATAAAAAATTATATTATATATAAATTTTTTTAATTAAATACCTATTTATAAGATGTAAAATTATTATCTAAAAAATAATAAAATAAATCAGAATTTTATAAATATTTTGATTCTTATTTGAAAGTTTTATTAAAAATTATATAATTTAATAAAATGGTTAATAAAGAGGAAGATATGCATTATTTCTAAGTTTTTGTAAAATTTAAAAGAGTAATTTAAAAATTTTTAAAGTTGGAGGGGTAAAATTTATGGGACAATTTGTATTTTTTTTAAATTAAATTGAGAATTTATTTTATTAAAGATATATTAGATTAGAAAATGGTTAGAAAAAAAAAATCCCCCCTCTGCTTCGTGTTCATTCCCGTGCACTTCACTCCAACGTGGATCCAAAATTCCGATGTCTCGTTAACTTTGGCAATTCCAATTTACGCAAGCGGAGGTTCAGGGGCTATGAGCTAGGAAGATGAATTTATTTCGCGTTGTGCTTCATGCAGGCTGATTCTCAAATCTCCAACCAGAGAGAATAAAAATGGGAACACAGGCAATCACTTTTCAAATCTTATCCTTGTTCTATTAGCTCAGAGAATTCCAGCATTTTCTAGGACCCAGTATCCGTCTCTGTGTTATTTATCATTGAAAGAAAATGTCGGCATCGCAAACCCTTGGAGGACCTTCACGCTGTGGCGGAGTCCTCGGTCCATCACTCGATAAGATCATCAAGAATGCTGCCTGGCGTAAGCACTCCCAGCTGGTCTCCACCTGCAAATCTGTCCTCGACAGGCTGGAATCCCTTCCTGATTCCGAAAATTCTTCCACTGACTACTCCCCTCTATTTGGTCTCTCCTGCTTAGACGCCGAATATGTTCTTCAACCTCTCCATCTTGCTCTTGACTCTGCCTACGCCAAGGTTGTTGAGCCTGCGCTTGAATGCACCTTTAAATTGTTCTCTCTTGGGCTCGTCCGTGGTGAGATTGACCGCCCTGATAGCAGTACCAATTCGATTGCCTCACAGTCCAACATTATCTTCAGATTGATTGAGGCTGTTTGTAAGTCGGGTGGGCTCGGGGACGAGGCTATTGAGCTAGGCGTGCTCAGGGTCCTTCTTTCAGCTGTTCGGTCTCCCTCTGTTTTGATCCGAGCTGACTGTCTCGTTCATATAGTGAGAACTTGTTATAATATCTACCTTGGTGGGGTGAACGGGACCAATCAGATCTGTGCTAAATCGGTCCTCGCCCAAATTGTGACTATAGTTTTTACTAGAGTTGAGGAAGACTCTATGGATGTATGCATTAAAAGGGTTTCTGTTAGTGAACTGTTGGAATTCACGGACAAGAATTTGAACGAGGGTAGTTCCATACACTTCTGCCAAAATTTCATTAACGAGGTGATGGATTTGAGTGAGGGTGTTCCTTTCGCTGATTACAAACAATCATCTGTTTCATCTCCGCACGAGAGCCGAAAGGCCACAGATGAAACGGTTTTTCCAGTTAATGGTGGGTTTAATGATGATGCTGGAGCTGGCACCAGTAAGGTCAGGGAGGATGGTTTTCTCCTTTTTAGGAATTTATGCAAATTGTCTATGAAATTCTCATCTCAACAGCACCCCGATGATCATATCCTCTTGAGAGGAAAGATTTTGTCTTTGGAGCTCCTTAAGGTAGTGATGGACAATGGCGGTACAATTTGGCTTGTGAATGAGAGGTAAGCGATATTATACTCATTTCTTTCTTCTAACCTAATCTTACATTTTGATATATATGTAATGTGTCAGTTCAGCTCATAGGCATTTTAACTCAAACGAATCCATATATTTTATGAGATTCAATTTATAATTTTTAGAGTTGAAACGTCTTATTGGTAACATTTTCTCCTAAAAAAAGGAGGGGGGGGGGGGTTTGATGATTAGTGAACATAGCAGTTAAATTTATATACTTAGTTATTAACTGCACAGAATTGCTTTCTCATTTGTCTAATTTTCTTTCTCTTGAATTTATATGTTGTGAAAAACTTAATAGGTTGTTGCTCCGCACTTCAACAACTTGTGCTTTGTTCGATTGACGCCTTCCCCTCCCCCCCGCCCCCCGGCTTTTAATAGTAGTAGAAGTTAGGCATATTAGTTGTTTAATATATGATGGGCAAATTCATTGCGTGGGGTCCTCTAACTAAAATGGTAATAACATATCTCCAATAACAAGATAAACCATTCCTGCTGCCATACCATGTCCTTTTAACTCATGATTTTCCCAGGAATGTGGTGACATGAAAATAGATTGAGTTATTATCAAGAACAAATCCATTTAGGGTCTATAAATACTCGCTGCATCATTTGAACCAAGAAGCACGCCAGGAACTAGAACCATTCAACTTCAGTAGTTTCTGCATATATATACTTTTTGAAAGCAAAAGAAAATAATTCTTAGTAGGGACAAGAATACATAGCTAGAGGATAAGGAATCCTCTGAAAAATATGAGAGCCTGAAGGCTTAAAATCAATTCAACACAGCCATACAATTTCTAGGGAGATCTGATAGACTCAATGCGCATTCTCAAAATAGACAATACAGACATAATGTTATCCCACAAGAGATCGGGAGAATGGATGCTGTTGAAAAATTGCTGCATGTTGTTTCATCCAAATGCACCAGGTGACAACGAACCAAGCACAGTCTCAAGGATTTCTCTTCTCCTCATTACTCCTGAGGTTTTTATACTGTGTTGACAATAAACATCTCACATTCTGGTGTATACAGTTTGAACGGAATGTCATAATTTTTAAACGTTCTTGGCATGAGATTAGATTATGTTTGTTACTTCACTTTGCCTTAAAGCTTTTAGATGGATAAGTTTGACTAATCTGCAAAGAGATCGGGAAGCTGTTTTAAAGCTTTTATAGGATGATTTTCATGGTCTTATTTTGTAGTTTTTAGCCTTTTAAGCTTTCCTTTTTTGAGGATTGCTTGTACTCTTTCTATGTATTCTTCTTCCTTTTAATAATATTTTCTTTTTCTGTCAAAATAAAATGGATAAATAAATTCTGCACATTCTTCATTTAAATTTTGTATGTTCTATCTGGTAATGGTTCTTTCTTTTTCTAACACAACATTTTGTATGTCCCTTTTTGTGACCTCTCTGTGTCTTTTAAATTTTGTGAGCCCATCTTTTCAGTGATAGAAATATAACCTGTTTGCTCTGCAAATTTCCCATTATTCCCTATAAAATTGAGGGTATATTGGGTTTGGCTATTAATCTTAATAAGAATGGTGTGGTTGTTATCAATATTGAGGATCGTGTTTTGCAAGATTTGGCAGATGTTGCAGGATGTGTTATTCTACATTGGCTGATGACATTTTTGAGTGTCCCATTGAGAGGTAAATACTCATTTGGATTTTTCTTGGGATTAGGTTATCAAGAAAATTACCAAGTGACTGGATAAAATGGGTAAGGCCTTTTCTCATTTGGGGGAGGGGGGAGTTAACCTAGTTTAGGCTTGTTTGTCTTGCATTCTGCTTTGTTTCTAGGATTAAAATCTGAATTTTGATATATCTATCCAATGAGGTGGACTTTTCCCGTTTGTTAATCTCTTTCCTTTCAGTTAAAAAAAGAGAATAATAAATTTGTTAAATAAGACATTGAATGAAATTCTATCTCTAATTTTATAGAATTCTCAATAATTTATTATAACAAACTATTATTATATTTATCTAAAATCAAAAAGACTAAATGACACAATAATATAAAGTCATCACTCACAAACTTTAAAACTTGAGTTGAAGAAAAAAGAAGAATGCGCAATGTAAAAGAATAACAATCATAATGTAACTATATCATTCAATTTAAGAGTATTAGATTTGGACAACATATTAGTTAAATAGGATGGCCTAATAGGCCAACAAGCCAAGCCTAAAATTAAATAGGCTAGGCCTATTTAATAAAGAGGCCAATATATTGGCCTAAGCCTGGTTTATTTACTTAAAGAGAGAAGCCATGTCAGGCTTTTATTGAGCGGCCATAGGCTGCTTATGAACAGCCTATTTATTTCCACCCCTACTCTGGGTATACTCTTCTTGGTGCCTTACCCTGACCAATCCTAATGCAATGATTTACCGTGCAAGACTACTTGGACACAAATTCAGGTTGAAGTTTAGCATTGGTTGTGCTATTCAAGAGTTGCTTCAACTAGTTAATGATGAAGTTGCAGCAATCAAAGACTGGTGTCTTTTGTTGTGTTCTATGAAAATTGTTCTGCGTTATCTACTTGAAAAGTTTATATTTTCAAGCTTTTCTCAAAGGGCATAAGTAATGACACAATTAGCCTCAATTTAAAACAGAAACATTTGGATGCAAGTCTTTCTGCATTAGGTTCATACATGTTGTTATATTGATTTTTTCTGCTTGTTACTTAAGCTCTATTGTACTTCTTTTCATTGTACTTCTGTTCTAATGCTTCCCCCTCCTCTTCTTCTCATTATTATTTGACAAGCAACCTGTATTTCCTTTTGTCTGGCGGCACAGGTTTCTCAATGACATCATCTTCTTATTTTTCTTGTTGTTGTTATTATTGTTATAATTATTTGACAAGGAATTAATATTTCCTTTTTTATGGCATAGGTTTCTCAATGCCATCAAACAGTATCTTTGCTTCTCATTGTTGAAGAACAGTGCCTTGTCAGTGATGGCTATTTTTCAGCTGCAATGTTCTATTTTCATGAATTTGTTATCAAAATTCAGATCAGGACTGAAAAAAGAAATTGGCATGTTTTTTCCAATGCTTGTTCTTCGAGTACTTGAGAATGTTCTTCAACCCAGTTTTCTGCAGAAAATGACTGTCCTTAACTTATTGGACAAAATATCTCAAGATCCACAGGTTATCATTGACATTTTTGTCAACTATGATTGCGATGTGGATGCTTCAAACATATTTGAAAGGTATTGTGCTTATATGATATGTGACGTCATTGTTATATATTAGTCTTTGGCATTCTCATAAAAAAATCCACATTGATTAATGTATATAGAATTGTGATAATAAATGAGGTTGATACTCAAATAAAAAAAAAGGTTAAACAAGCATTTTAATGTTTAACATTTGGAATTTAGAACTTGGTCAGTGAAAAAGGGTTTCTTCTAGCTAGGATGGTTAAGAATAGGTTCCTACTTGCAAGGGGTTTACAAGGGAGTTTTGTGAAGCTTAGATAATCTTGGTTTGGGTTTTAATCGGCATAAGATTGGTTCATAACGCTTCTTTTTAACCCAGTTACATGAGCAAAGTTGGATATGATGCAAACTGGTCAATATTTTGGTTCTTTTATAAGCTGTTTTTTTTTTAAATGATCCTTGGTAGTCTTCTACATCCTTAAAACTTGGGGGGGGTAAGATAAAACGGTCAACACCTAGCTGCCAATTTAATTAAAATTAAGGGTCCAACTTCTTCAACGATGACATGAACCAATATAGAAAGATGAACATCTAAACCAAGAAAGCCTAATTGAACACATAACCCATACCCAAAGGTGTAGTGCACAAATTAATACGGCAAATAGATAAAAAAGGGCTTTACAAGTAGGGTTCTTAGGCATTACACCTGAAAGATGTACCACATTCACTTGTCTATTAGTTTGAGTTTTTCTTGCATCTGTCATAATGCTGTGCATCCATCCTATAAACAGAAAGAGGTTGAAACATGGGGGCTAAGTTGGTTAAAAGTTTAATGATCTGATAACAATACCCAATATAAACATACAAGATGTCTAAACTAAGAAAGTCCCATTAATTTATAAAATTGCATACAAGGGTAGGACCTGATGCACAAAATAACCAAAGATAACTCTCACAAATACTGCCAGCATACCCTTAATATAGTCAAAGAACTTCAAAAGTGTAAGTTAAGTATTTGGGTAATGCTAGGGTATGTACGCAGAGATTTTGCAAGTTTCTAGGATTGTTTAAATTAAAGTTGCAACTTTGTCTATAAAATGTTGCTGTTTTTTTTAAAAAAAAAAAATATTGCAATTTGGGATGGATTTTATGTATAACAAGTACACAAGTTGTAACTCCATCAATCAATATTGTAACAAAATAAAGTTTCTCACTTTTGTTTAAAGTTGCAACTTTCTATTAAGTTGCAGAAAGTATGAAAATTTTTCACAAAAGTTGTAAAGTACTTGTTGGTACAAATTTTTTTAGGTACCTACTGAAGCAAAATCCTAACATTTTTCTCTGTGACGCCATTGTTGTGGGCTTCTGCTTCTTGTTGCTGCCATTAGAAACTAATGATCTGAAAGCTGTTTGTTTTTCGATGGAACTTTATTGTGCTGATATGGGTGGGACTACTTTTGTGTGCAATGCTTTATCTCCAGCATTTGCAAAAAAGGCAAACATGAATCTTATAAAATTTATACCTGGAGAGGGGATTATGTTGGGAGGTGTAAACAATTTGATTTGGATTAGATGAATCCATTACTGGGAGGGGCTAATAGCCGAATACATTGTGGGCACAGTTACAGCATGGTTGGTTAGGGAAGGAGATGCAGTTGGGTACCCTAAAAAAATTCTTTTATCCCATTGTCATCTTGTCTTCTATTGTTCTGTAACAGTTGAGATGATTTCCAAGCACTTACTCTGGCCTCTTAAAATTCAACATATATTGTCTTCTTTGTATGGGTTTGAATATGTTACACATGTGCTTTCTTTTCTTGCATGGGTGATCCTATTTCTTCAAGTTTAGAACATTTTAATACTTGTGTAAATGTACATTTATCATTCACCATTTTCACAACCTAATAATTCCTAATTTGTAAGACTTAATAATATCCTTTTACCTGAGGACAGCTTCTGTCAAAGAGAGATCTAGGCCTTAAGTATTAACAAATAATCCACCAATGGTCCTTAAACCTTATATCTAAGTAGGTAGACTTCCAATTTTGTGTCCATGCTTCCTTGCTTTTCACTGAAGTTGTAGGTTTCGTGATGGTACCTTATTTTCCTTATGTCTACTTCTGTCCTGTTGAACATAATGGTGTGGAGGTTCACTGGCATGATTCTTGAGAGTTTGATTCCCATTTCTTGCTCCAGTCGGTCTATAGTCTATACTAGAGCTAGAGCTTGTCTTAGTCTAATATATAATTGTGCAAATGGATATTTTATATTTATAATCATTTGATCTATGTTCCTTGTTTTAATAAAATGTATTTAAACTCTTATAATCCTATCAGATATTTGCAGGATTGTCAATGGCCTTCTCAAAACTGCTCTAGGACCACCTACAGGCTCAACAACATCTTTGTCTTCAGCACAAGATATTACTTTTCGTCTTGAATCTGTTAAGTGCCTGGTGAGCATCATTAAGTCCATGGGAACATGGATGGATCAGCAGCTAAAAATAGGAGATTCATATCTGCCAAAAAGTGCCGCAAGCAATACCACAGCCGAAAGTCATCTCACTCCAAACAGTGAAGAAGGAAATGCTTCTGATTATGAGCTACATCCAGATGTAATTGCTGAATTTTCAGGTGCTGCTACTCTAGAGCAGCGTCGGGCATATAAAATTGAACTTCAGGTGGATACGTATGTATTGTTTGCATGGATTGTACTTCTAATACATTGGTCCCATAGAAGCAGTATGAAAGTTAAGGAGTATTGGTGCATTAGTTGGGTAACTGGTGTGTATAAAATAATCACAAATATCTTTTCTTTAAGGCTTTCTGAGGTTCTTGCTGATACTATTTCTCATAATCAAAGTGCTTTTGTGCCTGGTAGACAAACTATTGATGCACACCTTATTGCAAATGAGGAGGTTGAGGATATTAGGCATCGTAAAGTTAGGGGGTTGATTCTTATATTGGACTATGAGAAAGCTTATGATAGGGTTAACCAGGTATTTTTGAGTAGTGATGTGTAAGATGGGGCTTGGTGTTGAATAGAGAAAATGGATAATGGGTTATCTTTCTATTGCATTCTCTTCAATTATTGTTAATGGAAAACCCAAGTATGGGTTTAAGCGGTATGAAGCATTAGCCAAGAAAATCCTTTATCTTCTTTCTCATTTTACTTTGGTTGTGGATGTGCTTAGTTGAATGTTACAATAGGGTGTGGAATGTGGCTGGTAAAAAGGATTGCTAACTGTTGACAGATTAGTTGAAATTTCTCATTTGTGGGTATTTCTGCTTTGCATATTAATCTTGGTAATACTGGGTTGATTGGTATAAATATCATAGATCATGTTTTGCAAGAGTGGGCAAATGTCGTAGGGTGTGGTGTTATGGTTTGTCTGACTACACCTTTGGTTTTCTCATTAGTACGTAATCCTTGTGCCAACTCTTTTAGTGATCCAGTTCTCAAAAAAATTGTGTAGTGTCTTGGTAACTGGAAGGATGCTTTCTTGTGGAGGGAATACTTTGTCTTGTTAGGAGACAGAGATAGAATGTATGACTGATAAGTCATTAGGTTATTTAATTGGACTATGATTATATAGATAAGTCATTAATTTAGATAAGTCAATAAGTTTTTATTGGAGTTCTGTCTCTTGTATACCCTATACATAAATAGAGGAGTGAGGTTTAAGTCTTCTATTGAATTCAACCATCTTATTCGATGTTATAATATATCAGAGTTTTTTCTTCCAACTCTGTCTAGCCTCTTTCTACTTCTCTCCACTCTTCTAAACCCTAATTATTTTCTCAACATGTACTGCCTTGAGTCTGTTGGTGCTATGCTTTTGGCAACCTAAAAAAGGTTGATTTGCCACTGTAAAAAGGTTTTCTATTTCTTTTATTTTGTAATATAGTGGTTTAAGTTAAGAAAATTGAATAAATAGAAAAATAAACTTCTGAGTCATGAAGGGTTTTCAGCCCACAACAGCAGCTAAGTTGCTCTCTGGGGATCAAAAGAGGTGGTGGCTGGTGGCTGGGGGCTGGAGGTTGTTGTTTAGTGATTGAATTGTTTTGGATGCCATTTAGGGGACTTAGTCTGTGAGATATTTTGATGACTGAAAATCAAATGGGGGTAGGCAAGAGTGCATATTGGAGACTGGAGATCCAGTCTGGGTGGCATGGCTCACATGCAGGTTTTGTGGTGGCGCATGAGGAGCATGTGCACAAGACTCTAGTGGTGTTTAGTGGTGCATGAGGTGCTTTCTTGAGCGGTGGCTGCACCTTCCTGTGCAGTTGGTCCTCTAGTTTGTGGACTCTTGCTGAGGTTTTATAAAATTTTTGACAATTGCTGATAAGTTTTTTAATGCTTTCCTGGCAGTTGGTGTGTTTCTATTTTGAGCGCCATTAGGTTCTAAAGTGATGCAGTGCCTTTGGTTGTGGGTTGCTGGCTATTGTAGTTTTTCTTCTCTTGCTGATTCTTTGGCTGCTTTTGAAATGTTTGGAGCACTATTTGAAACATATGATGCTATTGAAATTTTGGACGGTTTTGTTTATGGTGTCTATTGTTGGATTTCTTGTGGGGGTTTTTGAGTTGCAAGGCAATGTATCTTGTGTGTGGTGATGGGTTGAAGTTTGAAGTTTTCTTTATAATTATGTTTTATATTGTACTTTATTGTTGGACTTTAAGTTTGTGCAACAAGCTTAAGCTTTGTAAGCTTCAACTTGAGGGGGGGGGGGTTAGGAGATAGAGATAGAATATATTATTGATAAGTCATTAGGTTATTTAGTTGGATTATGATTCTGGATATAACTCACTAGTTAAGTCAATAAGTTACTGAGTTTTATTGTTTGGGATAAGCCATTTGTTTTATGTTGGGCTTGCCCGGCCACGTTGGATAGCTTTTTAATTACCAGATACTTTGTTTTTGGGAGCAATAGAGAAAAGAAAAATCTATGGGATGTTGCAATACTTGCTGTTTTATGGTGCTTATGATTGGAAAGGAATGCTAAGATTTTTAAACAGCTATATCAGCCGTTAGTGTTGGTGTTGGATAAGATTTTGTTTGTTACCTCACTTTGGCTTAAAGCTCATGGTTTATTCCAAGGGTTAAGTTTGACAAATTTTCAAAGGAATTGAAAATCAATCTTCGATCAGTGATAGGATAATAGGATGGTTTCTTTTGTATCTTTTAGCTTTTCTCTTTATTTCTTTCGTATCTTTTTCTTCTTTTAATAAAATTTATTTTTCTATAAAAAGGGTTATTGGGTTTTATTAGAATTATTAGAACTCTATCTGTTGTATAGCCTCTTATAAATAGAGGAGAAGTAACGTTAAGCCTTTTATTGAATTCAACCATCTTATTTGTGTTTATAATATATCTGAGTTTTCTTTTGCAACGTTCTCTAGCCTCCTCCTTCATCTCCCCCCTCTACTAAACCCTAATGAAAGGGACCATTTGGTGAGTTGGGAAGTCTGTTGTAAGCGAAAGAAAGATGGCGTTGGTAATCTTATAGTGAAAACTGTGCTTTTGTTCCTAAATGGCTTTGGAGGTTTCCTTTGGAGACAACTTCTTTATGGCACAGGTAAAATGGCCTTCATCTGGATGGATGGGATGCCTTAGCAGCAAAAAAGTGTAACTCATAAAAGTCTCTGGAAATTCATCTCTTTCTCTGGTTTATTCTTCCTTCCTTCCCTTAGTTCAAATTTTATAAGGGATAGGACTCGTTTTCATTTTTGGGAGGACCTTTATTTCTAGTTTATTTTCCTTGTCTTTTTGGTTGCTCTTCACTTTGTCATGTTGTTATTTCTTCTTTTGCTGATATGATACTGGTATGCAGGCCTCATAAAGTGTTGTCTGCAATGTGTTTTTTATTCTAAAAATTAATAAACTAATAGTCACTTGTTTTTGTGTTGGGAGTGGTATAGCACTTATGGAATAAACTTTTGTCTTTGGGATCTTTTCGGTTTGTCCAAGTATTTTTGGGTTTCTTTAGACATAACAATGGAATTGGGGGAAAAAAAAGGCATTTTGGGAAGCAACAAGTAGCAATGGGAATAAATTAGGCCATTTATCAGTAGCCTATGGTTTGACTTGTTGAAAGTTCAACTTGATTTGTTTATTTAATTAAATAAATTAGGCCTAGGCCAATATATTGACCTATTTATTAAACAAGCCTAGCTTATTTAACGTTGGGCTTGAGTTGTTGGCATATTATGCTGTGTATTTAACTAATATATTACCCTAATTTAATGCTCTTGAATTGATTGATGTAGTTGCATTTTAGTTACCACTCTTTTAACATTGTGTCTTCCTCCCTTTCTTCAACTTAACCATCAATCTTCTCAGTGTTTTAAAGTTTGCAAGTAATGAATTTATATTATTGTGTCATTTAATTTTTTTGACTTTAAATAAATGTAACTATAATTTATGTTGAGTTATTGAGAATTCTATAAAATAGACAGAATTTCATTCAATGCCTTATTTATTAATCAAAATTATTATTTTATTTTATTTAGTACTAGGCTTGTTTATGACTAATATATTTAGGTTTATTAGCCCATCAATGACATATTTAGATTTCAATAGTGAGGCATAAATAGGTTAGCAAGTCAGGTTAGGCTGAAAGTTTGACCTACAGGTTATAGGTTAGAAAATTTTGAAACAGGCTTAGCTTATTTATGTTAAGACCTGGCTTTGCTTGTATCTACCCCTAGCAGCAAGACTTGATTCATGGTGTATGTGGCTAGAATGCCACAATTTTTAAACATCTTATGTTTTTGGTGTGGGATTAGATGATTTTTGTTGCTTCGTTAGGGCTCAAGGTTCCTGCTTTCTCAACCCCCCCCCCAGGCGGGTGTGGGTGGAAGGATAAGTCTAATTGAATTGCAAAGGTATTGGGAATATATTTTAGAACTTTGATTGGTTGCTTACCATGTAACATTTAGTCTTTGAGGTTTTCTCTCTTTTGAGAATGGGTGATCCTCTTTATTTGTACTTCTTCCTTCACATAACGATATTTTCTTTTTCTATCAAAATAGGTTATGTAGTGATGATGCTAAAATAGTTCTCATATCTACATAGCATTGAGTATAAGCTGCTTGGTTTTACTTCCATGCATGCATATATGTAACTCTAACATCTTACTTTTGTTATCTCCTCTACTTCCCTTACCTTTACATTCTTAAATATTTATATTTTTGGGAGAGTTTTCCGCCCCTCTCTTGATCTCCAATCCTGTTATATAAATGAGTTCATTTTACTAAGCTTTCAATTGTCTATTTTGTACTGATGATTTCTCTGGGTTCAATGCAGAAAGGGATATCACTGTTTAATAGAAAACCTTCAAAGGGCATTGAATTTTTGATAAGCAACAAAAAAATTGGTAGTTCTCCTGATGAAGTTGCTCTCTTCCTTAGGAATACAGCTGGCCTCAATGAAACTATAATTGGTGATTATTTGGGAGAAAGGGAAGAGTTTCCTCTAAAAGTTATGCATGCTTATGTAGATTCCTTTAATTTCAAGGGGATTGATTTTGGTGAAGCCATACGGTTTTTCCTTCGAGGCTTCAGGTTGCCTGGAGAGGCACAGAAGATTGATCGCATCATGGAGAAATTTGCCGAGCGCTATTGTAAATGCAACCCTAGTTCTTTTAGCCGTGCCGATACTGCCTATGTTCTTGCTTACTCTGTGATCATGCTTAATACAGATGCTCATAATAGCATGGTGAAAGATAAGGTTTGCTTGCTGAATCCTTTTTTATATGTCTTGGGCTCAGCAGTTATGGTTACAGCTTCATGAGCTTTTTTGTTCTTGCTCCATTTTGGACTTGCTTCCTGTTAGTTTTGAATGCTGTTATAGTAGAACCATTCCTTTCCATTATGTTGATGAGGAGAATATTATAATCTCCATCAATGGAGAAAAAAAATCCAATGAATGTGATAGGATTAGTATATATTTTTCATCATGCAACTCTTGATATACCAATTTTTGTCTTCCATCCCCTTACCTTATGGGTTTATTAGTAATTCTTTACATATACCTGACATGCTTGGCTATTTTGTAGATCATGCATCTTTGATAAATTTTGGTCACTACTTCTAATGCATGATTGACCCAGGAGTTTGAATCTTATTTGTGACTGTGATGTTGAATGTTGGATTTGATATGGACTTCATTGTTGCGTGTATTGTGTTTTAATGGCCTTCCAGATGACAAAGGCTGATTTTATCCGGAATAATCGTGGAATTGATGATGGAAAGGATTTACCAGAGGAATATCTTGGGGCCCTTTATGATCAGATTGTAAAGAATGAAATCAAGATGAATGCTGATTCTTCTGCACCTCAGAGCAAACAGGCAAATAGCTTTAATATATTGATGGGATTGGATGGTATACTAAATCTTGTGAACTGGAAGCAGAACGAGGAAAAAGCAGTGGGTGCTAATGGGCTTCTCATTAGACACATCCAGGAGCAATTTAAGTCAAAGTCTGAAAAATCAGAGTAAGCAAAGATAGTAATGTCCAATTTTTGCAGTGTGTTTCTGGAAGCATGTTTTTCACCAAGTTATATTAATTTTTTTTAATTATTTTTTTGGGGTTTTTAATGCTGTTTTCTAAATGTTATGGACTTATTTTGGGTTACTCTAGCTGGTCGGCTATGATTTTATCCATTAATCCAAAATATTTTCAGGCATGTACTAGACCTGCATTTTATGCCCAATTCATTTGTACAGTATCTTTTCTTCTGAGCTCTCTGTTGGTCTATTTAAGAATTGCACTCTCACGCATGTCAATAGTCAGACATTCTTTGTTACTTCTTGTTGCAGATCTGCTTATCATGCTGTCACGGATGTGGCAATATTGAGGTTTATGGTGGAGGTCTGCTGGGGTCCCATTCTGGCTGCCTTCAGTGTAACTCTTGATCAAAGTGATGACAGGATTGCTACATCTCAATGCTTACAGGGATTTCGATATGCTGTTCATGTGACTGCTGTGATGGGCATGCAAACCCAAAGAGATGCTTTTGTCACATCTGTTGCCAAATTTACTTTTCTACACTGTGCTGCCGATATGAAGCAGAAAAATGTTGATGCTGTGAAGGTAAATTCTCCTTGTTTTTATTGTCATTAAAAAATTCCAAATTTCATTGGTCTGAGGTTCTCTAAAGTGAGAGATCATCTAAGAACTAATCAAGTAGTATCCACTAGTGTTCTCCTTTCAGCATGTACAATGAGAATGGATTATACATTTTATGGAAATGTTGTTCAGAAATATTATGCTCACATAGGACGCATAGTGATCAGGTCATTATGATTTTAATAATCATAGGTTTAAAATTGGAAATAGTTGCTTCACATCAATTTCATGTATGTTGTTGAAGTCAGGGATGAATTGTGTTTGATGTATTTTCTTGTGTAAAAGTAATTATATAACTATAAATATCTTTGTGAACAGGCTATAATATCAATTGCTATTGAGGATGGGGATTATCTTCATGAAGCATGGGAGCACATATTGACATGCCTATCCCGGATTGAGAATTTGCAATTGTTAGGTGAGGGTGCGCCATCTGATGCATCCTTCTTCAATTCATCTAACGTTGAATTAGGGGAAAAAGGACCAAAGGTGCTGGGTTTCTCATCTTTGAAGAAGAAAGGAAACCTCCAGAATCCAGCTATGGTGGCTGTTGTTCGTGGTGGCTCATATGACAGCACAGGTGTTGGGGTCAATGCTCTTGGACTAGTGACTCCAGAACAAATCAATAGTTTCATTTCAAACTTGAATTTGCTGGACCAGATTGGAAGCTTTGAATTGAACCATGTGTTTGCTCATAGTCAAAGGTTGAAAAGTGAAGCAATAGTAGCTTTTGTTAAAGCACTTTGTAAAGTTTCCATCTCAGAGTTACAGTCTCCAACAGACCCCCGTGTATTCAGCCTCACTAAAATAGTTGAAATTGCGTAAGTTTCTTCTTCCTTGCATAGAGTAGGCATGTTCTTTTGGAAAATCAAGTGTTCTTTAGCATAGTCATTCCACTTGAATTTACATAGAGACTGCCTAGTAAATATGGAAACATACTACATGCCAAAGGGATGCTACTTTTTCTTCTAAATGACAAATACACATTGATAGAAGTTTTTAAATTTTAATATCCATTAAAGTTTTCTAACAAACAGGTGTTGCTATTTTTTTTTTTTGGGGGGGGTGGGGGGAGCTACCTTTATTGTGCATTGCCTGTGAAGTTGACTGTGGAAACCTTTATCTGGTTAATGAAGTTTAAAACTTGTCATATGTATTCACCAAAAGAAGTTGTCATATATCTCTGAAATGGTTACACTTCAGATACAGCTCTCCTCACAAAATAGGTAAAGCCAGTTTAACTCATAGTGTTAGTTTACAATGGTGAAAGAATTTGTGAATTGAGGGAGGTGCTACGAGAACTGTCCATACCCTATCCAGATTCAATGGGAATAAAAAAATTAATAAATGGGAACAGGTTGTAAAATCTATTGTGACTTATGGCTTTTGTTTAAAAAGAGGCAGAAAGTAAGTGAAGCCCATGGTTCTTCTGTAAGTTACCTTAAAAGTCTAACATAAAATTCCTGGTCATATGATGTATGTAAATCAAGTTCTCCAAATGTGGTATCACTTTTTAAGTACTCCTTAGACTGTATCATATCCATGCTTGGATGATCATAAATCTTCCACATACAGTTAGATTTTTTTATTTGAAAAATATGGAAATATCCTTGACTACGGAGTTATGATGAAACAGTACTGAGATTCAAGAAAGCCTGTATTTAAAGATCAAACTGCCTCTAACTGGGTTTATCAATGATTGTGTAATAAGTAATAGTTGTAATAGGATTTTTTTTGTTGCTTCTCTTTGGTTGAAAGATAATGGCTTTTTTGGAGGGTTGAGCTTGTCTGATTTGCATAGAGATTCGGCATTACTTATCCTCTCCTATTATATTCTTTCTTCCATCTATATAAGTTTCTTCTTCTATCAAAAAATTAAAAAAAAAAAAATTCAGGTATTTTTCCAAGGGTCTAGATCATGATTCTTACAGTAAAAAATATTATGTGGTTACCTCAATTAACTATAATTTTCAGTCGAAGGAATATATATGAATTATCACAATCCCTTGACCTGGGGTGCTTTTGGCCCTGGCTTTGTATTATTCATGGGTGAGTGGATCTTATTTTAAAGTCCAAAATTTCTGATGGAGGATTGGCAAAATCTTTTAATTTCAAAATGTGTTCCTTGGATATAACAGGTACTGTTCTCAACATACAAGCTTTTCCTAAATCGCTCTTAAACTTTATTGTTTCCTACAATTTTCCTTTCCCATAACCTTTATACCATAGACCTTTTCCTCAAATCTTTCTGGCCTTGATTGCCTTTGAACCCTAGATTTTCAGACAACCAAAAACTTTCCACTGGTTGTCTTGTTTTCCTTATGATTTTAGTTGTAGTATGAGTTTAATCCTTAAGGGAGTAGGATTCCAATCCATGCTTGCTGATTAATTTATAGGAATTCTATTTAAATGGTTGTAATGGCTCATTTTTTTCACAATGATGTTCTGTTTTGGGCTTAATAGGAAAATTTCTTAATATATGATTCCATTTTCCTGGCACAAGGAACCTAAATAATTGAAGCATTCTAGTGGAAAAAAGAACAGTGCTTATGAGTAATTACCCATGAGCTTCCCAAGTCATTTCATATCTTTTACAAGGTGAATTCTATGGTGTCCCAAGGGTTTCAAAATTTGTGGTGATGTGGCAATTTTAGAAATCATTAAATTGAAATTATTTAATCGTATTTACTAAAGAATCGATAGTTTTGATTAAATAATTTCAATCTAACGGTCTTAGAGTTTGCCATATCACTTCAGGTTTTGAAATCCTAAGTGTACCGTGGCAAGCACCTTTTTCCAATTGACAGATTCAATTATTGATTAAGGGCTTGTTTGGACACTTATATTAAGTGCTCATTTGAGCAATCTACTATGGTAAGCTTTAATATGGTATTTCTTTAGAGCATTTGAATTAGCATATGAAGATAACTTGTTTTTTCCAAATAATCTTAAATTGGTTTTGTATATTTCCTCTTGATGCTTATGAAAAAGCTGTTGCAAAAGCTAAAAGTAGCTTAGGTGGAGGTTTTTTCTTCTCTCTCTCTCTCTCTCTTCTTAATGTTTTTGAACAAAAATGCTCTTAAAGGGAAAACAATTGGAAGATGTACTTATTTTTAATTGCACATCCAAATGGGAAGTTGCTTATTTAATTAGAGCTTATTCAAAAGAAATTGTTGTAGAGAAAGATACATAGAGGACGAGAAAGCCTCGAGGAAGGAGAAAAGCTAAAAGATACATATAAAAATGCACACACACATGCATGCGTGCTAATGAAACCATTCTATCAGCTCTAAGATTGACTTCCAATTGTTGTAGAGGCCCTTAACTAAGCCATCGGTCCAAATGGAGCCTATAAGGTCTTTAGTTCAATTGTTACTGATGATCCTTTGGTGGTAGGCATCCATTAATTGTGGTGTATTGGTGATCCTTTGGTGGTAGGCTTCCATCAATTGCGGCATATTATCCTTTGTTGGTGAAACAACATATTTGCCTCCAAAAAAAAAAAAACATTTTGAAAAGAACATATTTTCTTCACCAAAGGTTAGACTAAAAACATATTTACTTCACCAAAGGTTAGACTAATTTAAGAAGGCTTCATTTGTACTTCATTTATTCTGTTATTTTGTTTGATGATTGCTTGAGAGTTACTTGGTTTCATCTAATGAAAAATCAGTCAAAGTTATTAGAGATCTTTTGTACTTTCGATGATGAAGTTTTGAATCAATTAAAACATCTATATGTCATTTGTGCAATGATAATGCTAAAAAATATTTTTCTACACCATATGCATCTTGTTTGTCTAGCATGGAATAGTTCATCAATCTTCTTCTACAATTATTTCACAGAAGAATGGAGTAACTAAATGGAAGAATCATCACTTAATGAACATTTCACGTGCTTTATTATTTTATATGAAAGTGCTTTAGATTTTTTGGGATGATCCAATTTTTGCATACTATTTTTTAATTAATCAAATGCCTTATTCAATTCTTAATAGTCTGGTACTTTATTCCATTTTATTTTCTTTTAGATCTTTGTTTCCTCTCACTTCATGAATTTTTAGTTGTACTTGTTTCGTTCAAGATCATTATCCTCAAGTATCTAAACTCGACCCATAGTCCTTAAAATATGTCTTTCTTTGTTATTCTTGAACATAAAAAAGGTACCAACATTATTCCCCTGATTTGAACTGTTTGTCTTGTCTTTTTTGATGTTAAATTCTCTGTGTCAATTTTGTATTCTGGCTCCTTTGAATCTCCTTCTTCCATACTTGAGTTTAATTTCATTGATAGACATTTTCTTGTATATTCTACCTCTCATGAGTCTCAAGCTTCCCTAAGAAAATAATTTGGTTTATCCTTTTATTAAGCATGTTGATTCTCATAGAGTGCTGGTACTTGTTGTAGCATCTTCACCATACAACATTGAGCCATCTGGAATTGCACCAATTATTGAATCACTGATAGCTTCATTTCCCCTAATGGCTTATTCCTCACTAAATCCTTTTATCATCTGATCTTGATATTCTCATTACCCGCTAAAAAAGTACTCGTAGCTGTACTCAGAAAGATAATACTAATCGCTTTTATCTCACCTCTACCTATATATGTCTTATTCCCCATTACCAATCTCCTCATAATCATTTATTGCATCACTAGATTCTATTATTGTTCCCAAGTCTTCTACAGAGGCACTATTTCATTCTAGCTGGCATGCTGTGTGCTATTATGGACAAAGAAATGATGGCTCTTAACAGAAATTTGATGTGGTAAATTGTATCTTTACTGAATGGAAACATGCTATTGGGTGCAAGTGGGTGTTCATTGTGAAAGTTAACCTAAATTGCACTGTTGCTTGATTGAAGGCTAGTTTAGTTGCCAAAGGGTATGAACAAACCTATGTAGAAGTTGATTTTTATTTTTATTAAGCAGAAACTTCAAGAAGGGGTTATTGGTATTAAACATTTTAAAATTGGGGAACAATTGACTAATTTATTTACTAAAGCTCTCCCAAAAAAACGTATTGGTGATATTTGTAACGAGTTCGACATGTTTGACATTTATGTTTTTGCTTGAGGGGGAGTGTTAGTAGGTAATTAGTTTGAATTATGAGCTTATGGGTCAAGATGAGTGTTAGGCCTATTGTAACTTTGTTCTTGTACATACTCTATTATAAATTGATGTGTTTGCTCCATTATAGAGCATGACTTTTGAAACCACTCTCTTTTAACAAAGAACCTTTAGTTGCCAGGTTTTACTAAACAATATTCATCAAAACCCTTACCTTAGCTGTCTGATGGAAAGAAGTTTATTTATATGGATGCTCTCTTGAAGCTCTCCTTCTATATATGAACTAGGGCACCAAGGGTTAAGGGAAGAAGGAATTAGACCAACAACATAAGAAGATGGGGCGCACCCAATAGCTTGAAGGTCCCTTCTCTAGTAGGTTATTGCCCAATTTATATAAAACAATTAGCCAATAATGCAATTCCATTAATTCTTTGCTGGTTATTGCTTGCTTTATTTGGTGTTGCTATATATATATATTTATAGGTTGGCTAATCTCCACTTTTTCATTTGGACACAAAAAGAATCATGCTACTAATTTAATGATAATAAAATAATAAAGCATATTTAAGTAATTTTAATAGAAAAATATTAATTTAAAATATTTAAGCTAACTATAGTCATTCTCTTTCATCTTTACAATAAATGCACTAATTAAATTAAGAAATTAATAATGGTGGCAAATTGATTATAATATCCTTTATTATTTTATTATCATTAAATTAGTAATATGTTTTTTTTTTTTTCTGTCCAATTAAAAAAGTGGAAGTTGTTAACCTTTACACATAAATGTGGAGGCTTGTGTGTGTGCATTCTTGCATGCATGGATGATCAAGAGAGCAAATAGAGACGGGGAAGGAATGCTGCTTTGAGTGGCTCTGGTGGTGCAGGTGGCATTGGTGTGGTGTGGCATGGTGGCAAGGCTGGGAAGAAGAAACAGTCTGTTGGGCATCAGAGAATCTAGTAGATGTCTTTTTGACCAAAATAGATTTTAAAAGGACAAAAAAAAGCATCTTAGAGAATAAATGACATTCTGTTAACTGGACTTCCCATTGGTTTTATAGGGGAGGACCGCATGCTAAAGTTTTCACATTTTTCTCCATTTTTTTATTACCAAAAAAATCTGTCATTGTCAATTTGTTCTTTTTGAAAGTTTCTAGCAAATCTATTCACATGGCAGGTAAATCTAATGGTCATTGTCAATTTCTCCTGACCTGTTTCTTTTGCAATTCAGCATTGAACATTCTATCCATCAAAACCCTCATTGACCCTTGCTTGAATATGCTCCTGAACCATTAGACCAAATATATTAAATTTTCATGTATCCATCTATCAAAGGCCATCAATTTGACCCTTAAAACTTTCAGATGTTCCCAAAACATCCTTCCATCAATAGCTCCTGTGACCCTCTAATTCGACTCTATTCTACCATGGATCTATTCAAGAAAATCCCAACCTAAGTCTACCGATTCAACACGCTTTAGTGTCCTAATGGATATCCTGCATTCTAACATTAGATATCATGCTTGGTATAATCATAGCTAGGCATATATTCAACAATATGAAATTGTTGGAGTGTTGCATTTGGTTAGGATGGCACTATATCAAGCCAAGCCCTTTGCTGCACGCTGCAACCTTAAAATTGTAAGTTTACTCTTTAGATATGTGTAGTGATAAAGCAGTGATGATGAGGCAGAAATTCGACTGTTTAGTCCAAGGATAAATCAACGGGTAATACTTATCTTGAAGAAATTTGTTAATGTGACTTGGAGCCTGAATAGTCTTGCAAATAGAAGTTCAATTTTATGTCTGTTAATGTCCTTGATCTTGTGCTTTGAATAGGATGATCAAAATTCTTTAAACTGCTCTTAACCAATTGACCGAACCTGAGGTTGGTCGGTTAAGAGTGGTTAATGTATTATTATCGATTGAAAATGGAAGGAAAAATATGTAAATTTCGGATGGTCGGTTAATTGCGGGTGTAGATTCTTAACCGTAATTAACCGAATTTAACCGACATTAACCAAAATTTATATTAATTTTTTTTGTTTAAAAATTCATATTTAAAATTTTATTAATTATTTTTATAATTTAATACTTAATTACTTTTTATTATAGTTGTATTAATAAAATTATGGTATTAATATGTATTTGTAAATTAATTTTAATATTTAAATCAATTTGTTTAGGAATTTTTGAAAAAAAAAAATTCAGATTTTTAAACTGCTCTAAACCAAATTTAACCGACTGAAACCGAAATTTCGGTTAAAATTATGCAATCGAGTTCGGTCGGTTAAAAAAAAATAATTTTCTTTTAAGATCGGTCAGTTTAAAAAATAGTTTTAACCGCCCTTAACTGTCTGATGATCACTCCTAATTTTGAATGTGTTCCATTTTTTTTTTTAAATATCTTACTTGGTGTATAAAATTATGGATTTTTGTCTGTCTATTTGACTTAGTCTGGTGTTTTTAATGTCATTTTTGCTTTTCCTTGGTATATTAAATCATGAAATATTTTATTATTATTTTCCCTTGCAATGACCTCTTTTCCTTTTCTTCAACATACTTGATTTGTTTTTAGTATTATTTGAACAAAAATATAACACTAGTAAAGGGGTGAGGGTTGAAAGGTGTGCTAGCTGTGGCCTGTTTGAAAGAAGTGAGTGCAAGAAAAGTTGTGTAACATTTTGTAATAAATTGATATTTTAATTTATTATTCTCCGAAAAAAGAATGATATACATCATACTTGTCAATTATGTTTTGTGGGAGGAAATATATCAATTCTTAGACGGGAGGCTGTCCTTGTATGTTTATTTGCATGTAGCTGCTGTTTTTTAGGTGTTGATTCTCTTGCGCACATTGGCAAAATGAAAATTGTAATAAAAAATTCTGGAACTTAGTACAAGCATCATGACTGGAACATGGTTTCATTTGCAGGCATTACAATATGAATCGCATTAGACTAATATGGTCTCGCATATGGAATGTTCTCTCAGATTTCTTTGTCTCAGTTGGATTATCAGAAAACTTATCAGTTGCAATCTTTGTGATGGACTCATTGCGGCAACTTGCTATGAAATTTTTGGAGCGTGAGGAGTTGGCTAATTATAACTTTCAGAATGAATTCCTGAGACCATTTGTTATTGTTATGCAGAAAAGCAGTTCTACAGAAATTAGAGAATTGATTGTTCGATGCATTTCACAAATGGTCCTTAGCCGTGTCAGTAATGTGAAATCTGGCTGGAAAAGTGTTTTTATGGTATGACAACATTTCCATTTTATATTTC
The DNA here is from genome assembly GCA_020226215.1 of Sindora glabra. Classification (NCBI taxonomy): domain Eukaryota; kingdom Viridiplantae; phylum Streptophyta; class Magnoliopsida; order Fabales; family Fabaceae; genus Sindora; species Sindora glabra. The sequence goes on along the minus strand of CM035227.1, from coordinate 109,096,374 downwards.
CAAGATTGAAGGTATTGCCTTGTTATTTATCTTGTTTGTTGACAAAAGCCTAATAAATTTAGAGGGCAAAAACATTTGATGGTTTAATATTCTTCTCATATTCTTTCTATCTAAAAAAATATACTTCTCATATTCTCATGTACCATAAAATTATACTTGGGGAAACACTGATACTCCTTCAAGTATTGCTGACTACTTACATTCAATTGCTATTATGATTGCAAAGCATGAAGCAATGTCTCCATGCCCCCTAAAAGGAAGAGGGAGGGAGAAGTAGAGTGTGAAGCCCTATGACTTTGTAGCAATCTTGCTTACTCGTGCATTGTTTGGGGATTTCAGGTTTTCACGGCTGCTGCAGCAGATGAGCGGAAGAATATTGTATTGTTAGCATTTGAGACCATGGAAAAGATTGTTCGTGAATTTTTCCCTTACATAACTGAGACAGAAACAACTACTTTTACCGATTGTGTTAGATGCCTTTTAACATTTACAAATAGCCGATTCAATAGTGATGTTAGCCTCAATGCAATTGCATTTCTTCGCTTCTGTGCGGTCAAACTTGCTGAAGGAGGACTCCTTTCCAATGAGAATAGCAGTGTGGATGGTTCATCGATTTTTGTGGCAAATGGTGTTTCAGATATACAAGCCTTCACTGATAAAGATGATCATGCTTTCTTTTGGGATCCTTTACTATCAGGTAATATGCCTTCATATTACATGTCCTAAGAATTCAAGATATCTAGTATGCCTCTTTCCTGATTCTACACATAAAATTTCATAATGCCTATAGTTTACAACCACATTGTTGTTGAAGTTTGAGCTCTAGTATATTTAGTGCTGTAAATGAGTTGAGCTTTAAGATTTTCAAACTTGCTCTTTTTTTCTGAGGGAATGAGCTCAAGCTTGGTTTGATTATTAAATTTGGAATTGAAATTGGCTGCAAGCCCGGACCTGTTCATTTTAGTGCAGTTAATTAAAAGTAAAATTAAAATCAAATCCAATCAAGTGTGACCTTTTTTTTATAGAAAAAGAAACTGTTATTAACATAAATAAATCATAAAAGTAAACAAGTTAACACTACAAAAATTTTTACAATTTCAACTAATATCATATTTATATTTTTGTGAAAGAGATACAGAGAATTATATTTTCAATTAATTTCCAAATGAGTCATTCACAAACTAAATGATTTGTATTGTCCTTTTAATGGTATTTTCTTCTGTGAAAAAAAGGAACTAAGCAAGCCAAGCTCGTTCTCAAACTCATTTTGATGTCAATTGAGCCTAATTTGCTTAATGTTGTAAGCTAATTTATTTATTAAATGAGCCCAAATAACTCACAAATATTTCATTGGAGTGAGACCCCTAAACATGTGTATTATATCATTTTATAGAAATATTGATCAAATGATTTTTATAATTTGTCAGCAGAACTGCTTTCAGTTATACTTTTCTTCTTAATGTGGCACATCATTGTATCTTTAACTCCTAACTGGTACTGATGTAAGAGAGTAGCATGTCAGTGTTTTAACCCAATTTGTTAAGTCTCGAGTGACTCATTTATTTCCTGCATTAGCCTAAGTTAGCCCCTTTTTTAAAAATCTTGTACTTTTTGTCCTGAAGATTCTATTTTTGTTTTAGGGTTGTCAAAGCTAACATGTGATCCGAGAGCAGCTATCAGAAAGAGCTCTTTAGAGGTGCTTTTTAACATTCTGAAGGATCATGGTCATCTTTTCTCACGCCCATTTTGGGATAGCATTTTCGCCTCTGTAATTTTCCCTGTATATAATTCTGTATCCGGAAATAGAGATACAAATTTACAAGATGGCCAGTGTTCTCCAACATCATTATCTGTGCATCCTGAGGGAGGCACATGGGATTCTGAGACTTCTGAAGTGGCCGCAGAGTGTCTAATAGATTTATTTGTCACTTTTTTTGATGTGGCACGGTCCCAACTACAAGGTGTGGTATCAGTGCTGACAGGTTTCATAAGAAGTCCTGTTCATGGTCCAGCGAGTACTGGAGTTGCTGGATTGGTGCGTCTCACTGGTGACCTAGGTAGCAGGCTTTCACAAGAAGAATGGAATGAGATTTTTCTGGCTTTGAAGGGTACTGCTACATCAACGATACCTGGTTTCATGAAGGTCTTGAAAACCATAAAAAATATTGAGGTGCCCAACATCTCACTGTCTTCTATTGATATGGAAAGGTCTTCTCACCATGAGCTGACAAATGATGATTTTGATGATGACAATCTGCAAACTGCTGCATATGTCTTGTCGAGGATGAAGAATCACATTGCTATGCAGCTACTCATTTTACAGGTTTTCTTCTTGCTTTCTCTCTCTTTTTGAAAGAAAAGGAAATTTCTATAAATAGGAGAAAGAATACAAGAGGAGAGGGTTAGTAATCCCGAGATAATACAAGATTGCTGCCCAGTTTCTATGTAAGTTGGATAAACTCAACCCTTCAGAAAATACATCAGCTGTCATCCAAAGAGAGGCAACAAACAAAATCCTATCCCATTAATGAACACTTGACTGTGTCTAATTTCTGGAAATTCTAGTACATACTTTCAACCAAATAACTACAAAACGAGCACAATGCCAAAGTGCCTTTTTATCCTTATTCTCTACAAAATTCCTGAAATTAATTAATAAAAAACAATATAAATTGGCAAACACAGGTAACATTAAATAAAGAAGATAATTTGCCCCAAAGCTCCCAAGCCATATCACAATGCAAGAACAGATGAAAATGATTGTTTGTCTCTGAACTCAAATAACACATCACACGTATTTAAGGACAATGCCTTATGAGGCCTGCGCACCTGAAGCATATTATTAGTTTTGATCCTTTGAAGAACAACAGCCCGAACAAAGAACTTGGCTTTAGAATGAACCTTAACCAGCCAAAAAGACTTAGAAAGAGGTAGAGATTGATTCCAAGGGTTTTTAACCAAAAGATTTAAAGAAAGATTTGCTAGTGTAAGAATGAGATGGAATTAAGGACCATGTACGTTTGTGTGGGAGAAAAGAGAAGTTGAAAGAATCTAGCAAATTCATCAGAAACAAGAAATTCGGGGCCCTCCTATCATTCAAATTCCTTAAAAAGCAGAAATTCTAAAAAAAAAAAAAACATTTGAACCTTCTTGTTGAACAAATAAAGAAATGACAGTATTATAAGGGTGGATAAACACACCCCAAAAAAAAAAAAGGAAAATGATTTGAGAAAGGTAACTCTCCCAAACGAGGATCCTCCCAAAAAAGGAAACAAGAACCATCCCCAACATGACATTAAATAAAGGAAGGAAAGAGTAAACCTGCGAAATGAGTTTCCAAGGACTTCTAGGAGTAGCATTGGAGACAGCCTTAGCATTGCAACCATTGAGATGTAGACCACACTTCTTTAGCATCACCTATTGCCGTAAAGAGCACGGCTCCAAGGAAGCCCTAGCCATTTACCCACCAAAGCAAAGTTTCTACTAGAAACCAAAGTGCCGAGCAACAGAACTCCCCTAGTTAACCAAGTGATCCCTTTACAGAATTGCATTTAGATAGCCCGTAAGCACTGAGATTAGAAATGGGCTTCTGGTGCATCATCTAAGTTGGTGCTTTTCTTTAGTTGCTTCTACGTTTTTCTACTTTCTCGTTGATCCTCTTTTCACAGGGGCTTAGGTTGCTCCCTAACCTCCATTTTCTAGTCTCTAAATGAATTCTTGTAGAAAGCACCGAACAATTAAAATTTATTTATATTTCTAATTTTTTATTATAATCTGAAAAGATATATTAATTATTTTAATAATATTTTGAAAAGTTCAAAGATAAACTAAATAATATATACAAAATTATTGTCAATTCTTTATTTTTTAATTAAATAACTTTAAACAATCATAGAAGAATTCAGAAAAACAATTTAGTTGTTGTACCAAATCACCCTTGGAATCTTAAATTGCGTCCAATGTTAAAGAAAAATATTTGAGCAACAGTGCTAGAGTAGAGCAACCCACTCAGTCTAGCTTACTCGACCCGTGCAAATCATGGCAGACGGCACAAAATAGACGTAACTGAAATGCTTTGTTACAGCGATAATATGTGGTTTTTATTGTAAAATTTACTTACAAATGTTTACTTAAAATTTATAACTTTTCATAAAAATATAGTTGTGTACAAATTTTAAATATAACAAAATGAATAAAAATTATAATTTTATAATTTAAAGTTATATAAGAAATTATAAAGAAATTTTTACATAAAAGTTATGTTAAAATTAGATACACTAAAAGAGGATGGATTGGTGTTTATCCGCTTCTAGGTTGAAAATGATTCTAGACGAGGATGCTCCTTTTCAGATTTAAAAAATAGAGTTTTATATCCAAGAGTGCTTGAAACAAAAATATAAAAGATGTAACTTAAACAACCTCATTTCTCATGAATCAATATAAGTGTAATACAATAAAAACATGGAAGAGTACAATTAAACGCAGAATTTAAAGAGAGTTGGGAAAGGAAAAATTACAAATGGTGTATAGTGATTTTACCGTCGAAGGAAATCCACCTCAACATGTACGTTTAGCTCATTTTTAAAACAAGCAGGTTGACCTGCGGGATACGGGTTAGCATGCGTAGGCAACACGATAAAATGAGTTAATTCATTATTTAAGCCGCATTTAGACAGACCTTTTCTTATAAAGCTCAATTCGTAAAAAAATGAATACAGATACGAGTTAATTCACGGGCTTAGACTCATATTCCTAGTGCTAGGTATATTTATTAAAATAATCTCATCAAAATAAAAGCAACAACTCAAATAAATATAATGGATTTTTACTTAATTAAATATTCAATCTTGATAAATTAAATAAATAAAATATAATTTATTTTTAATCTAAATTTATCTAGTTAAGCATTGAAGTGATATTTTCAAACTCATACTTCTACAATCAAGGCTGAAAACCTGCCCATATTGTGATTTTGAAAAATTCATTTTAATTATTATAAAGTTTATGCACTAATTTATTTAATTTGATGCATCATTAATATTAATAGTTACAACATAGATTTTGTATAATCGTTATATATATGATTAGTTGGGTAATAATTTTGCTGACGCTATCAGTCTAAAGACTAACCCTCTCAGGGGAAGACAAAGCTGGCATTTGGATTGGTGCCAGACATGGCTGGTGGGAGTCTATATTTGATCGTTTCCTAAGACTAATTTCATGTTGATGTATATGTCTCACACTTGATTCTGTTCATCAGAAGTATGCTGTGAATTTTACTTTTGCCTTTCAACTCCCTTGATGAGGTCTTTTTCATGTTCTGATCTTAGGTAGCAACTGATCTGTACAAAATTCACCAGCAATGGCTTTCAGCAACCAACATTAAAGTACTTCTTGACATATATTCATCTATTGCATTGCATGCTCATCAATTGAACACTGAGTCAATCCTGCTGAAGAAGTTGCAGAAGGCTTGCTCCATCCTGGAGCTATCTGACCCACCTGTAGTTCATTTTGAAAACGAGTCCTACCAGAGTCATCTCAACTTTCTTCAAAATTTACTTGTCTGTCAATGTTTCGTGAATGAGATGGACATAGAACTGCAGTTTGTGGCGGTATGTGAAAATATATTGATAATTTATTTAAATTGTGCTGGCTCTGTATCTGCCTACAACAGATCAGGTACCCAGCCAATGTTACGTCCAAAACTTCCTCTGGGCTCATCAAAGAAGGAAGAAATAGCTGCTAGGACATCTCTGGTCATTTCTGCATTGCAAGGTTTGGCTGGTCTGAATAAGGATTCATTCAGGAGGTATGTTCCACAATTCTTTCCCTTGTTGGTTGATCTGGTGCAGAGTGAACACACCTCCGGAGAAGTCCAACTTGTCCTGAGCAAATTGTTCCATTCAAGTATAGGTGCTATCATAATGGAATGAGTTTAGTTGGTTTTTACCTCACAAAATATTAGAAAATAATGTTTTTTTTTTCTTCATAATTTGGCGCAAGACTATGGCTCTATAGTATTTTTTGGTTAACCCAACCAGTGCTGCCTCTGTAGAATATACTTGTGGTTATTTGTGATTTAGGGCTGATAATATAAATCGGAAATTTAGTTGATGCTGTGCGCCGAATCAACAGCTTGAACGAATTTGAAGAGCAGTAACGGCTTAAACAATAGGAGAGGCTGACCCCAAGTATAAAATGTTATGTTAATAATAATATTTTTAAGAGAAAAATGCAAAATACTCCTTTTGGATTTTTTTTCTTTTTTATTTTGAAAATATAAAAATTATCTTCTTCAATTTTACAAAATTTGAATATGACAGTTATTGTCAATTTAATTAACTATTATGTCAAAATATATAATTTTTTAATTAACTTTTTAACAATAATCATAATATTGGTTTATTTGACTGTTTTCTTCATATATAATTATGCAATCTGTTTTTTATTATTTAATTAAATTTTATATATTTAATTTAATTTTTATTAATTATAAAATATTGTTTGTGAAAAAATAAGATAAATTAATATAATATTGTGATTTTTATTTAAAATATTAAAATTTTGAAAAAATAATGAATTAAATAGATGGTGGATATTAAATTCAAGTTTAGTATAATTTCAAGGGGTGATTTTTAAGTTTTTGTGTAAAACTCAATTAAGGGAATATTATGCATTTTTTTTCTATTTTTAATAAACATAGATATTTTAGTAATATATAATCTTATATATTTTATTTTGAATTTTTTATTTTACGTCAAAAGATGGAAAATGTTGCTTTAAAATTTATCTATTTAATTTGTTATGAATGAATGAGGTGAACTAGGCTTGGAGACCAATGTTTTTAGGATAAGTTACTTTTATCTCCTATGTTTAAATTAAATAGGGAAAAGTGTAAAATACTTTCTTAAACTTTATGATGACGTTTGAATCGCGGGATCTTACATTTTCAAGAAAGTGTACATTCTTGAGAATATGGTTCTTGAGAATATGGTTCTTGAGAATATGATTCTTGAGAATTTAATTAACAGGAATTTAATATTTCTATATTTGGTTCATTATAAATTTTTTTGAGAATGTTTTAATATCACATTTTCATTTTATGGGAATATGAGATATTCATATCCTCCCATATGAATATTTTGGGAGAATGTTAGGTTAAAAAGATTCTCGAGAATGTGACATTCTCGAGCATTTTTTTTTTCAAATATTAAATCAAACATGAGAATGTAATATTCTTTTAAAACATTTCTAGGAATGTTAAAAATATTTTGTGAATCAAACGTCACCTATGATGATTAGATTTTACTTTCTTTTATTTTGAAAATTTAAAAATTACTTATTTAAATTATATAAAACTTCGAAAACTTAAAAATTACTTCTTTAAATTATATAAAATTTGATATTAATACTCACTATAAGCTTATTTTACTATTGTATCAAATTATATAATTTTTAATGATATTTTCAAACAATAATTATAATATTATAGTATTTTACTTTATTTTATTGCTTTTTACAAAATTTTTTATGTTATATTATTAATAGGAATTAAATTAGATATATAAAATTTTAATTAAATAATAAAAAATAAATTACAAAATTATATGTAAAAAAATGTAAAATAAATAAATATATTATAATATTATGATTGTTGTTAAAAAATTAATAAAAAATTATATAATTTAATAAAATAATTAATTATGTTAACAATAGGTGTTAAATTCAAATTTTATAAAATTTAAGAGAATGATTTTCAAGTTTCCAAAATAGAAAGGGATAAAATTTAACCACCTTAAAATTGAATGGGATATTTTTATATTTTTTCCAATTAAATATATTTAGTCCTCTCGTCTAGGAAGTTAATCAAATTTCCTTTGCAACTAGTTGTTTCGTCCTAAAACTGATGTTAACTTGTTATATTTGCATGTTATTTTAGTCTTTGACAGTGGAATATTTAGTCTGTAAGAAAAAGAATAAGGAATTAGTCACGTTTCAAGCCATACACTAGTTTCTGTAGTGAAGACACTTCTCAAAATTAGGAAGAAATTTTTTCTTCAACGCTGAAGAATCAACATTACTCGAAATAAAAATTACATTGTAAAATAATATTTAATATATATTTTAGCTAAGGTGCTTGGACTAGTTTCTTAAATTTACTATGAAATCTTGGTAAAAAAAATTGTAATCAATCCATGAGATGAATTTTAATTCTGGGTCTTTCAACCATTAGATAACTAATGTCAAGTACACATCTCATTACAAAATACTAAATCAAAGGTAAGTGAGTACTAGCAACTAGTAAGGATCCTTTCATTTAGATGTGTGCACTTTTGACCTTGATTAACACATAAAAATTACATGCTTCATTGCTTTTAAGCAATATTCTAATTCTAATTTCTATAGGATCATAAAAAAATATTTCTGTGAATAAAATAGGAAAAAATATGTTGAATATTGAATGTTTGAAATAATTTAAAAAATGCAAGGTACGAAAAATGTTGGATATACACACAAGCTTCACAAAAATTGTTTTTATTAGAAGATTATTCAGATATCATTTTATATGATAAAAAGAAATCTTTGTGCGAAAACACGTTCTAATCCATGAAGAAAAAAGAAAGAAATGGCCAAAAAAAATAAAAGAAAAGTAATGTTGGATATTAGGTAAAGAAATACCAATTGTAAAAATACATGTATTTAACATTGATATCCTCCCAATGCAAAAATGTTACAAAATTTTTTGAGAATATAATTGAAAGTTTTAGGCATGTCATTGTTCACAAGAGTAGATTAAACAAATATCTCCATATCTTCTCATTTTTATAAACTATAAAGTAACCATATATTAAAAAGATATATCCTATGTCATAGGAATTAAGACCTTCTAAGAATTTATAAAAAACACATTAAATATTATAACATTCAATATCAAGTTTAAGGCATGACAAATGGTAACAAAACATTCACCAATTGCATACTTTAGATCCTAGGCCATGAAATCTAATGGCCTTAATGAGAACATTAGAACATTTGTTAGATTTGACACTGAAGTATAATATATAAGACATCAAGCTTGTCTATTTTGAAAATTCGAACTAGTCTTTTATGTTAGTGGATCAGGGTTAGCAGTTATCTTGGATTAGTTAGGTTTGTAGTGTTATAAATAATATTAGAGTGCTCGTCAGTTGTATACTTCAATTGGTGGAGGTTTTAGGCCATGGATTTGATGGGTTCAATGAGGACGTTAAGCTATTTGAGTGAAGGAGATTGTAAAGGGCTACATCAGTTATGTTTGAGACTTAGATATGATATATAATTTGATAACTTAAACTAGTCTTTTAGGCTAGTTAATTATGCTTAATAGTTGTCTTAGGTTAATCAAGTTTGGAATGTGGCCATGTTTGGTTGGTGATAATACTTAGAATCTTGCATGTCTACTAAGGGATGACACATAGAATCTCGCTTGACTTATCTTGACCTTGGTATGAGATCTTGCTGGTAGGAAGATATGCTAGCATTTGTTCAAACTAATCTTTTAGGCCAATGGATTAGTCCTAGCATTTGCCTTGAGCAAGTCAAGCTTAGGGTGTTACAAATGGTATTAGACCACTTGTTAGCTATATATTTTGATTAGTGCAAATCTTGGATTATGAAATTTATTGGGTTTGATGAAGACGTTAGACCATTTGAATGGGGAAGATTGTAGAGTCTTGCATTGGCTAGATTTGAGACTTGAGTATGATATATAAGATATTGAGCTTGATTACTTTGAAAACTTAAACTAGTCCTTTAAACTAGTGGAGGAAGCCTAGCAATTGTTTTAGGCCAATTAGGCTTGGAAAGTTACAAAACGGCCAAACATACTCCTTAGGCCCATCAAATCTCATAGTTCAGGATCTACACTAGCCAAAGTATATGGTAGGTGAGTGCTCTAATACCATTTGTCATGTCCTAAACTTGATTAGCCAAAGACAATTATTAAGATTAATTCATTAGTTTAAAAGATAAATTTGGGTTATCTAAGTAGTTAAGTTAAATGCTTTATATACACCATATTTGAGTCTCAAATTTAGTCAATGTGAGGCTTTAAACTTAAGGTGTTGCAAATGGTATTAAAACACTAATTGATGTGTATTATAATACACCAAAATTAAATATTACTAGTTAATAACAAAAAATTTTGCAATATCGGATAACATCTATGTCGAACTTCTAGTAATCCACTTGATATATCCTTTTATAATGATTTACAAACTATGATTATAAAAAAATGTAGATAGAATACATAATAGAATGCATATAGAATGTAGAATAGAATATAGAAGAGGATGCAAACAAGATAAGATGTAAGTGATATGTAAGAATTTAAACAGAACTAAATAGGGTTAGTTTGATTTGAATTGTAAATAAAACACACTATTAAAAATATAATGCATAAATAAAATAGAAAGAGAAAAATTTAGTATAACAGAATAATTGATCCAATGATTTGAAAGCTTTTTAGTGGATTAATTCTAAATTATAAAATATTTAACCATTCCAATTATTTTTTTAACTTGAATTATTCGGAGCACTTGCAATAATTTATGAATTCTACATTAAATAATCATTTAGAATTTAATCAATTAAGATTAACAAAATTAAATAATTGCTATAATCTATGAAGTTAGATCAAAATGATTTGATAATAGAATTTAGTGAATTAAAGAATTAAATTAAAAACCTCTAATTTAATCTTTCAACCCTTTATCCTCACATAAAAAATAGTGATCAACTAACCACAATTCAACATAAAAATAGATAAACATAAAAAATTATAAGATTGAACACAAATTATACCAAATCAATATTTAACATATTTAATTTCAAGTAATTAGCACAAAGAATGAAGAAAAGAAGAAAATCATTAAGAGAAAATCAACATTACTAATTAGCATCTTATAATCCAAATAGAGATAAGCCATAATTCCTTGAATTAATTAAAAACTTTACATTCCATGATTGAAAAACAAGAAACTTGGAAAGAAGAAAGTTGCTGTCTAGAATTCTATAGGAGTGTTATCTTGCCTTTGGAGATATAAAATCATATATTTCATTTCCTTTCCTCTAAAACCCTAATAGACCAATATTACATGCCTTTTGGGGTCATAAAGAATAGGGCTTTGCTAATTTTAGAAGCTTAGAACCTAATTTATAAAATAATATATCACAAGAGTTACTGTAATAAAATCTTGTAGGTTTGACTTTTAGCTATTACAAGACTACGAAAACTACATAGTTTTGCTAAGCTTCAAACATGAACATTGAAGCTGGGTTTCAAAAACTTTTGGCACTAGTTTCACCTTGGTTGGACTTCTACAACTCTAGATATGACTTAAAAATTAAAATTAACTCAATTTGAATAAAAATAGAGCTTTAAATTCTTAATTAAATTAGACCTTTCAAATATTTGAACTAGACTTTTACCCAAACATGAAATTTATTGAGCTTTCTTTAAGCTTATCATGGCCAAATTAGATATCTAGAACTTAAGATATAGTCAAAAACTCGAAATAATGTAAAAATCTAGCATTAACTAAATAATTTTAAATTGTTGTAAAACTAATCCTAAATTACATAATAAGGTTAATTTTATAAAATTAAGTATATGTAACACACCATGATGCATAAAATAGAAGGAAATAATATAGATAAATTTTAAATTAAGCATATGTAAAATTAAGCATAACAAAGCCAATTTTATAAAATTAAGCATATGTAACCAAATAATTTTAAATTATTGTAAAACTAATCCTAAATTACATAACAAGGCCAATTTTATAAAATTAATCATATATAACACATTATGATGCATAAAATAGAAGGAAATAATATAGACAAATTTTTTTACATTATTCACCAATCATATACTTCAACTAATGCAAACCTTGAGTTGTAAGATTTGATAAGTGTAACAAGGATGTTAAGGCATTTAAGTAGGGGAGACAATGAAGTCTCACATCAGTTATATTTGATATTTGAGTATGTTTTATAAAGCATTAAGTTTGATTACTTAGACAACTCAAGCTAGACTTTTAGCCAGAGGATTAGGCTTAGCGATTGTCTTAGGCTAATCAAGCTTGGGCCATTACACAATTATTTTGACATTTTATTAATCTAAGTATTAATTAAAAACACTAGATATGCTAGTTCTCAATTTTATTTCGACAGCATTTCTAACATAAATATTTATAGCCTTAAATACTTGATTGGCAAGTATTTACACTCCTATTATTAAATAAAAAAGTAACTCAAACTAAGGTATTTAACACTAATTAATAATAATTAGAATTTTAGAAAACTAAACAATTTTTACTTTAACACAAATTCCATCTTTATCTTTATGCTTCACCTATCAACAAATAAGACTAATTATGGGGCATTAACTCTAAGTCATCCATTGTTGCAACTTCTTCAAACTATAATAACCATTTTCCTATCTAGTAGCTTTACCTCAATCAAGTATTACTAATTTCACTAGATTCTATCCATAGTCTCCTCATTTATAAGCATGTTACCTTCTTTGTAGAAATGTTGAATCTTGTGAATACTTTTATGAATCAGCTTAATGTCTTCAAATCCTTATGTCTATCATCAACTATAATTCTCATTTTTTTGTTTATGTTGAAATATTTACTTTCACTATACTATCCTCTTCAACTAATAAATGATTGAACCAACTTTCTTAACATGTATTACCATCCATCTTCAAATCTTGCACACAATTGGCCTAGTTATCTCTATATTGACATCATCATCATTAACTCATATTCAAAATCAAATTAGTATCATCCTTTTAATATGTTAGCTTTCGGATTAACATACGTAGCAAAATTTTAAAATTTTGATCCAAATCTTACTTAGGATCCATGCAAAAGGACATGAAATCAGTAGTATGGTTTTATCTTATTTGTACTCATATTCTTTCTAAACGTATCCTTGAGAGGTTGAGATTAATCAAACGCTGGTCGGAAGATATAGCATTTCTACGGTATCCATACGAAGTGAATAATGACTTCTCCCCTCTACGAAACTGTTAGGATTCGTCTCTCTCACTAGGATTAGGATTGAGTATTTTCTGAGTGATTTAAGATTTAATGGAAGCATATGTGTATTTTTGCAAGTGCTGCCTTCAAGTCCCTTTTATAGAATTAAAGCATACCACAATCCTAGTCCTACTAGGATAATGCTTCAAAAGAATCCTCATCAAACTTAAAAACTATCACGTTATCCTTATCATAGAGAGAGTGAGGAGAGATAGGACTTATCTATTAATTATTTAATATTAGATAATAGCATTATCTCATAATATAATTATCTAATATTAAATTGACATATAATTATCTTATATTAGATAATAATATTATCTCATAATATAATTATCTAATATCTAATAACGTAATTATCTAATATAACTTTAATACCGAATAATATCACATAATATTATATATATATTATGTGAAAAAATATATTATTATCTTAATAATAATATATATGCACGAAAATAAGTCAAATTAATTGAATTTTAGTCCAACTAAAATTCAATTAATTATTATCTCATTCTTACTCTTTTTGTTGACCCTGTAGGTTTTTACTACGTTGATAATGATTCATTTTGGTTCATAGATAGTGAGCGGTATTTAGTAATACATCACTGTAGTAAGAATGTATATGATTCGACATCTACCTAATATATAATTAACGCTTTGCATTATAATCTCTTTTGTAACAATATTCAAATCGAACTGGAGGCATGGAGTGTGTCATCCTCATCAATCTTCATTTTATATTTCTTAATATTAAGTAGACTTAAAATAAATGATCAATATCATATATTGACCCAATTGAATATGACCATGAATTTCTAAGTCTCACTCAATCAAGGGGCCTAAGGATATCTCTTTTTTATACAAGAGTAACAAAATCGCATCTACATTACTCACTTCCCTCTGTATGATTCGTGACACACCTAATTAAAGCCCTACTCGTCATCTCGATTAAAGGTGATATATGATGATATCAAAGTGAGTAACTTTTCATATAGGGAACCGTAGTGATTTTAAGTCAAAGGATTATGTGCATTTATAGTCACATGAGAATAATTAATAACACGTTTATCTATGTAGTATTATCACAATGGGTCAGTCCAGTATGTTATTCACTAATAATATACTTATGTATTAATTTGATATCACATATCCATGATTTATAATCATTAGTCACTATACATATTAGTCTCAATGTATTATTACTATCCTTTTCGTAATAATACTTAACTAATTAGGAATAGAAAAATTATTCTAAGGACAATTATTATATTTAAGTTATAATTTGTGCAAAATAGAATAAAATATAATATAATAATTGCATTGCCAAAATAAAGCTTAATACATTGTGTAATATTGCAATCATCTCTATGATTGATTCCTAGTATAATAATGCATCTCGATAGTTATTTGATTTTTAAGTAATAATTATGTATGCGAGATAACTTTCAATACTTACAGATAGGGGTGAGAATGTTTTCCTAATCCGAAAATACCCGACTGACCCGAATCAAAAAAAGGTCGATTAGTTTCGGGTGGTATAAGATATCGGTTTAAAACAGATTAAAAAATTGGATAAATTTTATAATTCGGTCGGAAGCGGATTGATTGGATTCTAACCAGTTGTAACCGAATCCGACCGATTGAAAATGATTCTCATATGGCATTTACACTTTTATTTCTTTAAAATCCTTCTTAATCTCTCTCCTTTCTCCCTTTTTATTCATTTCTTATCCATGTTTTAAACAACAAATGACAAAATGCTTAGACTAAATGCATATAATTCGGTTAGAATTTATTTTATGAATTTAACATGAACTCATCTTTTAAAAATAAGAGATTATTAATGGGTTGATTTAAATATTTTATCTTGTTTTAATATATGGTGTCAATTGTGATGCAAAGAAAATATAAGAAAATGAAGATTGCTTTTATTTTTGGAATTCATGTAATCTTGCTTTTAACATATTTTTAAATTTTTAAACCGACCGAACCCGCTTAAAATCATTATAAACTGATTAATCGGTTAATGTCGGATTAAGAGTTTAAAGCGGTCGGTTTCGGTTGAAATTTGGATATAAACGATTAGGGGCGGTCAGTTGAAATTTATTCACTAACCGGTTCTACCCGACCAATTCTCACCCCTACTTACAGAGGTATAAATGTATTTTTAAATAAAATGTTTAACTTGTATCTTAAGTATTCAAGTTATCTATTAAGGGATAAAAGACTAATCTACACATCACAATGTACCAAAATTAGTTTATTACTAATTTTCTTAAAATAATGTAGTAAAGTGAAGCAAACTAAGTTGTACCTTTGTGATCCCTTAAATTATCTTCTCTAAATTAACTTACTAATAATATTTATACAATTATTTAATTTATTATGCACTAGAAATAAAAGAAATAGAAGAAACAAATGCAAAATAGATGCAAATACAAATCAGATAGAATGCTTAATAGAATATAGAATATAATAGTATGTAGTAATAGAATGTAGAATTACGCAAAATATACAATTAAGAGGTATGTGAATTAAAATTGAATTAAATATATTAAGCAAAACAAAATATAAAGTAAACAGCAAGGAAGAATACCAATATAATGAAGTAGCCAATTTAAGAAATTGAAAACTCTAGTTTAGATTAATCATGGATCAATTGATATTTGAATTTTCTAATTAATCTTTCAACCTTAAATTATTCAGAACTTCTATAATAATTTATGAATCCTATACTAGATAACATCTAGAATTTAATCAATTAAGATTAGTTGAATTAAGCAATCACTATAATCTCTAAGTTAAATCAAAATTGACTCAAAAATAGAATTCAGTTAATTTGAGAAATTAAACTAGAAATCTCCAAATTAATCCTTTAACCTTTTGTCCCTTTGTGTAAAACTATAATTTACCAACTATAATTTAACATTTAAATAATAAAAAATAAAAAATCACAATGATGAATACCAATTATATCAAATCAATATCCAATACAAGTGATTTCAAGAAATTAGCATAAGTAATTAGCAAAAGAGGAAAATTAATTAAAAAAAGTCAACATCACAAATCATGATCTCATAATCTAAAAGAGAAGAACCTTAAACTCCTTAAATTAACTTTGAATTTAGCCTTTTATGGCTAGAAAACAAAAGAGATAAAAGAAGAAATGAAAAGTTATTTGCTAAATGCTATCTAGTCTATTATCTAATGAGCTCTTTCCTTAATTAACCATTGGATTTGAATTATATGTCTCTTAGGATTATAAGAATAGACCTTCCTAATTTTTAGAAGTTTAGAACCTATTTTTATAAACTAATTAACTCTAGGAGTTATAACAGTTAAAATCTTGCAGAATTGGAGTAAATCCATATAAGGCCCCAATTGCTAAAGAATATTTTTCCTACTTTTAATTTGAGAATCTGAGGAAGTTTGCATAAGATGGCAAAGCAATTTCAAACTTGAATGGTCTTTCTTCCTTATCCTTTTTGGCACTATATAAATTGATTAACAAAGGATAATGATAAAAAAATACTTGTGAAAGAATTTTAAAAAATGTCTTATTAAAGCAAATTCTCCAATTCACTGAACACAAGACCCTATCTAACTTTTCAAACAAAGAATCATAACTTGTTATTCTAGGCCTTTCCATGTGAATTTTGCTCTTTATGATTTTAATTCTAATAAATTGTAATTATTAATTCAATCATGAAATAGATTCACCACATGCCTAATTGAAAGGGCACTACCCTTCTCTTTTTAAAGATCTTTATTATCATTAAAGTTTATTATCACTAACCAACTATTAGTGTATATGCTTTAAAACTAATTATATTGATGATTGTAAATTTGAATCGTATTATTTTAATGGCAATTCCAATTATCATATTTACACATATATTGTCTGCGTAATATATTTAATTATGATAATAACCTTAGAATAATTATATTCTTAAATGTCCCTAATCATATATCATTAAGGATTAAGTCGCTTTAATATGTTAAGACTAGTATGTGTGGTGACTTATATGAGATATTAAGTCTACACATGAGTACAAGTTAAAGAACTTATATACTGGATCAACCCACCCTAAGAATATTACATGAATCGTTATGTGAGTGTCATGAGTGATTCTTAGTGATCATTATTAATATGGTCGTTTGACCTGAGATCACTAAAATTTCCTACATGTGAATTTCATATTTTGATACTATTCTATGTCACTCATAATTAAGTGAATGTAAGGATAGTTATTGGATATGTCACATATCATGCGAAGGAATTTGTATGATCAAGATGGAATTTGTTCCTCCTATACAACAGGAGTGACATCTGTAGGTCCCTTGATTAAGTAAGGCTGATAAAATGCATGGCCATGCTCAAGT
Source organism: Sindora glabra (assembly GCA_020226215.1). Taxonomy (NCBI): domain Eukaryota; kingdom Viridiplantae; phylum Streptophyta; class Magnoliopsida; order Fabales; family Fabaceae; genus Sindora; species Sindora glabra. Next base: position 109,078,897 of record CM035227.1, on the reverse strand, counting down.
GAATTAACATGGAATGTCAATTACATTTGTTTCAATCAACTTAGGAATCAAGAAACCTTTGGATTGGGCTATACGGGAATGACACGGCCTATGTCTTGTGCTCAATCTAAATGTCTAGGACAAAAGGACACAAATGATGATCATGTATAAGGTTCAATCGAATCACTGACTTTCTCATTACTTAGGTAACAATGATGTATTGTTAGACACTGCTCATTATTTATGATCATTGTCAATGTAATGAGAGCCTGTAGGATCGCATACTTAGAGCCTAATAGATTTAGAATTGATGGACTAAATTATTTGGGCCTAATATTTAGGAATTCTATGTTATAATTATAAGGCCTAATAATAAGCCTATAATTATACATGAAACAAAGCCCAATTAGTTAAGATTTTCTATGTACTTATTTAAATAGGCTTGTTGGGTAATAATACATGATTATTCACACATCCCAAAGCATAGAAAAATCCTAACACCCCTTCTTGACCATAACCCTTGAAGACGCGTAGCTAGCACTACGTGGCTAAGGAGAAGAATTCTAATCAGTGTTTGTGTAGATGTTTACTAGTGATCTGCTGATTTGTGTGAATACTTCGGAGTTTTCGGTCGAAAGGAAGTCAAAGAGGTGATTAACAAACAAGTCCCTGAATCATCAAAAAGGTATTGAATGAATCCTTATTCTAATATAACATTTTACATGGATCCGTTGGCTAGGATCGGTTAATTCTGCTGTGTCTGTTTGGCTCCCGATCCCAACACTAACAACTTAATTTAGTTTCTTGAAATGACACCAACTCCTTTGAAAGGACCTTTTTCATATTTAGGTTCAAATTAGCATAAACTATACTCAAATACCAATCCTCCCTAAGTTCTTGACTCATGTTCAAATGTATATATTGAAATTGTGATCGTACAACCTCTAAAGACACCTTCTTTGACTTTCAAGCCACCTAAATACCTCCTAAAAACCCATTCCCTTTTTACACTTGCTAACCTAGCATATTAAAATATTGATTGCTTTATGAGATTGAATTCTAGTCTTAATGAAAGTCAAAGCATATGGATTACTAGAGTTCATAATGGTACAAACTTGGTTAACAAACAGTTTATTACTAGCTCCTTAATAATTCCACATTAATAATCTTTTGATAATTGATAATTTTAAAAAAAACTAGTAACAAATTCGCCCTTAAAGAGATTTGTCACTTCCCCACCTTCCAATACATCATTCGTTCTTGGCATATGAATCTAACCCTCCATGTCATTTTGACTAGAATCATCTCTTAACTTTATATCTAGTGGCTTATAGGCTTTAGGAATCCTCAACTCCATTATATTCCTATTATTGTAATTCACATCCTTACTTGCCTTCATCTTTATAATCATTAAAGTTAGAGAAACATAGGAGGTTTATGCAAGAGTTGTAGTATTTACTTCCAATGAATGCATTTTTTTGTATAGACATTATTAGCGTACTTGACTTCTTTTGATTGTTTCCTAAATTATTGACCTCCTTTAATGATTCATATGCATCCTTCATGCCCTTATCATGCATAACATTTTCTCTCTCCTTTTCAGCTCTTAATATGTGTATTTTAGAGTGTTTTCCCTACTAGCACTCCTGTACATTCTAATTGGCCTAACTTTCTTCATAATTAATTTCATTATTTTTCACCCCTAATTAATGCATCATTTTTCATGTTAACCTTTTGAAATTCAAAATTATTAAAAACCTTAAATTTAAAGCTCCCATCATTATTGGTTTTAATTAATCACCCACTAATCACTTCATTATTACATTGCCTTTTCTATATCTAGTGATTTCATTAAGCAACCAACCAACCATTATACTATTTTTTGGTTTCTGACTGCCTAATCCTTCTATAACTATCTTGTTACTCATTGTAAGTCCATTCTCTAGTAGGATAACTACTTTATTTGGATGAGCATCAACTAAATACAATAGAAATAAATTGTATGCAAACTTTCATACTATAAAATAGTTTTTTCCTTGCATGGTAAATTTTAACAAAAGTTTTTTCGACAAATCTGTCATTACGCATTTTCATGCATACTTCCTCTTTGCTTGCTCCATTGTAGTTGTGTCAACCTTCAAATTTTTCCATACTCTATTTCCTAGAAAAATAAAAAATTTCTTATCAAGGAATCTAATAAGTAGATCAGGTATTCTAATTCATACTATTGCTTTATCTATGGTTGCCTTTAAAGGGTTAAGTTTTGGATTCCATGTCCTTACTATTAAATAATGGTTGTACAAAAGCCAAGGCCCACCCATAAGTGCATATTCATAACCATCAAAATATTTAAACTTCACTAAATAATATTCATTAGTTAGATTAATAATCCCATCCTTTGCCTACAATTGATACAATTTAGTATCCAATACACTAAACCCTATTTTGCATCCCAATCATTTGATGATGAAAGTCTTCCATCAAAGTTTATTCATCTATTCCTTCTTCAACAAATAATACTCATTAGCTACATTAATAATCTCATCCTTTGCCTATAGTTGATACAATTTAGTATCCAACGCTCTAATCCCTACTTTGCATCCTAATAGTTTGATAATGAAAGTCGTCCATCAAGGCTTATTCATCTGTTCCTTCTTCTTCGATGAGATCACAATAATGGGGTATGGTCTATTCCTATTCATTGCTTCCTTAACTACAAAGCTATTAAGATCATTTTTATTATCCATTCTATTTGATTATCTCAACTTGATTCGTATCAAAACCTTTTCTCCACTAGAGTATCCTTATAAGATCTACCTATCACCTTTAGTTCCTCCCTGCATCCACTAGAAAAATTCTTTATTCAAAGACAATTGCCTATCTTCCTCACTTTCAAAATTCCTTCCACTTTGCCTGAACTTCTTTGTTTTGTGATGAAGGATATCAAAAGTCTATGTTAAGTTCCTCCTCATCCCTTTCATATCCAAACCTTGTTAGAGCTATTTTTTCTCTCTCTAAGTATCATTTTTCTAATGACAAAGTATAGATATATGTGGTACTTCTCCATTTATATACAAAAAAAATTGATTTTCTTATAAAAATATCTTTCGAAAAATAAATGAGACTTTGATTAAATTAATTTTTTGACTAGCCTTATAGTGGAAAGAAATAATTGCATACTCCTAATATCATAACACAAATATAGTTACTCGTAAGAAGAAAATAATTATAATTTTTAACATTTTAAAAATTGCAAAAAATATATCAACACATAGGGGTTTGGCAAATGTGACATATGATCAACAAAACTATAAATGACTACGTTTTATTAAGATGAAAGTAAGAACATATATTTTAGAGGAGAAATTCATACACATATTTAATGCACTACATTAAATTATTTTTAAATACCAAATAATCGATTCATATATAGATAGCTAGCGGACAATTTTTTATTAATTTATTAATATACGTGCCAACTGGCAAATAATTAATTAGATTAATAAAATACATGAAATTTACGGAATTTATATAAGAATTTCCCGTTGCGGGAGAGAATAGACAGATGAATGATTTGGATGGATAACCTGGATGAATGGAGGCCACGTGAAGACACACCAATTAAGATAGAATAGATAGATGCTCCTTCCTCGATTGGTGGTTGAGAACATTGGGCGATGGCGTTGGCGAGAATGAACAATGTCATCCTGACATGGCAGAAAATCGGACTAAATTCCTTCGCTTTTGGCGGCACCCAATGTTCAACTTGCATTTCTCGGCCAGAAGTTTCTTTCCATCTTAATTTTCGATCCAACCGTGGGATTTTTGCATCTATCTCAGACGCAGACAGTACTATTGATAACTTGAAGCTCGATGGAACTAACCCTTCTACTTATACCTGCAACTGTGAGTTCGTGGTCCAAACATCCTTTCCCTTTCTCCTATCCATATTGAAACAAATTCCAGATAAAGGTTTTGATTACTGCAATTCTGTACATGCACTGATGAGTTATTATCATCGTTGTTGTTATTAATTTGAAGCGTGGTCGGAATTTGCAAAGAGAGTATCGGGTGAATGGGATGGATTTGGAGCCGACTTCTCCAATGAAGGGAAGCCAGTTGAGCTGCCGGAGTCAGTGGTACCGGAAGCGTATCGGGAGTGGGAGGTTAAATTATTTGACTGGCAGACTCAATGCCCCACTCTGGCCGAAGCAGAGGAGAACATCCTTGGATATAAGTCGGTTCAACTACTTCCGACGGTTGGGTGTGAGGCTGATGCTGCCACTCAATACAGAACAGACGAGAGGATCGTAGGTGGGCCAAATAATGGAGTGAGTGCTTTTGCTTATCAGTCAAGTACTGGATCTTACGTTGCGGTGTGGCCCAAGAAATGTGGCAATGTAATGGAGTTGGAGCATTGCCTGATCAATCCTCAAGAAACCAAGTGTCGAGTGAGGATTATTCAGATTGTACGTGCGGAGAATACAAAGATGGTGCTAGAGAGTATTCGAATATTTCGAGAGCAATGGTATGGACCATTCAGAAATGGAGAACAGTTAGGAGGTTGTGCTGTCCGTGATTCTGCCTTTGCTTCTACAGGTCCGCTGGATGCTTCGCAACTTACTGGTGTCTGGCAGGCATCCACAACCATCGCCACCTTTTGCTCTTCCAAGGTGAGTACAACCATCTTATCTCTTTCGTTCTCAATTTCTACCAAGATAATTAATCTTCAATTAGTACCTACTACCTACAAACATTAAATTAAAGTAGGTTTCTCATTTTAAGCACAAATTAAAATGTTAGAAGTGGAGTCTAGCTTGAAACAAACAGTCAAATACCCATCTTGATCTACTTCTGTGGAAAATTTGTTCAAAACTCATTTTGCTCTGTTTACCTCTTAATCATGTAAGCATGATAAACAGCAGAAGCCTTTGCATTTGCATTTCAAACTGCCTTCAACTCCTCCGTAGGAGGAGATTGCATTTGCATTTCAAAGGGCCTTTCATCTCCTCCTTCCCTAGCACTGCAGATACAGCATTCTTATAAATGTTTTGTCACTTCCCAAGAGTTTGTTTACTTGGCACAAAGTTGTATAAGAAATACAATTTTCTTAGAGGTATAATATGTAAGCAAAAATTGTTTATACAGGATACAAACTTACATAAATAAAAAATATAAAATTTATGATTTCAGAAAATAGATAACGTATCTATATTTATCATAATGAAATATGAATGAATTGATGAACAAATGTTTGATCTTCCCTATTTACTCTACGAGTTTGCAGCAAATGGGACATCAGGATTAAAGGTTTACTGGATTTGATGAACAAATTATTTTGTAATAATGAATAGAGTATAGAGTAGTTAGGGAGACTTCACCTAATTAAATAAAAAATCATATTGGATTCACCCATCAAAAGTTGAGTTAGTTAAAGGTCTACACTTGTTGAAGAACACATTAGCCTACTAGACATTTTTAGTTCATAAAAGTGGTCACAAAAAAACTGGACTTAAAATTATAATTTTGGGGTTAGACTCAACCTATTTTAAATAAAACAAAATAAGGGACCCAATTAATGATAATCCATTAAAAATATTCTTACATTCTCTTATTTGAACAATATTAATTGTAATTAATTTATTTTATAAAATATTTTATTTTATAAAATAACTCTTAAGCTGAGGACTAATTTTAAATATGTGTGACCACAATTTTAAAAATACACTACCCTAGAGATAAATGCCTAAAAATTTAACTAAGCTTATATAATCAATAATATCAAATTATGACAAAGTTATATTCTTGATTAATGTAGGACCTTCCATGGTTACAAAATATTATGAACTATACATAATTAATCACTGATGTGATAGTATAGTATAAAAGATAGCATTAAAATTGTGATCAAATCATGCTTATCTTTTATGTTAGTCTTCGATGATTTTTTTAATAAATTTACATATTATGAGAAATCAACTGACAACATATAAAGCTAGATTGTCTCATAAATCCTAAAATGGTGTTGATTTTGAGAAAAATAATTAAGGTCAGGAATTAATGACTGACACCGAGTCTTAACCCTTATAAAAATTATAACAATATTAATATATTATAATCAAATGATGCATGCATCAATAAGATAACATAAATTCATAATTAATGTACCAACAAGTATATGTGAAGATATAAGAAAGGAACATATGAAAAATTATATAAAAGATAGTCATGAAAATAAAAACAACTCCCACTAATCAAAGATGTCAAAAGAATCCACAATTCCCATGTTCTTAACATGCTTTTGAAAGATTGTAGGTCTAAGTCTTTTAGTTATGGAATCCGCCAACATAGCATCTATTTCAATGTGCTCTACAACTATGTCCCATTTCTTCACAAGATCTGTGACTATGAGGTATTTCAACTCCAAATGCCTAGATTCACTAGAACTTTTATTATTTTTAGTGAAGAAAATTGTAACACCATTGTCATAATAAATTTTCAGTAGTTTAGTAATAGAATCAACAATCCGTAATCCTGAAATGAAATTTTTTAACTAAATTGGCTTGTGAAGCAGCATTGTAGTAGGCAATGAATTCTACTTGCATGGTGGAAGAAGTTATCAATGTCTACTTAATACTTTTCTAGGATATAACACCTCCAGCCATCATGAAGATATAACCTGAAATAGATTTCTTATCATTAGAGCATCCAGCAAAATTTGAGTCTAAATACCTAATTAGTTCTAGGTTATTAACCTTTCTATAGACTAGCATATAACTCTTGATTTTCTGCAAGTATCTTATAACTTTCTTAGCAGCACACCAATGATCTCTTTTAAGGTTAGACAAATACTTGCCAAAAACACTAACCACAAAAGCTAAATTGGTTTGGTGTAAACTTGAGCATACATTAAACTTCCTACAGCACTTGCATAAGAAATATTTTGCATTGACTATTTCTCTATCTCATTTGTTGGGCATTGTATGTTGCTAAACTTATCACTTTTTACAACCAGAACATCGTCGATTTTATAGTTTTGTTTTTCAAATCTTTTAAGAATCCTATCAATATATGCCTTTTGAGACAATCCTAATAAGTTATGAATTTTGTCCCTATGAATTTGAATACCTAAAATAAATGATGCTTTACCAAGATCCTTCATATCAAAAGTTCTAGACAACATTTGTTTGGTATCATGTAGTAAAGATAGACTGTTACTCGCCAATAAAATATCATCAACATACAGGAGAAGGAAAATAAAGTTGCTCCTACTGACCTTGAAATAAATACATTGATTAACCTTATTTTCTATGAAGCCCATAGAGATAATCAACTCATCAAACTTTAAATACCATTGTCGAAATGCTTGTTTCAAATCTTATATTAATTTTCATAGCTTGCACACTAGATGCTCAAATCCATTTATCTGAAAATCCTTAAGTTATTTCATGTATACATCTTCTATAAGTTTACCATTTAGAAAAGTTATTTTAATATCTATCTGGTGAAGCTCCAAATTAAAATGTGAAACCAAAGCCATAATAATTCTAAATGAGTTTTAAGAAAATACCGGTGAGAAGGTCTCAGAGTAGTCAATTCCCTCTCTCTAAGTAATATCTTTAGCCACTAATCTTACTTTAAATTATTCAATTCTACCAATTGAATCTTTCTTAGTCTTATACACCCATTTGTAGCTAATTGCCTTACAATTTTATGGAAGTTCAACAAGTTTACATACTTCATTCTTGATCATAGACTAAATTTTCTAATTCATAGCATTCAACCACAAATCAGACTGTTAACTATTCATTGCTTGACCATATGTAGTTGGGTCAACAACATTCCTAATATTATATCCACTCTTATCAAGATAGACAAAATAATCATTTAAAATTATTGTCCTTCTTTGTCTAATTAACCTTCTAATTGGGATGTGCTCTACAAGTTGAATAGGTTGATGGTCCTTAGTAGGAACAACTGCAACAGGTTCTACAATTTGGTTACACTTTAGATTTTGGTCATTTTGTATCTCAACATGAACAGATAGAGGTACAATAGTCTGATTAGGTAAAATTAGTGGAATAGTAATAGAAGCTGACTTATTTTGTATTTCAAGGTGCCTTGGATTTGGTGGCAAATTAGAAACATCAAACTCAAGAAATTTTGCTGTCATGGACTTAACTATTTTTGTACCTTTTGTAGGGGCAATAGAACTTGTATCCTTTTGCACGATCTCGATACCTTATAAAGTAACAACAAACGGATCTTGGATTAAATTTTTTCGCCAATGGATCATAAATTTTCACTTCAGAATGATAACCCAGAATTTGAAAATGAATAAGGCTAAGTTTTCTACCGATCCAAAGCTCAAAGGGTGTTTTAAGTACTGACTTATTAGGAACATGATTAAGGATGTACAAAGTAGTTTTAATGGCCTCACCCCAAAGAAATTCAGGTAAATTTGTTCCACTCATCATACTCCTTATAATATCTTTAAGAGTCTGATTGTACCTTTCAGCGACGCCATTTTGCTCAAGACTACTAGGCACGATATATTGTGGAACAATTCCACAATCTTGTTAAAACTTGATAAATGGTCCCATGTGTTGCCCAAACACATCTTGTTTGTCATAATATTCACCTCCCCGGTTAAATCTCACAATCTTGATGACTTTTCCCAATTATTTTTCAACCTCAATTTTGAAAATTTTGAATTTCTCAAGTACATTAAAATTTTCTTTTATCAAATAAAGAAAACTATATCGAGAAAAATCTTCAATGAATATGACAAAATAACGACAATCACAAATAGTGAGAGAGTATGGTTCAAATATATCAATATGAATTATTTCTAAAAGATTAGAATTATGAGTAACGCCTTTGTTTTTAGTCTCAGTTAACTTACCCCTAATATAGCTCACACATATGTCTATATCATCAAAATCTAAGGAATGAAGAATATTCTCCTTAATTAACCTGCACCCTTCCCTAGATATATGTCCTAATCTCCTATACCATAACATTGATGATGTTTTCTTAACTCTAGATCTTTTTGAAACCACATTTTTAAATATTCAAAGAAGCATAAGGACTATCAGAGGCTAAATAATAACTTATATAAACCATTATCAAGAACACCAAAACCAATGGACTCAGAATGTAATAAAATATCAACCTTTTCATTTCCAAAAATAAATCTGTATCCAAACTTATCTAAAAGAGAAATTGAAATTAAATTACATCTAAAATTAGGAACATAAAAGACATTATTCAATGTAATCTTAATAGAGTTTTTTAAACGTAAAATAACATTTCCTATATATTCAACTGCAACTTTAAGATTATTTCCCACTTTAAGCTTGGACTATTTTTTACTTGGTTTCCTCTTGCTTACAAACCTTTGTAAGATAATTGCAACATGAGTTATGAAACCATTATTAAACCACTAAGAATTTATAGGGACATCAACTAAATTTGATTCAAAGCAAGCTAAGAATAAGGGGTTTACCATTCTCATTGTCTTTTTTCTTCTTTAACCAAGACTTAAACCTATGGCAATCATTCCTCTTATGACCTTTCTTATGATGGTGATAGCACTCTACATTTTTATGAATGGAACCTTTAGAGTCTCCTACTTGTGGTTTATGATTGGTATTATTATTATTACCATGCCTCTAGGCCTTTTGAGATTTAGAAGAATTATTTCTTAGAGCATGTGATTTCGATTTTTTTTTCTTATAAGTTGGGTTCTTGTTGGGTAAGAATTTTAGTTGGGTTAAAAAACTTATTTCATTCTTTTCTTTCCTTAATTTTTTTTCTTCCTCAGCAATACACTTAGTGATGAGTTCATTAATGGTCCAGGGTGTATTTAGGATATTATAGGTTGTTTTAATTTGGCTGAATTCTAAAGGTAAGAAATTTAAGGCATGTGGAAGAAGAAAGATATTAGTAAATCAATTTTTAAGTTTTTCAATTGGATTTGGAGGTGAATTATCTTAATGATAAACTCTCTTACACCACTAGTGTTGTCATACATCATGGTCATCAGTTCCTTCATTAGGCATCCAAATTTAGTATTATCAGATACTTGATACATTTACCTTATAACATCCATAAATATTTGGCCTTGGTTGCATCTGCTAATCCACCTAATAGATATTCAGAAGTAGATCTCTTAATTACAATGAGATTGAGCCGGTTAGATCTCTTCCATTTTGCACAATAATCCTTTCGCTTTCAAGTACTTTTAGGAGTGAGTGCTGGTGGTTCTAACTCATGCAAGGCTAAATTAATATCTATAATACTAAGAGCAAACTCTATATCCTGCTTCCACCTCTTATAATTTATATCATTTAATAATTTAATAGTTGTAGTGTTATTATTCACTGCAAAAGAGATTGTGAAAGAACAATTAGAGATGCAATATGTTAGTTTTAGGTATTTTAAATTTATCCATAATTACATTGAAGAGTATATGAAATATCACTACATTCGCCCCTTTGAACAGAGAATGCAGTGCGTAAAAAACCTTCATAAAATTGAAACAAATCAGGATAATATATTATTATTACAAAATTACTCTCTTTGTATAGGTAAAATTTATAATAATAAAATAAATCTAGAAATAATATTTTATTTCAATAAACTAATTTCTAATCATATCATACAATAACCTCCTTTGGGTAGGTTGTTATATGAAATAATTAAAAATATATAAGCTCATTTTTAATTACAATATATACTTACCCCCTTTGGGTAGATAATTATGTGAAATAATTAAAAATCAATTCCATAAATATTTATTAATAGTTCAAAGAGTTACAAATCAAAATAAATAATTTCACTTTGGTGATAATTATCTATTTTAATCCATAAATCTTCCCAAAGAATTAAGATATTTAAATTAAGTCCAAAACTATAAATTAAAATAAAATATGACCAGTCTATTAAGGGGTGCTAAATAATATGTACTAATACCGATCATAAAAAAATCATATTGTATCAAAACACAGTTTCAATATACATATATTCAGTACAAATTAAAAAAAATTGAATTTTTTATTTTATAGAAATATATAATAAATATTTATCACAATAAAATAATAATAAAATAAATAAATAAATGATATGTAACGTCACATGACGCATATGTAACGTTACATAAAGTAATATAAGATGCCAAGCTCAGCTTTGCTTCTCGGTGAATATGGATTCAAATATCTGCTCCAGATTTTTTATTTATTTATAAACTTAACCAACCCCTCTGTGCACTCATGTTATTAATTTAATCCTAATCCTAGACAAACGTAGCACCAATCCTCAGATCGAAGTTTAAAGTGGCCAAAGATTTAACCACTTTGATAGAACGAGCACCAATTCTAGGCCATATTTCAACTGTATTGAATTGGCAACGATAGTTTAACAGCAACAAGGTGATCGACGTCAACTCCATTTTTTTTTGTGTAGCGTAACAATGATTTTCGGCCAAAAAAAAAATCCAGAGATGAAAAAGAAAGATAGAGAAAAAGAATACGTACTGCATTGTATATGAACAGTGACAAATAAATACAAATCACATTGTATTAAATTCAGCAAATTAAATCAAAAACCATAATATTCAAAACCATGTGATTTGTAATATCCCCATAATAATTTCATAAGAAGATCATAATTTTGAAAAATAATTATATATAAAAACTAATCAATAAAATAAATGATAATTTTAGCTAATTTAATAATAATCATGAAATTAAATTAGATGATAGTAATAATCTAAAATATAAATTAAATAAAGAGAATATGTATTTTAATTCTCAACCTATTGTAAGTGGTTCTGATATTAAATGTAAGTAAAAATTATTTATACAGGATAGAAACTTATATAGATAAGAATATAAAATATATGATTTTAGAAAATAAATAGCGTACATGTATTCATCATAATGAAATATGAATAAATTGATAAATAAAAGTTTAATCTTTCCCGCCTACTCTACGAATTTACAGTTAATGGAGCACCAAGATTCACAAAATATTTAATAGTTATGAATAGAGCGTAGAGTGGTTAATAAGAATACAATTGTTTTATAGGTAAGAGATATGTGACTTCCCCCAAAATATAGGAACTTGCATATCTACTATCTTTTTAATAAGAATAACTTCTTGTATCTTTTAGAAGATATGGTGTAATTCAATTCATTCAATGATTATTTTGTCCTTTTTTCCTTGTCATTATGAATTTATTTGTATTTGAGATAATCACCATTATAAGTTTGGAAAGAGTGCCTTAAATTTTTATATGATTCATTAACTTAATTTAAATTTGTATGATAAATTAAAAAAAATAAGAAATTAAAAACTAAAAAAATTATGATAGGAAAAATATTAGGAACATGATTTTAAATAAAAAGAGGATCTAGAACAATTAAGGAAATTTTAAGATACTTTGAGGGATTTGAAACTCAAAATAATGTGGTAATATTCAGACCATTAAGATAATCAAAAAATTTGATAATCTTATCAAATGATCTGAAGTTTGTTAGATCATCCTAAGTTTCAAACATCTCAAGATGTCATAGAAAGCACCAAACAATTAAAATTTATTTATATTCCTAATTTTTTATTATAATATGAAAAGATATATTAATTATTTTAATAATATTTTGAAAAGTTCAAAGATAAACTAGATAATATATACAAAACTATTGTCAATTCTTTATTTTTTAATTAAATAACTTTAAACAATCATAATAGAAGAATTCAGAAAAACAATTTAGTTGTTGTACCAAATCACCCTTGGAATCTTAAATTGCGTCCAATGTTAAAGAAAAATAATTGAGCAACAGTGCTAGAGTAGAGCAACTCACTCAGCCTGGCTTACTCGACCCGTCCAAATCATGACAGACGGCACAAAATAGACGTAACCGAAATGCTTGGTTACACCGATAATATGTGGTTTTTATTGTAAAATTTAGTTACAAATGTTTACATAAAATTTATAAATTTTCATAAAATATAACAAAATGCATAAAAATTATAATTTTATAATTTAAAGTTATATAAGAAATTATAAAGAATTTTTACGTAAAAGTTATGTTAGAATTAGATACACTAAAAGAGGATGGATTGGTGTTTATCCTCTTCTAGGTTTAAAATGATTTTAGACGAGGGTTCTCCTTTTCAGATTTAAAAAATAGAGTTTTATGTCCAAGTGTGCTTGGAACAAAAATATAAAAAATGTAACTTAAACAACCTCCATTTAATCAATACTCATTTCTCGTAAATCAATATAAGTGTAATACAATAAAAACATGCAAGAGTACAGTTAAACGCAGAATTTAAAGAGAGATGAGAAAGGAAAAATTACAAATGGTGTATAGTGATTTTACCGTTGAAGGAAATCCACCTCGACATGTACGTTTAGCTCATTTTTAAAACAAGCAGGTTGACCTGCGGGATACGGATTAGCTTGCGTTGGCAACAGGATAAAATGAGTTAATTCATTATTTAAGCCGCATTTAGACAGACCTTTTCTTATAAAGCTCACTTCGTAAAAAATGAATACAGATACAATACAGATACCAGTTAATTCACGGGCTTAGACTCATATTCCTAGTGCTAGGTATATTTATTAAAATAATCTCATCAAAATAAAAGCAACAACTCAAATAAATATAATGGATTTTTACTTAATTAAATATTCAATCTTGATAAATTAAATAAATAAAATATAATTTATTTTTAATATAAATTTATCTAGTTAAGCATTGAAGTGATATTTTCAAACTCATACTTCTACTACTATATTATCTCTAATAGTTATTTTATTCTTTAGACAACATCTAAGTTAAAAAAAAATTCACAAAAAATAAAAGGAGGCCAGGCTTAACAAGCACGGGCAGATCCAAATTCAACTGAGTAGATATGTAAGTTGAGGTGAGGTGAGATATGCAAGTTAAATCTACATTGGTTTGAATTTACATGAGTTTAGCCACATAAATCTGCATTCAAAATGAGTGAAATTGATCAAGATTGCGAGATTTGTAGGTAGTCATATTTTTTCTTTTATAATTAAAAATAATTAAATTATTAAAATATCATATATAAGAATTAAAGATTGAATCTTGAACGTTAAAGAAAAAATGTTTAAGAAAATATTAGATTAAGTTAAATTAATAAAATAACTAGTTTTTATAAATTGTAAATTATTAATTATATTTTTTATTTTGTATAATTATTAGTTAAATAAATCTAAAAAATTATATTAAATTATTGTATATTACATAAGGAATTAGATTAAATTAAATTTTTTTTGAAATACTTAAGAAATTATTAAAAAATTAAAAAAAAAAAACTACGGGACTCACAAGCAAGTCCGCATAACCTATAATGAAAACAAGCTTAAAAAATGAGTGCCGGGTAACTTCGTGTCCATGGGCTATCCACAATACTTGCAAGCCGCGTACAATCCATTTTATTTCTCTACAATCAAGGCTGAAAACCTGCCCATATTGTGATTTTGAGAAATTCATTTTAATTGTTATAAAGTTTATGCGCTAATTTATTTAATTTGATGCATCATTAATATTAATAGTTACAACGTAGAAGCCAATTTTATATAGTATTTGGAAATCTTACACTTACGCACACAAGAGTTTTTAGTGTGCCAAGGAGCGAAAGTAAAAGAAGGTATATCTCGATAATAAAATTATGCATTAATCATTATAATTGTAACATCATTAAAATTACTATAAGCAAAAAAAATTTTAAATCACATAATTATTTTAATTTAGATAGAATGAACTTATTTATACTATAATCTTGTACAATAGTAATTACTAATATAAATTTTTGCTCCCACATAAGACCTGGATTCGACACTATTAACAAGCCTCCGCCCCTATACCTGGGCAATGGCAGTTTAACCACTCCTAAGGCGAAGCTTCCTTACCCAACCCATTTTGGTTGTCAAAATCACTTTAAAAAAAATGAAATGAGGACATTTTTAGTTCCCATCCAGATCTTATTCTTACGTTATGATCACTACTTCTTTTCCCCCACTCTCTTCACTTTTGAAGTTGTCTTTTTCCATGTAACTCCAGCGGGTAATTCGAGAGCTTTCAGAGGGCGACGTGCAGAACTGTGCGAGAGATGGTCGCAGTAATATATTACTTCCCAAGCAGTTATGGTGTTCGCTCAAGCGAGGAAAGGATGGTGAAACTCTTACAGAAGTGGGATGGCTTTTAGATCATGAGCAAGCAATTACATCTAGGTGCATATTTTCGAGTACAACAAAACTCAAGGCAAGTTCCTGTATTTAGATTATTTTTGCTATATGCATGTTACACATGCAGCACCACACGATATTACCTCATTAAAAAGAAATAAAAGAGATAAATTATATTTTAATCAAATGTGATTTTCTGATTTTCATTTAATTTATTTATATTTTTAAGCATCAAAACTTCTCCACCTTTATTTTATAATATTAACACTTTGTCCATTTAAATTTTTTTATCTAATTTTTAATGAAATATTTCACAATAAGTGAATTAAGTAAATTTAGACAAAATTGCAGGAGAATAAAATATAATATTTTCATACTTATATAAGTTGATATTCAAAATTCTCAATGAAAACTAAATATATTTATTGATCTCGTCTTCTTATTTACAAATGTCAAGAGTTATAGTTATTTATTTATTACTTGTGCTATGTATTATAATATTTTTTTTAAAGTTTCAGGTGTGTTATTAAAATAAGAAAATGAAATTAATGAATTTTATCCCTATTGAAAAATTTTCATATCAATCCACATAAATATATAAAAATTACACCTGCATATATAAAAATTTTTTTTCACTTAACTTACCTTTTAAGAAATATTTGTTAAAAATTGAATAAAAAATTAGGTAAAAAATGTTAATAGTAAAAAGTACAAGTGAACAAATTTTAATACTTGAAAATATGGATAATTCAAGTAAAAATTGATGAAATTATATGTAGGCAAAGTAATTTTTCCTTTGAAAAAATCATAAACAATAAATGCATATAAGCGGAATATATAGAAATAGTTCTACATGAAAGATCAAAATAAATGGAGCCTTTAATAGATAAGCAATAAAATTTTTTATAATGGTTAAAATACAAATAATCCGGTCTGTAATATATTTTGTGTGTAAAAAACTCCTATAAAAAGGCTGCAATTCAACAACACAAACTATACATATGGAGTTAAAGCCCGTTCTTTTAACTCCACATTCCCAAGCCCCCTATCAAGTTCGCATCACTAGGTGGCATTTATTCAAAATTATGCCTTTATTTGAGAGTTCGAAATTCACTTTTGAAGCTAATATACTTAATGGGATAATTTCAACATCAACTATAAATAAGCAATTTGAAGTGTTAAAATTAAATGAGATGAGAAAAAGAGGATCTTAAACAGATTTATATTTATAATAATTCCATCTAAGAGGAAGTTAATTGAATTTTAAAATTTCACAAAATTTTAAAACCTTAACAAAACCCTAAGACATTTTCTTCGAAAACAAATCATTTAAAATAATATATTAACAATTTTACACACTTTCCTAAGCAATATAAAGCATAAACCCTAATTAATCAATATCACTATCAATATGAACAATTACAATAAATAGATGCTTAAAATAAATTGTAAAAAGTAAAGAGATTAGGAGAAGAGAAAGTAAACACAAGATTTATAATGGTTTACCCTTAGAGGACCCTTGCTCCAAGGATTACGTCCACTACCAAACTTATCTAATTTGGGTTTGGTAATCCACTATCCTTTTGAATTTGAATAGGCACTTGAAGAAACTGCTATACAGTGTATTTCTGCCAAATACAAGTCAATCTTTTTGAGATATCACACTCAAAGCACTCGATCTCTAAGAAAATCCTCACTATTGTTTTTATCACCTAACAATACAAGGAAATATGTTTGAATACAAGGAAAAATAAAGCCCACAAACACTAAGGGTTAGATTACACAATGAACCCTTAGAATAAAGATCGAGAGAATAAATGAAGTTTGAGAGATAAATAATTTTAACGATTTTAGAGCAAGAATATGAGTGTGTTTAGTCTTTTGGAACAACACTAAGCTTTAAGAATGAGTGTAAAATGTTTTTATACCTATTGGAAATTGATTAAGAGTAATTTCGTTACAAAACAGGTATTATAGTGCAATAAATTTAAATTTAGACCACAATAGTTGACCGTTAAATGTGCCAATAGTCGACCATTGAGCCTACAATTTGTTTCTTAGAGGGATAGAAGCTAGTGGTTGACTATTGAGCACTTTAAAAGTCGAACATTAGCCTGGAGTTCCCCATTTTAAGGAGAAATAAGGCTAACAGGAGGGCAACAACCAAAATTTTCATATAATCCTACTTTTTCTTAAGCTTAACACTTTATTTTTAAGGGATTTTTGTAATGAAAATATTTATAAAATGCCCTTAAATCATCCTAAGTTATCAAACATGTTGTGATTTTATTTAAGTTTCAAGATTTTCCTACTTTTTATTTTACACAAAATACTAATCCTAAGATCTTAAAGTGTTCTTCTAATCTCTTGCAGTACTTGATCAATTTCATGCCATATAATTGACCTCTAATGAATTTGTAATCATCAAAAGTTAATTATTTACCCTTGAGGTTAATAATCTCCTTTTTTATGATAACAAACTTTTGAGGAAAAGATCATTTTAAAGCAAATAAATGAGGCTTATAAAGATAATATTAATCTAATAAGTTTCCCCCCTCAAATCATGTCATCACAATAATCAAACATTAAAGGATATAAGCATATTTATATTATTATCACTAACCACACTTTCTCCCCTTTTTTTTTCATAAGGAAAAAGGAACTAACAATAAATCAATAAAGCATAAGATAATGATCAAAATTAGAAATCACGAACCATAAAATCCATATATATATATATATATGTATATATATTCAAAAGTAGCAAAAACTCCATAAATGGAAGAGTAATCATCAAAAGTCTAAGAAAGCATAAACTAAAGTAAAATTAAAACTTTAGGTTAGATGATGATTGTAAAGTAACTAATCATCATTGGTATTGACATCCTTATTATCTTCATTGCCTTCACCTTCATTTTTGTCTTCTCTTCCTTCATCATCCATTAGTATATTGAAAAATTGAGTTATTCCATACATGTGACTTGGAGGCAATCCATAGAATCGCTTATTTCATATACCTCCCCCTTAATTCCATGGAATCGTGTATCAAGAGAGTCAATACAAGCATCGAGAGAATTAAAATGATTGTTGAAGGAAGTGTCTAGTTGACTCTCATTAAAAGAATTAAAATGATTATTGAAGGAAGTGTCTAAGTTTTAAACCATAGCTAGGACCCAAGCTAAGAAATCTTGATATGATCTAGTAAATGGCTCTTGAGGTGCCATTAGTGCACTTGAGCTTTTAACATGATGTTCATGTTCTTCATTTTAGGTTTCTAAAGCCATTTGTTAAGCCTATTTGACTTTTTATGTTGCTTGCCTTATTCTTTGAGTAACAATTTCAAGCTTTCTTTCCTAAACCTAATCTCCCTTTTGATAACCTATTTAACTTTAGGATGCTTAGTCTATTAGGCTTGGTTGCCTATACTCTCTAATAATGTGGTAAACATTAATTTTTTCCTTTTGCATGATGAGAATTATGATATAACCCTATATAAGGGGACTAGAATCATGATAAATGGAGTAGGTGTCCTTTTCATTATAAAAAATGGCATATTAATAGGTACTATTTCAAGAATTATGCACATAAGATATGCCTCAACATCATTGCTAGAATGAAAATCTACACTTTTGCATAATAATATTTCTTCAACAATGAATAAAACCATACACAAGGATGCATATAATTTATTAACCACAGTCCTTGTGAAAGAATGAACATAGCTAAGAAGAAGGATCTTTGAAACATTTGAATAATCATCATGGAACATTTCAATTTCACCCCTAACATTAGTAAATTTTATATCTTCAACACTTTTTAGGTTTAACAATCTTACAAGATAATGTATAGTGATATTAATGGCATGACCTCACAATTTAGTTTCAAGAGTTAATGAGTGATCCTTTACATCCATATTATGGTAAAAAGCTTTAGTAAAAAAAATCATTAAACTTCACATTCAACTTGCATAAATACTACAATTCTAAGTCTTTGAAGCTATAACCTAAGGAAGTTTCTCATTGTGAAAGAATTGTAAATCAAAATATTTGTAAGTAATTGCAATATAATGGCTAAATTCTTTTTAAAGTATTCCTAATGCTCACTTGAAGTATAGTGTCTTCCTATCTTTTCATGTTGAGCAACTTCATTAATGACATTGGATAAATTAACAGAAGTTGAAGTGCAAGCATGCTTGGATTTAGATGACCTAACCATTATTAATGACGGATGCAAGGGAAATTGCTACAAAGTTAAAAAAGATAAGAAAACCCCAAAATTGAAACACTAACCTTCAATCTCTTCAAATCTAATGAAAATTATTAAATTTAATTAGTGGAAAAACTTTAAACTTTAATGGGATGCATGGTCTCAATGTTTAATTGATGGATTTTTTTGTTAAGAATGAATGAGTGATAGATTTGCAATACGAGAAAGAGAGAAAAATGGTGAAGAACCTAATTTTTTCACATAAGAATAAGGCTAAAACATCGAAGTAGCTTATAAAAGGCCTATAACAATGATTATGTTATGCTTAATTTAATTAAGGGGTTCAATTATTCTTTTTACTATTATAAATTTCTAAAAATTTTAGAGCCACCAACCTATTAAAAAGTTCATGTAAAAATATATAATATCAAAAAAATTAAAATTTAAGAAAGGAAAGGCCTATCATTAAACATCATAAAGTGTTGTCTCTACATGTGAATATGTTTATTGTACTTACTTAATAGCTTACATTAACGATTTAGTTGTCAAATTAGTTACAAAATGAGCCTATTAATTAATGTTGCCTTTAATATAACATGCTTTTCATTTGATTTTTATTTATGTTTGACAGCAAATATCAATATCAATAGAAATGAAAGGCTTTGAAGATGCATAGTTATGGTGGAAATCGATTCAAACAAAATTTTATCAAGGAATCTTTATTAGCATTATTATCAATCTAATAGCAAAGTAAATGTTGTATTTGTTGACATGTACCGGTCTAATCTATCCACTCTAGATATGCAAATAATTTTCTTATTAATGCATATTACTTGAAAATTAAATTTTCATTTTGTGGATGATGCATATTTGTTAATTTATGTCAATTACACATTGAACAATTGTCATTCTAGGCTTATTCTAATTACATATAAGAAGAAATTATTAATTTTGTCTGTAAAATTATAAAGAACTAGCAAAATTATTCTTGAATTATATATAGTTGAAATTTTATCTTTAAATAATAATTTGTACATACAATTTCATCCGTCTATATAGTAATTGAAAGATAAAATTATTTATATGAATTTGTATAATGAGGTGAAATTATTTGTATAAATAATTATTTAGAGATAAAATTATAAATTTATATAATTGAGGGACCATTTTGACAATGCTTTATAATTTTAAGGATAAATTTATTAATTTTGTCTATATATAATTATACATTAATGTATGGACATGTTTATTAATACATTTAGGTTCTTTTACATATGCTAGTAACTAGTAAATAGGTAGTTGAATGTAATTTATGCCTTGTGTTTCCATAGTTTCTCAAATCCCCAAATGGTACTCTTGAGTAATTCTTAAAGGATAGTAACTTCATTATAGCTTACCTCCAAATGTGTAGGGGGCTAAGTTATTGTTTTATGCTACAAGTCAAGTTAATTTTTAAAGAAAGGTACAATTTGGGTTAAATTGAAAGCTAACTCAAATTTAAAATATTTTACTTTATTAATTGATCTTAATTCCAACCGAGTTTGGAAATAGTTCACCTTGATTCATATAAATTTGTAATATACAAATTTATCCCATACTCTTGTACCTTTATTTAATTTTTTAAGATACAATGTTCTATGTTATGTGTGTTTTTAAAGTTAATTTTGCTTAAAAGATATAAGATGATTTAAAAGATTAAGGTGAAATTGTGTAATATAAGGTGATTTAGAAAAGTAATTTATTTTAATTAAAAGGGAAGTCACTTTCTCCTAAAGACAATATCATTTTTTATTGACCATAATCAGGTTTTTGTTAACCAAATTTCTTATTAGCTTTAGAAAGTTATGAGAAATGATAAATACTTAAATAAATTAAGTCTTCTATAAGTTAGGTTGATCATTCTCACCAAAGACTAGGTTGCCTAAACTAAAATGGACTAAGCTAACCACTGTAGCCAAAGACTGGGTTGTCTAAATTAAAATGGACTAACTTGGTTGTCATAAAAAAGGCTAATTTATGAGCTATTGTTATGTTAGCAAAGTTATTAAATCTTAGATCTAACACTTGTAAAGCATTAAAAGTGTAAACTCAAAAGAATTATCACAATTGCCTTTAAGGCTTAAGGCAATTTACAACTAAGCACCACCTTCTTGATGATTATATAAACCACCAAGTATACTAATTCGGTCATCTTTATTCTAATTATCATACTATTACTTTTGCCAAAGTACTTACTTGATTATCGAAGGGACTTTGGTAAAATTACCATTGAGACCTTCTTTTATGTTTCACATTACAACAAATACTCAACTTTAAGAGTCAACATTAAAAAACAATTTTTATAAAGGAATTTTCCTTTCAAACAAACAAACCCTTAATAATTTCTCTGTTTCCTTTCATTTTAGTATAAACATATATGTCGAAGAAAGGAAAATGTTTCTAAATCTTTTATTCCCCCCTTTTTTATTTTTTCTCTTATTTATTTGATTTTCATTTTTCTTCTTTTTAACACGTAAACATGCAATAATAATGTAACATTTTAATAGATTGATTATGGGAACTCTAGTTAACTAGTTAAAGAATAAGGCAATAAGGCTATCCTTTTGAACTTTTCTATCTTGACCTTTAAATAGTACTGCATATGTAACTCAAAACTCATTTGGATTTTGGGCTTGAAATTTTATGATTTAATCTTTATTTTTTCCTTCTTCTTTCTAACCTTTAAACATACATTAATAACATAACGCCTTAATAGATTAATCATAGAAACCCTAGTTAACTAGTTAAAAAAGAAGGCAATAAAGCTATCCTCTTGAACTTTTCTATGTTGACCTTTAAATAGTATTAGATATGTAGCTCAAAACTCATTTGTATTTTGAGCTTGAAACTAGTTTCATTAGAAAGTAAATTAAAAATCCTTTGCAATAATAAGTAAATTGCTAAAATCACACCTAAAACAAAGAAGTTATAGCCTTTATGAGAATCTTGCATTTCATAAGGATTAGACTTATCACACCCTTGATGTTTTAGATTTTTATTTTAATTAATTATTTAGTAACTATGTATATAAAATTATGAATACAAGCTAATAATTAAAATTACATGAAAGTGTTTAGGGTAAGATTTAAATTAAAAAATATACATTTCTTTTATGAAGAAATGTATAATTAAGTTAATTAATAGGTTATGTACAATTGGAATTAGACAAGTGTGTATGGAGGACATTTAGAGTTCATTTTTTTTTAATTTTACCCTTATCATCCTTCAAAATTATAAACTTGCCCTTGTAACTATTAGAAGGCCTAAAGTTGCAAAATTTCTTATTTTTCGCTCTTTGCCACTAAATTCCTCTCCTTCCTTATTTCTTCCATATGCAAGATTCTTTTCAATTTGTAAAGACCAAGATTTCAAAGAAAAAGTAAGGCAAACACATAAATCCTAAGCCCTAGATTATAGTTTTCTTTTCAAATGGTGTTACGAAGTAGGCAATTTAAGGATTTTAAGGATGATGGCCTTAAGATTCTAAGTTTATTTTGATAAGGCAATCAGATTACACCTTAAGTTCCCTTTCATCTTCTCTAACACTTTAAGTAAGTAACCTACTTACGATTATAATTTCTAAGTTTTAATGTTTATTTACTTTATATGGTTCTTCAATAATAAAAATTGATGATTTAATCTCAATCTTTGTTGATAGAATAAATTGTTTGCTTGCTATGTAATGAAGAAATGATTTAAAATGCTAGATCAAAGTTAATTATTAAGTTAGAGACATATATATGGAAGTTTAAGGTTGAACTAATTCCAAGTCAGAATTTGACTATAGTAGTTAAATACAACATATGGAATCCTCACAACAGGCTTGTATTTAATTACTATGTTGTATTTGATTATTGCAATCAAATAGCTAAAAAGGATGTAGCCTCTACCTACTAGTAATCAAGTATAGCACTAGAATATGGCTTCAAGAGGATTATCTTAGTGGCCCTATTCAAGTACCCATGCTTTATGTGCTCTTAGGTTGCATATATTCAATTATGGTACTTGAATGGAAACTCTATTTTTGGAGCCCTATGTTCAATTACCCTACTTGAATACCACTTTAACTTTTATAATAATTTATATGTTACTTAAATTAAATAGTTTATGATACCCTAATATATAAATAAGCTATAAAATCATCAATAAATGATGTGTACCTTAAACTAGTAATAGGTGCAATTATCCATTTAAGATTTGTATGAATTATATGAAATAATGATTGGTAATGAGCATTGATAAAGTGATGGGATTGGAAAGGATTATAAACATGTCATTCTGACTTTAGTACCGAATAAAAAAAATCATTTATGAAAGGATAAAGTAGATCATGAAAAGATAAGGATGATCCATGAGCCATAAGGTGGATTATCTATTTATTTACCTATTTTTGATATTATATGGTTATCCTTTGCAAAGTATGATTATGGCTAAGAATAGTTATTTTCTTATGTGTGAATTTCAATAAGTTATTCGCTTATTTAGACAATGTCTCATAATTTAGTTTTTTTATTTTGCAAATGTACTTGTTGAATTTCCTCAGCTGCCACCAATAGCCTAAGAGTAGGAATCCCCCTGGTAATTCTATTAAACAACCATAATCCTAGCAAAATATAGTTTTGAAAAGGTGTTATAGATACTGTTTAAATAAAATATTATATAAACTCATAAATATTTTGAGAATATATAAATGTTTAATCATTTTAATTGTTAATAACTATGTAATGATGCCAAATTAGGTTTAGTTACGCTTGCAGTAACTAGAAAATAGGGGTCTATATAGGTTATGACCAAACGGGTTGTAACAGAACCTCTACAGAAAGAACTGCTACAAAATATTGAACTGGATAAACATACACATAAGAATGCTTATAAAAGGTTGGGTAATCCTAAAATGTGAATCATAACCTTATTTCTTAACTAAGCAGTGCCTAGGAATGTAGCTCCAAAAAAGGAGCAATACTTGTGAGAAAGAGTTTGATTTACATCTTATTTAAGGGAGAACTAAAAGGTTTACTTACCTATTCTTTTTATTCAATATTAGCTTTCTTATTTTTCATTTTATGTAAGGTTTCTCCTAAATCTTTGATTAGGTTTTAACTTGGGTACGGGACTTATTAATGGAGTGTTTAAGAGAAACACCCTCATTTTAAGATGAGTGGAAAATATAGATTACTTTTGTCACATAAGCTAATTGTGCATACATCACTTTAAACTTAGGCATAGATACACAACTACTATAGCAAAAAATTTTAAATATAAAGCTTAGAAGAATGAAATGACCATGATTTCTTAATGACCATGATTTCTTCATTTTCAAAATAAACTTGATAACAAAATGATTTTGGCCATTCTAGAAGCATTTAAATTGACAAGGCCATATTGGGCTTAAATAGTTAATAAAGAGTGTTTCCAAGGACTTTTAATAAAATAATAGGCTTCACAATATTCGATCCAATATAATTAAACCTAAATAAATATAATAGTCCATTTTCTAATTTAATTAAACATTTAGCCTAAAAACATTTTTCACATTTAATTCTTCATTCTTTTTCTTTTTGATAATGATAAAACCTATCTCATAAAGATTTTTAGTTTTAAAAGTAAGGAAAGGAAATAAAGTAATTAGGTATATAAAAAATAAAATAATTTTCCCCCCTCAAAATATAAGTAATCTTTTAAGAGACTTCCTCTTAAAGTGTGTATAGAAAAAAATTTGCATTTTACAAGTCTATATTAAAGAAGTTTACAATTTTGCAAGTTCTCTTTATTTTCTCCCCTTTTTTAGCATTAGTAAAACTAAATTTGCATTACAGAATCAAGCAACCAATAAAATAACAAATATAAGCAAACAATATTTTAATAAACTAACAAATTTAAGTCTGCATGTAACTCAGTAACTATGAATACTAGTTTGCACAATTAATATGCATGAAAACAAATAGAAGAGATAGCCAAAGGAAGTAATAAGTTGTAATGCAACATAATAAGCAAGATTTGAGTATAAAAGTAAATAAAATCCTAAAGATTTTCATAAAGATCAAAAGCTAGTCATGCAGGACAGGCATTTGAGTTTATCTTAGAACATTAAAACAATACATTATAAATCAATACTTATCAAAACTTCATAACAAGATGGTAAATAAAAATTAATATGTAAGATGGTAAAGTTGAAACTATAAACCACCAGATTGAATGGTATGCAATAATGCATGAAAGCATTAGATGAAGTATGCTAAAAATCATAGGAAACAC
Organism: Sindora glabra; assembly: GCA_020226215.1. Classification (NCBI taxonomy): domain Eukaryota; kingdom Viridiplantae; phylum Streptophyta; class Magnoliopsida; order Fabales; family Fabaceae; genus Sindora; species Sindora glabra. The sequence continues at coordinate 109,053,192 of CM035227.1, read as the reverse complement.
ATAAAAATGATAGCTAAAAAAATTTGAAAGAAGCTAGTTCTATAAATCAAATTAAAAAGAAACTTAAATGACAACAAACTAACAGCTAAAATAGTTAGCCATAATGTAAATGCAAGAGAAGATATCAATATATATTGACCTAAAGAAGATGTAAAAATGTAAAAAGGCAAAAGATAAATAAGCAAATCAAAGTATACAAAAGTTATAAGAAAGAAACATGGATATTGCAGGAAATTAATCAATATTCTTATTGAAATACATAAATAGATAAGTATAATATCCCAAGTTAATATTTAAAATTTTATAAATTTCAATACTAGTGTATATTTATTTTATTTATTCAAATAATAATTGGTTTCAAATTTCTTTTAATATTTGAATTTTATTTAATTGACCAGTGTTAGTTCAAGATTTGTTTAAATATTTTCCATAAGAATTTTCTTATAAGTTGAGAATATTTTTAGTGATTAGAGGAACAAAGATTTATAAAATTAATTATTTGTATTTGATAAATTGTTTGTAGGTGATTGAAACATTTATTTTAGAACTTTCAAATTTATCAGGTAATTACATATATATATTTATATACTAAGGGAAGATTAAAAATAATTGAATTGAGCTTGTAAATAAATTAGTTGTATAAAATATTAAGACTTTATTTATCAAGTCTTTATTTATTAAAGGTAATATTAAAATATTTTATTAAAAAATGTAAAATTTTAGAGTATGAAATTTATGAAAAATATATTAAGTATGTTGAATGAGTTTTACTCATGAAATTATGGATTGGTGATGATATTTTAGAAATTGAATTATAATGAATTTCATATATATATATATATATATATATAAATGTTGTATATTAAAATATGTTAAATTTTAAAGGAGTATTATAAAGTATGAAAATCTAATGGTCAGGATGGATTTAAATTAACTAGAGGGTTGATATTAAAAAAAAGGTGAGCTTAAGTTGCATGAAAAGTGCCGAATCATTGCCCTTAGCTCCCTTATAAGCATTTCTTTCTCTCATCCCACCAGTATCCTCACCTTCTTTCTCTTCTCCATTGAACTTTTCTTCTTTCTTTTCTCTTTTTTCCCTCTCTTCTATTTCCCTTTCTATTAGCCCTCTTCTGGTTATTGGCATTCACTAGTTGTCAGAACTTTATCATGCTATCATTCTCCTCATTCCTCTTTCTTCGTTCACTGAGAGAGGTTAATGAAAGGCATACAAGTTTAGGACTAACTTTTCTTGTCTTTGGTGCAAAGAGCATCATTTCTAGTTGTCGCCATTGCATTCTTCTTACCACGAATCATCATCGGGTAGCTGTAACTTTGTGATGTGAAGGAAAGTAACAAAATTTTAAAGTGGTGCTAGGCTTTTCCTTACCAACAAAGCAATTTAGGAATACTTCCTTACTAACGATTGAGTTTAAGTTCAATATCGGTAAGCTATCAATGGACCCCTTGAAATGCAATAAAATGTTTAATGCAATAAATTTCTTTAATCTTTGTTGTTTTGAGGTTGATTTGAAGATGAACCCATTTGTGTGTGATATAGATGATGATCCATATGAAACAAAAATATAATTTTTATGCTATAAAATGATAAAAAGGAATGATTAGAATATAAATATAATATTTATTTTATTATTATGGTAGATTCATGCATAATTTAAACAAACTTACTTTTATACATTTTTTAGATAAGTGATAATAGCTTGGACAAATATGATTTTTTATGTTATAAGATGTTAAAATAAGATGATAAAATATATATGGAGCATTAAATTCTATTATTCTAAAAGAATTATGCATGATCTAGAAAGAAAACCATTTATAGGTATCTTGAGTACAAGATGATACTTATGAAATTATATTTGTATGTGTATATTTTTATGTTATAAAATGTTTCAATAACATGAGCAGAACCATTACGAAGCATTATATTATAATGTTTTCAGTGGCAGTTATATATGTTAGAAAACTCATGTTGTGAGTAAAATTCAAATACATAATGATAACTTTAAAAAATGAGAGTTTTAAGATATAGAATGCCAGAATAAGATAAATATGACATTCTCATGGTATAAGGTTTTGATATTTCAATTGTTCATGTTCAGTTTAAAAACTTCCATTTTATCATCTTATTTGGATATTTGGCATAACACAAATAAAATAATAATTGGAAACTCTTGAGTACTAAGTTACTATACTTAAAGTATATCTATATCATAAAAGTTAACATTTTGGCATTCAAAGTTGATTTAAGTAAATGCTTAAAATGTGGTGTCTGATTGCATAAGCTTATGTTAGGAAATACAAGAAGCTGGTAATAAGGATTACTATTATATTATGACATGCAAATTAGATTTCTAATGCCTGGAAAGAAAAATATTTAATATTCTCGTATTTATAATAATATTATTATGCACAGTGAACCACAAAGATGAGAGAAGGGCAAAAATGAACTACTTTAGGCTTTTACAGTGGATGCACCTACACCCACTTGGAATAAGAGTATTTGAGCTTATTGCATCTGTGGAGATCCATTACCTCCTTACTAAAAGGTTTTGATAGTTGGATTAGGATCAAAACTAAACAATGAAATTTTATTGATTTAGCTTTTGATATTGAATCATTTACCTGTGCATATATGTTGAAATTATATAATATCATGTATGTTGTAGATGCTACCATATTTGGAAATAATATAAATTTTTATATTTTAGGGCATGTAACCCTTAGGAAGTATTCAAAAATAATGGAGACTATGTTCATTTTTTCCATAAAATTTAAAGCATAATTTAAGTCTCTTTAAAAAAGATACTTCTATTAGATAAAATAAAATGATTAAGGTTAAAGTTTGTGGAAACTGGATATTGGAACCCATACCAGTCATGATTAGGTTAAGGTCATAACAATATGTATGCAATGATTACCTAAGAATACAAAGTATTATGCAACTAAAAATGGATTTGTAAATAAGAAACTAGATGTGTAAGTTAGAGAACATATCAAAATATTTGGTCTTCCCACTTTAAGCACTAAGTAGGCTTTCTTTTCAAAATGGATAAGTTATTAAATAATGATCAAATATTAATCAAGAAAGCAATAAGCAAGCATAAATCAAATTAGTTATGATGGGAAAACTAAAACATGTATTTATATTGTATCAAAGCATATAAAGGATTGGATATGCAAACTAGATAGAACCAAAGCTCAGATAGACCAAATAGAAACTTGATATTTATAACCAAAATAAAGGGAAATAAACATTTCAACAATGGTATGATAGTAGATAATAGACATTTATGTTTGCACATCATGTTAAAGGTGTGATGGTTAATTATTATAAATGACAAAGATGTGAAATAGATTAGAATCATAAATGTTATAAGTAAATCAAAAGTTTATAGAAGCCATAGATTAAGCTATGGTGAATAATTAAAATAGAATGCATTAAATGATCAGAAACATGTAAGAAATAAACATAATGACATATAGGTGAGCTAGGTATTTTGTAGGTGTAAAAAGTATCAAATCAAATATATAGGAGATGCATATTGAATAAATATATTGCAAATTAGATATATAATAGTTAAGATTGAGGTAGACAATATTTTTTTGATAATTAAGCATGGTAGTGTAAACTAGCTTAGTTAATGCAAAAATAGCACATATTCTAGGTTATAGAATCAGAAAAGTTAAGATTAGAGACATAATGCAAAAAGTTATGACAAATATCCTAGAAATTTAATACTTAATTGCTGAACTTGAGTTTTAACAACATAACTATAGTAAGATCAATATGAAAGTTTGATAGGTGAGTACCTTACTTGGATTAAGATTCAAAAGAACTAAAATTGTAGGTAAAATACAACTCAATAGTTTTAATTGCATATGCATAAAATAAAGTAGATATTAATGCATATACTTTAAGCCCTGTAATACAATAGCTAAGCTAGACAACTTCATGGCTTAGAAAAAGATGGGCTATAAGACATAAGCAATCAAATAATGGTAGAGAATTGAGTTTGAAGAGCACTTACTTTGTGTAAAAGCCTTGCTACCTCAATTTCTAAAATTTAGACCTTGTCATTTCTAGTTAGAAAAATAGAAGTTGATGGTTAGTTTAGTGTAGGGGTTGGTATGACAAGAGCTAATGAGCTCGATTAAATAGTGGCATTAGGTTAAAGAAGAATATAAATGAATCAATGTTGGTATAAGTTGAATAAAGTGATGAAAGTATGATTTTTGGTTAAGATTCAGTATGAATGGTGATAATAAAAGTTTGTAATGTTGAACTCATATAAGTTAGTTCTGTCTGAGGCAAAGAAGAGGTGATTTCTAGCTAAGTTATCCATAATAAGTGAAAAGTAGGTTAGTTAGGGTTAGGTAAGACTTGTTCAACCTAAATGGATAATTCTTTTAGTTCTTCATCTTTAATAGTGAAAAACTTAGTTATGATAGGACAATTAGAGCATTGAATAGGTTAAAATAGTCTACTCATTTCTCTAAAGTAAATTTCTAGCAAGTTTGAGGCAAGAGTAGGGTCATTTAGTATGGCATTAGGCCTAGAGCACTAACAACTATAACATAATTTAGTTGAAACAAGTTTTGGAGAAACTTTTAAAGGATTAGTACTATCACTAGATTTTTTATGTTGTTTATTTTCAATAAATTGCTTGAAATGTTCTTTATTAATAATCTCATTCATAGCTAGTTTAGTGGAATCTTTTTCATCTTCTAACTTATGATGTCTTTCAAGCTCTTCACTATCTTCATACATAGGATCATAATACATTTCTCCACTATCTTCTTCTTTGTTTAAGCTTTCTTCATGATTCTACTCTTCCCTTTTCTTTTCTTCTACATTCTTTTCTTCTTCTCCTATTTTTTGATTTCCCTTTTTTAACTTTCCCCTTTCTTCTTCTAATTGACTCTCAGTTATTTTTCTTACTTCCTCCCTAGCTTGTTTATCATTTGATTCTTCATCTTCATCACTCGATTGTAGTTCAATGATTTCTTTTTCTTTTATTTTTCTTCTTTTAGACTCATAATAGTTAGGAATGTAGCTAGCTTCCAGTACTCAATTTAATTTTCTTTTTTATTGCACAAAAGTCCTTTTCACTAGTTTTTTTCTTTTTATCTTACTACTTCCATCTCTTTTACTTGTTTTCTTAAGCAATTTAGCATCTTCCATCATTTTTTGGCCTTCTTTTCTCTTCTTAATTTTTTCCATTTGCCTTAATCCTTTTTGTTACCATCTTCTTTTTTTTTTAGCTTTTCCTGATTTCCACCATTTTCTTCTTCTTGTATGGAAATCTTTCTAATTGATAGTATTATAGCTAGCATGCTCATCTCATTTTCTTTATTTTCATCTAATTTTCATTTCTTAATAAACTCTTTTAACTTTTTATTTTTCCTTACTCCTTGAATTTCATGACTATAGTTTTTCAATGTTATAACTCTTCTACATTTTCTAGCTAGTGTTTCTTTTATCTTGCTACAATATAGAGACTTTAACTAGTTTGCATTCATAATATTTCCCTCACTAACATTCATCCCTTTTTCATTGGACATATCAACATTGAAATACTCTAGAATCTTGGTCACTATCATACCATGGCCTAATTGTGTATTTGCCCTAAATTTCATTAATATGAAATATTTGATAACTAAGTAGCGTAAATTAATCTTATGCCTAATTTCTATTGCCCAAAATGGGAAAGCTTTAAGTGTACTAAGGTTGCTCATGCTACCACCTTTAGGAAAGAAGAATTTACAAACAAAATAGTGTAAAAATTTCCTATTAAAAGATAATTAGTTGGCCAAGGGAATTTCTATTAAAAAGCTATCTCCCTTGGTCTTAAACCATTTCAAAATAGCTTTTCATGCTAGTGGTTGCTCTGCTAGAGTAAAGATATACCTTTATTAGGTAACTCCAAAAGTTGATTCATCGATACGCAATTAACTTTATGCTTTTGTCCATTTAGAAAAACCAAGAAGGCATCTCCTTCTTGTGAGGAAACCAAATTTGTATAAAACAGGTGAATGTGTTTCTCATATACTCATACATTTAGATTAAAAAATTTCTCCTAACCTATGTTCTTGATCCATTCAAAATAGGGTACATTTTCTACTTCTAAGTCTAGCACATCTACTTTTCAAGGTTTAATAAACTTCCTTCTTAAAAAATTTTCTTCAAATTTAGCCAATGCTACTACATCTTGAAAATTTTCTTCTTTAAAAATGAAGGGAGCCATCGAGAGCAGCAAAGGATAAGCTAGGTTATTCAATCTAAAAAAAAAAGTTTCCAATGAAAAGAGGAAATGGGTTTGATTTTGGAGTCAAATGGCTTTTATAATGGAAATTTAAAAGCGTAGAGAGTTACATTTTAGGAATAAACTTATTAAGTGTGAGGTTTGAGAAGAAATAATGTAAAGAATGGTGAAACAATGAGATAGCAGATAATTATTTTGAAAAGGAAGAAAAACTTACATGGTAATTATATTAAAAGCAAAGTAATTAATTGAAAATGTTTCTTGGGAAGAAAACTAAAGTAATGGTGGGTTTTTATACTTATAGCAAAACATAATTTGCGAGAGAGAAAATTTCTTAAGTGTTGACCTTTCTTATCAAAAGTACATTTTAAGTACAAGTTAAGTGCAAATCATAAATAAATTAAGGTACTTAACATTGTACTTGTAAATAGTAATTTGAATGATGAAAAAGATCTATAGGACACGTGACTTTTCCTTCATTTTTTAGAAGATGAATTGTGACTTTTCGTCTAGTGCCATAAAATAGCAAATGGCTTGCTATTTTTCTTAACTAAAACCTATTTAAAAAAAAAACTAGTTTAATACTTATATATTGATGTATTCAATATCATATAAGCATGCACAAGCATATATTTTCATTATATATAATATTTAATTAAGTTCAACTAGCCTTAACTCTCTTTTAATGAAATAGAATTTATCTTCATGCAAGGATTTTGTAAAAATATCTACTAATTGATTTTCAGTGTTAATAAATTCTAGCAAAATATTACTTTTTTTGTAGGTGATCTCTTATTAAATGATGCTTTATTTTAATATGCTTAGTTCTAGAGTGTTGTATGGGATTTTTTTATTAGATTAATAGCACTTATATTAGCATAAAAAATAGGGATAAAATTGAATTTCAATCTATAACCCTCAAGTTACTTTTTCATCCACAAGATTTGAGTGTAACAACTTCCTATAGCCATGTATTTAGCTTGGGTAGTTGAAAATCCAACTGATGCTTGCTTTGTGCTAAGCCAAGATACAATTCCTTGGCCCAAGAATTAACATGCTCCACTAGTACTCTTTCTATCTAACTTGCAACCTAGAAAGTGAATATCTATATATCTAACTAGGTCAAGAGAATTATTTTCAGGATACTAAAGCTCTAGTTTTTTATTCCTAGTAGATTTCTTAAAATTCTTTTAACAGTATATAAATGAGATTCTTTAGGATTTGATTGATATTGAGCACACATGTATACACTAAATAAAAGATCATGTTTACTTATAATTAAATAAAGAAACAAGCTAATGATACCTTTAAATTGCTTTTCATTTATCGATGTGCCACTTTCATTTTTATCAAACTTTATGGATAGATTGATAGGAATGCCAATGGATTTTGCTTTTTCCATCCCAAATTTCTTTAAGAATATGCTTGTATATTTTCTTTAATTTATGAATATTCCTTCTTCCATTTATTTGACTTGATGTTCAAGAAAGAAAGATGGTTCTCCCATCGTTGCTTATTTTAAATTCACCTTTCATTAAATTTAAAAAATTCTTTACATAAAAGGTCATTAGTAGATCCAAAGATAACATTATCTACATAAATTTGAATAATTAGAATATCATATTTAATGGTTTTATTGAAAATTGCTATGTCAACTTTTCCTTTTTAAAATTATTTTTACTAAGAAACTTTCTTAGCGTTTCATACCAAGCTCTTGGAGCTTACTTTAAACCATATAAGGCCTTTATAAGTTTGAAAACATGATATGGCTTTTCTTTGTTTTCAAAATGAAGAATTGTTTTACATATACTTTCTCATTTAGAAAATCATTTAGAAAAGCATCTTTAACATCCATTTGATAAAGTTTGAAATTTTTTATGGATGTAAATACAAGTAGCATTCTTATAGATTCAAGTCTAGTTACAAAGATATAAGTTTTATCATAATTAATACCTTCTTGTTGATTATACCTTTGAGCCACTAACCTTACTTTGTTCCTTACCATTTTGTTGAATTCATCCAATTTATTTCTAAATACCTTTTTTTCCAATAATTGGATGATTTGAAGGTTATGGTACAAGTTTCCAAACTTCATTTTTTCTCAAATTGATATAGTTTTTATTTCATTGATTTAACCTAGCTTTCATTATTAAACGCATCTCGTATATTTTTAGGTTCTATATTAAAAAGAAAAGGTAAGCTAGTCTTATTTTTATAAGAGGATCTAGTTTTTATACCTTCAGATGAGTTACTAATGATGAATTCATTTAAGTAGCTGGGGTGATTTTTTCATTCATTTGGAAAGCTTCCTCTATCTCTTTAAGGTGTGTTGTGTGTCATTTTCTCTTGATTTTTTGCACTTTCATTATATTGTTCTAGATAGCACTGAACTTGCTCATTTTTTAGATACTATTCAATATAACAACTGTCTTTTTTTTTTTTTTTAGATTTGAGGTTCAAATTGAATTTCTCTATCCATTTCTACTTACTTCTTTAAGGATTGCTCTATTAAGGTTATTTAAGCTTCATCATCTACTTACTTTCAAAAGGAAGATGCATTAGATTCAACAAATACTATATGCATATATTCCTCTATATTGAGAGTTCATTTTTTATATACTTTATATGTTTTACATATATTAGAGCATCTAACAAAAATCCCTTCATCACTTATTAACTCAAATTTTTCAAGATTTTCTTTTCGATTATTTAAAATAAAACAGTTGCATCCAAAAGTATGGAAGTAACTAATGTTAGGTTTTCTTCCCATCCATAATTCATATAGAATTTTATTTAAAATAAGTTTTATAAAGCATTATTTAAGAGAAAACATGATGTATTTATGGCTTCGGCCTAAAAATACTTTGACAAATCATTTTCACTCAACATCGTTCTAATAATACTTATAAAGTCCTATTCTTTCTTTCCATAACTCTATTTTGTTAGGGGGTTCTAGGACATGAAAAGTTGTGACCAATATCATTTTTATCATAAAAATATTCAAATCTTTGATTGTTTTTTTCAATTTTCCACCTTAGTCACTTATAATATTTAATATGCAAACTCTTTCTTTATTTGGAACTTTCTTGCAAAATTTTTGAAAAATCTTAAAATATTATCTTTATATGCAAGAAAATACACCTAAGTAAATCTATAAAAATTATCAACAATTACCAAACCATACCTCTTACCTTAAATGCTTAAAGTTTTAGGTGGTCTAAATAAATCCATATGTATAAGTTCCAAAAATCTTGATGTAGAGACCATATTAATAGTTAGAAAGGTGACTTCATTTTTTTGCCTTGTTAACATGCATCACATATATGATTTTCATCAAAACTAATTTTTGGAAAACTTATGACAAGATCTTTCTTTGAAAGATTTGAAATGTGACATATTAACATGATCAAGTTTTCTATGCCATAGCTAAATTTCATCATTAATTAATGTAAGACATTTAAAAGATTTTGGAAGTATATCTTACAAATTTGAAACATGAACATTATCAACTTTCTTTGGAAACAAAATTTATTTTTCCTTTTATCTTAAATAAAGCAATGTGATGATTCAAAAATTATTTTGTAATCTTTATCACAAAGTTGGCCTATGCTCAAAAGATTATGTTTGAAACCATTAACCAAGCTAACATTATCAATAATGATGAGTCGTATACATATCTTACCTATACTAGTGATTTTGCATTGAGTATTATCTCCAAAGGTGATGAAGCCATCATTGATAGGCTTAAGGAAAGTGAACTTACTTTGATTTGCCATTATATGTCTTGAACATCCATTATCTAAAAACCAATCATCTTTCTTGATTGCAAATTTAGCATATACCTATGACTAAGAATTGAATTTTCTTAGATGCCTAGATCTTTTTGGGTCCTTGGTTGTTAATTGATGCCTTTTTATTTTCTTGTTCTTTGGGTATCCAATTTTGATTTTTTCTTATATATTTATCAAATAACATGATATAGCAACATGCCCTTTGTCATCATAATAATTACAAGTAATATAAGGATTTGATAAATGAGAAGCTTTCATAAAAATGTTTTATAATATTTGTCACAATGTAAATAAAGATATCCCAATCCTTCCTTTTTTAAAAAAAATTCTTCAATACCTAAAAAGGTATCCAAGTTTTTTTTTTCTTTGACAAAGTTTGCAATATCTTTTATTAAAGTATTTACTGCCCTTTTTAAATAATGATTTTTTTTAAATTAGAAGATTAATACTTCAACTTAGATTTTATGTTATTATTTTTTATTTGTAAAGTTCTAATATTGTCAATTAAAACTTTGTTTTCTCTTTTTGAAGATTCTTTTTCTTCAAGCAAGGTTTGTTCATCCTCTTCTAAAGTTTTAAAATTATCTTCATGAATTTGATTTTCTTCCTTCAATGACTTGAAATTTTTATTTTTCATTTTTCAAAATTTTCAAATCCCTTTTTAAAATTATACTTTCATTTTTAAGAGAGTTTGAAACTAATTTTTCTTTTTTCAATTCTTTTACCAAATGTTTATTTTGTTTTTCTAAAGAGAAATATTTTGTTAAAACTTTATAAAAATCTTCCATTAATCTATCATAGGACAAAAGAGAATCAAGTTCATCATCACTCACCTTATTGTCATCTTAGTTTTTAACCATGAAGGAGAAGTTAGCGATGTTATCTTTGGATGATACATCTTTATCATCCCATGTTGTTATCATAACTTTCTTTTTTGTTAGTCTTTTTTGGAATTTCTTATTCAACCAAGGACATTTATTTTCCTTATGTTTTAATTTTTTACATTCAAAGCACATAATTGGTTAATTTTTAGATTCATTTTGTTCTTTCTTTTGAAGAGTTCTAGGTTTGAATCCATTGTTGTTCTTATATTTTCTAAAGAAGCAGCTAGCTAACATTGCCAATTCTTCTTCTTTATTTATTTCTTGATGAAGATCATCTTCTTCTTCACTACTGTTTTTGAAGGATGCTTTGAAGGCTATTATTTTCTTTTTCTTTTCTTAACTATCTCTCATATATATTTTTTCACATGCTAAGAGTGTTCCTCTTAGTTTATCATATGTCAAAGTAGAAAGATTGTTTCCTTCTTGTATGGCATCTATTTTTAACTATCATATGTTTATGAGAGTTTTTAGTATTTCTATCACTAGTTCTCTATTGTCAATGAATCTTTCTAGAGCATGAAAATCATTAATGATGAATTAGAGCCTTTCAAACATTAGTTTTATCTTTTCATTTTCTTTCATTCTAAATATTTGATAATCCTGTACAAGTACATTTATCCTAAATTCTTTTACTTGATTAGTACCTTTGTAGATTATTTCAAGCTTATCCCATATAGCTTTAATAATTAGAAATTTTTTTAAATTCATTAGGAGTTACAGCACATATAATAACATTTATAACTTTGACATGAGTTACTTCCGTTTTGTAATCAACGTTTATCAATTCTTTTTCTACCTCTAGCATTTTTATTTCTCCTTTAACTTTTGTAGGTGGTTCATAAACTTCTTAGATGAGCTTCCATACTTCAATATCAATAGGTTTTTATATAGATCATCATTTTAAATTTTCAATAATCATAGTTTGATCCATTAAATAGTAGTGATCCAATTGTGGAATGTCCTTTTGATTTATGATTTCGACTAAAAAGTTCCATTACTTACAAGATTTTTAACCTATAAAGTTGTAAGACTTTAAAGTGATCAGACCAAGTTCATATACCAATTGATAAATCTTATAGGTTAAGAAAGGGTGAATTGGCTTTAACAAAAATTAACGATTAAAAATGTATGTAAAAATGTGTATAAAACCATAAAAAGAAAATTAAATTTTTTTTGATAAATATGTAATTTTAAAAATATGAGATAATTTTAAAAAAAATTATAAATATCTTAAAAGAATGTTAAAAATAATTTATTCCAAAAAAACTTAGTATGAAAAATCATGTAAAAGCCTTTTTGAAAGAAAGAACGAGAATAATAGAGTTAAGGAAGAAGAATGACAATAAGAATTTTTATAAAGGTTTAATGGTTCAAAAGGAATGCTTTATAGGTCTACTCCTTTCTTCTCAAGTTATCAAGCTTCACTTAAGGTATCCACTATTTTTATGACAACTTTTAACATCTAGATTTATGAGATTCACCTAATCTTTACTAAGATTTCCAAGCCACCTAGATTTGTGAGATTTTTAAAATCTAAATTGGGATTTTAAACCCACCTAATTTTACAAGATATATCAAAATCTACTAGGATTTCAAGGCCATCTAACTTTACAAGATATGCTAACCTATACTAAGATTTCAACTAGTTCACAAAAATTTTCTCGCACTCTCACTAAGAGATTTTATAAATTTTCTCTAAAGCACTCTTGGAATAGATTTGCAAGTTTCAGATCGAGAAATAATGCAAGAGTTCTGGCTATTAGGAGAAAAAGAATATAATTTGCAAGTTATAATTTAATGGTTTGGTGTATGTTCTTTAAATGAAGTAAAGCCTATTTATAGTTGAAAATTGTCTTAAACTCTAAGTAAACTTATCTAATAAGCTTCCTTTGCCTTTTAAGATGCTAAATATTTGACTTTGAATTAAATAGGACTAGTTTTTTTACCTCCTTAGCATGTTAGGTGAAACTTTTGGACAAAGAAATATTATATTTATTAATTAATCATATATAAGAAATATTTAAATTTGAATTTCCCTTTTAGGCATTTGAATTTCTTACTTCTCATTTTGAAATTTCCTTTTAGGATTTGATCCAATGATTGAAATTAAATTTCAATTATTAGCCATAGGATCATTTTTTAGTGAATAAGATTTTGTTATTTTCAAAATAAATTCAATAATAAAACTATTTTTACCATTCTAGATACATTTAAATGGACAAAGTCATATTGGGCTTAAATAGTAAATGAAGAGTGTTAGCCTAAAGACTTCTAATAAAATAATGGGCTTTACAATATTTGATGTAATATAATTAAACCTAAACAAAAATAATAAGTTCATTTTCTAATTTAATTAAACATTTAGCCTAAAAATATTTTCCACATTTAATTCCTCAAGGGTTTTATTGTTTATTGCTCCTACACCGAATAGGATTTAATCTCATGTATACTTGAAAAAAAGGTGTGGGAAAATCTTGATTGTATACAAAAAAAAAAATCATAAGCAAAGATGTAGCATTTAAGGCTATTGATTGCATCACGTGACAACACCTTCAAAGAAAGTGCAACACAAATCACAAATATTGTTTAATTAAAAACCAAAAATGTAAATAAAATAGATCTTATTTTTAATTAAAGGAAATAATAATGTAACAAATTGATAACTAATAAACAAGAGTGGAATATTTTAATTTTTTATTTTTAGACATATTTAATTTAACTAAAATAATGATTTATTATAATAACAAATTATAAACTATAATTAATAAAAAAAGAAATGATATTGCTATTAATTTATCCAAATATTTTATTTTGAAAACCAAGTAAAATGCACATTTTATACTTTTGTTTATTTTTATATTTTTCAAATATTTATAAATGTGACTAGGGCAAAATATAATGTTCATGGCTATCCTTCTTTATTCATGTCTTAATGAAGAAAAGTTGGAAATAGGTTTATAATATTCTTAAATAAGAAGTAGCAAAAATAGAATAAGTATTTTGTTTAGGTCTTTTCCAAAAACATGAATTGGAAATGGTTCTAAAAAGTATAGCCCTCCCTCACATTATTCAAAAGGCTAAGAAAATTAAATGGGTGTTTGTGTTTTCTGAAGGCTAATGAACAACAAAGGAGTATTATTTGAATTGATCACACTTTTTAACTAGTTCCAGTACATCCTTGATGAGTGATTTATTAGTTATTTATTTTTCTCCTATATTTATCCTTTTACTATATTAATATGCTTAATTAAGTAATTTATAAATTATTTTATGAATTTTTCATTTTTTAATATAAAGAGTTAATTTAGTTAAATCAGACAATTTAAGGTTGTTATAATAATTTGGTGATATCAAGGGTTTTAGAAGTCTAGTTCAAATGACCTTTATATCATTGGAAAGTTAAGAAAAAGTCCTATAATTATTTAGGAGACATCAAGTTCCAAGTTTGACATTTGGATGCCTTAAACTATCTAACATGTTGGATAAAATTCTTCCTTTGTTGTTGTCTCAACAAAATAAGTTTCAATTATTTTGGTAGATTTAAAGCTATAGGCCTTTAATTTGTGTGAATTTAAGCCTATTTGTTTGCTAAAACCCATACTTACAACTTTTATGAATTAGCCTATGTGAAATTAAGTTATTTTGAATAAAAAAACAAGTTAAAAAGTTGAATTCTATGTTTAAACTATACTAGGCCCATTTAGTTTTTAGGTTATAATTTGAGCTTTGGTCCTTCAAATTGTGCAACGCCTAAACCATTGGAAAGAATGTTGAAAAAACCTAATTTAAGCTACAATCAAGTCATTATTAGTCTCCAAATCAAAATAAAAGATTAATTAGTAGAATATAAACAAGATTTATAATTGATTTGTGATTCATATTGTGATTAAGATTAGCCTCCTTTGTATCTATTATAAATAGGAATCCATAGTAGAGTACTAAGGATTATGAAATTCATTGCTCCCTTTTCTTCATCTTATTTTTGTCTTTTGTAAGTTATTAGTGGTAAATTCTCATTTTTAATTTAAAGGTTTTTCTACTTAAAGTTGTTTGGTTGTGAGACAAGTTTTTGTTAATGCATTCTTATTTGATTATCTTCTATTTCTTTGTTATCTTTATATTCATGATTGTATAAGGTAATTATCTAATAATGGTTAATTAGTTAATTATTTGGTTTAATTTATAGCTAAACAATGTATATTGATCTATAATTATGATGGGCTATTACCTGTGTAGCAATTAGTTATTAATGTTTATTTATAATATTCATTATTTGCCTAAGAGAAATAGAAAATGAAATAGATAATTTATTCATAATAAACTATAATTCATTTTTAGCCTATTCATGAGTTATTGCTTTTAATAATATTATTAAGTTAGTTAAAAATTTCATAAATATTGAGTCAATTGATAATAAAAAATTAATTTAAGTCTATAGCTTGAATTAATTAATTTAGGAAAACATATGAATTGTTTAGCATTCGAATAATTTTGAGCTAAGCAATCAACTTAAGGTTGAATTAGTGAACATTAATGATTAGTTAATAATTTGAAGGCATGAATATTTTAAATGAGAGCTATTTCCATGATTTTCTAATATTTAAATCCTATTTTGGCAGTTACTCTTGCTTGTTTTATACCTTTTCCTCTTGCTTATTTTATACCTTTTCTATGTTGCAATTTAATTTGAAAAGCCATTTTTATTTTACATTCCTTCCTTTTTCAAATGGATCTCTTAAGTTTAACTTAAACTCATTAATACTATGTATTCTTATGAGAATAATATTTTATTATTTTAGGTGAATTCAACCAATATCAATCCTCCTTCAAGGCCAATGAAAAATAGTCAACTTTTAGAGCTTTGTTGGACAAGCTTGTACTAATAAGATGATCCCCATAAATGCTTTTATAAAGCTCTTTGATACATTGTTAGCTCTTTTAGTTGTAAACATTTTGGCATAGGTAAATTATAAATTTTCTAATACTATAGATAACCTTCTAAATAGAAATGAGTTGCTTTCTTCTTTTGCATGGGCTACTGATTGTTAAGCAAGAAATAATCAATCCATCCATGATGAAGATGTAAGAATTTGAAGCCTTTAAGGCCATATAAAAGAGTGTCATACTTAGAGCTAATTCCTATTAATTATTGTAAAAACTACTTATTAAAATTGTGGTTAAATCTTATTAATTATAAAGTTAAATTCTATTAATTATATAAGTAAATCCTATTGAATATGTAGTTAAATCCTATTAAATATGGGATTGAATCCTATTAAGCATATGATTAAATCTTATCAATCACTACATATTAAGTATATTGAGTTACTTATTAATTTACTTAATAATCATAATTATAATTATATAATTCCCTTGATGCTCATTAACTAAAGTTAATAGGTGTTCTTTATATTTCTCTTGTAAGAGAATTAAGTAATTTTGTCACTTGAAAGGTTACTTGAAATAACAAAATAGGGTTTCTTGATTTAAAAAGGAAGTTGAAAAGCTTTGACTCTTTGATAGGTTGAGTCATTTGAAAATTTATATAAAGAGCTTTTCATTCCTCTCTCCATTCACCACCATTTTCACTATAAGTTGGACATAAGCAAGATTAAAGAGGTTCCCAACACCTAATACTAGTATTAGAGTAATAACGAGAGAAAGGAGAGAGAAGATTAAGGTGTTAATCTCATGCTAACCTTATTCTTTTTTGTATTCTTTACAAGTTTGTTCCAAAGTCTTAATCCTTATGGTGAAAGGCATATCTTCTTAATATATGGTCCAAAGATGAGGTAATATTAAGCTAATTACTTGCTCTACTGCCACATAATTTTATAATTGTTTAACAGAATTTTGTGAATTATAACATGTTTAAGATCCAGGGATATATTCTCAAAATTTTCTAACATTTGGTATTAGAGTGATGTGTAAGAATTTGTCTGTATTATTTTCTTCTATTTTATATTTATCAATGTTTGACATATATTTAATTTTATATAATTGGTCTTGTTATTTGATTAGGTAATGATTTTCTAATATTTTTACATTGCTCAATTATTGCCAAGTTTTTAATACTATTTTATATTTTTAGCTATAACTTAAGTTTTGGATATTGAAATTAGTTGATATTTTCATTATTGAAAATTTTGGAGGAAGCTTAAAAACTTTTGTATTTTGGTTAAAGCTCATTCAAATGTTTAGAAAGTTAAAAATAATTATAAAATTAACACTCTATTTTTATCCAAATTGGACCGATCTCACTTTTTAAGCTATATTTAGAGCTCCATATGTTCAATTAAGGTGAAAATAGTACTCAAAGTTGCTTAAGACCTAGCCTAATAACTTTCATGTTTGCGGTTTAGTGAAATTATGTCATTTTAATGGTCAAAATTAGGTTGGAAGCTAAGTGACAAAAATTGCTACAATAAAACACTCTAAATAATTTAATTTGTAAATAAGGTTATAGGCTCCTAAAATTAGCAAAACCCCATTATTTGTAATCCTAACAGGTATATTTACTTAGGCTATTAGGTTTTATAATTTATGAGATTAGATCTAAGGGTTTTGTGCCTTCAGAGGCAAATCATAAAACTCTAGACAACAATTCTTCTTCTTCTACCTTTTTTGTATTCCGACATAAGTGGCAAATTTTCTACATCAATTTGAACGATTAACATTCTAATGGTTTAATTTTGATACCTTTCTCTTAATTTCACTTTTGATTTAATTATCTCTTACTTTTCTACTCTTGTTGTGAATGACTGCTTTGATAATTTGCTAATTACGATTAGTTAGTTAATTATCTATTGTAGATTATAGCTAAACCATTAATTGCCATAAATTCAAGAATGTAGGTTAGTTGTGATTGATTGTAATTAGTAGCAATTAGTCTTTAGTGATTTGACATGTGGGCAAATCATTAGTTGCCTAAGAAAAGTAAAAGATAAATTAGTAATTTTCATGTGCAAAATTGTTAACTTTGCCCTAACTTTATTCTTGATGTTGAATGCTATTACTAATGAAATTTAGGCGCATCTTGAATTGAAATCAATAGTGAGAGGTTAATTTAAGTGTTTATTCTGAATTAATTATCGTTAGGAACTTTTAATGATTACTACTAGTATTGAGATAATTTTTAGTTAAGTACTTCAATCAATTACGAATTTTGTTAGGGATCGATAATAAATTTATAAATTGCAATGTGATATTCCATAGACTAAGCTTTTATATTCTATTATATTCTGCTTTGATTTTCTTTTTATTATTTCATTTAAATTGTTATTAAAAATCCCTTATTTTTACATTTTGTTTTCACTAATTGACTTCTATTCCCTTAGATTTGACATGAACTCACCCCATCTACATGTTAGAGTAAATTTAGTATTAATTTTTAGTGTGAAACAATGCGCACTATAAAGCTAGTTTTGGCTTATATTCATAATTCCATTAAAGTTTATTTATATGATATTATGGTTATTATTAGCCGTTGGTTTCACTAAAGTGATCCAAATCATATGATATATAATATCATGGTGACTATTGGTTAATTTGGTTTCACCAAAGTGATCTAAATTATATAAGAATATGAAAGTCAATTTTTTCACAAATTATAGAAGTTTTTTTTAACCTTGCAAAAAATCTTATTTGTACAACATGATGCAAATATACTATTAGTTGATTTAGTTTCACTAAAATGATCCAAATCATATGACAATAAGAAAGTTTATTTTTGCATAAATTATTGAATTAATTTTTCACCTTGCATACAATCTTATTTACATAACATGATAGAAATATACTATTGGTCAATTTGGTTTTATCAAAGTAATCTAGTTTATGTGGCAATATGATTTTTTTTGTACAAATTATAGAAGTAATTTTTATACCTTGTATAAAATCCTATTTGTGTAACATGATGTTAATATACTATTGGTTAATTTAGCATTCACTAAAGTGATCTAAATTATACAACACTATGAAAAAATAATTTTTACACAAATTATTAAAATTGTGATTGTAAAAACAATTTTATGCTTAAATGTGTTTTTGGTTATGGTCATATAAATTTAAGTTGTTATATACCTAAAGGTTTTTATCATCTCATATAAATTGTGTTTAAAATCAATTTAAGAAACTTAACATTCAGATTTGTGCAATGTTTTAGATTTAGTGGTTAGTTTTATAATAATTGAATTGCATCAAATCATATAACATTATAAAGGTTGTGATTATTAAAATAATTTTATATCTAAAGATATAATTATTTTTATAGTCATGTTCTAGAAATTTATGTTATTTTATATCCAAATATGTAAAACAATACATGAGCTAAAATTGAATAAATATTATCACTTTTAGATTAAATTTATTGCTTGTCACATCTATTGTTTAAATCTTACCAAAATGGATCAAATTATATAACATTATAAAATTATTTAGTTACACAAATAATAAAGGTTATGACTATTAAAATAATTTAATACCCAAAGGTATAATTATTTTTATAGTCATCTTACAAAAATTTAAGTTATTTTACATCTATAGGTATAAAACATTATGGATAATACTAAAAGTATATAAAAGTATTCTCACTTGTAATGTACAAACTGAATAAAATGTATCACTTTTAGATTAAGTTTATTACATGTCTAATCTAACCCAAAATATTTGTATAATGATGTACTAAATTGTTCTTGGAATTGTCACATAAAGATTTCTAATATATGGCAATTTTTGTGTAAGCTGTAACTCTGGGGTTCTTTTTTCCACACATATTTAACATTTCTAAATTGAGTGATTACAACTTTAATATTTGGAAAAAAAACATAAATTATATTAGATGTTTGGACTTCAATTTGTGGCTTTGAATATGTACTAAGTTTAGTAATTATCTAGAAAGGTTTAAAAGTCTAAGATTTTATTATTCTAACCATTAAAGTATAATTATAAAAATTATTATGACAAAGTTCCTTAAAAATGAAGTTGATAATAGGAATCATAAACATAAAGAGATAGTGAGATATCATACCATAAGGAAAACATTAACACTGTTATGCTTTCCATAAAAGAAAGTACACATGATAAGCAAAACATGAATCACTTTGAATCATTAAGGAAATCTAATAAATCAAGAAAGTTAATGATTTCGAATGATTACATTATGTACTTAAAGGAGCATGAAATTGAAAATTATCTAATGACATTTTCATAAATCATAAAAGGTAAAGAGACCATTAAATGGATGGAAGTTGAATAGTAATAAAGTTTAGGATTATCATATAACCTAATGAAGTCATCCTAATTTAATGTAGATAAGTATCCAAAATGAAAAAGGATTTTAAAGGAAATATTGACCATTATACTACTAAACTTGTTCGTAAAGGAATTGTTTAGAGAAAAGCAATCTATTAAAATGTTTTATGACAATTTTGCTATTGTTTTCTTTTCTAAAAACAACAAGTTCTCAAGCAAATCAAAGCATATAAAGTTGAAATATCTTGTTATTCATGAAGGATTAATAAAAAGAAAGTGTCTACTAAGCATATCATTTCAAAATTAATAATGGTAAATTTATTGGTCATGTATTGGCCACGAGTTTGCCAATAATGTATAATTTTGTGAAGTGTTCATTCTAGTTTTTATTCCATTATATCCAAATGCATATTATGTTGAATAAAAAATTTTATGTTCTTATATTAAAGTTGGACCATAATATGAACACTATAGAAATGTTTATGTAGAACATAAAAGAGAAAATGGTTTACTTGAACATATTATACATATAATTTTATATTTGTCATGACCTAGCTCTAGTCATGATCAACATGAAAATCATTATCCGATTTCCACCAATTTAATCTATAATCTACTCTATCATAATTAAAGCATGCATATGGATTTAAGAAAGGTTTCTATGCAATGAAAGGGGGAAAAAGACATTTCCATTCAACAAAATATAAGTTAATTATAAAAGGAGTTAAGCTTGCTTATAATCCATTAACTTGAGGATAAGTCAATCTAATTAGCCTTAAAAGAACTAGGTATAATCACTCTATGCTTTTTTTACCTTATATAGATGAAGACCTAAAATTAACTATAATAAAATGCTTAATGCTACCTAAGTTATATTGGATAATCTCCTAAGGGCTTAACTTTGAGGTAGTGATGGAAAGTTAACTCGATATTTGTAAAAGAAAAACACACAAAAAGGTAAGTATGGAGCTTGATGAGTGAACACTCTAGAATAAATAAACATAAATAATAATCATAAACTTACGGACCAAATTTACCCACTTATAAACCTATACATTTAACCATACATATCATAATACAATTTTAATCAGAAACCATACATTCATTATTAAGCAATCACACTGATCTATATCACCACTCAAACATATATATTCTTTATGTCACAATCTTGTCATGCATACATATAATAACAAAATAAAAAGAGTCAATGTCCTTATGACTTTTAGTCATCTTCATTCTTCACCGGTTATTACTAAATCTGATGTTTGATTATTATGTATCGTATCACGCCTATCATAATTCAATTTTAATGAAAATAGTCTTATAAACTTCTGACACTAAAGCCATTTAGTGTAGATAATCTTATGTGGGCTTCTAACACAATTTCATTATCTTTTAGTAAAGATAGACTCATAGCTTTTTGACATTATAGTTATTTGGTGAAAATAGGTGCATGCAAGCTTTTGACATTATTTCATTATTTGCTAATTCATCACACTTTCACATTGCCCCATCATATTTACTCTTTCATGTTACACATCAAACTCAATCAATATGATCTCATTCAATATACAATAAATGACATTAGTATCATGGCACCAAATGTATGAAACAAGAGACCAATGGTCAATCGTTATCTTAAGATTTTATATAATTCCTAACTTGATTTTTGTTATTCATAATGCCATAAATGCTATTTATTACTCAACAAATCCTTACTAAGTCATATATACACATTAAAGGTTCCATATGTATACCATTTGCATCATTGTTTATTTAATATTTCAAATCAATACACTCAGCACATATATCATAAAAACTACACAACTCATACAAAACCAAGAAAGCCACTTAAATTCTTAAGCTAGACAAGAATGTTCATTCCTTTAATGTGAAGAAGGATTCAAAAGGTTAGAATTATCACCTCTTAGCCTTAATTTACTCAAATTTCAAGATTTCCACATTAAGGTTCATTATCCCACTTTTTATTTAAACACTTAAATCTTCTTAAATTCAAAGAAAACATTGAGGAATCTAGTTATTAAAGAGACTTCACATCATTAATGTGAAGAATTTTACAAAGATTTACTTCCAAGTTACTTGATTGAAAAGGAAATTTAAAAGAAAAGAAGGAGAAAAAGAAAAGAGTAGTCAGGAAGTTAGGGTTTTAGGAAAATGAAAAGGAAAATGAAAAATATGGCTGAAGTTTGGGGTTAAATAAGTACTAAGGCATTTTTATTCACTTGCATTAAATCTCCTTTATATTCACATCCTTATCGTTAACCATTTATATCTTTTATTTATTTTGCTTAATGCATTTTTCCTAAGTTAAACTTTTTAAGTCTTCTATTTCAAGCTCACTTAAACAATTTTATTTTTTATTTTTCCAAGATTTTTATTCTATTCTTAATAACTAATTAATCCTATTTTCCTAAATGCCTCTTCATAAAAATTTATTCATTCCACATAGAACTTCTATTTCAAAATTTTTCATATGCTAACATTTATTAATTATTTTTCTCATAACATCATAAAAATTCTAAAATAATGGAAACTCTGAGGAAGATGTAATAGTACTTTCTTTTTAATAGAATTTATCCTCAAATTCTAAGGGTCTTGCTAATCTAATGACATTATTGGTTGCAAGTGCTAATTTTAAGCACGATATTAACTTAAAGATAGCTACAGGAGTTCCTTTGACACATGCATTTTCATTTTAAGCAAAGTGCTTGGATAGTTAATTACTCAATTATCACTCTTTAAGTTTTTAGAAATCTCATTCCTGTCTTTTTACAATCCAATGCTATTGTGTACACTTGTAACTCTTTATTAGTTTCATAATCCAAAGCTTTTTCTCTGATTACCTTTCTCTTGATACAGCTATTGCACGACCCCTTAATCTATACAATTTTATAAATCCCACATGATATTTATACACTTCACTTGAGCTACCAAAGCGTTATTTCTTTTCATGCCTATTAATTCATTGACTGCATTACTATATAGATGATCTTAAGATTTATATATCATAACTATCACAATGTCCCATATTAGTGATGTCAACATTAATGCTAACTTTATTAATAATTATAATTATAATATTACTTATGAAAATAAATAATACTATTAATAATAATAAAAATAATTTATTATCAATATTTATAATAATATTATTTATAATATATGTATAACACAAAAGCTATTTTGCAAAATCCTTACGACACTATCGAAACATTCTTAATTAGTTTTTACTTATAATTCCCTAATTACAATATTTATTAGCTCTATGAATCCATTTCATTCTTTATACCCCTGCTTACTAGCTTTTATACTCATATACCTTACTAATTACTTCTCTAATGAATTCAACTTCATTAAAGTCTAGAACTTTTGCTAAAAATCCATTTCCAACTAACGATGTTACAAGGTCACATTAATTTTAAATCTAGTATTCATCAAAAGTCGTAAACATTCTTGTTACATACTTAACTTTCAGCTCTTTTAGCTTTTGCTATTTCATGGCATTCCCAATGGTTCTTTATAGATGAAATTGCTTTAGACCTCAATCTAGAAAACTTGGTTGTTTGGAGTTTCAATTAGTTGTTCCTCATATCATAATTTAGAGTTAAGTTACATTAGTCCTTCTCGAATTATAAAAGACTCACCCAGTACATATTTTTTAAGCACATAATCATAGCTAACTTCTAGAACTAATTAGTTTCAAACTTATTTTACATCTATACATATCATGTATCTTATTTCTATTGAGTTTTTATACATCAACACTTGAAATTAAACAAATGGTCTTCTAGTATTTTACATCTCTAAACTTAATAGGCAGAAAACTCTTTATAGAAGAAATGACAAATGTGTTTAAATGTTTTACCCAAGCATAGCATACAAATAACTATTCTATTTATAGAATCACATCAAAATCATTTATGTCAAATAAAACTAAATCAATAGTTATTATATGTTCATGAATAATTATAAAACAAGTTTCTATTTTATGAGTATCTAGAAGGAAATTTATCCATTGGAGCTACTATAATTAAAAGTTTATACATAAGTTTATAAAGGGCTTGTTGTGAGCAACATAAGTCTCTTTGAAACAATAAAACAAGTATCAAATGGAATAAATGAGACTCTAATAGAAAGTTATTAATTTTTTAGAGTGTTAGGGGCTTGGATTTCATGGTGCGTCGATGCATAAATTCTTACTCAACTTCTATTTGTAACTCCTTCCTAGTTAATCATATTAGTGTCTCTTGAAAATGTTAGTTATTCCCCTAGGAAATTCAAGATGGAATATTCATATTTTTTTGTTAAGATATAGTGTAATTATCATCTTAGTTTGGTCTCCATGCTTTATATACTTCATGATCATATTTAAAGCATTCTCTTTTAAAATGAATTGGTTGATTATTAGATACGAGTTTAAATAACTCTTTTAACTTTATACATTTTTCCTTATGGAGAATTCGCTTTGCATTATAGAATAATGTTAGTTTTATAGTAAAACCCCCTTTTTTTTCCTTTGAGTACTACTTAAGGGGACATTCCTTTTAATAACTTAGTCTAACTTGGTTTCTTAGCCTAACTTCATGTCTTGCTTCCTTTTGGAACCTAATTTTCCTTCTTATTTTTAATTCAAAGTTCAATCCTCAATATTAGTATATTTTTTGTTGATAGGTGGCAATGTTATTATATGAACCTTCTCAAAATAAAAATCATTGAGGCCTTACATAAACCTTTCAACTTGGGCTTTTTTTATAAAGACCAAATAGGCTACAAACCTAGACAGTTTCTTAAACTAAGCATCGTACTCATAAATGGAAAGGTCCTCTTGCTTTAGGTACTTAAGTTCCTTTATTTTAGCTTAACGGACACTTAGAGGTATGAAACAACTGATAGAACTCTCTTAGAAAATTGCTTAAGTCATGGGTGCCAAATACTGATCTTTACTTTTTATAATGCATGAACTAGTAATATGCCACATCATCCTATTAGCAACTAATAAGTTTTATTAATAGTTAGTTCGGGCATTTCAATATTTTCCCATAATACTTTATTTAATGAAAGAACTGGCATGGATCTATTATAGGATCAAAACCAGTATGATGTGGGTGCTTTAGCATTAGAAAGCCGTGGATTATTTAAGACTTGTTCTTGGCACCCCATTCAAAAGGGGTATATCTTTTTCTTACCTTTCTTCTTAATCAAGATTCATATTATTGTCATTTGGTTCCTACATTATTCATGCCATTTATTTTGATTGAGGGCCTTATTTACTTGGTTTAATAGTTGTTATATAAAATTTACAACCTAATAAGAAGTTATTGTTCACTACTTTTCCTCTCCCTTTGTCTACTACTTTAAGCTTGTAAGCCTTTAAATGACTCTTCACACTTAAGGTCATGCTCAAGGTCACTTGCTCATACTTGACTTCTAATATTAACCATTTCCTAATTTAAAAAATTTCTTAAATAGTCAAACAACAACCAAGATGGTCATCAAGCAGTTAATCTTAAATAAACTCCATCATGGATATTATTAGGGAAAATAAGGTCCATTGAAATGGTATTAGTGATATATGATCCTAAGTACATATATACCACTAGTATAGTTTTAGTCAATACCTATCTAAGAAGCATATAGATATAACTTAAAAGTTTCATCCTATTAGGAACTTAGATCATGCTTTGATATTAACTTTGTCACAACTCAACTTAAGTTATGACTAATGTGGAACCTATTACTCAATTTCCACTAGCTTAATTTATAATATGCTTTATCATAATAAAGCATACATAGGGATTTGGGAAAGGTTTCCATCTAATGATAGGAAAAAGAAAATATTTTCATTAAACAAAATATAATTCAATTATAAAAGAAGTTAAGCCTACTTATAATCCATTTGCTCAAGGATAAGCTAACTTAACTAGCCTCAAAAGAACTAGATACTATCTTTTTACCTTTTTTTAGTTATACAAATGAAAACATAAAAATATCTATAACAAAATGTCTAATGCTACCCAAAGTGTACCAAATAATCTTTCAAGAGCTTAACTCCACAGTAGTGGTAGAGACTTAACCTAAGTATCTATAAAATAAAAACATAGATAAATGTAATTTTAAGGCTTAGGGAATAAATACTTTAGCACAATCAAACATAAACAACAATAATAAACTTACTAACAAGATTCAGCTTCTTGTAAATCTAAACATTTTAAACCACACATACCATAACATAATTTTTATTAGTATTATCACATTCATTTATAATCATTCATACTTATCAATGCCATCACTCAATTACATAGGTTCATCCATGCCACAATCTTATTATATAATAAACAAATAAAATGTAGAAAGTAAGTAACTTTTCTTGTGACTCCCAGTTAATTTTACCTTACATAATCATATCTTTATGCCTCCTAATCATCCTTATCCCTCATTATTTTTATCAAATCTTATGTTCAATCATCACATGTATCAT
Source organism: Sindora glabra (assembly GCA_020226215.1). Classification (NCBI taxonomy): domain Eukaryota; kingdom Viridiplantae; phylum Streptophyta; class Magnoliopsida; order Fabales; family Fabaceae; genus Sindora; species Sindora glabra. Next base: position 109,026,482 of record CM035227.1, on the reverse strand, counting down.
ATCACCTTATCATAATTCAAATATAGTGAAATAACCTTTTAAACTTCTAACACTTTTTCATTATAGTAAAGATAGTTACATGTGGTCTTGAGAGATAATTTAATTATCAAATAAATTATCACATTGTCACACCACCCCTTCATATTTCTTATTGAGATCACATAACTCATTCACAATCATCTCATACCTCTTTGTATGGCTACATATTCATTTCCATTCTATTTTATCATAAAATCAATAAACATTTACTATACAACACTTTTATTTAAGCCTTTTTTAATAACACGGTTATTTAAAATATGTTAATAATAGTTAACTATATACTCGACTATATAATGGAGGAAAAGGGCATAGTTGACTATAAGAGGCCTTTAGCTAGAGTTCAAGTGCCAATAGTCAACTATAAACTTTTAGCACATAGGTTACAGTCGACTATCAACCTCCAAAAAGCAAAGTCTAGTTAAGTAATCAATTATAGTCATCTAAAGAGTAAGCCCTTTGGCTATAATTAATTATATAGTTGACTATAATCTTCTCAAGGCTATCTCTACACTTAGGTATTTAACTCTACAATTGACTATGTAGTTAACTATAACTATCCAAAAAGTGATTCTTATAGACATAGTCAACTATAATATGGTATTTTGTAGATTTTCTAGCTTGAAATATTGCTTATTTCGCCATTTCTACTATCAATCCCATTTATTACTGCATTAACCTTTACCAAATCATAAATACACATCAAGGGTCCTATATTTATGTAATTTGAAACATTAGTCATCCATTTAACATTTCAAATCAATATATAAATTATAAAAATAACAAACTCATATTCAAACTGAATAAAACTTCATAAATCTTGAAATTAAAGCTAGAATCATCGCTTACCTAATATGAATCTTTGCTTACCTAAGATAAAGGAGAATTTGTAAGGTTGGTCGTTACCTCTTGACCCTAGTTAATCAATACACATCAATCCTATGAAGATTAGGATTCAGTTTACTTCTAATTTGGTTATGAAATAAAGGAGATTTTTAAAAGTAGGAAAATAGAATTAAAAAGTAAGAAATAATAATCTCATAAATTGAAAATAAAAAGTAAAAGTAGAGTTTACTCACATTAAGATGAATTCTAGTTCAGAGGATATTATATTAATCTATCAATTTATTATCAACTATAAAATATAAGTAATGCTTAATTAACTATTTAATTAATGAAAATAACCTAAAAAATTGTAATTATTCCCAAATTTTCTTTTTAACATGACTAGAATTAACTAATCAAAACTAGTGAATTAAACTCAATCCCTATTAAGACCTAATCAAAATTAAAATAAAGTAAAAATAAGAGAAATTCAACTGAAATAAACTAATTAACCCTATAATTGTGCAAATCTACCAAGTAATAACTAACTTATTTGATTGAGTCAAATAATAGCTAATTGAATAATTCACAATGGCAAAAATAACCCAATTAACCACTTTAAGAATAATTACATAGACAACTAAGTAATGAATCCTTTATAGAAAACTATCTATATAATTATTAATAAAAGAGATAGATGAATAGAGATAATTAATTAAATATAAAAGATGAAAAATAAGGTCTTAAAATCAATTAGAAATAGTATATCAAATCCTTTAAACAAGAAAAAGAAAGTTTAGCCACTCATAACTTGAAAGCTTAAAACACCAAGAGAAAAAAAAAACTCTGGTTTGCTAATTACTTAATTACTTCTAGTTTGCTACATTTTTTCATCATATATACCTCTTAATTTTTCTTAACTAGGTTAAAAATATTTAAAGTTAAGTCTTAGCTACTAATGGATTAGACTTTTCAAAATTTTAAAGCTTGAAGCTTAAGTTATGACCCAAACAACAAAATGGGTTCAAAACTATCTAATTCATGTCATTCTAGTTAAAACTATGTTTTTTCCTTTAAAATGACATTAATTTGGCTCTAAAATCTTAGAAACATGTTTCTTTAGGTCCTAGCTAAGTTGGGGCACTAAAATTTTCTAATTAGCCTTTCAAACTCAAGTTATGGGCTAAATAATAAGGAAACATTAAGTCCACTATGCTAAGATAGCACCACTAAATCATATTTAAGGCCAAATTCAACTTATCAAATGTTTGAATTAACTCTTCTAAAAGGCATAAAAGTTTTATAGAATTCTCTTAACTTTCCATCTAGATAAAGATCATCTTGAATGGAGATCCAAGGCTTAAATTATGGCAAAAAAACTTGAAATAGTTTCAAATTCCCATAATTAATCATTATTTTCTATTTAACCCAAAACCTATGATTTATTCCAAAATAAGTCTAATCCTATTAAAATAAGCATAATCACACCTTAAGAGTCATAAATATTGGGAAAAATAAGTATAAAATATTGTGTATATCATTAACAAAGTGCCAATAACTCTAAATTAGGGTTCAAAATTCCTTTTTTAAGCTCAAAGTTTGAGTTTCCTCAAATATCAAAGAAAATGAAAAAAAAAACTTGAGATTAATAATGGTCTAGATGCCATTAACTTGATTATATGAAAAACTTGACAAAGATTATTTCCTTCTAACTTGATTGGATGAAGAAATGAAGAAGAGGAAAAATATGACTGAAGATGAGAGTGAAAGTAGGGTTTATGGTAGAAAATGAGAGAAAAGGTGTTGAAATTAGGTTTGTAAGGGGCAAAGGTGTTTTTGTCATTTTGCCTTGAATCTCTTCCATATTCATGTATTCACTTTTAATTATTTATTACATTTAATTCTTTTGTTCAACACACTTTTTCTTAATTACACCTTACAAATTTCCTATGTTAAGCCCAATTGATATTTATTTATCCTAAAGTTTTATTCAAAGCTTATTTAATTACTTAATTATCTTTTCCCCAAGTTTTATTCATACTTTTCTTGCTAAAATTTGTTCGTTTCACATAATTTCCATTTCAAAATTTCACCATTAAAATTAATTATTTACCCTCATAATATAGAACTTTAAAATTTTACAATAACTAAAATTTTAAGAAGAATACAACAATACTAACCACTTCAAAAGAATTCATTTTTAAAGTCTCAAGGTCTTACTAATCTAACAATATTAATAGTTGTAAGCATTAATTTTAAGCATACTATTAACTTAAGGGTAGTTGTAAGAGTTCTTTCAACACATGTATTTTCCTTTAAAGTAAAGCATTTGGATGCTCAGTCATTTGTTTGGTTGTGCTAAATCACTTTTTACCTTTCTAGTAATCTTATTCCTGTATCTTCATAACATAATGCTATCATGTACATCTACAACTACTTATTAGCTTCACTTAATCAGCATCTAATGAGTATTAACATTTAACTCACAAGTTTTCTCTCTTTACCTTTCTTTTAATACAACCATCACGTGGCCCCTTAACCTATATAATTTTGCTAATCACACATATAATTGATATGTTTTACCTTATAATAGCTTTATCTCTTTGTATGCCCACCAATGTATTGACCATGATTATATAGATGATTCTAAGGTTCATTTGTCATAACTATTACAACATCATTTATATAAGTAGCACCTTCTATAACAATATAGCTAACTTAAATTTAGTAACATCAATGTTCATAACAATAATAACATTGATATCGATGTCCATTCTTATGATAATATTGATAATAGAATTAATAACAAAAATATTAATAATAGTAATATTACTTATATTAATAAAAATGATAATGATGATAATAATAACAATAATAATGATAATAATAATAACAATAATAATATTAATAATAATATTTATAGTGTATATATAACATAGAAATTATCATGGATAATTTTTATGCACACATCCTAAACATTCTTAATTAGTTCTTATTTATATTTCCCTAATTATAATATTTATTAACACCGTAAAACCATTTTATTCTTTGGACCCCCCATTTATTAAGCTTTATACTCACCTTTCTAAAAAATTTAATCTCATTAAAATCTAGAAATCTTACTAAAATCCACTTTCGACCCTCTACATTCTTCTCTTACTAATGCACACTCTCAATCATTTATGTTCATTCACTACTATTGATACTCATCTAACTATTGAAGAAATTTTCTTATATCTCCAAATAATCAAATCCTACTTAGAATTTTGTAGTGTTTTGTATGTATACTTTTTTTAACCTCTCCTATAAGTTTACATTATCCTTATGATAATATAATTCTCAAGCTTTACACTGTTACATCATTCTTAAATTATAGTACATTAGAAATTTTTTTTATGAGGAGGACAACTTGAGGTAATCGGCAAATTTAATTGAGTTTGAAATTTTATATGTGAAATATAGAATTTATAAAATTGAGATTATAAGAACATGAATTTGGTGAAAAGTTTATAATGAAAATTCATTACAATCATGAAGTATAAAGTTTTAAATTGATATAAGTAAATGTGTGAATATAGAACCAGTTTAGGAGTCTTTTTTTTGAAAATACCACTAATGATCTAACCTACAATTTCAATTACCAAACCCTTAATCTCTCTCATTTCTTTTCATCTTTCAATTTCTTCTAATTTTCTTTACACCCTCTCCTACCATTCCACTAAATAAGCAAGGAAAGCCTCAATTTTTCTTGATTTCTTTATTCAATCAAGGTAAAGCATTGCTTTTGTCAAGATTGCTTTTATCAAGAATCCTTTCTATTTTTTTTATTGATGAAAAATTTAAGGTTATTTAGTTTTGTTAGAAACTGTAAATCTAGAACCTATAAATTTTGATGTAATTAAGGTTAAAAGATCATTAAACTTGCTTTCTAACACCCTTTTCCATATAAGGTGAGTGGATAATTTAATTAAATTCATGAATTTGTGATTATGTGATAGCATTGATGAAATATTTATTTTATAATTTTGCTTGAAATATATTTTATTTGATATAGTGGGTGTAATAATGATAAAGATGGGGTGATATGAGATATTAAATAAATGTACTAATGATTGTATTAAGATTTAGTGTGTAATAAATTTGTTTAAAGGGCATTTATAGTCACGTGAATAGTAAATTTTTTACAAAAAAAATGATTTTCATATGTAAATTAAGTGTACAATTGATTATCACTATCTAGAGGAAAATCTAGCATGGAAATCAAGTGTATAATCAATTCTTCTTGGGTAAATACAAGTTTAGGGTATGTAAATTGATTGTGCAATTGATTCACCACTCCCTGAATTTTATACTAAATTTAAAGAGGCATAACTCTTCCATCTTACGCTTGTTTCGAGTGAATCACTATTTATTTTTAAATAGAATTAGTTCTAAATTAATATCCTACATATATATATATATATATATATATATAACTAAAATAGTAGACAAAGGTTAAACATTTAATATTTTAAAAAATAAAAATTTTATGTTTATCTTCAAAAATGTATAACAATTTCAAATTTAAATTGTTGTAGGCAAATGACATGTTTATACAAAGTTAATTGAATCTAATTTCATATGAAATAAGTTTTATAAATAATAAATTCATAATTTTGAATAACTCATCAAACATTATTCAAAGGTCATAACTAAAGTGACCATATAGCATACCATACCTAACTTATGTTTTATTTTCATGATTTATAATAGTCTAATATCAAATGTTTAATCTCCAAACATCAAAGATAAAGTAGTTTATAATATTTATATGATAAGGACATAATAAGGTAATCACAAAATGAGTGATATTAATGTTTATAAATCATCCTTATAAATTATAAAGTAGAAAGTAAAGGAAAAAATGAAAATAGAATAATTAGGAATCTTTAGAGTGATTGGACATTTTTAGGTGAATGTATATTTATCTCTAAATATGACATTTCTTAATTATTTTTTTGCATGAAGATTAGATATTTGAATTGTTATAAATTTCAATACATGTAGTTGGGTTCCTTTATACTTACAGATATAGGAAGTGTGACTATAGTTGTCCCTTGTTATGTTTAAGGTTGTATTGTTTAATGGTGCTTCTGGTGCACCATCTATTCCTTGTTGTTAATTGATAATTGTCTTTTTGTGAATAATATGGTAAAAACATCATATTAGCTATTGCTTCAATGTTATATATGTGTACCTCAATGGATGTTTATGGTTATGTTTATGTTTATATTGAGATGAGAATGTGCTCAAGATTGCGATACTGTGAATAAGAATTAATGGTAGTGATGAACTATTTACTTTATGCTATAATGGAATTGAGATTATTATGCCATGAAGTGCCAAATTCATGTAATTTATATGTACATATATATACACGCATATATCGTGCTACTATTATGCAAATGGTACAAATGTGAAAAAAATGGCTTATAACTAGATATGAGGAATGTAATTGGATTTTTTTTAGGATGGAACTTGAATGTTAACAATGTATAAATTCATAAAAATGATATGAATAGAATATTTTTATAGTATAAAATTTTAATATTTTAATTGTCTTGTGTTACATTTAGACAAAATCATATTTTATCATCTTATTCTAATTACATGACATAGCACTGATAAAATAAGGATTTGATGATCTAGAACATAGACTTGTATCCCTAGAGTGTCTTTATATCATAAAAATCTTATTTTTTTACATTTAAAGTTTAATTCAAGTAAATCCTTAAAATGTGATATTTGATTTCCTTAAAATAGAATTGAAATTGTTAAGAACCATGAGTATAATTTTATAATATAATATAATTTAGGCCTCCTCATAGCATAAAGGTCTAATATTTTAATTATTTTGCATTTAATTTGAAAAGTCCTTATTTACAAAAATTTTCAATTTCTTTTCAATGATTTTAAAAATATAAGAAAGTGATAATATAGAATGATAGAATGGTATGCTTAAAGTCCATTAAAAGCATCATATTTTAATATTTTACTCATATGAATTTGATTTCAAAAAAATTCACTATGTAAGGGCATGTTTTGATTTTAAAAGCTAACATTGGGAAAAAAATGTAAAAAAATCACTAAACTAGAGTATTATTATGTTATGATTTAAACTTAGAATTAGAATATTTGAAAATAATATAAGTAATGCTCTTATGTTTATAATTTATTATTATAAATGGTAAAATAAGAAAGGAGTGAAAGATAATCATGGATTTTCTAAACTGTCTAAGAGTGGGTAGACATCATTATGTGAGTATATATTATCCTTAAATAAATATTCTAATACTATTTTATTTAAATGGCATATAAATTATATGAATCATATATATTTATATATATCCACTTGCAGTTCCTCAAAAGTATAATAATGTATTATGGATTATTATTAAATCCTTTTTGTGCCCATACATGAGTGATATGGAAATAATATCTGTGATAATGTAATGATTATTGGTTTAAGTGAATTTTAATTGACCATACTTTAAAGGCATGGTGGTATTATCATCAACTATTGCTAAATTATGATTAGATTGCAATGATAAATGATATAGTTATGTATGATTAAAGTTATATTGTTATGTGTATCATAGAAATGTGTTAGATAATATAGTATGAACTGTTTAATGATATGGATGAATGTTTGTAACCATACAAGAAGGCATAGTGGTGCTGACATATATGGCTATGTACATTGAAATTAAATTATGATTACATTGTGTAGAGCTAGAGCTCTAATGTTTAAATTGCATTGTGAATTATACCTTGAATGGAATTTGAGATGAGAAATGTGATAGGGATGATATTGTAAATATTGGATAAAAAATTCCTAATGACTTGTTTGTGAAAGGTATAAGGCAAACTTTAGAAGGACAAGGATGGAGAATTTATGAAAGGCATAAGGTTAACTCAAGAGTCAAAAGGTAGATATATGTATATTGTTATAAATTATGAATTATGCTGTGACATTGAGACCTACTTATCTTTGAATACCTTCATTTGATTTGATTGTGATGACATGGTTATAATTAATCCTTATTGGCTACTTGGAAATTTAATGATTTCCTAGAATAGATCGTGTAAGAAATTATAATTGTATTATGTAAATTGAATGATTGAGACTATTATGAATTATGATGTGAAATAAAAAATTTGAGTTGCGCATAGGAATATACATTAACCTAAGAATTGATATCGCGTAATATAGAATTTACAGATTTAGCTTGCTATTATATTTCTATTCTATTCTAATTCAAATTAACATTTGAAATGTTTTATGTAATTTATTTTAAGCACGATTATGGTAGATATATGCTCACTAAGTTCTTATAATTTATTTATTTTTATTTTCAATATTTTCAAGTTGAAATAAGTACATTTGAACTTTTTTGCATCTATAAAGAATAAAAAAATGCCTTCTTAAGGAATTGACAGTTAGATTAGGAAATTGCATTGTTTATATAAATAGATATGATGGATTATGTATTCTATGTGTGCTTTACATTATTATAGAATCTATAAAATTTATAATGAAAATTTAGTTACCATAAAAATAGCAAGATTCTTTGTAGGTAAAATTAGTATAAATAGTATTGAAACTAGTAGAAATCAGATAATGGGATTCACATCGATTATGATCGAGTTTAGGTTATGACACACACTCATATTGATAAGTATTCCTACCTAATCACTTATAACGACAATCCTATAAGCATATTTCTTATAGCTATATAACCCACCATACCACTCTAACAATTCCATATACCCTTCAATTTCTCTTAAAGGTTATCACTTTCCCTCACATGCTTGCAATCTTTTAGGCCCTCTATGTAACCTTCACTTGCTATTTCTTACAACATTATAGAGATGTACTAATGTCAAGCCCAACATTCATCAAAAGTCATGAACACCCTTATTGCATATTTGACTTTAGCTCTCTCTCTTAGCTTATTCTATCTTATGACATCCCCAATAATCCTTAATAGATGGAATGACTTTGGATCTTAATCTTTGTAGTCTTAGTTGTTTGACATTTTAACTAGTTACTTCTTGTATGATAATTTAGAGTCAAGTCATATTGGTCCTTTTTAAATTAGGAAAAGCTTATCTAGTTTATATTTTCTAAGTATGGAGACATCACCAACATCTGATATTAGCTAGTTCTAATCTTGAATTACAACTAGATACGTTATGCATCCTCTCTCTTTCATGTTCTTGCGCATTAACATTTAAAATTAAGTTAATGGTTTTCTAACAACTTATTCCCTTGAAACCTAATAGGTGGAGAACATTTTCTATAGAAAGAGTATAGATTTGTTAAAATGATTCTTGCAAGTATGGCATTTATATAACTATTATATTCCTAAGATTACATCAAAATCATTTATATTAAACAAGATTATGGATGTAAAGTAAATTTTGATCTTGTAGGTGTCTAAAAATGGATTTATTAGTTGCGGGTTATAGCAATTAAGGGCAAATTATCAAATAATTAGTCTTTTAAAAGAAAAAAAATAAGTATCACCTAAATCAGATCAAACTCTAATAGAAAATTATCATATTTCTAGGTACCTATAGCTATGGCATTGGAGGCGTGGGCCCCTAGGCTAGTCAATGCATAAATTCTTACTTGACTCTTACTTGTAATTTTATATTGATAGATCTTCTTAATATCTCTTAATGGTGCTGGTTATTCTTTTAGGAGATTCAAAAGTGGAGGAATCAAATTTTTGCATTAAGATATAGTTTAGCTAATGTCTCGACTTAAGGTATTCTTATAACACTTTCTAACCTTGTGTCCTTTATAATCCCACTTAAAACATGCTTCTCATAAATGGTTTCATGGACTATAGTAATGAGTTTAACAAAATAAGCATTAAGGTGTTCCATATCCTGCACAACATTGAAGCAAAGAATGATTTTATGAATGGTTAGCGGATGAATTCATGTGACTCCTTTGGCTCTTAACATTTCTCCTTATGGAGAATCCATTCCATGCATTATAGAATAGTGTTAATTTTATAGTGGAACCACCTATATCTATCTTGGATGCTACTAGAGAGGCATTCCTTAAATACTTATACTTAGGATTCATTCCTTAAACTAGCCTTATTTTTTACTTCCTACTTAAACTTCTCTTTCCTTTCTCTCCACTCAATCATGATCCATAGTAATATCATTTTCATTTCTACTTTGCTCCTACCTTCGATTTTACTTGAAAACACAAGTAACTTAATTCATTACTTTTTGCATGAAATTTACAGCCCATAAATGAAACTTTCATTCACTATTTTCCTTTTAACCTCATCTATTACATTAAGCCTATAAACCTATAAACTATTTCTTATGTTTAAGTTTATCAACTTATGCTTGAATTTTAGTATTATTATTAAATATTTCCTAATTCATAAAATTTTTCAAATAATCAAACAATAATCAAGCAATCTATTACAAACAAACTTCTCCACATCATTAATAAGTATTACAAGGTTTACTGAAGTCGTATTAACGATATATGATCTTGTGTGAACACATACCACTAGTATAATTTCAATCAACACTTATTTGGTTAGCATATAGATATGACCTAACGGTCTCATCACATTAGAAACCTAGATTGTGCTCTAATACTATTTTTGTCATAACATAACCCTAATTATAACTAGCATGTGACTGATGCATTAAAACACACCAAAATTAATTATAACTAATTTGCTAAAAATTATACAATAAAGGGTGACAAACTAGGTTATACCCCTAGTAATCCTTTGATATATCCTTTCTCAATTATTTATTAACAATGATCACACCATTATTTAAGCTTTTTATGCACTAAAAATAAAAGAAAAATAAAGCAAATAGAAATGAAACAAAAATGCAAATAGAATGCAGAATGCATAATAAAATTTAAAAGTATGCAAAATAGAATGAACTAGAACTAAATTAAGAAGGTGGTTTAATTTGAAATTAAAATAAATGTATTAAACAAAACAAAACATAGCAGTAAAATAGAAAGAAAGAAAATCAATATAGCAAATTAGTCAATCCAAGTATTTAAGAGCTCTTAGTATAGATTAATCATAGATCACAAAATATTTAATAATTCTAATTGATTTATTAACCTTAAATTATCTGGAACCTTTACAATAATTTATGAATCTTATGCTAGATAATTATTTAGAATTTGATTGATTAAAATTAAAAAGATTAAGCAACAGTTATAATCTGTAAAGCTAGATTAAAATTGATTGGAAAATAAAATTTAGCTAAATTGAGGGATTAAACTAGAAATCTTTAATTTAAACTCTTACCCTCCATTCTCACATGAAAAATTATTATTAAACAATCATAATTTAATATAAAAATAAATAAGTATTAGAAATCACAAGGTTGAACACCAATTATACTAAATAAACATCCAACACATGTAATTTCAAGCAATCAATAAAAAGAATAAAGGAAAGAGAAAAAATCAATTAAAAATATAATATTACAAATTAGCATCTCATAATCCAATAAAGATAAGCCTTAATATCCTTAAATCAACTAGAAGTTTAGCCCTATTTGGTTGAAGAACAAGAAACTCCAAATAAAATTACCTTTGCTAAATTATATAATATGTTAAAGTGTTTAGTGTTCTTGTCTTCTATATCTGACTTGATAATCCTAAAAGCTAATGGACTTAAATCTTATGCCTTTTAAGGTTATAAAAAATAGGGCCTTGCTAATTTTGCAAGTCTAGAATCTATTTTATAAAATAATGTACTTTAAAAGTTACAGTAGTGAAAATTTGTAGGTCTAATTTTCACCTAATATAAGACCACTAAAATTACATAGTTTTGATAAACCATAAACATAAAAGTTGTAGGGCAAGATGATAGAAAGCTTTAGGTGCTAGTTTCATATTAATCAAACCTTTAAAGCTCTAGATATGACCCAAAAATCGAAACTAGCTCGATTAGGATAAAAACAGGTCTTCAATTTCTTGACTAAACTAGACCTTCCACACATCTAAATTAGGTTTTAACAAAATCATAAAACTTGTATAGCTTTCTTTAAGATTTTTAATGATATAAAGATAACTCCAATCCAATATCTGGAGCTTAAGATATAATTAAAATTTTTAAATAATGTAAAAATCTAGTATTAATTGAATAAATTCAAAACATTGTAAAACTAACTCTAAATTACATAATAAGGCTAATTTTATAAAATTAAATGCATATAACACAATAAAACGCATGAAATATAAGGAAATAATATAGATAAAATCTTACACATTATTATGAAACCCATCATTTGATTTTCACCAACCTAATCTACATTCTTACTCTAATATAATGAAGAGTACAAAAGGATTTCGGGAAACCTTTTCATGCATAAATAGGAAATGATGATAATTTCACTTAGTAAAATATGTTTCAATTACAAAAAGAGTTAAGCCTACTTATAATTCTTTAAACTTGAGGATAAGTCAACCTAACTAACTAATCTTAGAAAATACAAGTTACAATCTTCCTACTTTTTTTGCTCTATACAAATGAAAGCCTAAAATATCTAATGTTATCCAAGCTAAATCAAAAAATTTCCTGAAAATTCAACTTTAAGATGATGATAGAAATAACTCAATTTGAGAATCTATAAAACAAAATAAACATATGGGCTAAGTTTGGGGCTTAAGGGGAAAACACTCTAGCACAATCAAATATAAACAAAAATTATAAACTTACTAATTAAATTCATCCTCCTGTAAACCTAAACACATTAAACCACACATACCATTTCAATATTTCTATTAGTATTATCACATTCATTTATAATCACTTAAACATATTAGTGTTATCATTCAATTACATAACTTTATCCATGCCATAATCCTATTATACGATAAACAAATAAAATGTAGAAAACAAGTAAATCTCCTTATGACTTTTAATCAATCTTATTCTTTATGATTATATCCAAGTGCCTCGTAGTCATCCCCATCCTTTACTGGCCATTAATGGATTTGGTGTGTGATTATCACATGTATTATATCACCCCCATCACAATTTGTAACACTCTAATAGAGTAAGAGAACTTAAGAAGAAATTTTGGATAGAAACCACCTTAATAAAAATTCAATAATGAAATTAGGTAAAATTTAGTTGAATTATAAAGATAGTATGAGGGCATATCTATTTAAAATTTTTTATGGAAATTATATTAGTCATTAGTATGATTCAAAATATCATAAAAAGCTTAACATTAAGTTTGGAAAAATTTTATGCAAGTTTAATAAGAAATTAAGATCTCAAGTAGTCCAAAAATGGCTTGAGTAACCCGAAAATTTAGATATTGGGGTTAAAATTAAAATAAACCATTTTAATTTATTTTAAGTTGACTTATTTTAACATTTTATGCTTAATTTGATGTTGAAACTAGAAAAAAAGAAGGCTTAATCTTGCCAAGGAAGCTTATGATATTTTAGTGAACAAGAGCAAAATTAAGGGTAATTGTTAGTGATTATTTCAAAACAGTGTCCCCCTATATGTATGCCATCATTAAATTTTTTATAAAATAAATAAAAGGAAAAAAGGAGCTAATGAGAAATTTTTTAAAGCTTGTATATATATGGCTTTTTAAAGTTATTTTGCTTATTTTCTAGCCCATTTCCTAGCTCAAAACTATACACTTCTCTAAAATTTCTCCTAGGGTTTTCAATTTCTAATAACTTCCAAGAGATTTCTCCAAGAGTTTCATCAAAATTTTGTAAAGTTACTTAGGTTTTTCCCTTTATTCTCTTTAAGCTTTCATGATAATCTTTTCTTTAAAATTTATAAAATTTTGGTTTATTTTAGCAAGGTTATTCTATTGCAATTTTAAAAGGCTTTTGAAAGTTAAAAAGTCAAGGAATTAAGGTGAGTGGCAACTATCTTTTGTTATATGAAGTTTTTTCATAGAAGATGAAAAATTTGATAATTTTGGCTATATTGGATGTGAAACTAAGGTGTGGTACTATATGACTTGATTTTGATATTGTATAAATGTTGATAAGAAAATATAATATTAATATTATGATGCACATATGAGTGAAAATGATTTATTAAGTTTTTCCTTAGGAAATAACCATAGGAAAGTGTAAGAAGAAAATTCTATTAAGGAGGTTTAAGGGTATGTTTCTATTTGCACTTTGGAATCATGGTTAAAAATTATTTAAATTCTAAATTTTAGTGTTATAATATCACAAATAGTGTTAGGATATGTGAGGATTTGAAAAATTTTAGAGTTATGGAAAGTGCAATGGAATGAACTTTGGTTACAATGATTTTAAATAGAATACTAAATTCTATGTACTATTGTTTGGTGTTGTTTGAGCCCCAATTTGATTGAGAAAAATTAAATTAATTGATATTATAGGACTATTAGGATGTTAATAATCTTGCATAGAAATTTGGCAACAATTAAAGTTAATTTGGATGCCTAAAAGGCTTTCTTTTCCATTGTAACTCCAAAATTGCCCATAATTGGCAATTTTGAGTTTTTGGTTCAGTATGAACAGTAACCATATGAAATAATTGATATTTTTTATTAATTAATATGTTACGGATGTTATATCAAAATTTGGTAATAATTAAAAATGGTTTGATTGTTAAAAAGAGGTTTGTATTGAAATTACTTTTTGTGCTACCTTGTTTTAGTTTTTGTAGTTTGGGTTCCAAGTGAACAGCACCCCTGAGCCATAAAATTATTGAAAAATTTATATTTGATGCTTGTTAATGTGTCAAAAATATTATATAAAATTTTGCTAAAAATTTAAATTAATTTGAAAGTCTAAAAGGGCACCAAACCTTGAGAACTTACTACTATTCAACATGTAGGATGTTTTCTATCTCTTATTGAAGAATGTTACAAATAATTGAAAGTATGAAATATTTGATAATGCTTAAGTAACTAATTGTTGTCTATTCAAAGCATTAAGTATTGTCTTTATTTGATTGAAAAGGTTGTATAACAACCCTAGCTATATTGTTATGTGATGATGGAAATTGAATATATAAGTATGGCACATGTTATTGAATAAACTTTCATGGCATAGTTAGTATGATGACCATACTCTATTGAATTTAAATTGAGTAACTAATGTTATAGCTAGCATCATATTATTACTCACATTATACATAAATTATGAGGGGGAGATTACATCCTTTCTGAAGAATAAAAGGCATGATAGGGTTGGAGGGATAAGGTTAATGGCTTAATGTTTGGGGATTGGATCAAAGATATAAGGAAAAACCTATATACTAATTATTGCCATTCTTTAAAATAGCCTTTGTAAATATTATAACAAATAAAGCAAAATTAAATTATTTTATTTACATTATTATTTCACATGATTTATAATTATGTCTTTAATTTATTATGGTAAAAACCCTTAAAGAAAGAGAAATATAGTCACTCACCAATTATATTAATACTCATACTTTCTGTTATTAATATTTTATTTATAGATTTAGAACATAAATCACCGAAGCATGACTGACATTTGTACTAAAAATCTTCTTATTGCCTTAGGGTATTTTTCAAGTCATATTTCAATGCAAATTTCACATGATATCAAGGGCCCCTGTATTGATTACTTTGTAGTATTGAGATAGTTAAACTCTAAGCCAAACCCTTTTGTTATTAATCTTGCTTTACCTAATCATTTACAAGAGGGCATACTTAATAGTTCTAGTCTTGGTTCTAATATGCCAAACCCTTTGTTCTCATATCCATTGAAACTAATTCAGAGGAGGACCCTGAATAGGAACAAGATAAGTTGAGTTAGAAGTTTCTCTATTTGTACCTTCTGTATATATAAACTTTTATTTTAAGAAAGTTTAGCACTTTCATATAAGCCTTTTATGTATGTAAATTATCTTTTAAATTCCCTATTGAACATGTAATTAATCTTATCTTCTACAAATGTCTATTTATTTATCTTTAGAAAAATTAAAGTAGTGCAAAGTTAGAAGTATTTTAAAAGTTTGTAAAGATGGCTGATCAATAAATAAATACTAGTTAGGTGTTTTTACACTAGTCATGATACTCAAGGATTAGGTCATGACACAATTTAAGTATAATGAAGATGACCTCACAAACTTCCAACACTTTTTTGTTTATGGTGAAGATAATCTCAACGAGCATTTGAAATTATTTAATTATCAGACAAGTCATCACATTATCACACAACCTATTCACATCTCTCATTAAAATCATATAAATCATTCATAATAACCATATACCTATTTGTATGACCACACATGTGATTTTTATTCTTTTTTATCACAAAATCAATGAACAATTACCATACAACCCTAATGTAGCTTGATTAGATGATGAGAATGGGCACTTTGTGGTAGAAAATGAGGAAAAAAAGAGGTTAAAGTTAGGCTTTTTTGCCTTAAATCTCCTCCATACTTATATTCTCACTTCTAATCACTTACACCTTTTAATTTTTTAATTCAACATATTTTTCCTTAGTTACATCTTCTATATTTCAAGCTTACTTAAAAATTTATTTTTATTTACTTAAAAATTTTCATTTAAAACTTATTTAATTAGTTAATTCTCTTTTCCCTATATTTCATTAACACTTTCCTTATCAAAATTTATTTTTTTCATATAAAATTTCTATTTCAAAGTTTTATCACTAAAATTAATCATTTCCCCTCAAAATATAGAATTTTAAAGTTGTAAAATAACTTAAATTCTAAGAAAGATGTAATTGTCACTGTTAAGAAATGGGTAGGAGTCTTTTAGGAATGTTTTATTTAAGTTTGTGAAATCTGCATTTTGACCATGACAATGTTTGACAACTATTGCATGAACTCTTTCATAAATCCTACTTTAAACAATTTCTCAACTTCTTCCTTATTGGCTTTGAAATTTTCCTAACTAAAGTTTTAATACTTTTGTTAGACAAGATTGAAGGTTGGGTCAATTGTTAACTAGTGGTAAGCTATTTCAAGGTTAATCATAGGCATGTCCACTACTGTTCATACAAAAACTTCAACATATTCCTTTAACAATATGATAAGCTCTTGTTTAAAGTATTTTGGGATATCTTTTCCAATCTTAAGAATTCTAACATCATCTAAAATGAAAAATACAAATTTCTTCAAGCTTTGACTCAAGTTTTAGAATTCTCTCTTTGTTGTCCATCCTTGGATCCAAGAACTTTGTTGAGTATACTACACTTTGCCATTTTCTAAAGCTTTTAGAATTGAGGTTGTTGATCTATTTTGCTTCCTTCACTTTAGCTTTCTTTCCCATCAAAATATAGCTTTTAGTTGAATCCCTAAAAGTTATCTCCATTTGAATATTTTCTAGCATAAAATAGCTTTTTGCAATCAATTGATCTAATCTAACCTTACTAATACTATACATGGTTGGAAATTTCAAAGGCAATTAATGGCTAGAAAAAATTGCTTTAACCTTGTTCAAGAGATATGGCTCAAAATAGCATTAAATACATCATTAGAAAAATTAATAATAAAAGAATCATGTGAATTTTTTATATTTTAAGCCATGCTCCCCAAGACATTGGAAACTTAATTGTACTAAGAACTAGAACTAATTTTTTTTCACAAAATCTAACTAAATTGTCATAGTATGGAAAGAAAGAATTTAATAGGATTTGAAAAAACCTAGCTACATGTATACATAATATATTAATTGAGCATTCTTGTTCTACTAATATCTACTAATAATATGATTGTTAACGACAATAAAGATAACCATTGAATTATCATGATTTCTATCAAAATTTTGTGAATAGTCTAATTTTGAGAATGAGATAACTAGTGTGAAATCTATCATAGTTCGTTTTACGTTTATGTTCAAGTCTGTCTAAGACTACCTCTTCTTCAAGCAATTTGCTGTTTCAATTTCTATAGGATTTCCCTCCAAGACTTGTATTACATTTGTACCTTTAAGCATAGTAAGATGCTAAAAATTTCCTTTAGTTTGTTTTTTTTTATTTTATACTCATTTATGGCCATCCTCATCAAAAAGTTGGATCTTTGAAATCTTGCTTTGCAAAGCATAAGTACAATGCTCAATCTAATTATTAATTTGCTCAAATTTTGAAAGTAAGCTCCATTTTTTGGAGTTATGATCCTTGCTCTTAGCAATGATTTTGATAAAATCAAAATTAAAAAAAAACATCTAATTTTATCTAGTAAAATTGTTCACAAAATGTTGCTTCAAACAATTGCTTTTAAAAGATAACAATTCATGGCATAATATCAAAAATATTATGGATTATTGAAGGATTAATGAGAATGATTAAGAAATTGCATATAATTTTGTTAACGAATAAATCTAAAATATACATAAATTCATTAAAAAATGTTGAAACCCATGCAATATATGAAAAATAACATCACCATTTGAGTAAAATCATCTCCACTCGCAAAAATTAAATGAAATGAGCATGATAAATTGAGATTAGAAATTGTAAAAAGTGGATCAAAGTACAGATAGCACAAAATGATTTTTTTTGGTTCTTGAACCTACGAGTTTGTAGCTACAATAGCCCTATAGGAAGACTTTGGTGTTAGTTCCACCGAACTCTTCCAATGACCAAGTTAGCGTAATGGCAAACAGTTGCAAATAAAGGAGCGAAGATGATAATGTGTGTATACTTGGTGATATATTTAACTAGGGGTGGTAATTTAGGTTCACGGGTCGGGTTCGGCATAACCCGAACTTGTTTATGCTCAACCCGAATACGACTTATTTAATAAATGAATTGACTCGACACGACCCGTTTATTAAACGGATCAACCCAACACGACCTGTATAATCCGAATATACAAAATATACTTACAAAATAGTAATACAACCCGTTTAACCCGACCTGAAATCGTTTATTAACCCGTTTATATTAATTTTTTATTTTATATAAATTAATAATTAATAAATTTATATATTATTTAACGGGTTAAACGGGTTAACGAGTCGGGTTGATCCGTTTAATAACATGTGTAACTTAAACGGCTTTGAAACGGGTTAAACGGGTTGACCCAAACCCGATACGAAATTTATTCAAGTCAGACGGGTCAACCCGTTTATGACTTGAACCCGATTAGGCCCGACTCGAACCCCTTTAACTCGTGTCGTGTCGAAAATTGTCACCCCTATATTTAACCATTGGAGGGAGGTTATTGGTGATTAATTTCATTAATTTCCAAGGACATGGTAGTAATTCAATCAGGCTTATGCAATTTTTTTCTCCCATGAAATTCAAGGCCTAACCATTTTCTTCATGTGGCCAACGACCTTGCTAACAACCTGATGGGCTCCCCGACCAATATGCGAGTTTAGGTTCTTATAATAGCCATTGACACTCCGTGTAAAATATGGAATTTTTTTAGTCAAAATTAGTATATGTATTATGTTTTATAAATAAATATTATTAAAAAATTATTATAAAGTTAATATAATTTGTATATTTAAAAAAATCACAATAAGAATTTGAATTTTTTATAAAATTTTTCTATTTTATGAAAAATTTAATATGAGATATGTAAATTAGCAATCAAATAAAAAAATCAAAATCTAAGAGATCAATGTTCAATCTGGTTAAACTTGCATATTACAATATTAATTTTAAAATATAATATCCACTTTTTTACTAAAAAATACATTTTGACTTATTATGCATGAGTGATATAATGATTTACAATATTAGTATATACAAATAATTCATTGAGAATGTAAAATATATTTAAATAAAAATAATTATTTTACATTACATAAATATTCTACTTAAAAATAATTTAAAATTTGGTATGTTTGAAATGTCAACTAATAAGAATATTAGTAAAATTAAAAAATTAATAATTTAAAGTTTGATATAATTTAAAATATAGTGAAAATTTTATTGTAATAACTATTAAATTTAAACAACAACATGAAATGATAGTATCATAAATAAAATATTTTAAAAATATATTTATAATATAAAAAATAAATATATATTTATCATAAATTAATTTAATTTTAGCAAAATAAAGTGATGATAAATATAAAATATATGCTCATATGAGCATTATAATTATAATAATATTATATAAAGATGCTAGAGTATTATAATAATTTGCAATATAAGCATATACAATCAATTTATTAAGAATATAAAATATATTTGAATAAAAATAAATAATTATAAAATTTTTAAGACAAGCATTAAATATAATTTATTGAAAATTATGATTTTTTTATTTAAAATATGATAAAAATCAAATAATTATAATATATTAAATTTATTAAAAGAAAGTAAATTAATCTAATAACATATAAAAATGACAAATATCGTATTAAATATTCTTTAACATGAATTTTTAAAAAAATTATTTTCAGAGGAAAAAATTTTTATTTTAGAAACAAATTTATAAGAATAAAATTTTAGAGAAAATTATAAATAGATAAATTTATCCGATCTTTCGTGAGATGGTTGAACATAATCATAAGACTTCAAATGGACCATACGGACTTCGCCCGTTATCACGTATTCATCACATTAAAACAGGGCAAAATCCCACTTTTGATTGGCTTTCCACTTGGCTTATCAACCTTTTCAATGTTTTCATTATAAATTCACTTGTACAGTCAACTTCGGAAAGTAGCAGGTAGTTGGATAAATAATTAGAAAAATGTAAAATATCTTTATCAGTATTAATTTATTACATTTAACTTTTGAAAATTTATAAATTAAATCCTTTAATTATATAAAATTTATACTTATAATTAATATTTATCATCTACTTAATTAAATATTCTATTAAATTATAGTTTTTTCAAAAATTTTAAATAAAAATCACAATATTATTATATATTGATTTATTACATTATTTTTTACATAATTTTTATGTTCTTATAATCAATAGAAATTAAATTATATATATAATTTTAATTAAATACTTGAAAATAAATTATGAAATTATATGCAATTAGTTGCTGTAATAAAATAAAATAATATTGCAATTTTTAAAAAATATTAAAAAATTACATAATTAATAAATTTATTAATTAAGTGAATTATGAATATTAATTGCAAATTCTTTATAATTAAAGAGTTTGATTTATAAATTTTTAAAATTAGTGAGGGGAAAATATAATTTCTCAAAATTAACGAAGTATTTTACATTTTTTTTAAATTTAAAACATTAGCATTTATCAACTTTTTAGAAAAAAAATATGAAACATGTCGCTTATTAACCTCGCATCTCATATTTGTCACATCACATCTAAGGATTATTGGTATACGGTAGTCGTTAATGATTATTGGTTTACCAATTGTTATATGAATAGAAAAATTTTTTTTTTTTAAGAAAAAAAGGTGATTTTGGAAAGGAGATAATATAAAATTTTTGTTTTATTTAGAAAGTCAGTTCAATAAAAAAAAGAGTGAATTTCAAAATAAAATTTATATCTTTATCCTTTGAAAGAAAAAGAAAAAGAACGAAGGGAAAAAAAATATTCAAATCTTAATTAAATTACTCTCTCCGTTCCTATTTATTTGTCACTATTAATCGATTTTATATATATTAAGAAAATAGTTAAATTTATTTATTTTTAATGAGTTTTAGAAGATTACTCTTTATGCACAAAATTCAATATAATTGAAGATAGAGAGAAAAATGTAAAGAAATAAATATAAGTTGACTAATAGTGTAGAATAATAAAGTATTTATTAATGAAAGAGAAGGATAAATTTAAAAAAAATATTTAATACTTTATTGAAATTTTAAAGTAATAGATAAAAAAATAAATTTTTTTAAAAAAATATGATAAATAAAAAAAACGGAGGGAGTATTAAGTATCCAGCCTACTGGGGATACGATGGTCTTTACGCAAAAAAATAAAAGAAAAGACACTTGTTTCGGAAAAAGGTTTGTGCTTCAGATGGAAGGAAGACCGTTTAAGTATAGTGGGGAAGTACAGATGGACAGATTCCTCGTCTGTTAACTTTATGCGTCCCAACTGGAACCTTATGATTCGCATCTGGTAACCTTTGGATGCTATATTTCCAAATAATTCTATTTTATTCGTGATATACTTGGAAGGAAGGCAATGAGCATAATATCATACCGACATCGAAGAAAAATGCAGAAAGGGAACGGCCTATCGCGTCATATATCGAATAATTGCAATGCAGTTATCAACATTCTCCATTTTAGATGGGCCGAGGCCTGGCTTAAGGGAAAACGGGCATTGAGTAATTGGATCGTACTAAAACTACATTTTATTTTATTTTATTATTAACCAAACAAAACCAGAAGATTCCTTTTTCTCTCTCACGAGTTCATTTCTGCTACAGTTCTTTTGGACCGATCCGAATCAAATTATCAAATCATTGTGTGCCTGCCGGGGCTCTTCTCCATTATTGCAGCGTCTCCCTTGCTATTGGTTCTCCGCTGTCGAGAAGAAAAAATATTAGAGGGAAGACATACATGGGATTTCTCAACTGCAGCTAGAAGTGTATGTATGATAACTTGAAAGTTTACTATTTTTGTGAAAGCGAAATTGAAGCGTCTCAATTTTGATGGGTTTGACATGTAGCTGAAATTCCGATCCAAGAGGTTCGTGATGTGCAGAGCAGTGAGAGAACAAGCAAGGCAGGTGTCAATTTGCGAGTCTCCCTTGAAAAAAGAAAAATGAGATTAATTTCATTTGCCTACTTTACTTTTCTACCTGCCGAATAGGATCGCTGCTTTCTTCTTTGTTTTCTATTTACATTTCGTTGTCTGGGTATTATTAAATATTCTGATCTTCAGAGACCCAAACATTTTTGAGGCCAGGTTGCAGAGACCTCATGTCTTTTTCCGCCTCTAAAAATTGGATTGGGTTACTTGTATGGTATTGATGTTTGGTATGGAAAAATAGGGCTTTCTACTTTCCTTCATCACCTCTAGTTGAATCACTGTCTTGAATGTGTCATCCATTCGTTCTATAAAACCTCTACGCCGTTCGCTTACGCTTAGGGATCGTCCTATTGCTGAATCCCTTGACGGAGAATTGATTGATTCTGATCTGTTTTTTGGGCTTCCTTTCTCTTTTAGGGTTGATTGATTGATTCAGGTCAAAGGATTCAATTGAAAAATGAGCAGAGCTGTACTCGTTGCTATTGCTGCCGCTGTTGGTAACTTACTGCAAGGATGGGATAATGCCACCATTGCAGGTAATTTTCTTAACGCTTCAAAGTTGATTGCTCTCTCTCTCTCTCTTCTTCCTTCTTTTTTTTTTTTTTTTGAGCTTTACTTTAAATAACTTCAGAAGCTACTATTAGATTGTTGCGATCTAATTAATAATCACAGATTTGAACAAGTTCAGCCCTCTTTCTATGCAGGGTCTATTTTGTATATAAAGAGGGAATTGAAGTTGGAAAGTGAACCGACCGTTGAAGGTCTAATTGTGGCTATGTCACTCATTGGAGCTACTGTGATTACTACATGCTCTGGACCTATATCAGATTGGCTAGGCCGACGACCTATGCTGATTATCTCTTCTGTCCTTTATTTTGTTAGTTCTCTTGTTATGTTGTGGTCTCCTAATGTTTATATCCTCTTCTTGGCAAGGCTTTTAGATGGATTTGGAATTGGTTTGGCAGTTACCTTGGTGCCCCTTTACATATCTGAAACAGCCCCACCTGAGATTAGGGGATTGCTGAATACACTCCCACAGTTTACTGGTTCTGCTGGAATGTTTTTCTCTTACTGTATGGTTTTTGGGATGTCATTGATGAACAAACCAAGCTGGAGACTAATGTTGGGTGTTCTTTCAATTCCTTCTCTCATTTACTTTGCACTTACGGTATTTTTCTTGCCTGAGTCCCCACGTTGGCTGGTAAGTAAAGGACGGATGCTTGAGGCCAAGAAGGTTTTACAACAGCTTCGTGGCAGGGAAGATGTAGCTGGTTAGTTTTTGTGCTTTTACTTCATGAATTACTTGCTTTTCCTTTGGGATGCAAATACATTTAACCTTGGATTTTCAACTGAGATCATGGGGTAGACTTACCATGTATCTTAAGAAAGCAACTGAAGTCTCCTAGGATTACTCTGAAGGCAGATCATCACTCCCAACACGGGCAAACAATAAAAGCTAGATTTTGAATTGTACATTTGTCATAATGATGATCTGGGGAATGTATTTTTGTATTTTGTGAGGTTAATCTGTCCTGGTTAGCTGCTTAGATGTTTTGTTAAGGATTAAATTAAAATCAGAAGTGACACTTGATGAACAAGAAGAAAGATAGAAAGAAAGAAAGAAAATAAACAAGGATACAAGAGACTTTCAGTGCCAAGTAGAATGCTACCAACTAACAAGTAACAAGTACCCCAGGCATACCTCAGGAGCCATTCTTGTCTCATTGTGATCTTTGTCTGGTTTCTGCTGTCACTTCCTTTTCATTCCTCACTTATGTACAGAATGCTATCACAGTCTAATCTGTTTATGCATTTTTAAACTGGGTCAGACTTAAAGATAAATAAAACATCCTTTAAGGGTATAAATCTTTTTTTTTTCTTTTTTTTTTAAAAATAAGAATCTAGAAACGTTTGTGCTACCAACTTTAAACTGCTAGAAAAAACTGTAAAGGTAATAAACAATTTAGATAATGATCTGCCAATCAAAGAACGGTTTAATAACTAATAATCATTACTTCTTTTTTTGCTGGTCTTGGTGTAGACACATTTATGTGATTTAATTCTCTGTTTCTTCTGGTTATTGATATTTCTAGTAACTCTATGCTATTCATTTGTATTTGATTAACTGTGGTAACTAATTTGTCCGCAAGGCTGCTGCTTGACCTTGGCAATAACTGTCCATACTGGACATATGCAGGTGAGATGGCTTTACTGGTTGAGGGTCTTGGAGTTGGTTCTGACACAGCTATAGAAGAGTACATAATTGGTCCAGCCAATGAATTAACTGATGAAGAAGATCCATCTGCCAGAAAAGATCAAATTAATTTGTATGGGCCTGAACAGGGTCTATCTTGGGTTGCCAGGCCTGTGACTGGACAAAGTGCCATTGGCCTTGTTTCTCGGCTTGGAAGCATGGCAAATCAGAGTGGTTTAGTAGACCCACTAGTGAATCTATTTGGTAGCATCCATGAGAAGCTCCCAGAAACGGGAAGCATGCGAAGCACCCTTTTTCCACATTTTGGAAGTATGTTTAGTGTTGGGGGAAATCAACCAAGAAATGAAGATTGGGAGGAAGAAAGCCTTGCTAGAGAAGGTGAAGATTATGTATCTGATGCTGCTGCTGGTGATTCAGATGACAATTTGCAGAGTCCATTGATTTCGCGTCAAACAACAAGTATGGACAAGGACATGGGTCCTCCTCCCCATGGTAGCCTTGTTAGCATGAGACAAGGTAGTCTTTTGCAAGGAAATGCTGGAGAAACCACTGGTACTGGGATTGGTGGTGGTTGGCAGCTAGCATGGAAATGGTCTGAAAGAGAAGGCCCAGATGGAAAGAAGGAAGGTGGTTTTAAAAGAATATATTTACACCAAGAGGGTGCTCTTGAATCTAGGCGTGGATCTCTGGTTTCACTACCTGGTGGTGATGTGGCAGCAGCTGGTGAAATTGTTCAAGCTGCTGCTCTGGTGAGTCAGCCAGCCCTTTATAACAAGGAGCTTATGAATCAGCAGCCAGTTGGACCAGCTATGGTTCACCCATCTGAAACAGCTTCAAAAGGGCCAAGTTGGAGTGATCTTTTTGAACCTGGGGTGAAGCATGCATTGATTGTAGGGGTGGGGATTCAAATTCTCCAGCAGGTAATAATAATGCGGTGTCCACTCTTTTATTCGTTTGTATTATTGTGATCCTGTCACTAAGTTGGATTTTATCCTTCACATGTTTACAAATCATATGAATCCCATATGTATATACTCATTAAGGCAAACACCTACCAAGGCATTAGCTCCTTGCCTGTGAACGCTTCAGGCAAGGCCTGTTTAGTGTGATGCTCTCCTTTGTTGCCTAATTGAGCCCCTCTAAGAGTTGCACGGTGATGATGCTAAGGCAAGCGTTATAGCAAGCTCTCCATTTTTCTTTGTTGTGACTAAAAGGAAAGTAGGAAAATACTAAAAGCCCTACATGAAATGTTGTTAGATTTGAAGTAATGAGGGGTAAACTGGTTATTTGATGTACAGAGTGGGTTGTGGCTCCTTGACCCCTGGTTTTTAACAAAAGAATTGCAGACTGGGTTCAGCCATGTATTCACAGGAGGCATCAGGGAATGTGTAAATGGTGAACACATAAATCATCAGTTCCTCTTCATATTTAACGATAATTCCATTGATGAACTTAAGAGCTTTTTATTGGTTCTATGAATTTATAGATGCCTACGGTTGTTTTATGTTGTGAAATTTTGAGCTCTTAGCTAATTTTGATTGTGTACTTCAATCTTTATGGCCTATTATCAACCTATATCTTGACCATCTATTGTTTATTTAAATTTTTTTTTCTTGAGTTGTTAATTCATTGTTGATTTTCTGTTACAATTAAAAATTGAACTATACTTTTTTTTAATTTTATTTTGTACCTATTGAGTCCTTTACTTCATTTGTGTGAGTGGTTGTTTAGTAGGATATTTATTTGAAAATTTGGCAATCATACTTGAGAGCTCTACTTTACTATGATTTTAGGGTAGTTTAATGATTTTGACTGATTTTGGGGAGTTGATTTCTTTTACAGAAGTTATGAATAAATATTAAAAGGAGTAGGTACTTACTTGTGGATCTAAGTCTTTGGAGTTTGTATTACAATTCCGAGCATAAATAATTTCATTTATTATTCTGGTTCACATCTCTTTGTTACTAGAAAGCACAGACCAAGCAGTTTCTTTCTATGTCTGCATGTCCAACGTGGATACTCCTTCAACAACATTTCCTTGTTATACTTGAAAATATATTTTGTTCTGGTTCAAAATCAAGCTACGCATCATGCACACAACTTGGTCACAGCATCATTATTTTTATTAATTGTCAGCTATTTTTCCTATTATCTCCCCCCCCCCTTCTCTCTCCTTTTTGTTGATTTACTCTTCTGTTACATTCTATGAAGCATGGCTACTTGAATTTTGGTGGGTACCAGTGTCCCATCTATGTCTGATGCTAATACCAGTGCAATATACCATATTTCTTACCCAGCAGATGTCCTTTAGTTTCGTGTTTTTTTATTTCAAAATTTGGGTGTGGCTTGGGACTGGCCCTGGTGCAGCTTTGACTTGGCTTGGATCTGAAGTTAAGAGGCTGGACACTAAATCTTCTAACTTTTTCCCAAATTGCATTATTTAAACCCTGCATCTTGATTAAGCTTGGCAGTCCAATTTCCCGATTGCACAAACCCCTATCTCACAGACCCAGTTTCACAATTCACAGCAGCTGCTTCTTCCTCATCTATGTTGTTTGTCCAACCAGCAGCTATTTCTTGGGGCTCAAGTTGTATCGCCCTGTTTGTTTAACCAGAAGAAACCTTGTTCAAACTACTGGGCAGATAGGAGGAAGAGCAGCAGCTGGCAAAAAGACTGACCTTTTTTTTTTTTTTTTGGGGGGGGGGGGAGGATAATGTTAACAGGGTGCGCTGCTGAAAGTTGTATCTATTAATAGGAGGCAGCAGCCGTGGTGTTGATAGTTTTCAGTGTATGACAGTATATTTAGGGATAATACATGGCAACATAATTTTGTTCTGTACTAATTAGTGACCAATGCATCTTTGAGTTGTAAAAATCTGATGTTTTATATGAAATTTATATTTCTTTTTTCTTCTAATGTATCCTAGATGTGTCATATCCTAATTTTTTAAAAGAATTGCTGTATCTTCGTAGGTTTCACTTCTCTCCTTTATTTATTTTTACTATTTTTACATATTTTTTTTTTAAAGTGTGTATGTGGGTTTAATAATTTTGCCTTGTTTGTGTTAGTGTTCAAGCTTCCTAGCTAGAAAGTTATGCATCACCTCCTGACTAGAAAATTTGGTTGCAGAATCTTTGTTTACAAATTAGCCTGCATATGATGAGAATCTTTCTCCCGGCATACTAAAGTTGTTGCCGTAACTGACTTTATGTTACTGATGAATAATTGTGCTTGATTATAACATACACATCTGTGAAAATTGCAGTTCTCTGGTATAAATGGGGTCCTCTACTATACACCTCAAATTCTTGAGCAGGCAGGTGTTGGGTTTCTTCTTTCAAACCTGGGTCTTGGTTCAACTTCTACATCTTTCCTTATTAGTGCTGTGACAACATTGTTGATGCTTCCTTGTATAGCTGTTGCTATGAGGCTTATGGATATCTCTGGCAGAAGGTATATATTTGCCTCTTACTATTTTCTTTTGGTATCATGGTCAAATAGAAAGAAAGATGGGTCTATAGGAAAATTTGTCACTGGAAGCTTCCATGCTAAATTACTTTATCAGCTTTTACTCTGTGTACTTTCTTTGAATCTTATGAAGTTTAGTGTAATCTAATATCAAGATGGGTTCCACTTTGTTGGTCTTAGGCAGTTCCTGTACATTCTCAGAATTTTTGCCTGTTAACGGCCGCCCTACCTTTGGACTTTCCCCCTTTTTCCCCCCCTTTTTGTACATGGCTGTATATCTAGATTTTATTTATTTATTTTGTACGTGAATGTATGTGATAATTTCTGGTCAAATAGTAGTTTGATGAAATACCGTTCCCATTTTGTGATCTCCGAATCGTTATTGTTCAGGTGGTCCTGTGGATATTAGCTTATATAAATAGGTAATTCTTATGTTAGTGTTAAATAATTTCGGAGCTCATCTTTAGATGATTGTTTTTCCCTTGGTGCAGGACTCTGCTGCTCAGCACAATCCCTGTTTTGATAGTATCACTTCTCATACTAGTACTTGGGAGTCTCATGAATTTGGGCAGTACCGTGAATGCATCAATCTCAACCATTAGCGTCATTGTCTACTTCTGCTGTTTTGTGATGGGATTTGGACCAATTCCTAATATACTTTGTGCAGAGATCTTCCCCACTCGAGTTCGTGGTCTCTGCATTGCCGTATGTGCTCTCACCTTTTGGATTGGTGACATAATTGTCACCTACACGCTCCCAGTTATGCTCAACTCTGTAGGACTTGGTGGTGTCTTCGGTATGTATGCAGTGGTGTGCCTTATAGCTTGGGTTTTTGTCTTCTTGAAGGTTCCAGAAACGAAGGGCATGCCCTTAGAAGTGATTACCGAATTCTTCTCTGTTGGAGCGAAGCAAGCTGACAATATATGACTTTGGGTTACTGATTATTAAAAATTTTGACCATACCTCTTCTATTTATGATTTTCATATCTACATTTTTTTTTTGGCCATTTCCCCCCAGTTCTCTTGTTTATTAGCATGTTTATGTTTTTCCTTTTCTATGGGTTGGAATACAAGAAGCCTTGTTTATGTAAAATTCTTCCCTTTTATTTTTTTTGGTTCATTTATCATACTCGATGTAGCTCTTGATCTCCCGATGCTTTATGCTTTAGAATGTGATTTTAAATTTTGATCAATCTACCGCTTGGGTATCTCTATCTGTATTCTATTATCTACGTCAATGTCTGTATCTATATACCAGTCTATAAAAGTAATTATAGAAGTGTGCAGGTGGCTATCTGAAAAAATATGCAACCGACTTCATTTGTTGATGCAGTCTGTCTCATCTATCATTCATGGTTAAGACATTTGTCCCTTCTTAATATATTATTATAAGCAACTAAAATATGAAAATTTTACGCGTGCTTTTATCTATTTAAATTTGTTGGTATTTTATTTCCTTTTTTTTTTTGTTGGATTATATAATTCTATGCACTATGATTGCTTTTGTTATATAGGCTTTAAATTTATTGCTGTTTGATGATTTTTCTACCTGCTCTCTAGCTAATGATTTGGTATGTGAATTCACAAAATTATCTTTATACTGTCAACGGGGATAATTTTACTAGAGAGCTATTCTTGTACGGTATTATGTCTACGACGAATAAGTCTAGACTTGTGTTATACGTAGTACTCCATGCCTTTCCAATTTTAGATTGGCTGTCACAATTAATACATATAGTAGCACAGGTATTTCTCAACTTATTAAATTAGTGACTCCCTATGTTAATTACATGGAGTCATGAAAAAACTAGTATCAAAGCATAATATAAAACATAATGGTGCATTTGTTTGAAAACACGAAGAAAAATAATTATTTACTGTTCGAGTCAATGGTACAAAACTATTAAACCCCAATAGTAAATTAGTAACTATAAAAAAGGAGTATAGATAAAGTTTTCTTTTTACCTTTTTTGCGCGAGACTTTCTACGAGTTGTTTTCACCTGCAAGTAACTAAGGATAACTAAAGTGAGTATTTTTCTATCCCTAAGTTAATTATCATTCCTTAATAGATTAAAACTTTTATTATAAGTAGTTATTATAATTAAATTGGTACAAAAAGGATTGTGGATTGAAAGTTTGTTTTGGTAAAGGAATTTAACAATTAATCATCTTGTATATGTTTTTGCGCTTGATAAACATGCATATGTGCCTTGCTTGTATATAAGTTGGCTTAGACAAATTTTATTTCCATATTAATGGTGAATGATCATGTCTTGTGTTTTGTTTAAGTCTTGGAGGCAATATGAGTTGTCACTTAGACAAAATACTAGTAGGTTAGTACAGACACAATCTGTTGGAAAAAAGAGTTAAACTTTAAACTAGCCTATAGGTGCTGAGTTCTTAAGACATACAAAGTCGAGATGAACCATATCTTGACAACATAAATTTTGTATTTGTTTCATGTATGAGAGTCAATAGTGTAATTTGCAAATTTTAGAGAAAGGCAATAGTATTATAAGAATCCTAATTCATTCATAGAAGTATTGAACTATTTTGATTTATTCATACGGTAGGTGAGAACCTAATAGCAGTGTGAATATAAAAGTATTCAAAGGTTACGTGTATGAGTAGGTAAGCCTTAATGTCAAGGCATGTTTTGATTGATAATTGGAATTAATCAGTTTGAATTATGAACCCATGGTCTAGGAAAAAGAGAGTGTAAGGTCAAGGGAAGTAAAAATGAGAATCTTGATAGGCACGTTAAATAGTCTAAGTTGTATTGGGAGTGTTGGTCATTTAACATTACTATAATTAAGTGAGGAAAATATATTATGCATGAGATGTTGAGTATGGTTCTTCTTTTAGCAATAGTTATGGGTTAACAAGTCACTATTATTGATATAGAAATCGGTGCAAATTAGTATGCATGGATAAAGACCCTCTTTATATGAGGCTAGTTTGATTAAAAAAACTTGAAATTCTAAAACATAATGAGATGTAAAACTTCAATCAGGAAAGATGAGGTCTTTAGGAGTGTGAACTTTGCTTGAGTATAAGCAAAAATATGGTGAAATAAAATAATGGTTAGATAAGTACAAGTTACACTAGAATTCAATGAGTTATCTAGTTTGTTCAAAGAGTTATGTTAGTTGGACATTTGATTATATCACAACTTAGGTTAACCTTGTAATTTTTTAATGGCTTAGCACTAGGTTGATATTCATATAGTATTGTGTGAATAAGTTGGAATGGTCAACAAACTTATGAATAAAAGTAGAGTATTAAGAAATAGAGCTATTAGTGTTACCCTCTGAGCAAATATAGTCGACTATGCTTGGCTAAAGTTGTTTTCTAGGTTCATGTAGTTAACTATATAAATGCTAGACTTGCTTTCTAGACACCTATAATTGATTATATAGTTGATTGTGATCCTATTCCTATATACCACTATAGGGTTTATGAATCAAAAGGATCTTGTACCAGCATATTTGTATGGAATGATGTTGGATAACAATAAATATGAAAAATGATGATGAAAAGAGTTAGTAAAGGTTATTAGACAAGTATAAGAAAAGAGTATCTTGGTGTGATGGAACCTTGAAGGTCTTTAAATTTATGTCTTGATTGAAAAGGGAGATGTAGTATAGTTTTACTTGTGAATACATATAAGAACATACGTAGAACTATATAAGAAGAGATTTAAAGTGATATAATGCTAATGTGGCATTGTCACGACTCGAACCCTATTATAATCAGCTAGATCTTGTTATTTGGTTTTCACTAGCCTTGACACTAACAACATTAATTCTACACCATTTCATTATCAAATTTTATAGAAAAAAAGATAGAGTTTCTCTTATTTTTAAGTACTCTCCAAGGGTCACACACTTTATATTTAATCTTATTTTACATATAGCTTATTAATAGCACAAAAACATACACATAGGTAAATAATTTGATACATCAAATCTATGTACATTATAATTTCTATATCTCTAATTTCCTAATTTAGTTCTGACAAAATTTCCAACTATCAAGCTCCTTTTGGATTACCTTGGACTTTAACTTAAACTACAAAACTTGATGTCCTTAAGTTGAATCCTAAAATGTTTAAAAGCAAAAGGGGTGAGTTTTATAAAACTTAGTAAATGTATAATTATCTAAACTTAATTAAATAGAAACATTTAAACACAATATAAAATAAAATCAAGAACATTAACAAAAATATTGCCATGAAACTCATGCTTATCAACCAATCAACTAAAAATTAAGTCCTAATTATATTCATGAAAAATCTCTATTTGTTAGCACATAAAGGCACAATTGTCATAAATCAAATACATAAGAACAATAATGAAAGTGTTAGCTAACTAATTAATAGTTATCCACCTTGTGCCTTCAGGTATTTATTAGTCACAATCCCAATCTAATCCTTCCCAGTATGTATCAGTCACAATCCTAATCTTATCCTTCTTGATATTTATCAATACCTCCCTTTATATCAATCATAATCATATGATCTAGATCTGGTATCGTATATCAATATTTCATCATATCATCACATCGTATCACAATATCATTTCCACATTAAGCAACTAATTCATTTCAAATATAATTGTAACAATATAATTAATCAATCAATCAAGAATTTAGCAAATTTACAAAAACATTCTTAATCACAATATTCAAGATTTTTAGCACACTCATGCATCAGTACAAACATAGTCAAAATGTCAATCACAAGCATAACCACATACTTTAATAATTGCACATTTATATATGATTAAACAACAACTAATATGATGCTTCCACTACATCATTCCTAAAGAGACAAACATAGTCATTAGCAAGAAATAAATGGGGCTCTTAGAGTTCTATTAAGCACTACATTACTTAACATAACAAGTAATTATTAATAAATCATTTATCTTATATTTATACACACGATGGAGACTAGTTTTATTCATTAAATTTGCACTTATACAATATAATGATATTTATATGAAATAAATAAGAAATATGACATTTAAGAAAATATTGTGAAGGACAGTTATACACTCATCTAGTACCACTTACGCTTCCTAAGAGATTCTATAATACCTATACTTATCATTTTCCCTTCTTTTTCCTATTCAATAGTTTATAAGGATAAATTATAAATAATTTGATATTACTTATTTTCTCACCAAGGATTTATTATTTTGTAATTCCTTACATTTACTCTCTAATATTTATAATTTTACTTCAATTAAACCAAATTCCATATTTTAAAGGCTTTCCTAAATTAAATTTAGTTCACTTAAGTATTAAAGTATGATGTTCTAAAAAAGCTTTAATCAATTCATTTGATAAAACTATACACTTAACATTTAATATTTTTAACTTTGTTTTAGTAACATTACCAAATCACATATTTCATATAATTAAAGGTTGTTGTAAATCAAATCCAAATCTTTTAAAATATTAGAATATAATACTATAAGATTATCCTAATCATATTACTCTAGCAATATACAACATAACAATCCTATTTTGCAAAAGCATCATTATAGATTTCAAAGCATGCATAAAATTGGATTTTTTTTATCAACTTCAAACACCCCAAAAATATTAAAATTGATGATACAAAAAGGTTCTAATCATGCTATTTAGTCATCTTATAATATAAATTCTCTATTTTTTAAAAAATATTACAAATATTTTAAAACACCCTAAAATGGTTTTTTTTTTTTTTAATTGAGGCTCTAATCACCACAAGAAAATGGAGTTCTATAATCTAAATAAATTTTCCTATATTCCTTATGGTTGGTTAAAGCTCAATAGCAGTGAAGCACTATTGAAACTCAAGTACAATAATGAAAGCAGTAACTTTGCTTAGTGCTACTTCAGGTTGCAACCTCCTAACTTCCTTTTAATGCTAAAAGTAGCTAACCAATTCTTAACAAAATAACAAGTGTTATGGTAGACACAAGCAAAAAAAAAAGCAACCTAAGATAAGAGATATTTATATGGAAGTGAGAGAAACAAAATAAGAGGAAATAAAGAATATGTAGAGAGAGCAAGGGTTCCATCCTTTTAATTTAGAAAAGTAAGTTAAAGGCTTTAATTTGGTATGTTGGTGTCTTGTGAGCTCTCTCCCGAGATGAAATCCTAACCCTTGATTGTGCATAAAAATAAAAAAAAGATGGAAGAGAGTGAAATAATGCAACTTAAGTATAGCATTTATTCATAAAATTCATTCCTAGCCACTCAAAATAAATTAATAAGCTTAAGGATTCAAAAGTAGATATTTCAAGGTTTTTTAAACATTAAGAGACATATATTTTCCTTCAAAATTTTTTACACTCAGAATTTATGAAAATTTTCTAACTTATAAGAATATCACTATAATAATTATTTAAATAGATTTTAGAACAAAACCTTGACCAATTAAATATAATTTAATTACCTTCCTTAATTTAAAAGAAATATTTTAATGTATTTAAAATAATAAAAATTTATAATATGACTTTAAAGAATTACAGGCATAAAGCCTTGATATCCAATTTTAAGATTTTATTTGCGAAGATGAATCACTTATGGCCTTTGTTTCTGATTGTGTAGAGAAAAGGTTAGATGTAATTTAATTTATTCATGGCAAATTAGACCTAATGTCTTAGACTACTAATCTAAAATTAAAAAGATGAATCATATATGACTTGTAAAATTGTAAGTACTAGGTGTGGGTATTCATACTTTGAAATTTGAAATATTTGGTTAGATATCATTGTTATGACATCCTTGTTCAATTTATAAATGCTATTTAACATTAGGTGTGGTTTTCACATGGCATAAAGATTTAAACAATTTATTTTAAATCAATGTATTAGTTAAAAGGTCCTTCTATGCAGTGATAAGAATCTTATATTTCAAGAAAACATAAGAAGGAATTTTAAAAAGCCCTAAGGCAATGATTAATTAAGTGATATATGAATTAAGGGATCTTCTGTCAAAGGGATTTGGGGAATAGACAATGAATGCAATTAAATAGGAATTAACTAATTATAAAGAACTTAAGGCAGTTGAATCAGAAAAATTCTAATTATTTAGTTTAAAAAGAATAAGTCAGATGATGAAAGGTTTATTAGGTAGCAAAATTTCAAGAAGAAAGGGCATTAGGTGACTTCTGCTAAAATTTATTTTGGCATGGAAAATTAATAAATGACATAAAGATAAATTTAAGTTAAATAGCTCAAGCACAATTAAGTTATAATTTGGGCAAGTAAACAGAGTTAAAAGGTTTAGCCTTTAAAGCTTGAATCGACAAGGTAGCATCAAATAATATTATGTAATTTATGAATCTTTATTGTAGTGAATTAGATGTTAAGTATCATAAATATTCTTTCAGCTTAGAGCCCTAGGAATTTAATTAAGATAAGATCATTTCACCAAAGTAGCACCTAACAATAGAACTAACTAGATATAAATTAAAGTTTGTGTAATGTGGTTGTGCTAAACTCAAAATCCTATAGAGAAAAACCCTAGCTTTTAAATTTATGCAATATTTAAAAGTTCTAAACCTATGGCAAGAGCTAATAATTCTATTCTATATTAGTCATTATTATGCATGTATATTGCCCATTTATCCATATACTTGCATTACAACATTTAAGGGTGAAATTTATATTAATATGAAATTATTATAAGAATATTGTGATTTAATGAACTCAACTGTCTATGCTAGAAATGATTATGTGTATTGAATTAGGTGGATGAATGATGTATGAAAACAATGTTTGAATTTTATTAACATTACCTTTTTATGTGTGTATGTCCATATTGGGACACGAAATGAAATTATACGAGTTATGTATAAACTACAACTTGATGGCACTTATATATAAGGAAAGTGGGATTATGCTAAAACTTGTATTTATATACTCTAAACTAAATGAGCTTGAATATCTATGAATCACTATGAAAACCATGTAATAATGTTGTGATAACAAATAATTGTGTTGTGTACATTTATATGTTTAGATGATAAATTTAGGATATGATTTGCCTTACTTAATGAATGAGCTTAAATGCTTATGAATTACCACAAAAGTTAATAATAGGAAAGGTGATATTTAAATGTTTTATGATAAACTTTATGATTATGTATGGTGAAATGTAAAATATTTCTATTGAAAAAAATAAAAAGAAAAGAAACCTTGAAAGTTCTTTAAATTAGACTCATTTAAAGCTTAGTTTGTAAAACCAAGTAGTTAGTATTAAAGTTTAACCCACTTTGGATCCTAATAAATAATGTGATGGTATTTCTCCAAAGGTGAATAAGAGCATAGATAATTGAAATCATGCCTTAGTACTAAATGGTTATAAGATTTTAACCTGTCATCCATAGAACGTTAAATTGATATACTCATTGCCAAGTTAGAGATAGGTCATAGTCCTCATCATTGGTATATATAGGCTTAAATTGTTTGGGAGTTATATTCTTTTGTAAAAGTACTTAATAAGCATAAAAATCTTGTTGAAAGAACCTAATCTAGTAATACAAATTTGGTTATAGGTTAGAAGAGAACATGAATTAGTAAACTATTTAAGAACTAGGTTTTAGAGGCTAGACTATTGTACAATGAGCCTAGGAATGCTAATATCGTATTAAACCTAGATGTCTATGTAATGATGATAATAGTAGCACATGACTAACTTGGTATGAAAATTACATATACATATTTTAACTATCAACCTTGCCATCAATATGTCACAACCCAATTCTTGGGTATTGTGACTGGTATAAAGACACTTAATTAGTATTATTATACTAACCAATTGTTCTTATAAGCCTTTAAGACATTTAAAACTCACTTTATTTCTTAACTCTACTAAAAGTAAAAATAAATATTGATAGAAAGCAAAACTAGTTGCTTTTGTAATTGGAAATTCAAAATATAATTTACATGCATCAAAGTATATATACTAGAGTAAATAAAAGCTTGTAAACAAGTACTTTAAGAAAAACCTCTAACTAGACCCATCTTGTTTTCATTTAGTATTTTCCTCGGGATCAAACTCAATAGATAAGGAAGAAAGAAGATCTAGCATATTAATAGAACTAAAACTACTAAATATATCCTCCTATGAATGGTTTGGTAAAACATGATTGATTATAAAGAATTTAACTCGGAATTTAGCTTTCTAAGTTTTATAGTATAATCAATCCAAAGACTCATTGCTGTCATATGGAATCTATAACGAAATGTGACTTGGAAAGTCCCCTAAGGAGATAGGATGGTCTTAATGTAGATGTTAATCATGCCTTTATGATCCATAATAAGAATTTGTGAATGACAATCCAATAATAACAAGGGTAAGTATTAAAATACTTAATGAATGGCCACCATTCTCCTTTCTTAAAAGGTTTTCACCGTGATCAATCAAACATAAATATAATAGTATAAAAATATAAAATAATGAATGATTAAAGCTCTTATGTAAATTATTTATAGAATATATCAAAAGAATAATAGTAGTTAGTACATAGGTTTCTCTTAATATCTTTGGTCTAACCTTACCCACCATCTTGGGCATAAGGCCACCAGCCTTATCCCTCCAACCTTTACTACTTTTCTCCTTTTCTGCAAAGGATGGATATCTCTCTCTATAAATTAAATTTAATATGAGAAATATTAAGATGCCAACCATAGTATTAATTATTGATTCCATTCATTTCATAAGATATGGTTAAAATACTAACTATATCATAAAATTTTACCATTTTTATACATATTCAAATTTCATCATCATATGACATTATATATAAGGTTGATGCACAACGTTTCCATTCAACATGC
The DNA here is from genome assembly GCA_020226215.1 of Sindora glabra. Classification (NCBI taxonomy): domain Eukaryota; kingdom Viridiplantae; phylum Streptophyta; class Magnoliopsida; order Fabales; family Fabaceae; genus Sindora; species Sindora glabra. The sequence continues at coordinate 108,988,374 of CM035227.1, read as the reverse complement.
TAATAACATGTAATTCCTTAAAATAGCTAGCAGTTCACAACTCAAGCATTATCAATGTATTATAAATTTTAATTACATGGAACATTTATTAATAAGAAGTAGCAAATATTATACATGTTAGATAGTAGTAATTCTTCTATGGTTTGGTGCCTTTTGGGCTCCTAAATTAATTTAAATTTTTACTTAAATTTTATCTTATACTTCTATCACAGTAATACACATTAAACATTAATTTTCTTAAAATTTTCTAGCCTTTGGGTAATATTCACATAGTACTAAAGTAGGAAATTTCAAAACAAGACAACATGTGAGTAATTGGAATAAAAGTCTCTTTTCAATATTCAAATCACTTCCAATCATCACCAAAATTTCATACAACATCCCTAACATGTTAGATGCCAAAAAACTTTCAAAATTTGCCAATTTTGGGTAGTTTTTGGAGTTATTAAGGAAAAGGGCCTTTTAAGCATTCAAATTAAATCCAATTACTACCAAATTTCTATGCAAAATTATTAATATGTTAATAATCAAACAATATTAATTATTTTAGTTTTTCTCAATCAAATTGTGGCACAAACAGCACCAAACTTTAATATATAGAATTTAGAATTTTTTTTTGAACTTTTATAATCAAAGTTTATACAAATGCACTTTTGATAACTTTAAAATTTTTGAAAAATTTTTAATTTTGTCTACACCTATCCTAACATTATTTGTAATATTTGAACACTAAAAATTAAAATTTTAATGATTTCTAATCCTTTTTTTTATAGAGTAATAGAAGCATTCCATAATTCTCCTTTAAAAGTTTTGCTTTTAAATTCAACATAAACCTATTATCATCTCTTAAGGGAAAACTTGATGAATCTTCTATTAATATTAGCACTATTATATCAACATCATACCATCCTATTAACATCTATACAATATTAAAATCAAATTATATAGCACCCTAACTCACTAAACACCTATAGTAGCATAGACTACCATAATCTTCTCTTTTTATAGGAAAAACTTAAAGAAACATGAGATAATTTCCACTTAAGTCAAATCCTTAATTCTTTAACATTTCAAATGCCCCACAAAGTAGCAACTTCATTACAATAAACCAAGTTTTATGAATTTTGAAAAGAAGATTTTCATAAAATTTGAAGAAAATGGAAGAAAATCTAGATTACCTTACAAGAATTTAATAAAACTAATTGAAAAACATCTTCAAATTTACTAAAGAGTTAAATCCTTAGTAGAGAATAAAAGTGTCTAGCAGTTAAGTATTAACGATTTAAATATAAAAATTAAATTGAACCATTCATAATGCTTTCATTTGTTAAATAAAGCTAACATGCTACAAATCAATAATTTCAAATACAGTCGAGTTCGAATAGGTTACCTTGAATGTTTAGGTTATCCAAGAAAAAAAATGAAAGATGAATCTTTTAGTTAGGTTTTCATGAAATGATTGTAGAATTTCTTAATGACAATGAAAAGTTTAACAAAGCAAAGATTAGGATTGAACTTGCTTTTGATTTTTAAGGTTATACCACTTTCCTTAACTCAGAGTCTCCCATTGTCCTTAATGGAAGTTGGGGCGCCACAAATTCGAGGATAGATTTTGAAAATGCTACACTGCAACACCATTTAATCATTGTTGAATGAGATAGCTAATTAAAAATAACAAAGAAAAGTATGAGATTTTTCTGATGACAACTTAGGCAATGGAGGGAGAGAGATTTTACTAGAAAAGCACCCTAAATGTAATTTCTTGACCAGAAAATATATAAAGTTGTGATTTTTCCTTGTAGGTTTCTCATCTATTCTCCGATTTATGGCAATGAAAGAGAAATTGACTAGAAAAGCATTTTCAGAGAATTTTACGATCTAAAAAGAAAAAAAAAGTTATTTTAACTTTGAAATCATTTTGTTTCTTCCACGATCTCTCTAATTTAGTGGCATGCAAAGGGGAAGATAAAAATATATAAAGGATGCCTTTAAATATGAATGGAGGAGGCTCAAAATTGCTTTTTTTCAGATAAAAAGGGGAAAACCTTAGCATGGTTGCAACCAATGTTTTTAAAAAGCACAAGGAGAGTGATTTCACATAGATACACTAGTCACCTCGCCAAGTTAAGGGCTTAACACTTGAAACCTAACTAAAATGCTGAAAACATCACTACCCCTATGTGCATTTAATTTTACAAGAAACCCACTCTCGAGGAATGAGGAAGAAAACAAAATAGAGTTTCTAATGTCTGAAGATGGGAAATGAAGCACATGGGAAAAAAAAAGGTTATTATAATACAAAAGTAATATAGAAATTCAACAATATTGTGCAAAACATCTTTCACTTCCACACGTTATCGTTTAATGTAGTCCACACATTATCATTTACTGTCAATATTTTGAACTCAAATAGTAGGCCAACTAAATACACAAAGAAATTTTATATTTTATGTTTAATTTGCTCGACTACAATTTATAGTGATCATTATCTATGCTTTCTGATTAAACTATTTAAAAATAATTTTTAATATTTTTACTATCTGTGATAAATCATTTAATATTTTAAACCATATTATTTCATCATTATTAAGTACGAGTCGATCGGTTATTTATGAATTTCTAATTTTTGCCCACCCCTAGTAGAAAAGCTTTAAGAGCTTACAATTTTAGGGTTTATAGTTAAATCCTTGGTAGAGAAGCTTATAATTTTAAGCTAAGAAATGAGCAAAATTTTTGTACAAAAATAAGCTAAAAGAATTTTATATCAAGCCTAGTTCTAAAGCTTCCATTATAAGCTTCCTATCATTATCTTTCTGTAAAAATTTTGTTACTAATTCTAGTACATAGGAGCACAATTTTTTAGCTTAAAATCAGAATATTTTCTTTTTAAATCCAATAAAATTTAGCTAAATAAAATGTCTAGAAATAATTGCTAACAAGTGCTTTTAGCTTTTGATGTTTTTACTAACTTGTCATTAGCTTCTCTTACAAGATTGAGCCATATTTGGGTTTCATTTTTTTTAACTTTTGGATTAGATTTAGACCTAAGAAATTAAACCATATTAACCTAAATAAGTTAAAATGATTTATTTCAATTTTGAGACTAATTTCTAGTTTTTTAAGTTACTTAAGTCATTTTTAAGCTACCTAGATTTCTAATTTTCTATTGAGCCTTTACATAATTTTTTTCTAAAATTAGTGATAAGATTTTTATGATATTTTGACTCATACTAATGCTTAATATAATTTCCACAAAAATTCTAAATAGGTTTACCGTCAAACTATTTTTATAATTTACTCAAACTTTACCTAATTACCTTATTGAGTTTCTATTATGGTGGTTTTTATTCCAATTTTCTTCTTAGACTTTCTTACTTTATTAAAGTATTACATAATAGCTATTAAATTTAATTGTGTAGTGCATGAATTCAATGTCAATAACCTACAAATAAGAATTTAGGATTTGTAGAATAACCAAGGAATAGTAAAAGAAGTAAGGGAAGGTTGGTTACAAAAATAAGGAAAGTACTGGATCATCAAGGCTGAACTGATTGCTTATAAATTTTGAGGATTAAGGATTGATGCAAATCTTATATCCAAAGTAAGTTAATAGAATGTATTAAATGACTACCATATAGAGTACCCCTGGAATTTGAGGATGAATTCTTTAGAAGGGGAGTACTATTACACTCTTAAAGTTTAAATTATTAAATATTTATTTACTAGTAATATCATCCTTAGAATTTGTAAATTTTATATTGTGAGAGATATGATTAATTGTTAACTATTATGTTAGAAATCCAAAGCAAGGATTTTATAGGTAATGAATAAGCCTTGATTGGGAGATTGTGAACAATATATCAATGAAAGAGAACTTGTTTAATTTAACAAGTTATGAATAGAATTATAGAACTCTAAGGTAAGTAAAAATAAATTATTGGAATTAGGTTTAGAAAGAAAAATGTGAAGGGGATTAGTTAAGAGAAAATACCTTGAATAAAAGAATTAAGAATTATAAATGATTAAAATTGAGAATGCAAGTGTGAAAGAAATTAAGGATAAAAGGACAAAAATATTCTTACCTCTTTAAAAGCCAAAAATCAACCCCTAACCCTCCATTTTCATTTCATTACACACCCTAACACCTTTTTTCCACTTTTTACATCTCTTTCTTCCTCTCATCCATAATTTCTTTTCAATCAAGCAGCTAAAGAGTAAATTTTCATTAAATTCTTCCCACAAACTAGGTAAGCTCTCTATAGCAACTAGAATCTTTATAGTTTTCTTTAGATTTAAAGGATTTTATGGAATTGATGAAAAGAGGGAAATATGTCTTAATGAAGAATCCTTGAGATTTTGGTTGATTAAGGCTAAAAAACTTCAAATTTGACTTCCAAATTCCTTCTTCATACTAAATCCGTAAATATCCTAACATTATTTTGAAGATTAAAATGGTTTTGTTTGGTTTAGGTTAAATTTTTTATTTTTATTTGATTATGTGAGAAAATGAAATGATTTATATGTTTGGTTTGATTTTAATGTTAGAAATGGCAATAATGTTGCATTTATGATATGCATTCATGATTTAGTAAGTAATAAATGAGTTAAGATTGTATTTAATATCACTTGAACAATGAATTTCCAAAGAAAATGTAAAAATTGAAATTTCATATATAAATATGTTCTAAATTCAATTCTTCACTTTTAAAATCATAAATTGTATTATGAATTGCCTCTTGAAATAATTCCTCCAGTTTAGTTTGATATTTTTATGTTGTAACTAAATACAATTGATCATTTAATACATGTTTAACCATAGGATTGATATGTGAACATATTATTAAGGATTTTCACCTTTTTCAAGCATGTGTGTGGCTATTATATCATGAATAATGTTTTGTAAACTATTTAAGCATTAATTATGAATGAGATAACTAGAATCCTAACTTAAAGGCCATACAAGAAAGGTATAGAGTTGATATGGTGAATGACTTATATATATTGTGATTACACTAGAAATATGATATGATTGACATGCATTTTATGAATAGAATTGAATTAATTATTTAGTTTAACTTATAATTATGCAAAAAAGGCATAAGTGATTGTAAATTTTAAATACATGAATCGATTATTGAATTACATGGATTGAAATGCTTGTTGAGGAACTTATGCTATTATGATAAAGTGAATGAATGTGTTGAATGAGAATAATAAGTTGGGACAAATTATACCATGATATAAATTGTGCCATGATGGGAAAATAATGAATTTGTATGCCCTATGATTTATGTGTAAGTTTGTGAAGGAATAAGTTAATTTTAAAGAAATAAGGATGGAGTTTATGAAGGGATAAGGTTGTTTTAAGAATCATAAGAAGATTTACATATTTTTCTTTTGTTCCCTCATTATTTTATAATATTATTATCTGATGGTTAAATGTCTCAAATTGTAAAGATATATGTAACTACCTTGTGAAGGCACTTCTTCTTTACAAATTATATTGAAAGTAGATGAAGAAAAAATAATAAATAAATAAATAAATGATGTGCTCATAATAATGACCTAATGTCGTATAGGTCCATTTATATTTTTCTTATTATACAGGTTATTTATCAAGAAAGCCATCTCTTCCCCTTTGGTACAGGCACAAATTTGTAATTATTAATTAAAATGAAACTCATGCATTTTAATGAATACAAATATGCATGAGTGAATTTAAGTTATTGCAATATAATTCAGACTGAATATATTTTACAAATTCCTTATTATTTATTCAATAAGTTCAAAGAATCAGTTTTACTATTCTATCTTTTTAGGGATTATTCCCTTTAGGTGTCTAATTATCATCAAATGGGATGAAAATGAGCCCACTTAAAAACTTTAGTGTCAAAATAAGCAATAGGATAGTTGGGATGATTTTAAACAATGTCTTATCTATACATTTTATGATCGAGTTTTGAACATTACATATTATTTAAAGGCATAACAAACTTACACATGAAATGTTATAGTAGTTTTGCTTTATGGAAGGTTTTATGGTAGTCACCTAGTAACTTACTATGCCAGTCACATGCCCAGGAGATAGGTCGTGACATAACAAGATAACAAACTTTCTAATCTTGTTTTTATACAATAACTGTTTATATTGTTCCATATATATTTCTTTATCTAATTCACCATTTAAGAAAGTTATTTTTACATATATTTGATGTGTTTCCACTCCCTTCAATGCAATTATTACCATTAGCATATGTATAAAGTTGATTCTTGCAACTGGTGAATAAGTGTCAAAATAATTAAGGTTATTTCTTTGGTTATAACCCTAACCATAAATCTTGCCTTATATTTGATAATTAATCCATTTGCTTTCAATTTCTTTTTGAAATTTTACTTACATTCCAAGTATTATTTCTAGAAGGTAAGTCTACCATTTCCCATGTTTGGTATAAAGTATGGATTCAATTTTACTATTAAATTGCTTCTTTCTAATAAGCAGCTTCTAATGAAGCTATAACTTCCTTAAAAGTTAAAGGTTCATTTTCCAAAAAAAAATATTTAAGAAAATCTTATATAGAATATGACCTCTTGATTACCTCTACTTATTAAATCAATGAATTCCTTTACAAAAATTGATTTGCTTCCTTTATTATAGAGAAATATGTTTTCAAATCATCCCTTGATTCTATAATTACAATAACAAGTACACTTGAATTATTTGATTTATCGATAAGAAATTAATACACACTATAATTATTCTTATAACCAATAAGTATACAATTTATGGTTTTTCAATTTCAAAATTGCCACTTTTGCTAACTACCCCTATACTTTTAAACTTTTATAACTAAGTTTGTGACTCTTCCATAACTCATGATATCTTATGAGTTTTCCAATAAGGCAACTTATAATTGGCAGAAAGCAAAGTTTCTTCCCACAAGATCTAAAGTAACTTAAAACTTATCAAAATAGCATTCATAATATCTTTTAAGGTCCTATTTTCTATTTTATGACTCAATTAGATTGGGAGGTATATGGAGTGTTAGTTTGGTGAATAATTCCATGTTAAAACAAAATTGTTCAAATGGACTATTATATTCACCTTTTATATTGCTTTATATTGCTTTAATCTTTTTTACTAAATTAATACTTAATTTTAGTTTCATAATGTGAAAAAACATTAATGGCCAAATCTTTACTTCAAAGAAACTACACATAGCAATATCATGTATAATAATCAATAAAAATAATAAAATACCTTTTATTAGCCTTAGTTTGCAAAAACTTTAAATCATGCACATCAATGTGATTTAAATCTAGAGGTTTAGTTTCCTTTTCAATAAAATGGAAAGGTTTTCTCATCGTTTTGGCTTCCACACATGATTTTTAATTCTAATTAGGATTTAATTCAAATTAAGCAATGAATTCAAGTTAATTAATATATGTATAATTGACATGAATGTTGCTATGCACTAAACTTAAATTATAACAAGTTTATTGAAAATAATGTAATATAGGATGTCAAATCAGGTTGTACCCCTAGTGATTCCTTAATTTACTCTTTTTTATGATTTACTACCAAAATGCAGAAATAGACATAAAAATATAATGCAAAAAGAAACTACAACATAATGCAACAAAATGAAAATAGTATGCTGATAGAATTCATAATGCAGTATTACGTAAAACATAAAAATAAATTTGAGGGGTTTGTAATTTGAAATTAAAATGATTATATTTAAAAAAGCAAAAGACAAAGTGAAATAGTAAGAAGGAAAACCAATCTAATGGAAAAGCTAACTTAAGGATTTGAGAACTTTAATTTAGTTTAATCATAGATTACTTGATATTTGACTTTTTTTAATTAACTTTTCAACCTTGAATTATTTGGAACCCTTACAATAATTTATGAATCCTACACAAGATAACCATCTATGATTTGATCAATTAAGATTGGCTAAATTAAGTGACTATTATAATTCATAAGCTAAATCAAAATTAATTTAAAGATCAAATTTAGTTCAATTGAGAAATCAAATTAAAAACCTCTAAATTAATCTCTCAACCTTCTATCCTTGTGTATAAAATTGTGATTAACTAACCACAATTTATCATAGAAATAAATAAGAATAAAAAATCACAAGACTGAATACTAATTATACCAAATCAATATTTAACACATGCAATTTCAAAACAATCAACACAAATAATTAGGGAAAGAGAAAAATTTTATTAAAAAAAATTAATATTACAAATTAGAATCTCATAATCTAGTAAAGAAAAGTTTTAAAATCCTTAAATCAACTTCAAGTGTTTAACCCTCTATTGATAAAGAACAAAAGCTATAAGAAGAGAAAAATATTGTCTTTCTAAATTTTATCTAAAGTATTATATGTCTAAGTGTCTCTTTATGTTCTTGCCTCTAATCTAACTTTATAACTCTAAAACCCTATTAAACTTGAAACCTATGACTCTTAAGATTACAAGAATAGAGCTTTGCTAATTTTTAGAAGTTCAAAACTTATTTTTACAAAGCAATAAATTCTAAGAGTTACAGTAACGAATTCTCATAAGTCTAATTTTTGCCTAATATAAGAGTACTAAAATAATGTAATTTTGACAAATCATAAATATAAAAGTTGTAAAGTAGGTTTTATGAAAATTTGGACACTGATTTGACATTATTTGGACCTTTGTAGTCCTATATATGGTCCAAAAATTGAAATTGGCTTAGTAAAGATAGAAATAGGACTTAGTTTCTTAGTTAATTAAGACCTTCAAGGATTTCAAATTCAGCTTCGATCAAAACATCAAAGATCTTTCTTTAAGCTTTCTAATGGTATAAATATCATCTTAATTTAACATTAAGAGCCTAAGATATAGCTAAAAACCTAAAATAGTATAAAAATCTAGCATTAACCAAATAAATTTAAAATATTATAAAATCAATCCTAAATTATAAAATAAGGTCAATTTTATGAAATTGAGCAAATGTAACATACTAAGAAATATGAAATAAGAGGAAATATATAAAAAATATTTTTCACATCAATATTATTAAAATTTACATGTCTTAATCTTTTGTACTAAATATTGGAAGATTCTAGCAAATAAAAAGGAGAACTAATATTATTATTAATAGAATTTGGTACAACAGTCATTACATTCATCTAGAAAAGCTTATCATTAAGATGGCCTTTTTTGACATGAATATACATATCATTCTTAGAACATATAAATTTGTTGGATATAAAGATTAATTTAAACTAATTCTTGCTAAGCAAAGATCTTAAAATTGAGTTCTTTTAGATTTTTGGCATATAAAACATATCATTTAGAGTGAGTTTTTTTTCCTACTTATTAACTTGAGAACCACTTTTTAGTGTCCTTACACTTTTAATGATGAAGTGTTTCTTATAAATAGTTGTTCTTCATTATTAATAATTTGATTCTTAGAAAACATCCTTCTATTAGCACATATGTGACAAGTAGCCATGGTTTCCATAAACCATTCCTTAATATTTCCTAATAAGTTACATTAAAACACCACTACTAAGAGTTTAGTTTCACTAACATCCATCAATACGTTACTTACCTCAATGACATTTACTTAGGCTTTTCCTTTTTTTAGGTTGTAGCAATCTTTACCCAACATCTGGATTTGTCATATCCATAGTGTTTCCTTACAAAGTTCTTTAAAGAAACTTATCTGACACTTTTTCCTTCTTTATTGTGCTTTCTTTTCTTATTTTTCTTAGTTTCGACTTCCACCATGTTGATATTCAATTTCATGAAATTAAAACCACTAGTCATTTTTTCTGATTCACAATTCTCATCCTTAATTCTTAGACACACTATCAAATCTTTAAGTTTTATCTTCTTACATTTGTACTTTAAATACTTCTTAAAATCTTTCTAAAATAATACTTAAAATGCTCAATTCTTAGACACGCTATCAAATTTTCAAGTTTTATATCTTTACATTTGTACTTTAAGTAATTCTTAAAATCCTTCCAAAATAGTGATAAATTTTCAATCATTACTATTACTTAGAAAGATTTGTTAAAGGATAGGCCTTTAGCATGAATATTATAGAGAATAATTTGAAGCTTTTCAACTTAAGAAAACACAGTCATATTATCCATTATCTTATAATCTAGAAAATGACTAATAATAAAATTTTTTGTGCAAATGTCTTCAATTTTCTACTTGGTATCTAAAGATTCTTAAAGCTACTCTGGTGTTTTGACAACAAAATACATATTGCACAATTATTAAGAATATAATTCCCACATCAAGGGTTAATGGCTTTTTAGTGAGATACTTAACCAAATTTAATGTAGTTAGTTAGAACACTATCATTTGTTACAAATGTTTGAAATCTACCTTATTAAATTTTGAAAACTTTTCACTAATTGTAGTGTTAATAGTACCTATAGATTAACAAATGTAAAATTTATCTCTATTACACAAATAAAAGATTATTTTCTTAATAATGAAAATAAGAAAATTAATTTTTGCATAAAAAATATTTATTACCAAATAGATATGTAACCAATTTGTACACAAATAGAAGAATTTATTGCATAATAAAATAATATGTCAATTTCATGCAACAAAAAGAAATTATAGAATAAAAAATAAAAATAATAAAATTAATCTGTTACATGAACAAAAATTATTCTATTAAACAAACAAAAATGTAATAATAATAACATTTTTTCTATAACAATAACAAAATTATAGCAACAATAATAAAATAAATAAAATCATCTTAAGATTATTACTTCTAACACATGCAGGAAATAAGAAGATCATATCGGAGTCCAATGATTTCATGTCATCTCCTTAAGATGATTTTGCTTTCTTACATAAGGCTCAAGGTTAATGAAACATTGTCTCCTAAGATATAATAAATTTTCATTTGTGACAAAAGGAGCACTCCAATCTGTCAAGACTTAATTGAATACAAGTTATGCACTTATGTACTTAAATCCTTCAATTGCTTAGTAATTTGTTATGAGTTCTATCTCTTTTTCAAGAACAATAAGGTATTTATATTATTTGTAGCCATTTGAATAGTCAACCTTTATGGCCATTCCTAATAAGCATTACTTTATGAACACTTATATTTGTGCCCAGTTGACATAACAATTTATTCTTTCAAAAAATAAATACTTTTAAGTGGGTAACTTTATAAACAATTTTTTAATTCAACTTTATATAGATTTGGTCATGTGAATATATGTAATTATTCATCTCATTGAAAAGAATGTATATACACTTGGTGTCATTTAGTCATGACCATTATGGAACCTAATTTCCTAGTTTCCTTTAGCCTAACCTACCTTCCTAACTACTTTATTGATGCATATATGAAATATTTAAGGAATATAGCTATTCTAATAAAAATGAAATGATGGAATCTTAAATATTAAAATGATTCAACAATCTAGAAAAATTAAGCTTACTTATAATCTATCCTAATTTAAGGATACATTGGCTTAACTAACTCTAAAAAAAAATAAGTTTGTGTTCCTCTTCCTTTAACTTATACAAGGTAAAGCCCAAAATATCTAACTTTATTTAAAATATCTACTATTGACTATAGCCATACATAAGGAACTTCCAAAAGCATGACTTTGTCATAGCAATGAGGAGGCTTGACTTGTGTATTTACAATTTAAAATATGAAGGATTAAGCCTAATGCTTAATGGATAAATGTCCTAGTATTTATAGAGTTTAAAGAAACAAAACTCTTACCAATTGGAATTATCCTCCTTATACTAGAATATGCATCTTTTAACACTAAAAGGACTAATCCTATTCCTCAAATTTCATAAAGAAACTAATTATTAAAGGAAAGTGGTGATAGTTGACTATATACTTAACTATGTACAACTTAAGAACAATTTCTTGGGGTATAGTTGACAATAAACCTCTAGAAAGTAAAGTGACAGAATTGTGGTCAAATATATAATTAATTCTGATCCTTCAAAAGTAGAGTCATAGTTGATTATCGAGAGGTTAAGAGCAATTCTAATAACGTGTAGTCAACTACATAATCCCCAAGAGCAACTCTTTAGAGGGCATAATTGACTATATAGTCAATTACAAAAAGTCTAAGAGAACCATACATAGTAGTAGACTATGCTTGTCTAAAAGTTGGTTCTTGCATATATAATCGATTATGTATTTAACTACCACCTAGCTTTTCTACCAAATTCAATGTGAAAGTACAATTCATATGGTAAAACCTCTAACTAAACTCATTTATTCTACCAGTAATCCCTATGAAATTATTAATACATATATATCATCTTATTCACACTTATTTCAATATCAAATAAAATTCAAACATCATAAATTAACACATCTTCTATATAACTATAAAAAACTAAAACATTCAACTTAATCTAAGCTATTTGAATACAATCTTTAAGTTAGGGCAAGGATATTAAATTACTTTAATTAGAAATGAAATTTGGAAGCTAGAATTGAGATTCGGTGGTTCCTTGATTGTATAAAGAATTTGAAGAGATATAGCTTTCCTTGAGTTTGATTAAAGAAGATGGTGAAAGAAAAAAGGAAAAAAATAAAAAGGAGGAGGTTTCCAAAAGGTGTTTGGTGTTAAAAAATGAAAGTTTGGCTTAAATAAAAGGATAAGTGAAAAATAAAGGTGAAGCAATTTCAAAAATATATCCTAAATTTTCTGCACACTCAATTATTCGCCTCTAAACACACTTAACCTTTAATCCTTTTGTTTTATCCATTTTTTCATAACTAATTTAAACAAAATCCTTATTCTAAATTCATATAAATAATTAATTATTATTTACACAAAATTCATTCCACCTCTTTTATATCAATTTATTATTTTCACTTTAAAATATTTTAGAAAATAATTTAAATTTTAAAAATTTATAACAATACTTTCCTCATTCGAAAAAATTCATCCTTGAATTCTTAGGTCTTTGCTACTTTAATGAGTCCTATATAAACAAGTTTACTAAAATCTAACATTTATGGAATAAAATTAGATATTTCTATCACATCTCTAATTCCGACTACCAAGTAGCTACCTCAAACCTATGTTATTCCTGATGGATTTTTCACAGACTCTATGTTCATAGAATGCAATTTCTAAACTTGATGATTCATAACCATAACTAGGTACTTTTCATAAAACAATTTAGAATACAATTGCAATAGCTCGCCTCAAATTGCATAAGATTCATCCTAATATGTACTTATAGAGTATGAAAACATGAAATACTAGATGCATAGCTGCAACAACTACTACATGTTTGATGATTAAGAAAGGTTCGATGAAATGAGGTGTCAATTTTTCATTTTTTTTCTAAATTGCATGACTCCTTTTATCAATGACACTTAGAGGAACACTATGTCTCCTTTTATCAATTTTTCATATCAATTTTCTCTTCCTCTAGTCTATATAAGATTTTTACTAATCTTGTGCCGTTTTCAATTGGTTTTGGATAATTCAAACTTTCTTCAAAGGTTCATTATCAAATCTAGTCCCAAGAGCTTTACCTTTCCTAGTTCAAACCATCCTATTAGGGATTTACACCTTCGTTCATAGAGAGCTTCATAAAGTACCATTTAAAAATGTACCTGACAATTGTTATTGAATGTGAACTTAATTAATGGCAAATATTTTTCCTAGCTTTCTTCAAACTTTAACATACAAGCTTTAAACATATCTTTTAGAATTATCCACTTTAATTGCCCATCCATTTATCGGTAAAAAGCTATACTAAATTATAATTGAGCCTTTAATGTTTGTTAGAATAATTACCAAAATTAGGATATGAATTGAGTACCTTGATCTAATACAATGGTAATTAAAACTCTATGCAATGGTATTATCTTATCAAGATATAGCTAGGCATACTATGCAACTAATAAAGTGGTTCTATTAGGTAAGAAATGCACAAACTTACTTAATCTATCAACAATGACTCAAATAAATTCATAGTTTTTTTGGGTCCTTGGTAACCCTATTAAAAAATTCATTGTTACATTTTCTTATTTCCATTCCAAAATTGAACATGACTATTACATTACAACTAAGGCATTGATGTCTTACTTTCATTTATTAACAAGTTAAGCATTTTACCACATAATCAAACATATCTCTCTTCATTCCTTTCTTTTCAAATTATGGTATATCTTGATCACTTTAGAATGCATGTATATGAGGAATTGTGAGCTTGGTGCAATTATTTATTCTATTCACCTAATGGAATCCAAATTCACCCTTGATAATGAGTTACCCCTCTTTCATTAGTAGTCATTCCTAATTTAGGGATCTTTGTCACATTCTTCACCATTGTTACATAATTCATATTGATCTTTTAAGCATGTTTGATTCTTTTAACAAGGACTGATTAGACTACTACTTAAGCTAACAACATTCTTTGATCTCTAAGAGGTGTTTCAATCATTTTACCCATATATGTTTAGCTTAATGCATCCATTACTACATTAGCTTTATTAAGGTAGTAAAGAATCGATCAACCATAATCACTAATAAGTTCCATCTATCTCCTTTCTCATAGATTCGAATCCTTTTACTCAAAGATATATTTCAAGCTCTTATGACTAGTGAAAATTTCATGTTTCTCAGTATAATTAATTCTTACAAATCTTCATAACAAAGATCACTCTTCCATCTCTAGAACATAAGTTAAGTAATTCTATTCTTGTCTCTTTAACTACTAAGAAGCATACACTATCACTTTGCCATATTGCATTAAAACACATTTAAGGTTAACTTTAGAAGCATCACAGGACACTATATATCATTTAGTGCCTAAAGCCAAGGCAAACATTGACATAAACATTAAGCATGACTTTAATACTACAAACTATTCTTAAATGTATCTTACCATTCAAGCTTCACCTCCTTTAGTGTCAGCTTGGTTAATAATGTAGATATCTTAGAGAAATCTTTAATAAATCTCCAGTAATATCTCATTAACACAAGGAAGCTTTAAATTTTTATAATAGATGTAGATCATAGCTAATTCTCCATAACTTCTATTGTTTAAAGGTCTACTTAAATTTATTTTTGCAATACCATGTGTCTTAGAAACTTTATGTTAGTTATCCAAAATTCACACTTGAAGAATTTGGCATACAATTAGTGTTTTTCGCAAAGTTTGCAATATAGTTCTAAGATGCTTAACACAATCTTCTTTATTTGAGTACACTAAAATGTTATATATGAAGAAAATCATGAACTTATCCAAGAAAGATTTGAATACTCGATTTTTTAAATATGTAAAGGCAATTAAGTCATTGATTAATTTAAAAGAACATGACTAGGAACTTAAAATGACTGTATAAAGTTCAAAAGGCTATTTTGGGAATATTATCCCTGAAGATCTTTAACTTATGGTAACCCATATCTAAATATATCATTGAAAAGTATTTAGCCTATTTAGCCTTTTATAGTTAGTTAGATAGGTCATCTATGCAAGGAAAGGAATACTTGTTTTTAATTGTAACATTGTCCAGCTAGCAATAATCTATTCATTGTCATAAGGATCCATACTTTTTCTTTACAAACAAAAATGAGGACTCCCAAAGCAAAGAACTTGGATAAATAAAACCCATATTTATTAAATCTTATAATTGTTTCTTCAACTTTTGTAATTTTATCAAGACCATTTGATGCAAAGGTATTTAGAAGGGTTTAGCGCTAGGCACTAGATTGATATGAAAATTTATTTCTCTATCGATTGGTAACCTAGGTAATTCCTTTGAAAACACATCATGAAATTCTTGTACCATAAGGACATTATTGATATTTGGAATTAGTTGGTTCAAATCTCAAGCCATGGCAAAATATACAATACACCCCTTTTTAGATAAGTTTTTTAGTTTTGATACTTGAAATCAAGCTAATGGTTTTTAGCAACCTATTTCCTTGAAACTAAATGGGTAGAAAACCCTCTATGAAAAAACTAGCAATCTTGTTAAAGAAGTTTACATAAGTATAATATTTAAATAACAAATCCATCTTCAAAATCACATCATAGTTAATCATATCTAGTAGAACTAGGTAAGCAAGTAACATATGATCCTAAATACATATAAGGCAAGTTTCTCTCTTGTGAGTGGCTATCAATGATTTGTTAACTAGGGTCATTACAATTAAATGCATACTTATAAGCTTTAAAGGCTTATTAAAAGTAAAAAGAAATCTTTTTGAAATAAAGGAATAAATAACGCTTGGGTCAAACAAAACTTCAGCTAGAAAATTATTAATTTTAATGGTACCTATCATTACGGCATTGGAGGCTTAGGCCTCTTGATGTGTTAATGCATAAAATCTTTCTTAACTTTCACTAAATGCTCTTTCCTAGTTGCTCGCATTTAAGCTCTTTGTAAGCAGTGGTTAATTTCTTATGAAAGTTATAGGTGGAAAAGCCAGAGCATTACACTAAGACCGAATCACTAATACTTTGGTTAGAGATATTTTCAAGACAATCTTTAGCTTTTGTTGAATCTAGCCATATTTAAAACATATAATAGGATTTTAGTTACAAAGCCCTCAATGTTTGTTGCTACACTAGACACATCTTGGTAGTTCTCTTTTAAAAATGCTTTTATTAAAGCCTATTGAAACATTTAGGAAAAAATGATGGCTTATTGGTTTCTTCCTATGGGTAAAGTATTTAATATGCTTTTAGGTAAGCTAGCTTCATGAATGATTTACTCCTTTAACCTATTGGAGCACTCTGAAAAGGCATTCCTTTTACACTAAACATAACATTAGGCCCTTTTGATTGACTCCATTTTATGTTTCCTATTCTTTCTTTTTCTTTATCCTAAACTCAAACCTTAGTACTTTGTTCAAAGCTTATTGATAAGTTATAGCATCATTTATGTGGATCCATTCAAAATAAAAATTATGTAAACTTTGTATAAATATTTTAACATTAGCTCTTTTAATATAGATAAAGTATGTTACAAAACTAGATAATCTTCAAATATTCAAATTCATGGACTTTAGCTTGTTACACATTAAAGGGCAAAAGATGGTTAATAAAATTCTCTAGGAAAGTTGGCCAAGTTCTATGATATAAGCGTGAAGCCTTATTTTCTCTAGCACTAATGAATTAGTAGTATGCCATATCATCCAATTAGTAATCCATAAGCTTAATTAGCAATGATTCTAGGCTTTATATCATCTTGCTAAACCGATTAATCTAATCTAGAAATTTATAAAGATTCACTATTGGATCAATACCAAAATACCTAGGTGGTTTTACTTTTAAAAACTTATAGACTGTGCAAAATTTAATTTCAACACATTTAATTTCAAGTGGAATATGCTCTTGGTTACACTCCTTATCATGATAATGATCCCTATTATGGTCATCTTAGTTCCAACATTGATCCTTCACTACAACATTTTTAGTATACAACAACATTAAAAAAACATTGCTATAACCCTAAAAACTATTGTTGAATTTGAGAATGATTTTTGAGATGTTACATCTACGAGCATTGCTTGTTCTTTTTAAGCAATGATTTTTTTAATATTATAAGCAATAGTTTTTGAAATTGTCGCTTGAAATATATTAAGCAATGGTTTTCATAAGATTATTGGCAATGTTAAAAAATTGTTGTCTAAATATAATATGTAACAATTTTTATAAAATATTGGCAACAAGAAGAAATTGTCACCTAATTATATAAGCAATAGAAAATGTTGTTGCCTAAAATATAATAAGAAATAGGTAAAAACCGTTACTTACAATGTAATAAGCAATGATTTTTTACTATTGTAAAAGATATTATAAGCAATAATTAGAAAGTGTTGTTGAAAGAACTATAGTTAACATGTTAAAACCATTACTTATAATTTGATAAGCAATGATTTTTTGCTGTTACTAATAAGCATGATTTTGTATTACTAATATTTAGAAGTAACATTTTTCTGGCCATTTTTATACCTATTTTAAATCTAATTTGATGCATGTATAAATAAGGAAAAGTAAACATTCATTTCATTAAAAACCAAACCAAATGTGTACATTGTTTCCAAATTTCCTAAAATATTCACTTAATAAATAATATTCAAAATGCAAACTTGAATGACATAAAAACATATCCTACTAAAAACTTAACTTCATACAGAATTTAATATAAAAAATATTTCATTCTTTAAGTTATCCATATGTATTTGCAAGCATATCCTTACCTTTCTTAACAGTTTTTAACAAGTGAACCTCTTCTTTGTTTAAAATACCACAATGCGTGAGGCCATGTGTATTTTAAGGATCCAACCTAATAGCCTCAGTAAAACTAATAAAAATAAGCCTTCTCATTATTCTATATCTATAAGCATATCCATATCTCAGTCAGAGCTTCCACATTAGCACTATCATTCTCCAATACACACTAATAGTAAGCAAGAGCATCACTAAACTCATTCCTATAAATGTAGGATACTAACATAAGAAAGACTATCCTTCCTTTTACATGTATTATGTGCTAAATTAATATCACTATAAGAGCTATTAGAACTAATAAGAAATTATAAAAAAATTTCAAAAAACCATTATCTCTTACGGGTTCCTTCTCTCTTGCTTATTCCCATTATTACTTTCGATCCATATTATAATAGATTAATCATCTAAACTCAATGAAAAATTATTAACTAAAAGTTCTAAATTTTCATCTTAAACCATGAGTAAAAGAACTTAAATTTTAATAAATTTCAATTTATATTGAAAAAAATGCTAATAATCTTATGCCTAAAGTTTGACAACATCATATCTAGAAACTTGAAGAAAAAAACCAATCACCCATCATAAACAATAGTTACAAATCAAAATAAACATTATTACTTACTTGTCTTTTGAATTCATCCAAGGCATTAACAAAAAAATCTTGATCCAAAAACTCCTTCATTGTAAGTGGAACTGCAATTATACTACTTAAATAGCACATATCTGAGATTAGGAAAAAGAACATTCAATGGATAGTTAAATTAAAAGATAATTCCATGAACTATGTGCAAGTATTTTGATTGAAAAACAAACTTACCTTGAATTTATCATTAAGTCTATCAGGATCCTGACCATAATTAACTAGCTTAGAAGAAGCCATTGATGTTATAACTAAATGTCCTGTGTAGCCTTCAAATAATTCACTTCCAAAAAGCAACAAAGATAGCCATTAGGTCAAGCATTATTTCTTTGCAAGATAAGCTAATAGTTTTAAACATCTCCAAGAAAAAAGGTCTATTTGATAGTCTTTTATCTCATTGTCTTTACAGCATACCCATAGCCAAGTGCAAAAGCTATACAAGTAGCAGCATATAACATCATAACTTTCATTGCTAATAATAAAATCCATAGTATAATCACAACATGGAGTAGGACACCATTTTGTTTGAAATATAATTAAGACACTCATATTTAAAAAATTAACAAGCTTAATTTTGCTCTTTAATACAAATTTATCTTTGAAAAGTTTTTAAAAAATAGTATCCCAAATGTAAATGAGATGCAAAATTATATACATCAATTTCATAATTAGAGTAAATATACTATACCTATAAATTAATAATTATTTAAAGATATAAATTCATAGATTAAAATATAAGCATAACAATTAAAGATCGTATGACAAAATAGCCATAGAAAAGTGCTAACAATAAATATCTATTAGAGGTGGGAAACAAATTAAAAATTATGAATTTGTTATTACATGGAAAAAATGACAATTGATCTGTTACAAAGGAAACCAAGGAATTTTATATCTATTTTCAAGCATATAAATATGAAGAGCATTCAATCATTTACTAAAAAATCTCACAGAATTAGAAGATTTATTTTATACACTCCTTGTGAAAGAGATAATAACATATATTTACAATAAAAGATAAAATACTTGTCAAAAAAATGTTTAGGTGATAGGACAATAAATAGAGATCTAACTAATAGAAGAAAATCAACTAGTTTATTTATAGAAGATACTAAAATATCTAGCTTATCCAATGTACTAAACATCAAATAGTTATTCCAATAAGTCTTAGTTTCCATGGACAAACAAAGAATAATACTAGAAAAGAAGATAATCCACTGATGATTCAATAGTAAATTATTTTATCATCGTTCTCCCTCTTAGCCAATGTTTGTCCTTACTTTTATGAAAAACAAATAAAAATACCTTTCTCCAAAAAGTAGCAAACAAACAAAATTATAGCATATAATGCAATAAGAGAATAGTCATGTGCATAATGCATTAACATTAATCACTAGAAAGAACTAAGACATGTAAGATAACAATAAAAAAAGCAAACAACTCCTACTAGTGGCAATAAAATCATAAATTGTCAAAGCACTAACCAATAATTTGTAACTAAAAAAAATTACACAACTGACCTTCTCTAATTTTCATATCTGCTTCCAAAGTTGTTTATTCTTGCTCTTTTTTCTTAAAGTCCTATACAAGCACTACAAAAGAAAGAATTAGCCTCCCATAAGGAATTCTAAAAGGTCTAAATAAATAGTTAAATTAGTAGTGTCATTACACTTGTACTATTTAATGGAATACCTACGGCTGCATCATGCCTTTAACTAAAGATACTTAATAAGCATTGTCATTTGCCATACAAGAATTTAGTTAATTACAACTACAGTTATCAATTACAACATAATTAAGTGAAAGTGAATGCAATTTATTAAAGATGCTTGATAAGTATTGCATATGTCATGTAACAAACTTTAAGTAACTTTAGGAAAAAACTTTAAATAAGACATTTTCAATTTTTTAGCTATATACAAAAAATAGACTTCAAGAAGATACTTATGTTTTTGAATAAAAATAACTTTAGTGTAATTAAATTCATACCTTATGTCATTTAAGTAAAGTAAGAGGTTATGCACTTATACAAAGTTATGAATCCAACTTTCATCCTATGGAAAAAGGCAACACCTCTCTAATCCTTGCTTAACTCCCATTAAAGTGACATTAGTGCAAAAAACATCCTATATAAACCAACCAAACCAATTCAACATGTTTAACAATAAAATATATGAGAAAAATAAAAACAAATTAATCAATTAATGGCAAAAATTTGTTGGTCTAATCAGAATAAGATGCCTTCCTATGTTAAACATTAGATTATACAAAATAAATTTTCAATACCAATAACATACAAATCACTAAGATGTAAAAAAGTACTTTCTAGTATATATGATTACCAAAGTTAGGGATTTGTTTGAAATTGTAGTATAATATAAGTTCAATGTAGAAATTAGTAAAAGTTAAACCTCTATATATCAAATATCAAAATAATTAAATTTTAAAATAAGGAAGTGAATTATCCATTCACCTTATACAAGGTCCTTTAAGCTCAATTTTCTTAAATGAGAGTTCAAAATTGATAAACAAGTTCCAATCTAAAATTGAACATAATTTATCTCACTAAATCAATTTTTTTATTTCTTATGTAAGACTTCCTAATCACTTGAACTTAGTTTACACTAAAATAGTAAAGTAAAGCTTATGATTTGAATTGGGTTGTCTAGCAAGAATGCATACCTAATAACATTTCAATTGACTTAAAAAACTTTGTGAATCCATTTTAATTCTTTGTCGAAATTATGATGTATAACTAGGTAATTTAAAAAGGTTTCATAATTCAACCGGATAGGGTTAGGATTTGTAAGTATCTATCTTGAAAACACTAGAAAAATTTTAATATAGTGCCAATGATAGGATAGTGTTTACCCACTTCTAAAAAGCCACCCAATGGCTCAATTTTAAGTTGTTATGCAATGCTAGCAACATAGCTTAAGTAAGGCAACAATATGGGATGAGATGGTGCTAAGCTCAGGGTTGCCTCCCTAATACTAGTTACATTTTATGCTAGCTTTGCATTACTCTTGACATAATGATCTATGCAACAATTGCCACCAACTTTGGTATGATAAGTAGTCTAGTTTTGTTAGTTAGTCTAAAAGTAAGGCAAGATTTGAGGTAGTGGTGTTTTTATTTTTGGGTTCCATAATACAGACGACAAGGACATATAAGAGTTTTTTAATATTAAATTAGTAATTAATAATCAAATTTAAGAAGTATTATGCATTTTGGCTAAGATGAAAAAAAGAACCTTTTTCAAGTAATTTTTTAATTAATGAAATTAATTTTTAAAATACATATGCCTAAGTACGAGGTTTGGGTAAGAGACAAAAGGTTTCATTGCAATTTGGAGTCCTCATTGACTAGTAGAGGAAACAAGATCTATGAAATTTACAAAAAGTTTTTAAATAAATGTAAAAAGTTAATTTTTTAATTGGTGAAATTAATTTTCAAAATTTTTTATTTTTAAAATTTCTTACTAATTTAAGAAAAAATTACAAAAATTAGAATTTTTAAATCTTTTAAAAGTCTAAAATTTTATTTTAAAAATTAAAATTCAAATATTTATATTTTATATCTAAATTATAAGAGAAAGGAAACATTCTTAAAATCATTACCTATTGCAACTTTATGCAATATTTTTTTAAATATTATTAAATTTTGCATTGTCATATGTTAATAATAAAAGACAATAGGTTTTTAGCATTGCCTAAACTTAAAGGAAAAAAAGATGCATTCTTAAAATTGCTACCTAATTATTGCTTATTAAAGCTTTCGGCAACAATTTTTTAGTTGTTTCTAAATTTTCTATTATCATAGATCAACAATAAAAGGCAATGGACTTTTCACATTGCTAAAACCAAAAAGAAAAGGCAATAGTCTTAAAATCATTGCCTATTGTTGCTTTAAGTAATATTTTTTAGCCATGGTCAAATTTTACATCGCTATAGGTCAATAATAAAAGGCAAGATGTATTTAATGTTACCTAAATCGAAAACAAAGACAACATTATTAAAACTGTTGCTTATTATAGTTTTAGAAACTCATTTTTAACCGTTGTCAAATTTAGTGTTGTTGTAAGTTAAAAACGTTGCAATGTGATGCCCTCAATTTTGTTGGGAGCCTTAATCACTAAGTTCATAACTTATTGCATGAAATTTATAGCCCAAGAGGGAAATTGTTGCCCATTATTTTTCTATTCTTCCTATCTACTATTTTAAGTTTGTAAACCTTTGGATAACTCATCAAGTTCAACTTCAAAAGCTTGCATCTAACTTCTAGTATTTACTATTACTTAATTCATAGGGTTTTTCAGTCAATTAGATAAAAATTAAGTCATTATTTCCATCACTAATATCAATAGGCATTATAGGGTCTATCAAAATAATAATGGTGATATGTAATACCAGGTGTACATTTACCACTGATACAATTTTGGCCAGCATTTATCTAAGCATTATATAAATATAAACTAGTTAACTAACCCTAAAGCCTTATCTCACTACAAAAAAATTTAGACTATGGTCTAATACCACCTTTGTCATGATTCAATCCTAATTGTAAAAAACATACAACTTGATTACCTAATTTACACTAGCCTAACCTACTTTCCTAACTATTTTTACTGAAGCATATATGAAATATTAAAGGAATATAACCATACAAATAAATGGAGAATGGCATAATCTTATTTATCAAAATGATTTAACAATAAAGAGAAGTTTCCATCCTAGTTTGAGGATAAGTTATCCTAACTAACTTTAAACAAAATAGGTTTATCTTATTCTACTAATGTGATCCCTCTTGCCATGGTTGATTCGGATCTTTCTAGGTTGGATACTTTACACAAAAAGGATGAAGAGAGGTGCCACAACTCAAAGAATTGATAAGTCTTAAAGAACGCCACAAGGATCAGTACCCTTGATAAGTTCGAAATGAATTCTTTCAAGAACCCTAAAGAACAAAGTCTCACAAGCCAATATGCTCAATTCGTAAAATCTATATTATTCCTTCCAAATGCTATATAAACATGTTTTATGCGGTAACATCCCTTACCACTAGGCTTAGTAAAAATTTAACATAAATTAGCCCAATTAGCCCAATAAACAAACCCACTAAGAATAATAATAAAATTAAGTCTAAAATAAAAGGGTAAAAGGCTTAGGCCCGCTACACGTATAGCCCACCTAAAATCTAGTTATAATGTTTATTTAGATTAAGAAATGGGCCAAATAAAAGGACTAAACAAAACACAATCAAAACTAAACTAAATGAGATGCAGCCTTCTTTAGTTCTCATTGTCTTCAATCCGAATGCAACAAGTTAATTTAGGCTCTTCTACATCCCATTTTGGAGCCTTCCATGATCAAATTTGCCACCATTTGATTTAAAGCTTCTTTGGCTTTCTTAACTCTTACTCTTATCATTAGTCCTCCCAATCCTTGGATGGCCTCCATGCTGCCCTTTATCATGCCTTCTCGTATGTCCTCATCATTCCCTCCTTCTTGGCTTGAATTTGTCCTCAAATTGGATTCTTCATCACTTACATCAAAGAGAGACAAATAAAAAATATCAAAGGTAGAAATAACACCATACTCACTAGGAAGATCTATTTTGAAGGTATTATCATTAATCTTGGATAGCACTTGGAATGGACCATCTCCCCTAGGTTGAAGTTTGGATTTCCTTTTAGTAGAAAACCTCTCCTTCCTCATATGCACCCAAACCCAATTTCCTGGTTGAAAGACAACCTTCTTTCTTCCCTTATTTGCTTGCTTTGCATAGTTTTCTATTTTCTTCTCAATTTGAACATTTACCTGCTCATGCAACTTCCTCACATAATCTGCCTTAGCCTGTGCATCCTTATGCTTAAAAATAGAAAGGTTAGGCATAGGTAATAAATCAAGAGGAGTTAAAGGGTTAAATCCATACACTATTTCAAATGGAGAGCAATAAGTAGTACTATGGATAACCCTATTATATGCAAACTCTACATGAGGCAAACACTCCGCCTATGACTTAATATTTTTTTATAACAGCTCTAAGGAGAGTAGATAAAGTCCTATTAACTACCTCTATTTACCCATCAGTTTGGGGATGACAAGTAGTTAAGAAGAGAAGTTTAGTTCCAAACTTACCCCAAAATGTCCTCCAAAAGTGACTTAGGAACTTAGTGTCTCTATCACTCATAATGCTTCTAGGCAAACCATGAAGTCTTACTACCTCTTTAAAGAACAAATCTGCCACATGACAAGCATCATCTACTTTCTTACATAGTATGAAGTGAGCCATCTTGGAGAATCTATCCACCACAACAAAAGTTGAATCCTTGCCACTTTTAGACCGAGGAAGACCTAAAACAAAATCCATAGAAATATCAGTCCAAGGAGAGTCAGGAATTGGCAAAAGAGTATATAAACCGTGAGGCATCACTTTAGACTTAGATTTCTTACATACAATGCATCTATTACACCACTTATGTACATCACATTTCATGTGTGGCCAATAAAAGTTTCATACAGCATGTCTAAAGTCTTTTGAACCCTAAAATGTCCCATTAATCCTCCCTCATGTGCTTCCCTCACAAGTAACATCCTAATGGAACTTTTAGGCACACACAATCTTTAAACAAATAGTCATTATGCCTAAAGTATCCATTTTGAGCAGCATACACACAAGCTTCATATATTTGAGAAAAATATGGATCATGCTTATATAATTCCTTAATTTACTCAAAACTAATGAATTTAGTTTCAAGAATAGAGAACAAAGTATACCTTCTTGAAAGTGCATCAGCGACCAAATTGGACTTACCTTTTTTATGTTTGATCATGTAGGGAAATTGCTCAAGGAACTTGACCCACTTAGCATGTCTCTTGTTAAGCTTACCCTATCCCTTTAAGTACTTCAAGGATTCATGATCACTATGAATTACAAATTCTTTTGACAAAAGGTAGTGCTACCATGTTTGTAATGCTCTCACCAATGCATACAATTCTTTATCATATGTAGGATAATTAAGAACAGTACCATTCAGTTTCTCACTAAAATAAGTAATGGGATGCCTCTCTTGCATCAAAACAGCCCCTATCGCCACATTAGATGCATCACATTCAATTTCAAAAGATTTAGCAAAAATAGGTAATGCTAGAATAGGTGCATGAGTTAATTTTTCCTTGAGGTTAGCAAAGGCTTGCTCTTGTTTTTCACCCCATTTAAATCCTACATGCTTTTTAATCACTTCATTCAAAAGTGCAGCCAATGTACTAAAATCTTTGACAAACCTCCTATAGAAACTAGCCAAGCCATGAAAGCTTCTTACCTCACCTACATTCTTAGGAATTGGTCACTCTTAAATGGCTTTCACCTTCTCTTGATCAACCTGCACTCCTTGTGAACTAACAATAAAGCCAAGAAAAACTACATGATCTGTACACAGAATGCATTTTTCCATATTAGCATACAACTTCTCACATTTAAGAGTATCCAAAACACATCTCAAGTGTACAAGATGATCATCATATGACTTACTATAAATCAGAATATCATCAAAATAAACCACAACAAATTTTCCTAAAAACTCTCTTAACACATGGTTCATTAATCTCATAAAAGTACTAGGAGCATTTGTTAAACCAAATGGCATAACCAGCCATTCATACAACCCAAATTTAGTTTTAAAAGCTGTTTTCCATTCATCCCCTTCTCTAATCCTAATTTGATGATATCCACTTTTAAGATCAATTTTGGAAAACACACAAGCACTATGCAATTCATCCAGCAAGTCATCTAATTTAGGAATGGGATGTCTATACTTTATCATAATATTATTGATGGCTCTACAATCAGTACATATCCTCTAAGTTCTATCTTTCTCAGGCACAAGAATGACTGGAACTACACATGGACTTAAGCTTTCTTGCACCCACCACTTTTGCATTAACTCTTCAACTTGCCTTTGAATCTCCTTGGTCTCTTGGGGATTACTCCTATATGCTGGCTTATTAGGCAATGAAGCTCTTAGAATGAGATCAATTTAATGTTTTATCCCTCTTAGAGGTGGTAGGCTGCGAGGCACCTTCTTGGGAAAGACATCTTCAAATTCCTGCAACAAAGAAGAAACTTCACTAAGAAGAGAATTAGTAGAACTTGCATCTTTTGAATTACTCTCCTTACTCAAAAGTAAGAGCATTGGCTTTTTCAAATGCATAGCCTTTTTCACCTCTTTTTCTTTTATAAACAGATTTGGCGCTTTTCTCTCTTTTTCTTGCTCTCTTCCACTTTCTTTTTCCTTTTTCTTTCCACTCTCTTTTTCTTTTATCTCTCATTTTTTATTGATCCTCACCAACCTCTCTTGGAGATAAAGGTGTAAGAGTAGTCTTGCGTTCATTATGTACAAATGAGAACTTATTTGTGTACCCATCATGAATAACTCTTTTATCATACTGCCAAGGCCTTCCAAGAAGTAAATGACAAGCCTCCATGGGTACCACATCACATATAACCATGTCATCATGCTTTCCTATGGAAAACTTAACTTCCACTTGCTTACTCACAATCATCTCACCTTCCTCACTAAGCCATTGAAGCTTATATGGCCGTGGGTAAGGTTTAGTCTCCAACTTTAATTTTAATACCATTCTTGCACTAGTTATATTGGTGCAACTTCCTCCATCAATGATTAAGGAACACAACTTTCCTTAGATGATACACCTTGTATGGAAGATATTTTTCCTTTAACTTTCATCAAATTTCGTTACTTGACTTCCCAACATCCTCTTCACCATGAACAAGTCTCCTTCAGGTGCTATTTCTTTAACATCCTCATTCTCACTAGAATGGCCAGATTCAGAAGATGATTCACTAGTGATTTCTCCATTGTCCTTAAGTAACATAGTCTTTTTGGTTAGATAATAAGAGGCTATGTGACCTCTCCCTAAGCACTTGAAACATTTAATCTTACTACTCCTTGTCTTTTAGGGGCCTCTATAGACTTAAATTAAGTCCTTTGAGGTGCAGTAGTGCAATTACTTAAGGAAGTACCTCCCTCCTTCTTATTTCTTTCCTTCTAACTTCGAGAATTAAAGTTAGAAAAGCTCCTTCTCATGGTACCCTTTCTCTTGAGTTGCTATTCTACCTTAGTAGCTTGATGCACTAAGTTCTCCAACTCCACATAATTTTGCAGCTCCACAACATCCCTTATATCACTATTCAGCCCATGTAAGAATCGTGCCATAGTAGCCTCCATATCTTCCCTTACATTGACTCTAATCAGAGACACCTCCATCTCTTTATAATACTTATCCACACTCTTGTTCCTTTGCATTAGCCTTTGGAGTTTGTTATGCAAGTCCCTATGGTAATGGGATGGCACAAACCTCCTTCTCATCAATCTCTTCATTTCCATCTAAGTATCCACTAATGGTTCCCCATATCTTGCCCTCTCCTTTTGTAATTAGTCCCACCAAATAAGAGCATAATCAGTGAACTCCATGGCTGCCACCTTCATCTTCTTATCTTCTGTATAGTTGTGGCATGCAAATAATTGTTCAATCTTCATTTCCTATTCCAAATAGGCCTCCGGATCACTTTCCCTTTGAATGAAGGAATGTTTATTTTGACTCCCTTAATTCTGTCCTCCCTTGATTCTGCTTCATGATGTATTATTCTCCTCCTCTCATGTCTCCTCCTATCTCCATTTAGGTATTCTTCACCATTGCCTTGGTTCTCCAATTGTTCAATTCTCTCATAAAGCCTCTCGGTGTGTTCCCTTATCATCTTTTGCATTTGTGCAGTAATAGCATTAATTAGCATTCTTTGAGCCCCATCAAAACCATCACCACCTATTCCTATTATACTTCAAGTAAAAATATCAATAATAACAAGAATGGACCTCACCACTTTTCTCACGTGTTTACACTCTGAAATTTGAATCACTTGTGTTTTAGCTCTCAAATAGGCTATTTTTGTAATGTTCTCTCTTACCTTTTCTCCTCTCAATTGCTCTCTTTAAGTTCTTAATTGAATCACCAAGAGAACACAAGAATGTTGAATTAGAGTTGGATAGAAAAAAATAACACAAAACAGAATGGAATTGACTCAAGAAGACTCTTAGGAAATTTATCAAATAGGAAGTGTGCAATGAGTTTTAGGAAGAAAGAATAAGAAACAACTACTGTATTTTTCTTTTCTTGTTTTTTTTTTCTGCTGTATATTTTTTTGCAATTTTTTTCATTTCCTTTTCTGTTGTATATTTTTTTTGTCGTTTTTTTTTATATCAAAACTATGATGCTTCGAGTAACAGAATTTGTAATTCGGAATGAAACTTTGAAATTGCAGCAATTGAGAATGAAATTAGACAGAATTCTTAACAAAATAATTTATTAGTTAACAAACTAACAGCATACTACTCAAAACATACGGATTGAAAGGATCAAAGTTCATAAATAATGATGAACATAGGATGAATACCAAGAACACAAATGCAGAATATTATGAGATGAACAATAAATTGAAGAAAACAAACAACCAGAATGACAATCCAAACAAGGTAACAAGTGTAGCAACAAATTTACTTAAAAATTGAACCAAAACAATTAAGAAGGTTAGTTCTGAACAAAAAGAACACAAAACGAAATTTAGGGTTTTAGGGTTATCAAAACGCAAAATAAAATTGAGTTTTGAACAAAAAAAATTTGTATCTCGAGCTACAGAAGTCGGATTGTGGCGATTCCAAAACAAGATGAAAGAAGAGATTCTGAACTTCAATTTTGACTCAAGAAACGCTGAAAAAGGCCGAGTGAAACTTCAGATATGAACGAAAGTAAAACTGACCAATTTTGTAAGAAATTAAAATGAGATCCAACTTTAGAACCGGGCTCTAATACCAACTGATGTGATCCCTCTTGCCATGATTGATTTGGATCTTTCTAGGTTGGATACTTTACGCAAAAAAGATGAAGAAAGGCGCCATAACTTAAAGAATTAATAAACCTTAAAGAATGCCACAAGGATCAGTATCCTTGATAAGTTCCAAATGAATTCTTTTAAGAACCCTAGAGAACAAAGTCTCACAAGCCAATATGCTCAATTCGTAAAACCTGTATTATTCCTTCCAAATGCTGTATAGACATGTTTATGTGCTAACATCCTTTACCATTAAGCTTAGTAAAAACTTAACATAAATTAACCCAATCAACCCAATAAACAAACCCATTAAGAATAATAATAAAATTAAGTCTAAAATAAAAAGGTAAAAGGCTTAAGCCCGTTACAAGTATAGCCCACCTAAAATCTAATTATAATGTTTATTTAGCTTAAGAAATGGGTCAAATAAAAGGACTAAACAAAACACAACCAAAACTAAACTAAATGAGATGCAGTCTTCTCTAGTTCTCATTATCTTCAATCTGAATGCAACAAGTTAATTTAGGCTTTTCTACATCCCATTTTGGACCTTCAATTTTGGAGCCTTCCATGATCAAATTTTCCATCATTTGATTTAGAGCTTCTTTGGCTTTCTTGACTCTTACTCTTGTCATTTGTCCTTCCAACGCTTGGATGGCCTCCATGCTGCCCTTTATCATGCCTTTTTGTATGTCCTCATCATCTACCCATAACTTTTATAACTTCATTTAGAACATCTATTGCTACCCATAATCATCCTAAAAAAACTTCTAAAAGCTTAGCTTTATGGTAGTGGTAGAGGATGCTCAACCTATGTATCTATAATTTAAAACACAGAGGAGTAAGTTTAGGGTTTAGTAAGTAAACATAATAATATTTATAAAGTTCAAAGAAATTAACTCTTATAGACCAAAATTATCATCTTTAAACCATAACATGCATCTTTGACAATACTAAACTTAATCATTAGTGATCATAATATGTCATCTATTAATAGTATAATAAAATAAAAAGAAAAAGGTTTACAAGCTCAATTATTATTATTCATAACTACACATACCAAGCCTTATCAATTTATAATATTCATAATTCAAGAAAATTAATTTGGCAATATTATATAAATAATCAAGTTAAAAAGGCAAATAAGCCTCTATATATCTTACAGTCATCCTTATCCTTTAACAAACCTAACTTTGTCTTTCTAAGGT
Organism: Sindora glabra; assembly: GCA_020226215.1. Taxonomy (NCBI): domain Eukaryota; kingdom Viridiplantae; phylum Streptophyta; class Magnoliopsida; order Fabales; family Fabaceae; genus Sindora; species Sindora glabra. Next base: position 108,957,348 of record CM035227.1, on the reverse strand, counting down.
CTATCTTATACTTCATTATTATTTACCTGACCTAATTTAATATATAATTGTTATCAATGTTCCTCCATATCAATTTCCTCAATCATTATCATGCATAAAGTTCAATCATTACAATTTAATTCAATTCATATTACACTTTATAATGCCTCACTCTCATGTCTTTTTGCATGGTCACATATTAACTATTTACCATTATTTTATATTTTAACACCTAATAAGTAATTCTTTTCCTTAACTTTCATAAAGAGACCAATTATAAAAGATACAAGGGTGGTAATTGATTATACACTCAAATATGCATTACCTGAGAATAATTTCTCAGAGCATAATCAACTATAGGCCTCTAAAAAGTAAGCTAATAGTCTTATAGTTGACTACCAAGAGGTCAAGAACAATCTTAATAGCTCATAGTTAACTATGTGGTCAACTAAGCAGTCCCTAAGAATAACTTTTTAATGGCATTATCGACTATACAATTAACTATAAGAGATCTGAGTGCAAACTATAAAATTATAATTGACTAAGAGCTAGTCCTAGGGCACATAATTGACTACTACTTAGATTTTCTACAAAATGCAACATGAAAATATTGTTCGCATGGTACTAAACTTATTTATTATACCACCAATCCCTATCAAATTATTAACATACATATATATATCACCTCATTCACACCACATTCAACATCAAATACAAGTAAAATGTTATAAATTAACACATTTTTCATATAACCATAAAAACTTAAATACCTCAATCTAAATTATTTCAATAAAATCTTTAAGTTGGGGCTAAGATATTCACTCATTTTAGTTAGAGAAGATATTTGAAAACTAAAATTGAGATTTGGTAATTCACAAATGATGCGAAGAATTTGATGAGATTTAGCTCCTTTTGAGTTTAATTGAAGGGGAAAACGAAGAAGAAAAAGATAAAAAGGAAAAGGTTGAAAAGGAGGAAGTGTTTAAAGGATATATGGTGTTAGAAAATGAGGGGTTAGTTGAAATAGAAGGAAAAAAGAGGAAATAGGGGTAGAAGTTTTTTTGAAAATATGTATTAAATCTCCTTTACATTCAATTATTCACCTTTAAATATACTTAATCTTTAAGCCTTTTATTTTATCCATCTTTCCTTAACTAATTCACACAAAATCTTTATTCAAAATTCATCTAAATAGTTAATTATTATTTATCAAAACTTCATTCCACCTTCTCTATGTTAATTTATTATTTTCACCTGAAAATATTTTAGAAAATAATTTAAAATTTTTAGGGTTATAATACATTTCAATTAAAGAGTGGATCCCATTTATTTTGGGCTTTGAAATTACCAAATAAACTAGATTTCCAAAATCCATTTTAAAACATAAAAATCTTATAAGAAATGTGTGTTGATATTTCTTACCTTTCCTTATTTGTAATGATTACAAACATAAAGATTTCTTTTGAGATTTTTAAAAAATTGCTATAGAGGAATTAAAGTAAGCATAGTTTGTATTAGGTAGTGAAAGGATGCCTTAACAAAGATTAATCTCTTGATAAATCCTTAAGAAGTTGGATTCTTGAGGAAAATTTCCATAAAAAAAAGAAAAGATAATGAACTCAAAATAGAAACTGACAAGATTGAAGGGTAACATATAGCTATTCTTGTTCATTTGCATATGGAAACAAGTTTGACAAACACACTTAAGAAGGCAAACAAAGGATTAAATTAACACTTTACAATCTTATGCCTAATATAATAAATAAAAGAAAGCAGACAGTATATATATCATTGACAATTTGTTTCATTTACTCATTTATATGATAATTTATGAAAAAGTTATGTTATTATTGAACATCAATTTAAATCCTTTTTTAATTGCTTTCATTGAACTAAAAGTGGATGATAAGGTGTTAAATCTTAGCTTATAATTTTAGTTCTTTTTTATATGAATCTAACTATAAATGCATCCATAGAACATTTAATGATATTAACACTAAATTTGAATTAACAATTATATTATTAAAAAATTATATTAATAAAAAAGGAATTTTATTATTCATCAAGTGTATAGAATACTTTTTACAATCTAATATTTATAAGCATAGGTGAAGCTATATAGGCTTTATGGAACCCAACATATGTAATTGTCATATGTAAAACCTTTGTAACTAGATGCCTACCCCTTAAATTAATAGCTAACCTTTTCTCATACAATTTTATGTCATTGTTATTATAACACTTTTGTAATTGAATATCTGCTTTTATATTGATAGTTAGTCGCTTCTAGTAGGATAATGGCTAAGTTTTCTTTTAAGTATTGTGCCTTTGGAAGGTTGTGCTTATGTTCTAATTTATTCTTTCCTTTAATAGTGCTACATTTAATGTATCTTTACTAGAGTGCTCTAGAGTCTATAATTCCTATCATGACCTTATTTTCTAGACCATCATAACCAAGTAAGCCTTTTTAACCTAATTAATTTTCTCAAAACTAGTTAATTTTATGAAATGTATGAAAAAGAAATACAAGGATGAAAATTTTATTGAAAGTCTTTTTTAAAATGATCTAAAAACATCAAAAAGACTTTCACCTTTTTATCAAGGAAATAGTTGAAACACAATTCTGAAAAAGTGATTTTAAGAAAATATTTTAATAAAAAATAGTTATTTTCTTCTATTAGGTTCTCAAATTAATAAATAAGTCAATGAGTTTATTTTATACTTTTAAAAAAATCCATTAAAAATCTTTTGATTCTTTAAAAATAAGTTCAAATCAAGAAACAACATAATAAAAATAGGATCAGGCAGTAAAACTTAGAGGAATCAATTGATCCTTATCCCTTGTTTAAAAATACATTTGAAAATAACATCAAAAATAAAAAATTTGATTTCTTCCTTTTGAAAATAATAAAAAATACCTTTTTACTAGTTTGTGAATTTTTTGAAAATCATTTATTTGCTATTTGAAAATCATTTTACTTTTCTTTCAAAAATCCTTATATGCATTGTTACCAAACAACTTTATAAGCAATGTATTTTAAATAGGTAAACACACATTGTTATATCATGTATATTGCTTTATAATTAAATATAATATTTTTGGTTATACAAGTACATGGGTTCTCATTATATTTGTTGTCGTCCTAAAATTACAATATACTATTAGTAGTCAGAAATATATACAAACTTTTAAACAATAAACTTCGTTAATAACTATCTTACTGATTAATTGTTAATAAAAACTTTAAACTCTTGACCAAATTTTTTGATAGGCTTATTATGGTATAGAACTAGTATGGAAGGTCCTGGGATTACATATTGTACCTCTGCTAATATTAATGTTGATATTGGGAAACTTGAGGAATCAAGTAAAATGGGCAGAGTGGCTAACAAGTCTAGGACCAATACAATAAGGTCTAAAATGAAGTCATCATATAGTACATTTATGACTTTTTCTACTAAGACAAGATGGCAAAGGCATTGATGAAGCCATCTAGTATCCACCCTCTTTTGAGTACTGGTTTAAATAGACTTAGATGGGGTTCGAGTCTTATAAGTTGACCTATACCACCTTTATCCATGATTCTTGTGCCACATTGTCATTTTCATGTATAGAGTAGTAAAGTATGGAACTCTAGCCAACATATACCATTTGATATACTGTACATCTCCCACCAAATGTCAGTAATTTCATATAGGGCCATTGATATGCACGTCGCGATGCACTAAAATTAGATTAAAACTGGTGTGTTGAAAATATAATGTTGTATAGTGGCATAGTCAGTCGTACCTTTAGTGATCCTTTTAATTTTATCTTTTCTAAATGAATTCCTAACAATATATACACAATTGTTGGATTATTTATCCAATGAAAATAAGAAAACTAATGCAAATAGTATGTAAAAGCAATAAAATCAAGTGCTGTAATAGAACCAGAATTCAATGTGCTAAATGCTATGTGAAATAAAATGCAAAATGAAAATTATGCAGAATTGGGGGGTTTGGTTCCATGAAATTAAAATAATGAAAATAAAATAAATAAATACAAAATAAAAGTAAAGTAATAAGTAAATAAAATGAATTCAATATACAGAAGTAGTCGATTTAAGGATATGATAACCCTTAATATCTAGATTACAAAATATTTTATTATTCCAATTAATTTTTCAACTTGGATTACCGAGAACCCCTGTAATAATCCATGAATCCTACAGTAGACAATTGTTAAGAGCCGGTCAATTAAGATTAGTAGATGAATTAAGTAACCACCATAACCCTGAAACTAGAACGAAATTAACTTAAAGATAGAATTTAGTTGAATTAAGAAATTAAATTAGATACCACTGAAGTAATCCCCTAACCCTTTGTCCTAACATGCAAGACTATAATTAACTCACCATAATTCCACATTCAAATAGCAAAAGAATAGAAATCAAGAGATTGAGTACCAATTATAGCACATCAGCACTTAATACAAGTAATTTCAATAATTCAATATAAACAATTGGAGAAAGAGGAAAATCAATATGAAGAAATTAACATTACTAATTAAGATATCATAATCCTTGAAGAGAAGAGCTTCACAATCCTTGAACCAATTAAGAGTCTTTAACTTTCCATGGCTTGAAAATAAGAAAATAAGAAAAGAAAGAAAAACTTTGCTACTAAGTCTCTGCGTAAAGTCTGAAGTTTAATGAGTTTCTCCCCTATTTATTTAACCTAATTAAGCTAAAACCCTATTAGACTAGGATTCTATGACTCTTAGATTACAATAATAAGGAATTTCAAATTTTTAGAAGCCTAGACTTATTTGTTACAAGTCAATTAAATCTAATAGATAAATTAGTGAATTTCCGTAAGTCTAACTTCCAACTAGATTTTGACCACAAAATCAATGTAATTTGGAAAACTCATAGATATCAACCATGTAGGCCTGTGTCTTATGAGAATTTAGGCATTAGTTTCAAGTTAATCGGACTACCATAGCTCCAGATATGGCTCACATATAGCAATGGGTTCAATTGGAACAAAGACATGTCTTCTACTTCTTAACCACATATGACCTTCAAAATTCTTGAACTGGGCATAGACCAAAATATAAAAATTATAGTTCTCTCTTTTAACTTTCCAGCAACATGAAGTTTGCCTTAATTTGACATTCATAACCTAAGATATAATTGAAAAATAGAAATAGTGTCAAAATCTAGTATTTACCGAATAAATTTACAATATTGTAAAATTGACTACAATTCATAAAACAAAGCATAATTAGTGAAATTAAGCAAATATAAGACCTAAAAGATATAAAATAGGAAAAAATAAAATAGTAAATATTTTTTTCATCAAATTTCCTACACTTATGCTTTGCATGTACTTGGATAAGACATAATTTTATTCAAAATTAAGACACAAAAGATTTTACTTTTCAAAGACTTTACTTTATAATCACAAATCCAGAAGCAAGAAACTAAAAAAAGCTGATAAGAAATATAACACATTGTAAAGAAAAATTTTGGCAAACTTGGAACTAACTAACATAACAACTTCATTCAAAAAGAGTCGATCAAATCGATAGATTCTCATAAACTTCACTCTCCAACTCTCAAGTGTTTAGGCTAATGTTTCACTTAAGTTCTTTTCATAAAATTACTCTATCATAAGCTTGCTAATCATCTAATCTCCACTATTCAAATCACATGTAATCAAAAAGATTTTATTCAACATTGTAATGGGACTAGAGAAAAAGGAAGGAAAAATAAGGATAAAGAAGGTTAGAAACTAAAGAAATCAACACATTAATTTAATGGAGCACTTGAATTAACAACATGTGGATAAGCTACAAATAATTACAACTCAACATATTAAGCTGAATTCAAACTCGAATATTTACCAACTTCTTCATTTTTTTCTTTCTTTTCTTTATTTCAATTCAATTCTCTTTTTTTCCTTTTTTAGCTTTGCTTCTCCTTTTTTTTTAACTAACCTTTAATGATGGCTTTTCACAACATATAAACTCATACACCCCTACACTTATTTAAAAACCTATCTTATAAAAATTCAAATACTCTACCAATCCTTAAAGTTAGGTAAATACATTTATTTTTTTATTGAAAAACTTATGCTCATAGGTTAATCATAAAGAAAAGGTAATAAAAGTTCAAGGAGACTTAACAAAAGCAAAAATTTTAAGGTTGGCTTTATAGCTCTAGCTTAAAAGAAAGAAATAATGCCATAATGTTTACCTATGCATGTGCAAAATGTGATATCAAAAAGATTCAAAGCAAGTTCTAGAGAAATAAATTATGAAAGAACATCACATAAGAAGAAAAAACAATATCATGGTATAACTTTTCAACAAAAGGCTTAAAATTTTACAAGGTAGGTTATGCTGTCGAATTCAATTTATCAATTCAAAATTCATCACTACATTAATTAATTTCAAGAAGCAAAATTATTCATTCAATCATATTATGAATCCTATCTAACTTTAATTAAATTTTACTCATGAAAGTACAAAATCTCCATTGATGGAAAGTAACTAAAAAGAACTCAAAATGACTCAAGAACAAGTGAAAAACACACTTTTTTTAAATTTTTTATATTTTTTTTGAAAGCATAAAATTGAAAAACACAAAAAGCAATGAAAGAAGACACAAAAGCATAAGGTAAATCCTAAAAGTCTCTCCCTCCACACTTAAATTTTACATTGTCTTCAATGTAAAGCACATTAATGCCAACAAAAATAATATCAAGAAAGATAAATGACACGAAAAATAAAAAAGAAGGATAAGGAAAGGGAATCAAAATCACTTGGGTTACCTCCCAAGAAGTGCTTTTCTTTAATGTCTTTGGCTAGACATCATGCTCAATTTTTCACCTAAGATCTACATGAGGATTAGCTATTTCCTTTGCTTCTAATTTGCTAAGCTTTAAGTTATCTATGAAAAAGGTAATTTAAAGCTTAGAATCATCTAACATAAGTTCTTGAAGTGTTATTCTTAATTTATCTTTGCTAGAATGCTCAAAATCATCTAGTAAAACAAATTCAACATTATCAACAAAATGGTAAAAAGAATTAATGTAAAAACACTTATTTTCTTTTAAAGGTGGAATGTCTTCATTATCTTGCTTTTTTGTAATTTTGGAACCAAAACTATTTTCTTCATTTAAAAATGTAAAAATTTCATTACAAGTGGAATACTTAAAATCATTATCTATACAAGTGCATTAATAGCAATAAAAACAATTCATAAATTCAAAAAATTCAACAAACTCAGTAAGTAGTTCATCTTGGATAGCATTAACATGTGATTTAGAGTGGGAAATAGCAAAATAAAAAATAGTAGAATTGAAAACAATGGAATTAGAAACAAAAATGTTTAAATCAGAAACAGCAGGAGAAATAGCAAAAATAGAATGAGGAGAATTATGCCTTAAAGGCTCCAAAATATTAAACATAGCTATAACACCATAAAACTCTATAGTTAATGTTTCATCTCAAACATTAATTATGGTATTTGTAATCTTAAGAAAAGGCCGACCAAGAATGATTAGTGGAAGAATGCTTGAATCCTCATTTTTCATTTTCAAAATGTAAACATCTGCTGGAAAGATTAGTCCATTAACCTACACTAGGATATCTTCAATAACTCATAAGGGATAAATGTTAGATCTATTAGCTAATTGAACAATAACCCTTGTTTCTTTTAAAACTCCTAGATTCAAAGTATTAAAAATAGAAAAAGGTGTGATATTTATAGACGTTCCGAAGTTTAACATGATATGCTCTATTCTAGTTTTTCCTCTGATGCATGAAATGGTAAATGTGCTTAGATTTTGCATTTTTTTAATAATTTTCTTTAGATTATTATAGACATATTTTCCCCTACATTTACTTTCTCATCCACCTTTAATTTTCTTTTGTTAATGCACAAATTTTTCGAGAAGTTAGCATACCTTGAAACTTGTTTTTATCAAATCTAATAAAGGAATGTTAACTTCTATTTTTCTCAGGGACTCCAAAAGCTTATTCTCATCTTCATTTTTCTTTTCATTTTTACTTTGATGAAAAGGTTTTTTGTTTGGAAAAAGGAAGGGGATAGGGAAAGAGTTCACCTCACTGTCACTATCTTTTTGCTATTTTTTTGGATTATTCTGGTTTTTCTCTTATGCTTATTGTTGTTGATTCTATTCTAGTTATTTTCTTGTTTTTACTTTACTATTTATTAGTTTCTCTAGTTAATTTTGGATTATGTCTTCTAGTTGAGTGCTTGTTAGTTGATTACCTATTAGTACATGGTTTAATTCTGGTGTAGCCACTTGCTTGCCACTTCTCAGCATGATTGCATTCATCACTTCTTTATTCTTTGTGTTACTGTAAGATGACTGATTTGATCCTTATGCCTTGAGCTCACTTACTGCAAAAGTCAATTGACTTATTTGTGTTTAAAAATTCGTCATGGTGGCTTCTGTTCTTTGCTAGAATTGTAAGTTATTTACTACCATCTACTTAACTAACTCTTCAAATAATGGTTAAGAAGATGTTGGATTGGAATATGGTTAGTTGACAGGATTATGTGGCATTCTAGTATGTATAGCAAGATGATATTGATTCTAACATGGATTGCTACTATATTTGAAATTCTGGTCATCCTTCTCACTAGAATATTGAGCTTATTTTTAATGGTACTGGATTGGTTGCTGCTACTGGTATTGATACTGATTTTGCTACTGAAATTATGGCTTTCTAGGGAAGATAGCTGCTGGATATACTAGGGGAGGAGGGCACTTATCATCTTGCAATGTGGGGCAGCAATTTATTGGATGATTTGGGTAGGAGCAAATTCCATCTAATTTTACTAGAAAAGAGGCTTGAAATTGGTATTATTGTCCCATTGCTAATTGTCTAACTAGTAAAGTTAGCTCATTTATTTTATTCTCTAATTTTTGTCAATTTGGTCTGGAAAAATTAATCTTATTCATGCATTTGATTGTAATAGCCATAATTTATGTTCCAAGCTATTGGGAGTTAGCTATCATTGGAGTTTTATCCACCAAAGCTCTATTGCTTGCTACATCAATCATACTCCTATCTATTGGAAGTAAGCCTTCATAAAAATATTGGATAAGGAGTTATTCACTGATTTGGTGGTAAGGATAGCTTGCACAAAATTTTTTGAATCTCTCCCAATACTTATATAATGCTTCACCACTTATTTGCCTAATGCACAAATTTCCCTTCTTATAGCAGTAGCTCCAGATGCAAGGAAAATTTTCTCTAAGAATAGCTGCTTCATGTTAGTCTAGCGAGTAATAAAACTAAGTTGCAAGTAATACAATTAATCCTTAACAACATTAGCTAATGAAAAAGGGAAGGCCTTCAACTTAATATGGTTTTCAAATATGTCTTGAGGCTTTATTATTGAACACATCACGTGAAACTCCTTCAAGTGTTTGTGAGGGTCCTCACCTGTAAGGTTATGGAACTTTGCAAGCAAGTGTATCAAACCAGATTTTAATTTAAAGTCAACATCTAATTTAGGATATTGGATGCTTAATAGTTGATATGTGATATCAGGAGCAGCCAATTCCTTTAAAGTTTTATTGCCGTTTGCCATGTTTTCTGGTTTATATAAAAGTGCGAGAATGCTAGAACTACTTATATTTTTATTCCTACAAAGGGAATGAAATGTCCCATTTATTTCAAAATCAAAAGCAAGTAATTCAACAGTAGTTCTTCTTATCATGCATGAAGACTACACAGCACAGCAGTAAATTACACTAAATAGAAGTATAAGAACACTAAAACACCAAAATGCAAAAGCACTATGAAAAATCGATAGAAACACATCTAATTAACCTATCTAGATATTTTTAAAAATTATGGGACCACCATAAAAAGTTTTTTACAATTATGCAAAACCCAAAAATGTAATTAAAAAAATTTTTAAAAATTAGAAAAGCGGTCAAAATAGTGGAATTTATATAAAAAATAGGGCACATCACAAGCTAACAACTTGTGACTTTTGATGAGAAAAATGAAATCTAGCTTTTGTAAGAATTTTATCTCAATCGAAGCTAAACCAAAGGGCTATGAGTGTAGAATTATGTAAAATCGGGTTTCTTGGGCTAACAACCTCTATTTCAATATTTTATGATGTTTATTATGAAAAAATATAATGAATAAAAGTGGAGGTATGAAAAGGAAACAAAGAATGCAATGAAATCCAAAAAAATGTAGAAAATTATATTTATCATAAAATACAAGAAATACAATTAATGGATGGAATTACTTATGAAATGCTTCAAGAATTGTGTATTATACTGCTAGAAATATATGTAAAAATATAAATTCAAAAGGATCCCAAGCAACGATGCCAAAATTTTGATATGTATATTGCAATGCACCAAAATTAGATCAAAATTAGTGTGTTAAAAATATAATATTGTATAGTGGCACAGCTAGATCGTACTGCTAGCGATCCTTTTAATTTTATCTTTTCTAAATGATTTCATAATAATATATACATAATTATTAGATTATCAATGTAATGAAAATGAGAGAACTAATGCAAATAGTATGTAAAAGCAATAAAACTAAGTGCTACAATAAAACCAAAATTCAATGTGCTAAATGCTATGTAAAACAAAATACAAAATGAAAATTATGTAGAATTGGGGGGGTTTGGTTCCATGAAATTAAAATGATGACGATAAAATAAACAAGTACAAAATAAAAGTAAAGCAATAAGTAAACAAAAAGAATTCAATATACAGAAGCAGTTGATTTAAGGATATAATAACCCTTAATGTGGATTAACCTTAGATCACAAAATATTTTATTATTCCAATTAATTTTTCAACTTTGGATTACCGGGAACCTCTACAATAATCTATGAATCCTACGCTAGACAATCATTAAAAGTTTTGTCAATTAAGATTAGTAGATGAATTAAACAACCGTCATAACCCTGAAACTAGATTGAAATTGACTTAAAGATAAAATTTAGTTGAATTAAGAAATTAAATCAGATACCATTGAAGTAATCCCCTAACCTTTTGTCCCAACATATAAAACTATAATTAACTAACCATAATTTCATATTTAAATAGTAAAAGAACAGAAATCATGAGATTGAGTACCAATTATACCAAATTAGCACTTAATATAAGCAATTTCAATAATTCAATATAAATAATTAGAGAAAGAGAAAAATCAATAGGAAGAAATCAACATTATTAATCAAGATGTCATAATCCTTGAAAAGAAGAGCTTTACAATCCTTGAATCGACTAAGAGTCTTTAGCCTTCCATGGCTTGAAAATAAAAAAACACGAAAAGAAAGAAAAGCTTTGTTGCTAAGTCTTTGTGTAAAGTTTGAAGTCTAATGAGCTTCTCCCCTATTTATTTAACTTAATTAAGCTAAAACCTTATTGGTTTAGGATTGTATGACTTTTATATTACAATAATAAGGCATTTTAAATTTTTAGAAGCTTGGACCTATTTATTACAACTCAATTAAATCCAACAAAAAAAATCAATGAATTCTCACAGGTTTGACTTCCAACCTAATTTTGACCATGAAATTAATGTAATTTGAAAAACTCATAAACATCAAACTTGTAGATTTGTGTCTTATGAGAATTTAGGCATTAGTTTTAGGTTAATTAGACCATCATAACTCTAGATATGACCCAAATATAGAAATGGGTTCAACTAGGACAAAGATATATCCTCAACTTCTCAGCCACATATGACCTTCAAAATGCTTGAATTGGGTTTGGACCAAAGTATAAAAGTTATAGTTCTCTCTTTTAGCTTTCTAGCAATATAAAATTTGCCTCAATCTGACATCCAAAGCTTAAGATATAACTAAAAAATAGAAATAGTATCAAAATCTAACATTTATCGAATAAATTCAAAATATTATAAAATTAACCACAATTCATAAAATAAAGCCTAATTAGTGAAATTAAGCAAACACAACACCTTGAAGATATAAAATGGAGAAAATAAAATAGTAAATATTTCTCTTATTAGCCATTATGGGGAATATTTACAAAAACACATCCATAAACAGAATGAGTAGTTTAATTACTCAATGAAATAGGTATCACACAAATTTCTAGTAAGTTCTATTGTAGAAAATACCTATATATAATATATGAAAACATTATCCTTTTTAGAAGCATAAACAATAATTAGATAGAATAATAAGCATCTAACAAATGGCATAGAGGCATAATAGTTCCTCTTTATTACTCTTGATCAATCTTATCCTACACGTATCCTAACTTTGTGCCTTTAAGTCCATCTTATCTCACTCATCCTTCTTTGTAACTTCAAAGTCAGGACATTAGGCCAAATCCAAACCATTTCGTAAGGTTTCCAATGATATCATGTCATTGTCACATATGGCATTCAAGCCAAATGTGAAATATGGCATAAAGCTAAAAATTAACATAAAGTCATAGTATCATATATGACATGTAGGCAAATTCATAATAAGCTTTCACTAGCCCTTAAAGTAATAAAGTGAGGTTAGAATACCATTTAAAGCCATAACTATAAAGTAATAAAAGATTTAGTCTATCACAAAAGTTCATAAATACCTTATTATATATCTAATGACCATAACAATTTGCGATGCTTCTATTCCTAATGCTAGATTCAACATTCATATAAGCCTTTATGAAAACATTACTTTCTTAAAAACCATCAATGCATGTATAAGTTAGAAAGTTATTTAGGTAAAATTTTCATACACTAAAGTTTTTAACATGCTTATGATTCTGCTATGGAATCTTTGAAGCAATATCCATTTTTTTTCATAAAATGCTTGTCAAGCATTTTGAATATGCATTCATGCATCCATTATCACTTGTCATCCACACGATTATTAGCATGAGATTAACATGCCATTCACAATTTCACTATTAGAACCATAGGGTATATAACTATTGGTGTATGTATCTTAGGAGCCAATCATAAAATAATTGTAATAATGCACAATGTGTTATATTTTATTTTAAGCAATGCAGTTATTATATTTTGTTTCATTTTTATGTAATTTATAACTTAATATAATAATTATCCTTGAAATAGCTTTATTATCCCTAAAATATTCCTAGTCAAGTATTATTACAAAAAGGATAGCAATAATACATCGAGACTAGTATGTATCATGATTAATGATTATGAATAATGAATATATGATATCAAGTCAATACATGGTACATTATTAGTAAATAAATATACTGGATTGACTCGTTATGAGAATACTACATGGTTTGTCGTGTGTCATTAACTATTTTTATGTAATCATATTGCACATAGTCCTTTGACCTAAAGTCACTGTAGTTTCCTACATAAGAAATTACATACTTTGATGCCGTTCTATGTCACATTTAATTGGGATGACGTGTAGGGCATTAGTTAAGTGTGTCATGAATTATGCAAAAGGATGTGAGTGATGTAGATAGGATTTTGTTCTTTCTATATAAAATGAGTGATATTCTTGGGCTATTTGATTGAGTGAGACTAAAAAATACACAACTGTACTCAAATGGATCAATATGTGATATTGATCATTTATTTAAGTTAGTCTACTCAGTATTAAAAAATATATGATTGAACATTAATGAAGATGACACATTCTATACCTCTAGTTCAATTCAGATATCATTATAAAAAGAATTGTGTTGCAAAGTGTTGTTCACACATTAGATAGATGTCAAATCACAAACATTCTTACTACTTAGGTGACAGTGATGTATTGCTAAATATCACTCACTGTCTATGATCTACTAATAAGTTATTATTAATGTAGTAAGAACCTATGGGATCACATAAAAGGAGTAGGAATTAGATAATAATTAATTAGAATTTATTTGGACTAAAATACTATTAATTAGGCCTCTTATTTTGTGTATATATATTATCAAAGTAATAATATATATATTATTCATATAGTATATAGTATATTATGTGATATTATTTGATATTAAAGTAATATTGGATAATTATGTCATTTGATATTAGATAATTATATTGTGGGATAATATTATTATCTAATAATATTATAAGATAATATTGTTATCTAATAATATTTAATTATAAATATTAAGATAATATTAGATAATTATCAAATAAGGCTTATATCTCCTCATTCTCATTATGATAAGGATAAGGTATTAGTGGTTGAGTGAAATTAAAATTGGAAATGGTTTCCTAGTAAGATCAAGAAAGTGGTGTGCTTTTGTTTTATAAGAAGGAATGAAAGCATCACTTTATTTAATGAATAAAATTGCCACCTGAAATTGTACCAAACCCTTGTCCTTTGTGAAAGAGATGATTCCTAGTAGTTTTGTGGAGGTTAAGAAGTCATCATTCACTTCATATGGACATTATAAAGGCACTATCACTTGATTGTGTTCGTGGTTTAGATCTGCAATTCAAGAGATAACCCTTGATAGTGATTTATGTTCTTGTGCATTGATTCCGGAAAGGTTTCATATGACATACAATTTTGAAAATCTATTTTCTGCTACATCATATGATACGTGTGAAACCTAATAATAACTTAGTGTTTCTAAGTTCCGCTACTATTATTTCTCAAATAGTTTTAAACTTAGTATAACATTCTAATAAGTGAAAGAACTATTTTCCTTACTTATTAAGGCTAATTGGGACATTGGCTAGTAGCATAAAGGCTACCCCAAAACATTTCCAATAATAACATATAACCTAGGAAACAACCACTAAATGTCAAATTTATATGGTTGCTTTAGCAATTATAAGTTCTATTAAAAATATCAAATCATATTCAAATTTTATGAAACTTTTCAAAATTGATACTTAAACATTTAATACCCTTATTAAGCCTTTTCTTTTTACTTAAAATAGGTCATACATGGATTTCTCTATCTAGTTACAAAAATACATTAAAGATTAAATTTTTTTATTATAAAATCTATTTCAAATATTAAAATTTAATAAAGTAAATTTTATAGAATGAATAATAAGTCATAAAAATCATTTTTAAACTAATTTCAAGATAAAAGTGTTGGTATGTGTCCTAGGAACTAATCATATAGATAATTGAAATAATACACAATGTATTATATTTTATTTCAAGCAATGCAATTATTATATTTTATTTTCAATTTTTTGTGCAATTTATAACTTAATATAATAATTATCCTTAGAATAATTTTACTATTCCTAAAATGTCCCTAGTCAAGTATTATTATGACAGGGATAGTAATAGTATATCGAGACTCGCATATATAGTGATTGATGGTTATGAATCATGGATATGTGATATCAAGTTAATACATGAGTACATTATTAGTGAACAAATGTACTAGACTGGCCCACTATGATAATACTGCATAGATAAGACTTGTGTCATTAGTAGTTCTCATATGGTCACAATTGCATATAGTCCTTTGACCTGAAGTCATTACGGTTCCCTACATGAAGGGTTACTCATTTTAATGTCGTCTTATGTCACCTTTAATCAGGATGATGAGTAGGGCATTAATTAGGTGTGTCACGAATCATGTAGAGGGAAGTGGTGATGTAGATGAGATTTTGTTACTCTTATTAAAAAAAGAGATATATCCTTAGGCCCTTGATTGAGTAAGACTTAGAAATGCATGGCCATTCTCAAATGGATTAATATGTGATGTTGATAATTTGTTTTAAAGTCTACTCAGTATTAAGAAATATAAATTGAACATTGATGAGGATGACACACTCCATGTCTCCAGTTCAATTTAGATATTATTATAAAATGGATTATGATGCAAAGCGTTGATCATGTATTAGGTGGATGTCGAATCACAAATATTCTTACTACTTGAGTAGCAGTGATGTATTATTAGATACCGCTCACTGTCTATGGCTCAATAATGAATCATTGTCAATGTAGTAAGAACCTACAGGGTCACACAAAAGCAGTAGGAATAAGACAATAATTAATTGAACTTTAATTATATTAATATCCAATTAATTAGACTTATTTTCGTGCATATATATTATTATTAAGAATAATAATATGTTGTTCATGTAATATATATATATATATATATATAATATTATGTGATATTATTTAATATTAAAGTAATATCAAATAATTATGTTATCAGATATTAGATAAATATATTATAAGATAATATTATTTTGATATTTAATAACTATATGTAATTATCTAAATATTAAGATATTTATATTATGAGATAATATTATTATCTAATATTAGATAATTAATAGATAAGTCCTATCTCTCCTTACTCTCTTTAGGATAAGGATAAGATGAGTTATTAAGTGTGATTAGGATTTTAGAGGCATTATCCTAGTAGGACTAGGATTGTGGCTTGCCTAAATTTTATAAAAAGGGACTTGAGGGTAGCACTTTTACACACGCTCATAAACTCCCATAAAATCCTAAATCACTCAGAAAACACTCAATCCTAATCCTAGAGAGAGAAACGCATCCTAGCAGATTTGTGAAGGGTGAGAGGTCGTTATTCACTCAGTATGGATACTGTAGAGACGTTGTACCTTTCGACCAACGTTT
Organism: Sindora glabra; assembly: GCA_020226215.1. NCBI lineage: Eukaryota > Viridiplantae > Streptophyta > Magnoliopsida > Fabales > Fabaceae > Sindora > Sindora glabra. Next base: position 108,940,786 of record CM035227.1, on the reverse strand, counting down.
AATTCATCTGCTCTCTCAAGTTTTGATTAGTAGAAACACGAGTGCCCAATAGGTAAAACCCTAATAATTGATTTATGTCTTTTGCATGGATCCTAGATAGAATTCGAATTAAGTTTTTGAATTTTCACTACGTATTAATCTGAATTCCCAATAGTGGTATGAGAGCATACTTGCAAAACATAAATTCGATTATGTGTTTTACCATTTTTCTGAATGTTTATATGATAAATATTCTCTTTCGGTTTAAATCAAATTTACATTTTGATGAACATTTATGTGATAAATAAATATCAAATTAGTTTCTATTTACACCGGATATATATATGTGATATATGTAAATTCATGTTTAGTTCTGACTTTGAAGATATATATATATATGATATATATAATTCGTGTTCTGATTCTGATTAGGAATTAATGAGATTAGTTGAACAAATCTAATTATGTGTTTTCTGGTTCATATTTAAATCTATTTCATGAGAAATTCTAAGTTTTGATTTGAATTTGAATCTGCTTCTGTGATTGATTCTAGGTTCTATTGTAAATAAGAACTAATAGGATCAATTACGTGTATATGATTTAATACATGAAAATTATTTTCTGATGTAAAGAGGTTTGGTTATAAATCAAAATTAATCAAACTTAATCCTTAAGTTAGGTTGTATATGTGTGATATATATATATGCATTCTGGATTAGTATTTAATTTTGAGTTTTTATATGATGAATTATTGAATCTATATTATATATGTGATATAATCTGCATTCAATAAAATATGATCTATTCTGCACGGAATCAATATGACTAATTCCGAATATGTCTTCATATATAGATCTGGTTAAATTTGTTTTAATGTAATTTGAAATAAATCTGGATCAATGTACGAAGAACATACGTGTATAGTTTAATGTGTTTGAATCACGTTGGATCTATTTGATGTGATTAAATCTATCCAATGTGTGTCCTGACATAAAACTTATTTCGGGACTGTGATTTGAATGTTAAATAATGTCGAATTGTTCGACTAATAGGATATGTCAATTATTGATAGAAAAATTGCAATCTGAATGTCAAATGAATTCAATTTTTTGCCTAGGGGGCGGGCTCTGTCCCTTTGACCCCCGCTCGCTAACCGGCTAGCGGGACCGCCATGCTAACTCTGCATAGCATTCAAAAATTATTTTTGTTCTTAAAATGCTATTTTAAAACATGATTTTTTTGATGATGTTTATGTTATGAAATATATATGTCAATCATGCTACTTATCTTGGTTACATATATATTTGTTAGCAATTATTACATATGATGCATGATTATGTTGTATAGTATGGCCTTTGGAGTTTTTATGGATAGATTTTAAATGTGACCTGCAAGTCGTGTCTTCCTCTATTTCTCTAATGTATATTCTCTTCTCATCTCACTCCCCTCGAATGTAACTCAGGGTTTCTATTATAAATTTATAATTGCAATGGAGTATTCTTAGCTTGGAACAAGGAGAAGCTAAGGAGTTATGGGACAAGAAGAAAATAAGAAGTTAGTTAGGAATGTCATTAGAAAATAGAATTTTGGGGCCATACTATGTGACATCTTAATTTCTTTATTATATGATGATATTGATGAGCATGCATTTACTATGTGATAGAATATGTTCCTAATATGCGATAGTTCTATCCATTACTTGATATATGATATGCAATAGTCTATTTTATTCATTTACTTTATATGATGTATGAGATATGCTAGATATATTGCATAAATAAATAGGCTAGTTTTGGTGAGATCTATTAATGAATAAGTTAAAATCCTTCATCTGAAATATTAAGTCAATATTAATGATGCCTTCTAATGCTTGGCACTCGTCAAGGCCATAATCGACATAAAGTATGTTTGCTAAAACAAAATACCTCATTTATCTTAGTGAGATGTGACTGGATAATAGTGATATCTGAATGTCAAACATTAGGTCCAACTTAACTAAGATATCTCAATAAGATTGAGACCTAGAGGCATAGAGTTAGGTTTTAGTTCATAAGATGGACTGGAATAAGTGTTTTTCACCTAACTATTCAAGAGTTGTATATGATACAATTGGCAAGTGTTGCCTACCTAAATAACTAAGTTTTAAGTGATTAGCCAAAACTAACTTAAAACTTGGAGAAATATGGACCTTGGCCCACTAGAAAGTTTAGACAATGTGACTTTTCGAATTAATAGTGAGGGCTATTAATTTGAATAAGATAGTGGGAGGTACATTTAATAAAAGACTTTATTAAATATTTTAAACTTAATACTTACTTCGCACATTTATGTCGTAGATAACCAATGACTAATATATCAAATAACTTATTACTGTGATCAGTCCTTGAGAAGGACAAACTTCCTAGACTGGTATAGGAATTTGAGGATAGCCCTCAAACATGAGTGAAAAATGCATGTCCTAAAGGAACCTGTTCCTCAAGAACCCAAAGTTAATGCCCGGCGAGCTTAAAAGGATGCTTATAAGAAGCATCAAGATGATGCATTAGACGTCAGTTGCCTCATGTTGGCTACCATGGACTATGAGCTTCAGAAGCAACATGAGAACATAGAAGTTTATGACATGCTTGAATATCTTAAGAAGCTTTATGAAGGCCAAGCTCGGCATGAAAGGTTTGAGGTGACAAAAGCACTGTTTCAGTGCAAACTGGCAGAAGGAAACCCTGTTGGGCCTCATGTACTTAAAATGATTGGGTATGTTGAGAACCTTGAGAGATTGGGTGCTCCACTAGGCCAAAAGTTGGCCACTGACTTAATTCTGCAATCGTTACCATAGAGTTATGATCAATTTATCATGAATTACAACATGAATGAAATTAACAAACCACTGCCAGAACTGTTAAGCATGTTAAGAACTGCTGAACAACATTTGCAAAAGACTAAGCCTAATACCATAATGATGGTTCAAAAGAGCAAAGGTAAGGGAAAAGGCAAGGGAAAAAATAAGAAGGATTCCAAATCTAAAAGCAAGCCTAAGTCTAAGTCCTTTGCACCGAAACTAAAAGGGGGTGTGGCTAAGGAAGGGACATACTTCCATTATGGTCAGATCGGACATTGGAAAAGAAAATGCAAGGTCTATTTAGAAGATTTGAAAAAGAAGAAGGGAAATGAGACTTCTGCTTTAGGTATCTATATTATAGAAATTAATATTTCCACTTCTATATCTTGGGTATTAGATACCAGATGTGGTTCTCACATTTATACAAATGTGTAGGAACTACAAAGGAGTAGGACTCTGGCTAAAGGCGAAGTGGACCACGAGTTAGCAATGGAGCAAGAATTATTGCGCTAGCTGTAAGAACATATTATCTATCTTTACCTTCTGGTTTAGTAATAGAATTAGAGGATTGTTATTTTGTGCTTGCTATCAGCAGGAATATAATTTCTGTTTCTTGTTTGGACAAGAAAGGTTTTTCATTTATAATAAAGGATAAAAGTTATTCAGTTTATTTAAATGAAATATTTTACTGTAGTGCACAAATGTTCAATGGACTCTATATTCTTGATCTTGAAATACCTATCTATAACATAAATACCAAGCGATTTAAATCAAATAATTTAAATCCAACCTATCTCTGGCATTATCGTTTGAGCCATTTAAATGAGAAGCACATATCCAAACTCCATAAGGATGGAATTTTGGATTCATTTGATTTTGAATCATATAAAGCATGTGAATCTTGTATATTAGGTAAAATGACTAAAACTTCATTCACTGGACACAGTGAAAAGGCTAATGATCTATTAAGTCTCATACATACCGATGTATGTGGGCCTATTAATTCATCTACTACAAGTGGTTTTCAATACTTCATTACATTTACTGATGATTTCAGTAGATATGGATATGTGTATCTTATGAAACATAAATCAGAATCCTTTGAAAAGTTCACGGAGTTCAAGAATAAGTGCAAAACTAACCCGGCAAAAGTATTAAAACACTTCGATCAGATCGAAGTGGAGAATACTTAAGCCAAGAATTTGATAACTATCTAAAAGAGTGTGGTATAGTATCACAACTCACTCTACCTGGAACATCGCAATGAAATGGTGTTTCAAAAAGGAGGAATCGTACCTTGTTAGACATGGTACAATCTATGATAAGTCATACAGATATTTCAATTTCCTTTTGGGGACATTCTCTAGAGACAACTGCTTTTACGCTCAACCGTGTTCCCTCTAAAACAGTTCAAAAGATTCTATATGAGATATAAACTGAGAAACATCCCAGCTTATCCTTTATGAAGATTTAGGGTTGCGAGACCTATGTAAAACATCAAGTTTCTAATAAGCTTGGACCCAAATCAGATAAGTGCTACTTTGTAGGATATTTAAAGGAAACTAAGGGATATTATTTCTACAATCCTAGTGAAGGCAAAGTGTTTGTTGCACGAATTGGTATTTTTCTTGAAAGAGAATTTATCTCTAAGAAAAATAATGGGAGGAAAGTAGAAATCGAAGAAGTACGAGACTTACAAAGTAATACTAAACTTGTAATAGAGCCTGAACGGAAACCACAAGATGTTATGGCTCAAGAACTAGCTCGAGTAACACAAAGCCCACGTAGATCTAGTAGGATACGCCATGAGCCCGAGAAATATGGATTTCTTGTGACTCAAAATGGTGATATTTTGCTTATGGATCAAGATGAACCTACAACATACCAAGAAGCTATAAAAGGGCCAGACTCTAAGAAGTGGTTTAAGGCCATGAAATTTGAGATGGATTCCATGTATACTAACCAAGTATGGACTTTGGTTAATCCACCTGAAGGGGTAAAACTCATTAGGTGCAAATAGGTTTTCAATAAGAAAACTGATATGGATGGTGATGTGCAAACCTTTAAAGGACGATTAGTCACAAAAGGTTATAGGCAAGTTCATGATATAGATTATGATGAGATCTATTCCCCAGTTGTCATGCTTAAATCCATCCAGATTTTGCTTGCTATTGCAGCTTTTTATGATTACGAAATCTGGCAGATGGATGTTAAAACTGCTTTTCTTAATGGAAAGCTCCTCAAGGATGTGTACATGACACAGCCCGAGGGTTTTGTCACTCCTGAAACTGCTGGAAAGGTATATAAGCTACAATGATCCATTTATGGATTAAACAAGCTTTGCGGAGTTGGAATCTTTATTTTGATGAATCAATCAAAGAATTTGGTTTCATAAAAAATGAAAATGAATCTTGTGTTTACAAAAGGATTAGTGGGAGCACAATTATTTTCCTTGTAATGTATGTGGATGACATACTACTCATCGAAAATGATATCCCTACACTACAAACAGTAAAGACTTGGTTAGGGAATTATTTCTCGATGAAAGACTTAGTGAAGCTGTCTATATACTAAGAATTAAGATCTATAGAGATAGATCAAGAAAATTGCTTAGCTTAAGTCAGAGTACATACATAGATAAAGTGTTAAAACGATTTAACATGCAAGAATCCAAAAGAGAATTTTTGCTCATGTCGCATGGCATAAGTTTGTCCAAAGCTCAGTGTCCTTCGACACAAGATGAGAAGGACCGCACGAATAAGATATCATATGCATCAACAATTAGATCTATCGTGTATGTCATGCTATGTACTCATCCTGATGTCTCCTATGCTTTGAGTATGACGAGCAGGTATCAGTCAAATCCAAGTGAACCTCACTGGACTGCCGTTAAGAATATCTTTAAGTACTTGAGAGGGACTAAGGATTCATTCTTAATATATGGAGGAGAGGAAGAACTTGTTGTAAAAGGTTACACTGATGCCAGTTTCCAATCCCATAAGGATGACTTTAGATCGCAGTCAGGTTATGTATTTAGCCTAAATAGTGGTATTGTGTGCTGAAAGAGTTCAAAGTAGGAAATAATGGTCGACTCTACTACAGAGGCTGAGTATATTGCTACCTCTGATGCGTCAAAAAAGGTTGTTTGGATCAAAAAGTTCATTACTGAACTTGGCATTATTCCTAGCATTGCAAACTCAGTGGATCTCTATTGTGACAACAATGGAGTCATTACACAAGCCAAGGAACCTAGATCTCACCAGCAATCCAAACATATACTTAAGTGTTTCCATCTCATTCGAGAAATCATCGATAAAGGAGATGTGAAGATATGTAAAGTACCAACTGATGACAATATCACTGACCCACTGACAAACTTTAGCACAAAAAAAGCATGATGGTCATACTATATCATTTGGTATTAGATACATGAGTGATTGGCTCTAGTCCAAGTAGGAGATTGTTGGTGTGTATCTTAGGAACTAATCATATAGATGATTAAAATAATACACAATGTATTATATTTTATTTTAGGCAATGCAATTATTATATTTTATTTTTAATTTTTTTGCGCAATTTATAACTTAATTTGATAATTATCCTTAGAATAGTTTTATTATTCCTAAAATGCCCCTAGTCAAGTATTATTACGACGTGGATAGTAATAGTACATCGAAACTCGTATGTATAGTGACTGATAATTATGAATCATCGATATGTGATATCAAGCTAATACATGAGTACATTGTTAGTGAACAAATGTATTGGACTGGCCTACTATGAGAATACTGCATGGATAAGACTTGTGTCATTAGTAGTTCTCATATGGTTATAATTGCATACAATTTTTTGACTTGAAGTCACTACGGTTTCCTACATGAGGGGTTACTCACTTTAATGTCGTCTTATGTCACCTTTAATTGGAATGACGAGTAAGGCGTTAATTGGGTGTATCACGAATCATGCAGAAGGAAGTGGTGATGTAGATGAGATTTTGTTACTCTTATAAAAAAAAAGGAGATACATCCTTGGGCCCTTTAATTGAGTAAGACTTAGAAATGCATGGCCATGCTCAAATGGATCAATATGTGATATTGATCATTTGTTTTGAAGTTTACTTAGTATTAAGAAATATAAATTGAACATTGACGAGGATGACACACTCCATGCCTCCAGTTCAATTTGAATATTATTATAAAAGGAATCATGATGCAAAGCTTGATCATGTATTAGGTGGATGTCGAATCACAAACATTCTTACTACTTGAGTGGCAGTGATGTATTATTAGATACCGCTCACTGCCTATGGTTCAATAATGAATCATTGTTAACGTAATAAGAACCTACGTGGTCACACAAAAGGAGTAGGAATAAGACAATAATTAATTGGACTTTAATTATATTAATATCCAATTAATTGGACTTATTTTTATGCATATATATTATTATTATTAAGAATAATAATATGTTGTTCACATAATATATATATATATATATAATATTATATGATATTATTTGATATTAAAGTAAAATCAAATAATTATGTTATCAGATATTAGATAAATATATTATGAGGTAATATTATTTTGATATTTGATAACTATATGCAATTATCTAAATATTAAGATATTTATATTATGAGATAATATTATTATCTAATATTAGATAATTAATAGATAAGTCCTATCTCTCCTTACTCTCTTTAGGATAAGGATAAGATGAGTTGTTAAGTGTGATTAGGATTTTAGAGGCATTATCCTAGTAGGACTAGGATTGTGACTTGCCTAAGTTCTATAAAAAGGGACTTGGAGGGTAGCACTTTTACACATGCTCATAAACTCCCATAAAATCCTAAATCACTCAGAAAATACCTAATCCTAATTCTAAGAGAGAAACGCATCCTCGCAGATTCGTGGAGGGTGAGAGGTCCTTGTTCACTCCGTATGGATACCGTAGAGACACTGTACTTTCTGATCGATGTTTGATTCATTCGCTCTCTCAAGTTTTGATCAGTAGAAACATGAGTGCCCAATAGGTAAAACCCTAATCATTGATTTATGTATTTTGCATAGATCCTAGGTAGAATTCAGATCAAGTTTTTGAATTTTCGTTGCATATAATAATCTGAATTCCTAACAAAAAGCACATGGCAAGAGCTGTCCGCAACTTAAATTATCAACATGGTAAAAAAAGAGCTATTTTAGTTTTTAAAAACTCTTTTTATGTACAATTTTTTATGAAATTATCCAAAATCTTCCATCCATGTTTATAAGGACTAAAACATCATAAAACAACCTTTTTCAATCACAAAACATGTTTCATAAATAATTTCAATATTCTTTTATAGAAACTAGTTTAGAAGGAACCACTTTCCATTTGAAGACACTAATTTTAAAAACTACTTTTTCATCATAAAACTTTAAAACTTTCAAACATAGTTTCAAATATGTTTTTATTATAGAATCTTTATAATAATGTTACTTCAAAATTAATATGGAACTTAATACTTTAAAAATTAAAATTTCTCCTTCTTGGATACATATAAAAAACCACAATGCCCTTCTTAATGAAATCAAAACATTTTCATCGAAAATCCTTTCTTGAGATTTTGAGAAAATATTTTTGCAATGGATTTCACCATGAAATTCATGGCTTCAATCACAACACAAAGATCATATATACATACTATACATGAACACTTTCAAATAAAATAACCAAGAAGAAAAACAATGAATATCTACTCACTTAGAATTAACTTGGAGTTTTCTTGATTTCTTTCACATAATCAACATGTTACCAAAACAATATGAAGTTAGTAAGAAGTTCTTAACAAAACCCTTAAAAGAAATGAATCTAAGATGAATTTAGAACCTTATAACTTCACTAGGAAAGTTATCTAAACTTCTTCTTACCACTAACCTTCAAGAATTTTAAGAAACTAGATAAAACTCATTAGAAACTTAATTTGTCTCTTTTCTTTCTTTTTATACCCATAGGGCTTGTGTTAGTGTGAGGAGAATGCTACCTAAACCTTGTTATTTGTAGTGGATGAAAATATGGAGAGTAAGTTCAAGGTGAGCTTATTGATTTCAAGGGGAAATTAGGAAGAAATTATATTTAGGCTTTGTTTATTTTGACGGAAAGTGTTTTCTGTAAAATATAGTTATAAAATATTAAGTTGGATGAAAATGATTTATTTACTTACTGTTAAATATAAAGAGTTTGGGAAAAGTAACTTTCTTATTTAAAAAAAAATTGATTTCCTTAACTATTGTTCCTTTAAAGATCATTTTTTTAACCATCAATGCAAATAATATATCACTCTTTCATTTTTCATTAATATATATATATATGTATATATATATATGTAAATCATATTTTTCTATGAAAAATACTTTTTGATGAAACAAATGGAACCTTAGACATGTATAACACTATTATTAGTCATTTTCACATTGCATTTTCTACTTTTGTGTCATGCCGTACATCACTATCATACTTCATTCTATATGTCATCCTTCAACATCAACCTCATGAAGCTTCCAACAATTTACTAAAGGTGACTAACTACTAATTAGTCAACAATTACTATCATTAAATTCTTAATTAAAGACTTTTCCTGATCTTTCCACCTTTGCCCTTTGAAAATTACCATATTTTCCATATTGACCTAAAATCATGTATATCCTTGCCATGATGCCGTAAATTTCATTTCTATTATTCTAGTTGCATTATAGAATGTTTCTAAGTATAACCACTAAGTTACTCTGAAACCTTACTAACCATAACTTCTAAATGTTTTTATTTTTCCTTAATTTTTTTTAGAAAACTCCTAGACAATTCTTCTATTTATAAATTCTAGTAAATATTTTTATTAATATTAAGGAATATTTCTATAGGTTACTCATTATCGAATAGTGTCTGGTTTATTACTATTAGGTTTTAAGTGTTGGTTTTTTTATCAAATGTTACAATTTTGTTGCTCATGAGGCCATAAAGTGGGAGCATAAGATCATAAGGAGTGGTATTGGTCAATTATTTAAGCTTTATTTTATGGTTGGCATTATTATATTTTATGATAAAGTTTCCCTTTTAATTTGTTTGTTTGTTTAAGAACATTTTTTTTCTAAAATAGTTTTTTAAGTTTTCAATGTTTGAAATTAATAAGAAAGCTGGTTCATAAAAAATAATATTGTATTTGGAGAAAATGAAATTTTCTTTTAAGTAAAGGAAATCATTTTCTTAAATTTTCTTTATAATATAATCTTATACTCTTTCTCTCTTTTCTTTTCTTCCTTCTTTTAACCCTTTTTTTCTCTCTTTACCCTATTTGACTTCCCTTTCTCTTCTCATTTACTTTTATTTCTCTTACTTTTATCTTTTTACCACTATTTTTTTTATTTTCTTATCATTTTTCCTGTACTTTTCTATTTCATCCTTTCCTTTTTTTTGGCCTATCTCTTGCACTCTCTCCTATCCTCTTTCCTTTCTCTTCTTCTATATTTATAATATTAATATTTAATAATCATTTTAAAAATCATATTGAGAAAACATTAATACAATTAACCTTTTGATTGGTGGAAAGGAAAAATAAAAAGAAATGAAACAAAATTTTAAAAATTACTTAAAAGAGAAAATGAAAAGAAAAAACATTTTAAAATTTTATATGTAAAAATAATAGTAACTATATTTCTATTTTTCCTTTTTTTTCCTATCAAACCAAATATATGAAAGATTTGAAATTTAAAATTTTCTTTAATTTTTTTCCTTTCTTTAATTCCAAGCATAGGGTAAGAGAATTAACAAATATGGTTATCAATTTTGGTCAAAGCCAGATATACAACTTTATGAAAAAATTAAGAAAGATAAAGAAAAAGAGATTTAAATATTTTGCTTTGTATTTTAAAACAAAATATACTTAACTTCTAATTTCTGCTAGTAAAAATTTGTTGACTCCTATTTTAAAAATATTTTCATAATAAGATGATTATTATTTAGCTAAACTTAAATATGAAATTTATATATATAATAATATTTTTCATTAAAAAATAGTTTACTTTATTCACTAAATACGACAAAGTATTTTCTCTTATTATCTAAACTAAAAAAATTATTCATTTTATAAAAAATACATCTTCCTAAAACATGCAATTTCATTTAATTTTATTTTTGTTAAAATAAATAGAATCTTAATAAAATTCCTTTTAAAAAGGAAAGATAGTATCTATAAGAGCTATACAATATTGTGGTCAATTGAATAGATATTAAGCCATTAAGATGGTTCAAGAATTTGCTTATAAGAGAAAGGTCATAAACTAATAAGTAAACGTAGAAGCCTTATGACAAACCTTCATCGCTAACAATTAGATTTGACATCAGGTTGTTAGTTGTCAAGCTAAATTCAACAGATAGTGCCTTACATCTTCAATATCGATAGTGTTGTGGCAAAAATAATTTGTGGATTTATCTTCCGACCTTTTCTAGATGGGTTTGGTAGCCACCAAATAGAGAAGAAAGTAATGGTGTGTTGATCTATTTTGTTTTAAGCTACAATAAGTACTTTGAAGATTGGCTTTCACTTTTATCAATTTAAATTAGGTACTAATGGCTGTGATTTTTGTAATAGTATATAAAATTTAACAATTTACTTGGCATAATATACTTTTATTTGAATTAGATTACACATCTTTTGTTTGTAATTTTGTGTTTAAGGGTTTGATAATGTGGCAAAAGAAAAGGGATAGCTTCTTAGTGCCGAGTGTGCAACCCTTGTTTATTAAGAAGGTAGCTATGAGGTTTTGCTTAGAGAGAAAGCTTTAAGGTAGTCTTTACCTCTGGTGGTTAAGCATGGAGAATGGATTACATCTTATTTGTCTAATGTTGCTATTTAGGCATCTATAAGTGATGGGTGGCCATTATTTGCATTTGTAGGTATTTAGAAGTGTTTGAAAATGATTATATTGATGTATTTGTAGCTACTTCCAACTGGACTTCTAATGCTTTATTTTTGGATATTCTTAAAAAGGTAATCTCTAATAAATTCAATGCCAAGATTGTTGATGTATCATAATTCAAAGCTTGCAAGGTTGCCAATAGAGAAGTAAAGAAATTGCAAAATCACACTTAGGAGTTAGAACAAACTAATAGTAGTTTATTAAGGCAAATTAAGGTGTTGGAAACATAATTACATACGTTACACCAAAATATGTAGGTTATTACTTGCCTTTCAGAATTGAAAGAAGAAATTAAGTATCTAGAATGCCTTAAAAACAACCTTGAGTAATAAGTGAGGGAGTTAATTGTAACTATAAAAAAAAACAAGTAATTCCTTTAAATTTGGCCAACTCAAGTAACAAAAAGATAAATTGATCTTAGCATAATAATTTAAGGCTTTTATCCATACTAATCAAGACAACTTGATCCTAGACTTATTCAAAAAGGAGAAAAATATGCTAGTTTGCTTAAATTATGGCTGATTAGGGCATTCTAAAAGTCAATATGTGAAGGATAAATATAATAACATTTTGGACGTAGATTTTATGGGATGCCCTTTCTATTTCAATCTTCTAAAAAGGCAGTTTGCCTATCATCATGTTTAGTTATCACCTTAAACTCTTGTTAGTCCTTCTATTGAGTCTTTCATGGGTGAGGAGAATATCCTACAAGAACATTACATTATTAATATATCATAGTAGCCAATGGAATTTGAATTTTGTGATCAATATATAAAAGATGTTGGACAAAAATACAATTAAGATATTTTCCCAAAATCCAATAGAAGAAAACATTGCAAAGTCTCTTGTATAAGAGATGGTTGTTGCCCTTTCAACCCACGAGAGCTAGAACTTATGGTAACTAATGACAATTTATAGCAACAACAAGCACATCTCATCTTCTAGATCTCTTACAAGAAGTGTTGAGAAATATAAGTTTGACTTCACAGAATTTAATTAGTTGCTAGACATAGATCACCAAGTCATGGTTGGAGCTTAAGTGTAAAGTTTTTCTTTTGAGCAGTTTAAGGTTTGTATTTAGCATTCTAGGTTTTGGGATGTATCAAAGTTATAGTATTGTTTCAGGTTTGTTTCCTTTTTCTTTACTACTTGTTCCTTATGTAATCCCTGCCCAAAAAAAAGGAAAGAAAGAGTAGATATTAGTTTGATAATCAATTTAAATAAGATTTTTATGAGAAAATTAACTTCTTAAAAAATTGAATATTTTTATTATTAGATTATTTTTAATTCATTGAAATATGTATTTTTTATTTTAATTCATTTACTTTGATATTTGAGAAAAGACAATCTGATAATAAAAATGCCCAACCTTTAATGAAGTTAAGCCTCCTGCAAAAATACTCATTTGAATAAATTAATGCCATTAAAACAACCATTTTTCTCTTACATTTTTCACAAAAAAATGATAACAAATAACCATCATATAAAACATTACGCTATGCAATGACAAACAAATACATAGTTATGAAAGTCTAGTGGATAAACAAAATATTTTACAATAAGTCGTTAAGTGAATTCGGATGAAATTGTAAGAGAACCAAGTATAATTTATATATACATATATGTGTGTGTGTGAATTGATGTTCACAACTTTCCATGGGGGCAAAAAACTACTACAAAATATAAGTTATTATATTTACATAAATATAATAAAATACATTTTATCTTATACCATTTTACTTGATTTTACTTAACTCATAGTTTATAAAGTTTTTCATTAAAAATTGAACAAAAATTTAAAAAGGTAAAACATTAGCAACAAAAATGACATATGAATAAATGTTAATATTTAAAAATATAAGCGAATCAAGCGAAAATTCATAAAATTATATCGTTGTAGAGTGTAATTTTCCTTTTAGGTATTTTTGTAATGGTGTTTCAATATCAACCTATAGCCATTTTGCTTATTGGCTTGGCGTTGTGGCACCGGGTCTAGGGAAGTGGAATGACCCAATGGTAATTTTGAAATATCATTTCGAGAACAGGATTAACGTGGTCAAGTTAAAATTGATGTGCTTGGCCGACTGCGAATTTAAGGAGTCGGGGAAGCAAAGGCAAGCCGGCAAGCGAGTGCAGATCTTTTGATCACTGTGAATTAGTTGTTTCTATAGCTTGATCTGCAAACTGTGCAATTGAATTCGAGAATGGCATCAGTTCAAAATCAGGCTCCTAATGTAGATCTCTTCGATGCTTATTTCCGACGTGCCGATTTGGATCGCGACGGCCGTATCAGCGGTGCTGAAGCTGTCGCCTTCTTTCAAGGCTCTGGTTTGTCTAAACAGGTTCTTGCTCAGGTAATTCCATTCTCCTATTTTCTCCTTCTCTATTTAATCGCGATTCAATCGCTGTCCTGTTTTTTCATGCTATGGCGTTGAATTCGTCCTTACTGGTTGCTTGTAGAATGAATTTATCATATGTCATCTGAATTTGCTTAATATATATCATCTTTGATTACATAGTACATTGCTTTCTATCAGCATACCTTATACTGAGATCCGAGACAATTCTTAACCACAGCAATAGTTTGAAACGTTGCTTCTGTTGATATGACCTTCTGTTTTGGTCTAGGGAGTTTGATTATATAATCCATTCTCTAGCCAGCTTACCTCCTGGCTTTTTGCAAGTAATACCTTCACACAGAGAAATACAGCTCTTTTTATTTAAGATACCGTCAAATGATTGGTTATACTAATATGCCTCGTTTGGATAAAGTGTTATCAGCACTAATCATCAAAATATTGTCCCATATGTTTTTCTACAGAATGCAGTACTTACAATCTCGTTCTTCTTTTTGGGGCAGATATATAAACCATCAGTGAGTTATGCAATTAAATAACCATTTTACTTGATTTAGAGTATGTTTTCATTGTAATTGCACGGTTGGTGTTGCGTCTGATTCTTATCTGTCAACTTGAAACTTTGATGTTGTGCTAGGAAGCACATATAGGATGAGACATGAATGATGCAACATAAATATGGGAATGGGGCATATTTTTATGAGTCTATAATGTAGTACTCAAAGGTTAAGTGGATGTTACTAATAAAAATATAATTTGCATATGAATACTGATTAAATAATTTACAAATTAAAACCCTGATTCCTATCAGTTTTCTTATCCATAAAAATATAATTTGCATATGAATACTGATTAAATAATTTACAAATTAAGGATTTATGGATAAGAAAACTGATAGGAATCAGGGTTTTAATTTTCCCCAACGTCATAGTTGATTGGTTTGAAAAATGAAAGACAGACATTGCCAGAGATGTTCCCTGTTCAAAAAAAAAAAAGAAAAAAGCCAAAAAAAAGGGTAATTAAGAATTTTGGCCTGGATAAATGTCCTGTAGTTCCTAGAAGATGTCAATGTTGGTGTCAGACATGTTTGACATGGATTTGCCCGTTCTTATTGTTGTGACACCATTAGCACTATGCAGATCCATTTATGTTAATTCTGTGAACTTACTAGCAAATTCGGTGTGCCCTTTTTTTTTTTTTTGGGGGGGCGGTGTTAACATCACTTGCTGGCTTATCTGCAGATATGGGTTTTTGCAAACCCAAGTCAAAGTGGTTTCCTAGGTCGAGCAGAGTTTTACAATGCCCTTAAACTAGTTACAGTGGCACAAAGTAAGCGAGAATTAACCCCAGAAATAGTGAAAGCAGCATTGTTTGGCCGAGCTGCATCTAAGATCCCAGCTCCACAAATTAATTTCAGTGCCACAGGTGCATCACAATTAAATTCTTCTGCAGCACAGATCGCCCCTGTTAATCCCACATCCTACCACGGCCCTAGAATAAGAGGCCCCCAAATACCTCCTAATCTGAGTGCAAACCAGCAGAATTTGCCATTTCAGGATAGTCACACACCCCCTTCTGCTAATCTAGTACCTGGCGTTGCTGCTGAAGGATTTTCTGGAGTTGCAGCTGCCAGTGGAGCTCGCCCTGTAGCACCCACCCCAAGTGATGGAGTGAGTGGCAAGGTGGGAGGAGTTCCAGGAGTAACATCCTCTCAATTAGCAGCTAGACCAATTAGTCCCACATCAACTCAGGAGGTGTTTGGGCTTGCTAGCTTTGGATCAAAAGCTGCACTGGCTTCCGGAACACATGCTGCTCCTGGCGCAAAGCCATCAGAACAATTGGTTATGGGTTCTAAACCAGTGGATGCTTCTGGGATTGATTTTGGTTCTGAATCATTTTTTGGAGGGGATGTGTTTTCTGCTGTGTCGTCTCAGCCAAAGCAAGATTCGTCTGTACAGGGATTTTCTACAGGCAGTTCACTGCTTTCATCGGCTATTGTTCCTGTATCTGAAGGGAATTCGCATTCTATTAGGACAAGCACCCCTGATTCGCAGCAGAGCTCACTTGCAACTCAGCCTGTTGGGCTTCAGCAGGGCCCATCACTTGTGAAACCAAATCAGCATCCCTCAAAGCAGATACATAATGTTGTGAGCCCGTCTGCTCTTCCAGTGGGATCTCAGACCTCTGTTTCTGGTCAGGCCCAATCTCCATGGCCTAGGATGATGCAGACTGCTGTTCAGAAATATACAAAAGTATTTGTGGAAGTAGACACGGACAGAGATGGGAAGATTACTGGGGAACAAGCACGCAACTTGTTTCTTAGTTGGAGATTGCCAATAGGTATATTTCTTCTGCTTGAATATAACATGACTTTCTGTTTCCTCTGCTTGAATACCCCCCCCCCCAACTTTTAAATCTAAGTTGTATTTGATGGCATTGGTGTGTGTGGGTGTGGGTGTGTTGTGGGAGCAGGGGCTTGTCTTCATTCATATGCCCCATGCACATAATTTTTTTTGAATACCTAAATTCATGATCATTGCATTTATATCATGCTCTATTCTTTTTTTTCCCCCTTTCCCCAGAGGTTTTGAAGCAGGTCTGGGACTTATCTGATCAAGATAATGATAGCATGCTTTCTCTCAGGGAGTTTTGTATAGCACTGTACCTAATGGAGCGGTACAGGGAGGGACGTGTTCTTCCGGCAACACTTCCAAGTAACATTATGCTTGATTTACCCACTACTGGTCTACCTGCTACACACTACAGTACCGCACACTGGGGAACTTCATCAGGTATGTTTCTGAGGTAGGACTGGCAATAGTTTAGTAGCAGTCTCTTTTATTTTTCCTAGTTCCTTTTATTTTCCTATTTGTTAGTCTTCTTGTTCTTTTAGGATTATGGTTTCCCTAGTTATCAGGAGTCTTGTTTCCTTGTCCAAGCAGGGTTGGACTTTTAACAGCATTATAAATTGTAATGTTTTTTCAGCAATAATAATTTTCTCTTAAGCTTTTCTATTCTGTGTGTATCAAATTTGCTACCTTTTGCTATGTCATTTTCCTTGAAATTAGCAGTATTTTAATCTAAGCATTTCTCATTTATGGGAAATATCTGGCCTTATATATGTTTCTGTCTGCCTCTTTTTTCCTTCTAAGGTTTCCAACAACAGCAAGGGATGACTGGTTCTGGTTTGCAGCCAGTGAACCTTAATGCAGACCAGCCGCCAAAGGCTGCTTCTGTCCATAAGTCTGATGAAAGACCTCAGGACAAGCAACAGAAGTCCAAAGTGCCAGTCTTGGAGAAACATCTCATCATTCAGCTCAGTTCAGATGAGCAGGATTCAATTAATTTAAAGTTTCAGGAAGCAACAGAAGCTGATAAGAAGGCATTTATTCTTTGTTTCTCTAACACCAACTATTGTTGTGCTATGTCACTTCTTAACTTATGCTGCATATCTGTGTTTCGTCTTGCTTGAGAAATGGTGGCAAATAAAAAATCCACCATGAATCCATGGTGGATGGCATGGCTAGCACCATATTGATAAGTGGCAGCCATGTTGTGGAATACACAATTTTAATAACAATACAATCAGAGGAAGTGAAGAAAAAGGATTTCAAGCATAATAAAGTTGTAAAATTCAATATAAAATAACAGTTGTACAAAGGCACAAACAGAGAAATATTTCAAAAAGGGAGTTGGTGAACAAAGCAACAATATAAGATAGTTTCAAAATTTCAGAAACTAGAATTGAAGAGAAAGGAGGAATGAAGTAGTAGAGAAAAACTATAAAGAAAAAGAAAAAAAAAATGAAGAATAGTAGAAAGTAGCCTATTTGGCATTGAACAAGGGACAGGAACACAAACTTAAAGAAATTAATACCACTGGAAAGAGGGAAAAGGCAACGAAGTTAGAAGATGTAGAAAACAAGCCTTATCATATGTTACGACTGAGAATTCAATCTAATTTTTGTGATAATTGTAATTTTGGGGGCTGAAGATTGTTTAAATACCTATTTATCCTTAAATGAGAGCAGCCCATTAATTCTAATTTCAAAAATTGATCTCTAGGATGCCAGGAATTCAATGGCGTCAATGTCATCTGCCATCCACCATTCTTGATGGTGTCTATGGTGCCTGCCATTTTGCAGCTGTTGAATTCCCACCAGGCCATGCTGTTTTCATGGCGTTCTGGTTGATTTTTGCCATGCCATTCTGCCATGGTAGTCAAGGAGGCTGCCATTGACAGCACAACGAGAAGTTTGGCTATAGTATAATTGTTTATTTTGATTAGTTTTTTGGTTGCTCAGGATTTCCGCCATTACCTGGTCTGGTGGATGCATTTTGCCTTTGTTTTTCCTATTTTTTCACATGTATGATCATGATTTAGTGGTCAGTCAATTTAATGACGAGGTGAGATAACAAGAGATGATTGCAAGTTGCTCTATCCATTCTTTCAAAAACTGTGCTTGAAAGGCACATCAGAATTTTTGGCTTCCACTGGTATCTCTGAAGATAACATGGAATTTCTATATTCTAGATTTTCACTAGTGATGGTCTTCATGTCACGCTATTTTGTATGCTTGATTGGATTTGTTTTTCCCCCTATTTCAAGCACTACAGAGGTGATTCCTAATTTCCTATCCCCTTATTCTTTTTCTTTTATACTTAATGAAAGGTGGGAGAACTTGAGAAAGAAATTTTGGATTCCAGAGAGAAAATAGAATTCTACCGTGCAAAAATGCAGGAACTTGTAAGTATTTCTTTCCTCTCTTACTTTACCTGATGGATGATTGTTTTTTGGATGCAGTTATTTGATATCCCATTTGCATAGTGAGCTATACACCCCAATTATAGAGCTAGGAACTTCCAATAGTAGTTTGGCAGAAAATTTGCTTATTATTGTGGTTTCCTGTCCTATATCAAAAGCCTGCGCTGCAGATGGATGCAAAGTTTATGCATGCTATTGTTTAATTTAAATATATTGAAGAACATGGTTTCTACATCATATGCCATTGAAATAATCATAATCATCATGACAGGTGCATTTTCATAACTAATTCTTGCTTGCTGTGGGCTACGGTTGAATATAACCACATTAATTTTTTATTGAAAATGAAAATATTATTATGACTAGGAAGAAGAGTTTATTAAGAGAGGATTAACAACCCTCTAATATAGAAAGCATAAACCCCTCAATGAAAGTTCTGAAACAGATTTCCAATCCCTTTGCAAGTTAGGCAAACTTATTCCCCGAAAGAAACCATGAGCTTAAGTAAAGCAGCAACATATGTCCAAAGTAGGTCTTTTTTGCTTGTTATTTCCAAAAAAATAATATTTGTTTGAAAAAAATATGTCCAAAGTAGTTGAACAAATCCCCAGGAATCCCTGACCAAGGAGTAAAGCTTACTTAATAGTCCATAATTGATAAGTCATCTCACATTGAAGAAACAAATTTTAGTCTCTGAACCTTTAGAACACATCAAACACGTATCAGGGACAAAGCTTTACGAGGCCTAATGGTCTGTAACATAACATATCACTAGTGTTGAACGTTGTTCAAATGCATCTATCTGTTTTTTGGATTTCCATTATTACTACGGCTGTAAAAAATGGACCACTGGAAAAATCATTGAATCAATTATCGAGGTGTTATGGCTGCATATATTCATGGAAAGATGCTGTGCCAATTTTTCCAGCTTTTGGTAAAGAATTGGAAGTGTATCTTAGATCTTCAACAGGATAGGATGGCTTCAGTGGTGTTTTTTATCTTTTAGCTTTCTTCCTTCTATTTGAGGATTTTTTTGTCCTTTTAATCTTTGTACTCTTGTCCTTCTTTCTATCCAAAAATAATTAGATAAAATTTTCAGCTTTTGGTTGTGCTTCGCTAGAATTAAAAAATCAAAAGAACTCACCATGTTCTATTGTGAATGCAGAATTTGTATCCCCTTGTCGCTAGACATTGTGTTCTAAGTACTAAGAATATACACACATATATGAACTGTTTCCTTATATTCCTTTGACATTTTATTTACCTATGGTTGATAATGTCTCTTTACACCCACATTTTCCATTTAAAATAATGATTGTTCATAGGAATATTTTTGTTTTAGATAACCATTTAAATCCTTTATTTGGTAAAAGGTGCTGTACAAGAGCAGATGTGACAATCGCTTTAATGAGATTGTGGAGAGGATATCTGCAGACAAGCGTGAGGTATTTTTCTCTAGAATTTATGTGTTCTTATCCCTTCTCTACCTTTGCTGTCTATCGTTCCCTCCATTTATGAATTTTAGGTTGAGAATCTGACAAAGAAGTATGAGGACAAATATAAGCAAGTTGGAGATTTAGCGTCCAAATTAACCACTGAAGAGGCAACATTTCGTGACATACAGGTGTTTTATTAATGCTTGTTGATCCTTGATGTATGATATCAAATTCTTCAATTGATAATTCAAATAATAAAAGCTTGTTATCATTCTCTCCTCTTCTGCCTGGTTACTCATAAATGATATTATTTACAAAAACATATAGGAGAAAAAATTGGAATTATATCAAGCAATTGTCAAAATGGAACAAGATGGTGGTACTGATGGTACACTACAGGTATATCCTAATTTTAACAGGTCAGGGCAGACATTTTGAAATCTTGTTTTTCATTTCTCAACTGCAATTTTCAGGCTCATGCTGAGCGTATCCAATTGGAGCTTGATGAGCTAGTTAAATTTTTGAATGAACGGTGCAAGAAGTATGGATTACCTGCAAAGCCTACAACACTAATGGAGCTGCCCTTTGGTAAATTAATATTCATTGATGGTGTCGTTGTTGGCCTTTAGGCAACCTCTTGTCGTCCTGTTATAAACTATTATGTCTTAGTTGCATTTTTTTACTGCTAGAAGAATTTTTTTATTAAATGAAGCAGCTTTTAGTTGTGTTGGGAAACATGGTTAGGATTTAGAGGGGAAGAGTAGAGAGAGACTAGAGAGAATTGAGGGGAAACAATAATATATTAATATACTATAGAATAAGGAGGAGGTTGAATTGTTACAGAAGACTTAATGGCGTGCGTCACAATGCACCAAAATTAATCCAAATTCACAAAACAGTAGTAAAGGTGAATCGGGTCAATCCCATGAAAATTAAAGTTACTTCTAATTTAGTTAAGAAACAAAGGGGATTTTTCAATGCAGGAAAAATAAAATTAAATAGCAAGAAATCACAATCATATGAATTGAAAACAGAATAAAAGAAGTAGGATTAGTCACAGCAAGAAGAATTCCAGTATAGAGGGTTTTACATCAATCTATTGATTTATCATTGAGCACAAAACATAGATAATACTAATTAATCAGTTGATGAAACTAACCTAGAAGCCTGCAATTATTTCCAAATTCCCATTTTAATGTAATTATAATTAGGAAATTGAAGTTGATTAATTAAACCTAATCCTTATTAAGACCCAATTGAAGCCAATTGAAAATGAAATAGAGTAAAGATAAGAGAAATTCAACTAAAATGAACTAAATAATCCAGCAAGTGCACAAATTACAAAACCTACCCTCTAAGTCATCTACCATGCAGCAGATAATTGAATCAATTCACAAGTGGAAAAATAACCAATCAATCACCTCAAAGTCTAATCACAGACAATCAATTAAAGGGCTCCTTTTAGAATACTATCTATGCAATTATCAATAAAAGAAATCGATAAATAGAGATAATCAATTAAAAAAAGATGAGGAACAAGGTCTCAAAATCAGTTAGAAAAAATGTATCATATCTCTTACTAGAAGAAGAGTATTTAGCCACTCATGGCTTGAAGCTCAAAACACGAAAAGAAGAAAACTCTAAATTGCTGAAATTTGAATTTAGGTTACAAAGACTTAGGCCTGACTCTTAGGTAACTAATGGACTAGACTTTTTACAATTTGGAGGCTTGTAGCCTAAGTTATGACCTATACTAAAATAGGTCCAATGCTATTTGATTTTCTTTATTCTGGTTGGGGCTGTGTTTCCTCCTTTAGAATGACATCACTTTGGCTCCAAGGGGTTAGCAACATGTTGCTTTCGGTCTTAGCTAACTTTGGGCACTGGCACTGAAATTTTGCAATTTGGGCTCCTAGAACTTGAGTTATGGGCCAAATAATGTGGAAAGGTCAGGTCTACTGTACTAGGACAGCACTATTGGATCAGTATCAAGGCCAAATTCGACTCACCAAATGTCTGAATCGGCTCTTTCCCAAAACATGGAAGTTGTACAGAATTCTCTTATCTTTCCATTCATAAAAAAAAATTCAGCCTGAATGAAGGTCCAGAGCTCAAGTTAAAGCCAAAAACTTGAAATAGTGTCAAATTTCTACAATTAGTTATTGTTTTCTATTTATTCCAAAATGAGCCTAAATTCATTAAAAGAAGCACAATCACACCCCAAGAGACACAAATATAAGGGGAAATCAGTATAAAATATTGTGTATATCACTTAACCTTAATGCTCTATTTATTTAGAGCTACTATTAAACACAAACTCTAATATCCTTTACTTTGAGTACAAGACAAGCAAGCCTATGACATGATTAAGCCCATACAACCTAGACCTAATTATTGACATTATTTTTTAAGACTTAGTTGAAGCTTCCCAAAATTAAGATGTAATAGAACTTGATAAATTTCAAACTTAATGAATGACTTGTGAACTCTACTCTTGAATGGAAGCATTTACAAACCCCAAAACCTTGATAGAAATACCAAGTCTTCTATTAGTTTCCCTTAGGCTGCTTCCTCAACTTCCTAGCCAAAAGGACCAACATTAATGATTGGACACACCATTTGGAAGTTTTCTTAACTTCCAAGCCAAAAGAAGGACACAACATCCAGAAGTCTCCTTGATGGGCACAAAGTTGGCACAAATCAATGCTAGGTAGACAAAACTAATGGTTTAAACCACCTTAAATAGAGAATAACCTCACCAAATCAAACATATGTCACCAAATAGTGTCCCAATTCACTTGAGGAAACTAAAGCCTAATGTGAATAGCACTAAACAACACATTTTTGCCCACAAGATTGAAGCCACACTTAACAACTTATCAGCACTGAAACCATTTTTGCTGAAATGTTGCCAAAAAAAGGCTACTTCTCATAGCATCTCACCAAATCCATCTCTGCTAGCCCAAAAATGAACTCCAATGGGAAAAACAGCTAACTCTAGGGCTAACACACCAAAAAACACAAGCATAGCCTTTCTCTGTGCCAAATAGCCACGTCATACCCCAAATACAACAGCCAAAAACCATGAAAACACCAAAAAACTGACAAACTAATCACAATATTTCAATCTTCATAGAAATCTGCCAAAAGCACCAAAATGCTAGAACCACTAACCTTTCGTTTGGATGTAGAGAAAATAGGAGGGGAAGAGGAGAAATTTTTTTTAAATTTAAATTGAAAGGAAATTAGAGAGGAAGAAAATCTAAAATTTTGAATTGACTAGGGATTTTTAATCATATATTTTACCTTTACATTTTCTTTCTTCCCTCTTTTCTTTCCATCCAAACAAGAGGAAGAATAAAATTTTATAAGTTTCTTTCTTCCCAATTCTCTCTCTCTCTCTCTCTCCATCCAAACAATGCCTAACAATAAATAGTACTAAAGGTCAAAATTCTTCTTACCCAAAGCCAAAAATAAAAAGCCTTATCAATTCTGCCTTGAGTTTCCTTTTTATTTTTTTAGCACCAATGATAATCCAAAGCTGTATTAATTCATTTTAAAGAATCAACACAGTGGCAAAATAAAAAACATCACATATTCTGACACCAGAACTGTCATGAATCTCCAAAAACACCAAATCAAGCTGTACCCCAAAATCAGAAATAGCTGCAAGTCATCCAAAGACAAGAGTCACAATAACCTAAGCCATATATTATGCAAACCAGATTGTATAAACCCAAATTGCCACCTTCTTTCCCTATAGTAGTAGATAGAGGTGCAAATGAGTTGAGCCGAACATTTGAATGCTCAAGTTCTAACTTGTTAATATTAAACGAGCTCGAGCTCGAGCTCGAGCTCGAGTTCGAGATTGATTCGAACACGAGCTTAATCAAACTTATTTGAGTTTAAACTAACTTTAAATTCTTTACTCTAAATTTCTGATCGAACCTAAGTATTTGAGCTCCAACTCGAGCTTAAATTATATTTGAGCTTAAACGATCCTAAACAAACTTATATGAGCCTAAATGGACCTAAAAAAGCTTAATGAATTTTTTTTATTTACATTATATATAATATATGAGCCTAAATGGGCTTAAAAGAATTTAGTTAGTTTTTTATATTTATATTATATATAATATACAAGCTTAAATGGGCTTAAAAGAGCTTAGTGAATTTTTTTTATTTACATTATATATAATATACAAGCCTAAATGGGCTTAAAAGAGTTTAGTGAGTTTTTTATATTTATATTATATATAATATACAAGTTTAAATGGGCCTAAAAGAGCTTAGTGAATTTTTTATATTTACATTATATATAATATAAAAAATAAAAATATATTTTATATCAAGCTCGTTTAGGTTTGCGAACAATTCGAGCCGAGCAATAAAAAGTTCAAACTTAGCTCATTTAATAAATGAGCTAAACGAGCTGAGCTCATTTTGGCTTGACTCGTTAAAATTCGAATTCGAACCAAATTTTTTATGAATCGATCTCGAGCTGTTCACAAGTAGTTGAACTTGTTTGCACCCCTAGTAGTAGAAACTAGCACCGAAGCTTGAAAAAATCCAAAGCTCTAGTGTACTTGGTTCAACCAAATTGATGTTGGAATTCGCATTTGCAGTTGCAACAATGAACCTCATGATTAAAAAGGGCCATAAAATCAAGAGAGCAAAGATAGTTGGAAGAAAACTCACTAGAAACCAAAAAAAAAAGAAATCGGATTGGGGACTATTGTTTGTTGGAGCTCTGAACACCTCAATTTGCTGCCACTCACTTTTCTTGGTCCTCCCAACTCACTAGCATCCACCGTGGTTGACGGAAACCTGCATCCCAGCTTCGGCAACTTGGCTTCACCAAAAACAACTCCCTCACCTACCCCACCACTGGCAACTCCTACCTCAATTTCTTCTTTCACATCATCCCTGATAAGCCAAACAAAGAATTGATTGAGTGACTCCAAAAAGCTTGGTCCTTTGATCCATTGACAATGATGATGATCTCAATGGAGTTTGCGACACTGTGTCAAGGGCCAATAACATTTTAGCCAAAATTGTGTGATGTTTGGCAAACATGTCAACTTTTTCATAAACTTTTGCTGCATGCTTGGAAAAGATTGTTGGACATCTCTGATTTATCTCCCTTTGAAGAAAATCTCATGTACAATATATTTGTAAGTCACATTAGAATGTCATCAAAGTAGCCACACATATCAAGTCCCAAGAACCCCTTGCTCTAGGAGCCTTAATGCACAATAGGGATACCAAGTTGCAAGAACCCTCTATGCAAGGAGCCTCTAGGCACAATAGGGAGAGGACAACTCTATTCATTTGATGTATGCATTGTTCCATAGTTTTGTGTGTAAGGGATGGCTACAAGCAAACACACTTGAGATCCAAACTTAGTGCCATGGTGTCCTAGCAGATCTGCTGACACTCCACCCCCTAAAGATCATTTTGAACCAAAGGCCATTTGTCACAAGTAAATATATTTTTTGCAAGTTGACACATAACCTTTTCTCCATTCTTTGGATGAGTTATTGGCTCCATCTTATACTGAAATAAAGATAGAAATGTGGGCATCGTAACTATGTATTTTTCAAATTCTTTTGAATTTTTGAATTATATCAAAATTATCAAAATATCTCCAAACTTGGGAGAAATCGGAAAAATTGTACACAAGGTGGATTATTCCAATTTCTCAGCCACAGGACCTTCAAACTATGCTTGATTTTCCCATCAAGTTTCATTTAAAACTGAGCATGTTTGCTTGTTGAAATTGTCATTACTCCTAGCTTGTAGCACACCGGCAAGAATGACAAAGCAGCATGCTTTAGATGCACGGCAACCATCCCAAAACCCTAGCCTGCAATGTCAAGGTTCTGGCTAAGTTCAACTATTACAAAGTCTTAGTTGAAATTCTCTTTCATGTCCTTGAAGGTGAAGATGCTCTTTTAAATCTATGCGAGGAATGGATATCAAGGAAAGGTAGCAAATCAAGACTAGTAGCCACACACGCACCAAACTTCATTTTGTTGTCCCCCCCCCCCCCCCCCAATCTCAAAATTTCTTCCTTTTCTAGCAAATTTTCCTTTGCTCCCCCCCCCCACCAACAAATCTCTTAAAAACTCACGAAACAGTAATTAAAAAATAAATAAACCTAAAAATTTTGCTAAAACATCAATTTGGAATAATTTTTTTTAAACTAACAGTCAAGTATTTGACTGTGAATAATAGGAAAGGAAATCCTAAAATTTGTTGGAACGCAAACAACTTGCTTTTATGTTGCTAGAAGTGTCACACCCAGCAAGCTCAAGGCAGTTGATGTCACGTTGATACCATGTTGAGAAACATGGTTAGGGTTTTGAGTGGAACGGTAGAGAGACTATAGAGAATTAAGGGGAAACAATATTATACATTATAGAATGAATAAGAGGCTGAATTATTACAAAAGACTTAACCCTAATGCTCTCTTTATATATAGCTACTAAGAAATAAAAAATTTTAGTTTTATTACCCTTAACTTTGGGTCAAGATAAGCAAGTCTATAACATGAATAAGCCCTTATAACCTAGACCTAACTATTAATATTACTCTCTAAGAAGTTGCTTTGACGTTTAGTTTTAAATCACTGAATTATTTAAGCCAATAATACTTGAACGAGGCTGGTTGCAAGTAAAATTAGCTTGTACAGTGTTTTCATGTGGGACTTTTGCTACTGATCAAGAATGTTAGTTTCACGTGGAACTGGAGTTCCCTTTCTCTCTCCTCCATTTTTCTTATGGTTTAATTACAATATCATTGTAGTTATATGTTTATTTGTAATAGTTGCATACTTTAATGCTTACTAATTGATTGGACAACAAGGGTTACTTGGAACTTGCTGGTGTTTCTGAGAACAATTTACAGTATGTGACTGCAGCAGTATCGACATCAACAAAGGCCTTAACCCATTAGATGCAGTTAGCTATATTAGTATTCAATTTATGGCTTTTTTTTTAATAATAATCTTATTAATGAATAAAAACTAAACTTGAAACTACTATGCCCATCATTTAAAAGTCATGCTTATTTTTCATCGCTGTTCCCAAAATCATTTTTAGCTTACTGTTTTGCAATCCCTTTTATTTGAAATCAGTTTTCCCATTTCTCCTCTTGCAGATGAAATTTTGTTGGTCTTTTGATATGGTTGTGATTGAATGTCCCCTTTTTTCCCCCCATTTCACCCTTGGCCTGTTTCAGTTTTTAACGCTCTGCTTGTATATATCATATGAAATAGTCAATGCTCTCTAATATTTTTGCTTATAATGTCTGTTCCCACTCATTTAATACTTTAAGGTTGGCAAACTGGTATCCAAGAGGCAGCTGCTGACTGGGATGAGGATTGGGATAAGTTTGAAGATGAAGGTGTGCCAAAAATAACCCCAATTAGATCTATATTTGTTGTCTGTTGATTCCCATATTTATTGGTATGCACAATGTGTTTTGTTACCAAGAAAACCATGCACCATGTTTAAGAATTTTGTTTCTGATTGTCCTTGTGTATGAGCAGTACTGCTGTCTTTGTTGATTTACATGCGCACATGGATATATACTGAGCATCTAGGCTTGACATCTTTAGAGTGTCAGTGATTTTGCTATCTGACCCTATTGTGAAGTCTTTCCCCATCTTTTGTTTGTTTGATTTCTTGTGTAATTTTTTCTCCTTTTTGGGAGTTTCTGGCATTTGCTCAGCTACTTTGGACGGTTTCTTTTCTACTAGATATTTTGGTTTTGGGAGGAATAAGGAAAAAAGTACACTATGAGAAGTTGGAAGACTTGCTGTCTTACAGTGTTTATGATTGGGAAGGAATACTAGAATTTTTTCTTTTTGGTAATAGGAATGCTAAGATTTTTTTAATAATTATATCAGCTGACAGTGCTGATGTGAGATAAAATTCTATTTGTCACCTCTCTTTGGTCAAAAGCTCTCTTTTTTTTTTTTTTTTTTTGGGAGGGACAAGTAGACAGGTTTGCAAAGGAATTGGAAGTCTATTTTAGATCTCTAATAGGATAGGATGGTTTTCTTGGTGTTTTATTGTAACTATATTTCTATTATTCCTCTTACACGTCTTTTTTAGGCATGGACTTTGTTTGGTAATTAGATGATTATATTAACAGTTAGTTATCTCAGCTAATGGTGCTGATGTGAGATGAAATTTTGTTTGTTACCAAAAGCTCATGGTGTTGCGCGTGCACGCAGGGGATTAGTTTACTGGTTTGCAAAGGAATTGCAAGTCTATTTTAGATCTCTAGTAGGAATAGGATAGGATGGTTTTCTTGGTGTTTTATTGTAAATATATTTCTATTACTTCTTTCACCTGTGTCCGTTATAAATTTTAGAAATAGGTTCTGTTTGGTAATTAAGTAATTACATTTAGGGGCGTGCAATAGTTTTGATTGGTTGAATTTGGTTTAAATTTTTTGCCACTTGTTTCTGGCTAAATTGCATTGAAGAGACCCACAACCAATTATTTCATATTGCTAATCCGTATTAAACCGAATTGTTCGGTTTAAAACAGTTTATAACAATTTATTTCCGATGTGGTGTTACTTTCTAAATTTTGTTTTTTATGTTTGTACACAGTATGCACTATGTATTTTCTTCCCTTGCCATACTCAATTCAATTGCATTTATACAGTTACTATCACCATCATTCATTCAAGCTACGCAATACTTAATATATTTATGCACATTCTAAATTTTTCGAATGTTTTGTCCTTTTGCATTAGAGATCATATAACATTAACTACAACATTGAATATACTTACATGTATTTAGAAATTAGAGAATACATAATATTTGATATTATATATATATATATATATATATATATATATATATATATATATATGGATTGCAAAGTGTAAATCCGTGATCAATTGGCATCAATCGAAACCATTACAAACTGAAATCATTAAAAAAATTTTCAAACTAACCCGTTTGTATTTCTAAACTAACTTATACAGACTAAATTTGGAATGGCTTAGTCGGTTTAAGTCAATTGATGTAATTTTGCACACCCCTAATTACATTAATGGTTAGTTAATTCAATTAACTGTTAACTAATAGTTCATTTGATGAGTTAATAACATGAGCTCTTTGAATAAAGATGTTTGATAAAATTAATTATTTACTATCAGTTGTTTATATGTAAAATGATGGGTGAGAATATGTTTATATTTTATTATTTATTCAAGCATATTATTTTATTTTAATAATATTTAAAATTTAATATGATTTACTAAATTAAAATTTATTCTAAAGTATATTATTCTAATTTATTATTTATTAAATTATTATTAAAAATATTTTGTTATAATTTATTATACTTGTTAAGATTTTCTTTAAGAAATTAATAATTTTATTTTATTATACTTAAATTTCTTTTTAAAAATAAATATATTTAGGTATCCATCTCCACTTTCGTGTTATTTTACATCAACATATAATTTATATAAAATATAATGATTTTACTATTTCATATTACATCCACACACACACACTTCATGATCAAATTTTTAAGATGACTTGATCAAAAATAGATCTTTTTATAATATTTTGTATCTTAAATGATCCATTTCATTTAAGTGATGTTTTGAAAATTGGATCAAATGGTGAATTCTAAAAATTGTTGTATATGTATGTATTATATATGTGTATAGATAAATCATATTGATTTTTGGTTTTAATGTGAAAAGAATTTAAATTTATTAAATAATTATATAACAC
Source organism: Sindora glabra (assembly GCA_020226215.1). Taxonomy (NCBI): domain Eukaryota; kingdom Viridiplantae; phylum Streptophyta; class Magnoliopsida; order Fabales; family Fabaceae; genus Sindora; species Sindora glabra. Next base: position 108,910,688 of record CM035227.1, on the reverse strand, counting down.
AATCTTTAATATATTATAATATTTACTTTACTCTTTTATATTAATTTTATTATGTAAATTTAATTAATAAAAAGTTGAATAATTATTTATTATTAACGAAAAGCTAATGTATCCTAATATATATTAAATTGGTACATATATGGTTAATTTTTTTTTAAATGATTATTTATTATATATCTTAAGGTTTAGGGTTCAATGTTTTTCTCAAACATTTTAAGCAAAATAATAAATAAATAAATGTACATAACTATATAATTTAGGGATAATTTTGTCTTTTTACATATATTTTATGAATTAGTTTGTTGACAACATTGGGTTCTCTAGCTTTTTCATTTTGGTTGATTAGGGGGGGTCAATCAATTGATCAAATAAATTGTTTATCAAATGCATGTTTAAGTTGGTCAATCAGTTAATGGTCATCAAATTAGCTATTTGTCAAATGCCTTCTTGCTGTTCTAACTAGAGACTGCATGATTAAGTGAGTTTAGTAGTGGATACAGGCATTAATGTATTGGGTTTTTGTTTTCTTTTGCTTTCTTTGGGTTTTGGTGCTAATGATAACCAAAATTGCTGGAATTTTTGACGGGGTTCTTTTTTTTTTTTTTTTAATAAATAAAAAGACTGCCGGATATTTTGTTTGCTGTGGTGTTGGATGCTTTGAAGTGACTTTTTGTTGAGGCTAAATTATTTGAATTTTTGGTGAATGAAGATGATCACGTTTTCTGTTTCACCATTACTGAAATAGGACAAAATTTCATTCAAAGAATTGTGTTGAGTAGAAATTTGGGTTCGACTAAGGTATCTTCTTGATCATCTGTAAAAGACAATTTTCCCAAACTGATCCACACAGAGGTTATGGGAATGGGTGGAACTGACAACGAAGGTGATGTGGGTCTCCTATGTAATCTTACAAAAAATCTGAGAATTACAATTACGGCTAGTGGAAAGAGGAAGGTATTTTGGGCAGAAAACTATCAATTTCAAGGGTTCAAAAAGATATAATGGCAAGACATAGTGTTTTATCTAGACTTTGGACCATGGGTCTCATCACCATCTTGGCAAAGTGTTTTCGCATGCTTAGGGTCTTAAGTTCAAGAAGTGGGCACTACAATTAATTATAGGGAATCGAAAGGTAGAAGGGGTAAGGTCTTGTGATGAAGATTCTTGGCTGGAATGTGAATTTGTTAGGTAATCTTTTGAAGGCAGGAGGGTGAAAGCCGATCCAAATGTGGTTATGTTACAATAAACTAAGATGATGGAAGTTGATAATTTGTTCATTAGAAGTATTTGGGCTTCATGCTTCAAGTCTTGGCTTCAGATGGTGCTTTAGGAGCTTCAGGAGGGGGAAGTGTTTGGGATACTGACAACAAGGTTTGCAAAATTGATTCTTTTGAAGGTAATTTCACCCCTTTAGCCCTGCTTGATTTTAATGGGATAGTGAATTGGTGGGTTTCATCTGTTTATGGTCCGACTTGTCCAAGTTTGCTATCCTGTTTTTTGGTGGAGTTATTTTTTCTCAATGAATTATGTTCTCCTTTTTGGTGTGTGGGTGGTGATTTATTTTTTATCACTGCCCAAAGTAGTTGATGAAGAGTTTTGATGGATTTATTAGAGATTGCATGTTGTGAGATTTTCCATTTGCAAATGCCAAATTTATGTGACCAGTTCCAACAAACAGAATTATATCTAATCTATTGGACATGTTTTTTATCACTAATGAGTCAGAGATGTCTCCTAATTTGATTCAAGAAGTTTTTTCAGTACTATAACCTGCTGTTTAAAATATATGTCTAAATGGGGTCCAACTCCTTTAGATTTGTGAATATGTGGCTTCAACGTCCTTTGCAAATATCAAATTTGTGTGGCCAGTTCCTACAAGCAGAATTATATCCTACTCTGTTGGACAGGTTTTTTATCACTAACGAGTAGATGTCTCCTAATTTGATTCAAGAAGTTTTTTCTGTACTATAACCTTCTGTTTAAAATATATGTCTAAATGGGGTCCAACTCCGTTTAACATCCTTCATTTTTCATTCTTATAAGAGTGATGGGTTTAATGTACTATGGCCGAATGGGCTGGTTTTGTATTCATGGAAAAATTGCAATTTGTTAAAGGAAAATTGAAGGTATTGAACAAGGAAGATGTTGGGGATGTGCGTGTGATAAAGGTGATACTTAATGAAATGGTTGTTCTGGATGTTCAAGATGCTGAGAATAGTTTACATAAATTTTCCACTTTGTAATGAGTTGACACCATTCTCCTGTATGCGGAAATTAGTTGTGGACAAAACTAGATTTAAATGGAAAAAGGAAAGGGATGTAAATTCAACTTTTTTTTTTTTGGCCCCATAGAATGACTTCTTGTAGGAAGAACAAAGGTGTTATCAAGGATTTGGAAGTGGAAGATGGCAGAATTGTGAGGGATCAAGTAATCATTGGAAGGGAGATTACTATTTTTCCCCCCTTCTGTTTATTTGAGGAAAATCTTCCTTCTTGTCTGCTTATTTAAGGTTTGGAATTTGGATTAGTATCCTTTCGAGGGCATGGATGCTGCTTGGCCAGAAAGACCTTTTAAGGAAGAGATCAGGAAGGCCATGTGCAATTTATACAGACGGAGACCTTATGTGTTTTCCTCAGCTTTCTTTTGGAATTATTAGGAGTTGGTGAAGGCAGATCTTTTGAAGATTTTTGTCGAGTTTTATTGGAATGGTGTCTTATGGGACAAATGTGAATTCCATTTCAGAACTTAAATTCCCAAGAAGGACTGATCTTTTATGGTTAATGATTTTTGGCCTATCAGCTTGATTTCTAGTGTGTATAAGATATCACTAAAGTTTTGTCTTCAAGATTGTGTGACATTCTTGGTGATACTATTTCCTTTTTTGAATGTACTTTCATAGCGGTAGGCAAATTATTGAGGTGTCTCCGGTCGCTATTGAGGTGGCGGAAGATGTAAGGTGATGCAAGCATAGTTTTTAGGCTAAAATTTTAAAAAGGCCTATGGTATGGTAAAGGTGGAGATTCATTGATGAAGTTGTTGAGAAATATGGATTGGGTTTAGAGAGACAGTTGAGAGAAGTTAGGGAATTAAGGGGAGAATGCTGATATATTATTGAATGAAAATAAGATTACCGAATTGTTACGTAAAACTCAATACCAATGCTTTATTTATACAAAGCTCTTAAGAAATATAAAGTCTCTAATACCCTTAGACTTTGAGTGTGAGACAAACAAACCTATAACATAATTTAAAATTAGCAATAATCAATCTAAGATATTTCCTATCATAAAATAATTGTCAATTTAAGATAATTTCCTAATATAACACAAGTCCAACACTCCTCCACAAGCTGAAGCTTGTAAAGCTTGAGCTTGTTTTCACAAATAGCTTGTGAACACTTCCCTTGAATGGAAATATTTACAAACCCCAAACTGTTGGTAAAGGTACCAGTAGCTTGCTAGCTTCCCTTGAGCTGCTTCCTTAACTTTCTGGTCAAATACATTAACAATTAAGGTTGGATATAGCTTCCAGAAGTTTATTGACTTCTAGCCACAAGCATTAACACCTATGGTTTGACACAGCTTCCAGAAGTCTGCTCAACTTCTTAGCCAAAAACATCAATACTTATGGTTCAACACAGCTTCTAGAAGTCTCTTCAACTTCTTAGCTGAAAACATCAACACCTTGCACAACTAGGCCCTCGACCAGCCCCTTAACCATCTTGGATGTGCACAACCTAGGTACGAACCAATTTAATGGTGGGTAGACAAAACCAATGGTGTAAACCACCTTAAACAGATCATAACCTCACCAAATCAAACTTGTCCCAACATAAGTTACCAAACATGACCCAAATTACATGAAGATGGCAAAACCAATGGTTCAAACTATTAAAATCGAACGTGTATAGCACCAAATAGCATAATTTTACCCGTAACAAAATTGTAAGAACCCAAGCTACATGTGAAAGTAGAGAGAACACAAAGGAAAATATTCTTGTATTAAACTGTCCAAAGATATTCAAATATATATAAGTTGTAATGGGCTCTGGGCCAGCTATTCTAGAACCTACTACTATTTTAGATATTTGTAGATACAATACATACAAGTATTTACATTATTGTCCAATACTCCCCGCGAGGCAGAGCATATAGATTATATGCACCAAACTTGTTCATAGTTATTAAAAGCGCGTCTTAGTGCGCGCCATGGCGCATTGCCACACACTAGGATGAGTTGCGTCACGCAATGCCATAGGCATTGCCCGAATGAAATTGCCCATGCAAGGCACGCGCAATATGTGCTATTTGCGCAATGGCGATGCAGTGCCATGGGTGCTATTCTACACAAGTATAAAATTAAATTTTGTGCAATAAGTTTGACATGAACTCATATTTTGTCTAGTTTTTCCCATTCCCTCTTGTGACTGAGTTGTGTGACTGCAAGGCTATGCTCAGACTCTTCTCTAACAGTTGAAGTGGCTTCTCTGACAGCTTGTGGTGGCCCTCCAGCATCTGGAGCAGCAGCTTCATATGTTTATCCTCTTCCTTTTTCCTCTGATTTCTCTTCTCTGTTGCATTTTTTTTTCTAATGTTCAGTGTTCCTTTTTCATTGCTCCTGAGCTGTGATGAATCTGATCTTTTTTCCCTATGTTGTTTATGTTATATCATTGAAGTTTATTTTTTGATTATTGAAGTGTTTGGTAGCCATGGAAACTTGCCACCCTTACTGCCAAGCTTCAAATATTCATTGAACTGGCTTAATTTCAATGTTATATTATATTTTATGTTTCGATTTAATATTTTATTGCTATATTCCTAATTTAATATTCTGTTTGAAATATATAAAATATGCTATAAATTGAAATTTCCAAGCACAATGGCATGCGCAATGTGTCATAGCGCTATGGGCTCTCATCACCATTGTGCGCTATGCGCCATAAATAACTACGAGCTTGTTACAAATGAATCCAATGTGAGGAAGAATATCATTGAGTTGATCATTTAAGCTAACAAGGCTCGTAACATTGTAACCAAATAACACTTTTCTCTAATGAAATGATTATTGATCTTAATGTGTTTAGTTTTTTCATGGAAAGTTGGATTAGATGCAATATAGAGTGCAACTTGATTGTCACACAATAACTCCATCTAAGGTACTTCAATAAACTTTAGCCTTTGGATCAACTATTTTATCTACATGGGTTCACATGTTGCCAAAGCTAGAACATGACATTTGGCCTCAATACTTGATTTGGCTACAACCTTTTGCTTTTCACTCGTCCAAGATACTATATCACCACCAACAAAGATAGAGTACCCTAAAGTGGATCATCAATCAGACGGAGATCCTACCTAGACAGCATTAAAATATCCAATTGACTAGGCAACCTCTTGATATACCTTAGGATTCAAACCGCTACATCCCAATGATTGTTACATGGAAACTGAAGGAATTGGTTAACAACATCAAGGGAAAAAGAGATAGCTGGCCAAGTAATTGTAAGGTAATTTAGTTTACTGACCAATCTTTGATATTTTCTAGGATCAGTAGAGGCTTCCTTGTCTAGGAAGAAGTTTCTTGTCGGGATCCATAGGAGAATCTATTGGCCAACAATCCAACATACTAGTTGCCTCCAAAATGTCTTGTGAAATGACAATATCCGACTTGGATTGTACAACTAAAATGCCAAGTATTCCAGAAGCCCTAAATCCTTGGTTTGAAAATGACTATATAGATGTTCCTTTAGTTGACTAACTCCATCTTGATCAGCTCTAGTAATGACAATGTCATCAAGATAACCAAGTAAACGGACTGCCTTGAGGATGTTTGTAGAAAATAGAGTGATCAAATTGACATTGAATCATGCCAAATTCTTGGATAACTGTGCTAGAATGCTCAAATCAAGCATGTGGAGATTGCTTCCAATCATATAATGATTGACAAAATTTGCAAACCCTACCAAACTCCCTTTAAGCAATAAAGCTTGGGGGTTGTTCCATATAAATATCCTCTTGAAGTGCACCATGAAGGAAAGCATTTTTAATTTCAAGTTGCTGTAAAGGTCAACTGTGCATAGCAACCATAGATGGAAATAAATGATAGGCATAGGATGAAAAGTATCACCATAGTCCAATCCGTAAACCTGTGTATACCCTTTGACAATTAGACAAGTCTTCAACTGACCAACCTTTCTATCAGAGGCAACTCAATAGTATAGATCCAATGACAACTAATTTACTTGGGGGCACTCGAACCAAGTCCCAAGTACCAATACAATGTAAAGTAGTTGTCTCTTCTACCATAGCTTGCCGCCATCTTGGATGGGGAAGTGCCTCACTAGTTTTGGGAATTGACATAGATGATATTGATGAAAGGAAGGCATAATATGGAGGAGACAAATGATGACAAATAAAAGTCATAAATGAGATGAAAATTGCGTGAACGTGTACCTTTTTGAATGGCAATTGGAAGTGGATCATCAAATAGTAGGCCCAAGGTAGGTGGAGATATTGGAGCAGGAGGTGAGTCAATAGGCGTCAAATTAGCATGAGTCTCTAGAGCAAGTGTAGGAGCAAGCAGAATCTAAGGTGTAGTGCAGTTATACTTGCAAAGGCACAGAGGATAAGGTAGACCTGGATGCCATCAGAGCAAAAATAGGGGAATTATAAGGAATGGGTAACACTTAGGAGATAGAAGGACATTGGGAAGAATGGAGTAAAAGGGAGAAGATTCAAAGAATGTAACATTAATGGATAAATAATATTGGTGTGTCTCAAGAGGAAAACACTTCTAAGCTTTTTGAGTATGAGAATAGGCAAGAAAGATGCACTTGGTAGATTAGACAGAAAAGTTATCCTAATAAGGAGTCATATTATGAGCAAAACATGTGCAACCAAATACATGTAGAGAAAGATCATACAAAGGCTAGTTAGGAAATAAAATAGAACTAGGAACCCTGTGCTGAAAAACCGAAGGCATCCTATTAATATGGTAACAAGTAGGAATAATAGCATCAATCCAAAAATGGAAAGGAACATTGTTATTATTATGTAAAAGAAGGGTGCAAGCAGTCTCAATCAAATGTTCATTTTTGCATTCAACAATCCCATTTTGTTGAGGGGTATAAGAACGAGAAGATTGATGGACAATTCCTTGTCAAGATAAAAAATTAGTAAAATTTGTAGAGAAGTATTCAGGGGCATTATTACTTGGCAAGGTTTGAATAGATGTGTTAGATTGGGTTTCTATTTCAACACAAAAAGATTCAAAAATAGAAAACAACTCAAAATGACTTTTCACTAAATATACCCCGCTCATGGATAAGAACAATATCATTAGTGAGTGTGATAGAACAATTGAGATCACAAGCAAGTATACCAACATATATAAGATTATAAGGACAGTGAGGCGTATAAATGACAAAGTCTCAAGGCATCGTGGGTAAAGGTTTGGTACGGCCTATAGCTGTTGCAACTCTTTTTGGTCCATCAACTAAAGTCACAGAAGGCAAAAAATTAGATTCATAAAGGAAAGAAAGTAAGGGAGGGTTACTTGACATATGTTTAGAGCCGCTTGAATCAAGAACCAATGTTCCTCGAGGAGGCTGAGTAAAACAGCAACAAAATTACTAGTAACTGGTGCAGATGATTGCTTAGATGCCTGATACCTAAGATAATCATCATAGTTGAAGCCAAATAAAGTGGTGGGGGCTGTCGATTAGATTGGCCAGATGGAGAATCATCAATATGGACAAGACTAGTACAAGGAGGTCAGTTATGCAATGTAGAACATTGCTTCCTATTTTGGCCCCATTTTTTAACAGTAAGTACACTTGGGGTGATTTCAAGTAGCAATGCTGGGAGCTGCAGTAGAAGTCCCATAATTGGCAGCAGAATCATTACCAGACATGGTTGAACCAGATAAAATTGAAAGAAAAGATGAAATAGTTGTGAAAATTAAACCAGAAGATGGTGAAACAGCAAGTAACCGCTGAAAGACGAGTAAAACCAAATCGGAGTAGAAATTGGTAGATTGGAGTGGCAGTGCGTGGCAGCAGGGTGCATGAAGCTCCGGTTGTTGGTGAAACTCCAGGGGTTGGTTGGTGAAAGGAGAGTGAGGTCTATTGTGTTGATAGCAGAGACAGATGCAAGGCAGAAGTTGGTGTTTCAGAGCAGATCCAAGCACTGAATTATGACTGGTTGGACAGTGTGGGTGCATATGTGGTGGCCAAAGGCAGCGAGCTTCTGGGGATTGGTAGCTCGATAGAGTTGATCTCATTGATGCTGGCGGTGAGACAAAACTCATTGGGAAAAAGGGGATCAGGTCAGAAAGTGAATTGGATGCAGAAACTTCATAGGCTGCATGAGATGCTGGATGTGGATGAAACTCTAGTGGTTGACTGGCAAGAGGAATCTGACCATTGTGATGGGGTGGTGCAGTGATTTGAGGCCGGAATAGAAGGCAATTGGAGAAAACAGTGCCAGCGGTAGCACAGTAACAGTGCTGGAAATAAAAATTTGAAAAATTAGGGTTTTTGAAACATAGCTCTGATACCATGTGAAAATAGAGAAAACACAGGAAAATATCTCTTGTATTGAACTGATCAGAAATACACAATTATATGCATGGTAATGGGCTCTGGGCCAGCAATACTAGAACCTTCAAGATACAATACATACTAGTGTTTACATTATTGTCCAACACTACAGTGAGCACTTATTCGTCATTGAAACCATTTCTGCTGGAACTATGGAGAAAAAAATACTCAGCATCTCACCAAATCACATTTCTACTGCCCTGAAATGAACTCTAGTGGACTACATAACAAATTCAATTGCCAACGAACTGGAAAACACAACCACATCACCTCTCCATGCCTAAACAGCCATGAGGTGCCCAAAACAGAGCAGCCAAACCCATGAAAACAAATTCTTAGCTCTTAAAGCCTGTTATCACACCAAACTGTGCAAAGTCATGCCCAAACAAACCACAACACGTCAATCTTAATAGAAATTTGCCAAAAACCTTTATAAGTTGCATGGTAGAGCATGCACAACACAAAATGTATTACAATCTGCTCCACCCACTTCAAAATCAATCAAATTGCAGCAACTCTTAAAGACTAACAACAAATTCCATCTAAAAATATCACCAAATTCTGCCAAAAATATACTTAAAGAACCACACTGAATTGTGCCAAACAGCCCTAGACCCCACAATCATTGACTCAGCAAACCAGTACAAATTAAATCAGAGCCGGTCACAAGAATTTATACTGGCCCACACCAAAACTATGTTACAAATCTTTTAATTAAAAGGAGAAGAACCATCAGCTTGCCCAAACTAGACTGCCACAGAACCAAAGTCAGCTTTGTTTAGCATTAAATGCCTTGAAAACCATAAAAACAAAGATCCCCAGACCATGGCTGCAAGAAATCAACGACCAAAACAACCAAAATCACACCAAAAAGTATCAAAAGCCACCCCCAAAAAAAAAAAGGGTGCTGAAAATTGTACCTATTTTTAGTTTTCCGGAGTTCCAGCAAGAACCACCACTAGTAACCCCTGACCTTGTGCCACCAACTACCAGTGATCACTCATGGGTTCCTCAAAAAACTACGAACAAAGAGAGAGGCTGCCCTTTTGTACTACCAAGGATTCCCCAAACACTATCAGACCTTCGTTGGAGTCACTAAACACCGGTCACTCTTTCCTTTAGTTGCCCAAGAACGAACTTGCTGTATTACTCTAGGGGGTTGGGCCCTTACCAGTACATGCCATAGATCCATAAACCTTGCCAGAGATTGTTGAGATTGCTACCAAGTGGTGTGTCGGAGGCCCGCTCCTCTTTGCTTGTTCACCAACAATGACAGTTTGTTGCCATACAGCAGCAACAGATTTTCATCCATTCTTTTCAATATTTTATTTTTCTTTTTCTTTTTTCCCCCCTAATTTTTTAATTCTCTTCTTTTCTATCAAAAAAACTGAACATCAAAAAAATAAATAAATCTACAACTTAACTTCCTTTTTTTTTTTCCTGATACAATCAAATATCTCAATAATAAAATAGCAATAATAAAATAGAAATAAACCTAAGTTTATACGAGAACTTTGGATCTCTTCCACTATTTTTATTTCTTTTCACGAGAATTTAAAAGAAAATAACAAAATAAGCCTAAATTCTACATTGTCAATAATTTAATCTCTTTGAGGTTGTCAATATAACCCACAGGTTTCACAGTGGATGTTACTGGTTTGATATACTATCATGTTGAAAAACAAGGTTAGGGTTTAGAGGGAGAAAGAGTTGTGAAAAGTTAGAGAATTAAGTGGAGAATAATGATATATTATTGAATGAAATAAGATGACTTAATTGTTATATAAGACTCGATTAATGCTCAATTTATGTAGAGCTCTTAAGAAACATAAAGACTTAGATACTCTCAGACTTTGGGTGCAAGACAAGGAAATACATAACATAATCTAAAATTAATAATAATCAATCTGAGATATTTCTTAATATAACATAATTTTCAATCTAAGATAATTTCCTGTTATAACATAATTCCAACAAAATTGATGGAAAATAAAGGTTTTGGTGATTGAAGAAAATGGATTCAGTGGTGTCCTTCCACAGCTTGTTTCGTAGTCATTGTTAATGGTGAACTGAAAGATTTGTTTAAGGATCAGTGAAATATTTGTCAAGGAGATCCTCTCCTTTATTATTTAACTTGGATGTGGATGTGCCTAGGGGTGTACGAGAGGTTTGTCTAGTGGGCTTGACTCTAGGGAAATTTCTCACTTGCAATGGGTAGATGACAGTTCTATTTCTTCCCGAAGATAAGGACAATTTTCTTAATGTTGTATATTTGCTTCAAATTTTTGAGTGTCTATGGGTATGGATCAATCTTAGCTAGAGTGATTTGGTGGGTATTAATGTTGTGGACGATTTTTTGGATGATTTGGTTGGTATGGTAGGTTATGCTGTTTTGGAGTGATCTTTATCTTATTTAGGTGTTTCCATGGGTGGAAATCCTAATCTGACTGCCGTCTGGGATCCAGTCATTTAGAAGATATTGAAAAGGCTGGACAAGTGGAAAGGTGCCCTCTTTTCATTGGGGGATGTGTTACTTCAATTGGATCTTGTTTATTGTGCAATCCTCTCTAATATCATTCTTTGTTCAAAATTCCAATAGGAATGGTTGATAACCTTGAGAGCATTATTTAAGATTTTTTATGGAGTAGGTCTGATGGCAATAGAAGTGATCACTTGTTTAACTGAGGGTTGTTATCAAGCCTAAAGAAGGTGGTGGTTTTGGGTCTTGGGAATTTGGTCTCTATAAACATTGCTTGTGGTTAATTGCCGTGGTGTTTTCCCTTGAAGCCTTACTTTCTATGTCACCATGTGATGGAGAACAAGTATGGTCTACTTCTTAATGTTTGGGATACTAAGGCTACTTCCAAAGCAACTCATAGAAGTCCTTAGAATTCATTTCACTGGTTTATTCTTTTTTCCTTCCTCTTTTTCAATGTAATATGGGTGACGAGTCTTGTTTTCGTTTTGGGAGGATGGTTGGCTGTGAGAGGTTCCTTTTTCAGATTGTTTTCCTCATCTTTATTGTTGATCCACTCTTCATGTTGTTGTCATCACTTTATTTGTTCAATGAGAAGGTTCTAATGTTCCTTGGAATTTTCTCTTTTTAAGGAATTTGAATGACAGGGAGGCTTCCTAATTGCTTGGTTTGACAAATTTGCTTGATTCTTCCAGCTATTCTTTTTCTCCTTACAAGTGTACCTGGTCCTTAGTTCCATCTGGTTCTTACACTCGCAAATCCTTCTTTGAATTTTTTGGTCTAGAACCCTCTGAATCAACTTCTACCTTTGTTAAAGCCATCAAGGTTCCTCAAGGTTAAATTCTTTGTTTGGGCTGACGTCTTCCACAGGATCAATATTAATGATATATTTCAAGTTCGCATACCTAACAAGGCACTATCTCGATACATGTGTGTGATGTGTCATGAAATTTAGAGACCGACAATCATCTGTTTTTGCATTGTGATATGGCTTGGAACCTTTAGACCAAACTATTTACTTTATTTGATGTTGCTTGCATTTGCCCCCTCAAATCTGTGTTGTTTTTTATCTGTTAATTTTAGGAATTTTGGGGGGAATAAGGATAAGAAGGCACTTTGGGAAGGTGCTCGTTTTATGGTTTTTTAGTGCATTTCATTGGAAAGAAATGATAGAATTTTCAGAAATCATACTCAATCAAATTCGGTCAAATGTTCTTTTATGGGACAAGATTCTGTTGCTTCTCTTTAGTTGAAAAGCTATGAAGCATTGTCCACAGATACTTTATTTTTGGTGAAGCGCCTGGGTCACACCATTTTCCAATACCAATATTCAACAGATACTTCCTGATCTGTATTAGAGAAGAATTGAGATCTTGAAATTTTATTTTTAATTATTTTAGGCATTGGGTGCAGCTATGATTCTTGAAGATTTAGCTTTGATTTTTTGAAATTTGATTCCTTTACCAGCAACTAACTTTTCTATTTTGGACTTGATTTAATGTTTTTTAAAAGCAGCTTTCTGTTTTTTTTTTTTTTTTTGAGAAAAGATACAAAAAGAAGGTCCTTTTGTTTAAATTTCAAATTCAATTAGATACAAATATATCACCAAATCAGTCATTTCTTATTCTCAAAATTGAAACATCGTCATGCACCTTTGCTATTTTTTTGGTACATTAATGATAAATGTATATTTTTAGTTTTCGAATATTAAAGTATATTAAAGTTCCCATATGAAATTCATAATTTTCATATGTATGCTAGCTGTATTTGTATCCTAATTTTTTTTAAAATTACTGTATCCGATACTCATATGTATCCGTGCTTCATAGTTGAAAGGTTTCTTTCTTTCTTTCTTTTTTCTTTTGAGGGCTGAGCTTGTTCAATTTGCTTAGCAATTTTGTATTAATTTTTGAGGATTACCTATCCTATCCTATCCTTTTTGTACTCTTCTCATTATTATAGAAATTTCTTTTTCTATGAAAAAGAAGTTAATGGATTTTGGCGATGTGTTCTTTAGATGATGAGAAAGCATGATTTCAATGGTCTGTGGTGAAGACAATGGTTTAGTCTCTTAATGTTCTTGTCTTTGGCTAGGAACAGCAAGATCAAGAAATGAATTTTGTTATCTTTGCACTAGCTTCTAACTGTTAGGATTCAATTTTGAGAAGTTATATGTTTCTGGACAATGGACACTTGTTTATTGGATTCGTATGGTACTTTGGTGACAGTCCAACAATCGTACGAGTTTTTCTTAATTTCTTGGGTTGTTCTATGAAGAGCTCAAGTTGAGAGGTGTGGTGTTCTCGCTATTGGATCACCAATTTGTCTTGAGCTTTTTAGTTCTTTTATCTTATTCATTTTTGAAATCTAAAGGTAAGCAGGTAATTTAATAGTAAAAACACTCAATTTCTGGATAGCTTGAGTTCCTTGTAGAATTACCCTCTTTTCTTGTTGGCATTTATCATGTTTCGAAGAATAGTGAAGATATGCAGTTCTTGGTTATTTATTATAATTTCTTCGTCAGGATTTTCTTTTGTCAAAGAGCTCACTCTTGATGTGGAAAATATCTTAGCACCTCCAAAGCAAAAATTACCATCAACAGTGAACAGGAAAACTACTGCCATTAGTAATCCAACATCTGCAACTTCACCTAAGAGTGACGATAAGTCAGAAAAGCCCCTCAACACAGATGAACAAGCCATTGAAAATGGATCTGTTTATAATAAAACTGAAGATGACTTGGCAAAGAGTGCTCCTAACAGTGCACTGGCGAGCAGTACTATTGGAAGTCCCTCCAGGGACTTCGCTGATTCCAATTTTGGAAAGACCAATAATGAAGATAGATCACCAACTCACAATCAAGAAACCACACAAGAAAGGCAAAGGTATGGTTTTACGTTTCATACACCAGTTTCCATGTATGGCTTAGTTGCTCATTTGACTCCTAAAATTAGTAAATGCATCCTCAAGTCTGCCTTTTTTATGAATAAATAATTTGTATTATCATTAAGTCATTATGTTTATAATCATCTATTTGATGCATTTTAGGGAACAATACCTTTCAATGCTCAAGGTGTTGGACTAAAATTTTATTTCGTTTTAGGACTTGTAGCTGTGTATTAATGCTATTAACTTTAATGAGTTCTTCCATTTTTTTTCTTTCATATTTTTCGCATGATAGTAATGTTATGATCTCTGCACAAGAATGTTTTATTTATTGGACAATTTTGACATATTCGGATTGAAAGTCAGGCTATTGATACCTAAAACACTTGTTCTTATAATCAACATTAAATTAAATGTTGTTTAGATCTATGGCTAAGTACAATAAACAAAAGGGATTAACTTGTATAAAAATAACAATAGCCATTTTTTTTGTTCTATATATTTTCTATAATGGCTTAAAATGAATTTTTGTCATGGGCTGTTTATATTGGGCTAACAATATAAATTGCAAGCCATTTATTTAATGATTTCGTAGGATATAAAATGCAATCAGTAACCAATATATTTTTAAATAAATGAATATTATTATTAATTATTTTTTATTTGTTACTTGTTATATTTCAACTCTTAAGCTATTTTATAACAGTAACATATATATATATATATATATATATATATATATATATATATATATATATATATATGTTATATGTAAATTTTATTTTAACACAGGTTATAAGAATTAATAAATATTTGATATCCATATTTCATAATTAAACCATACATTACATAGGTATTATTCTAATTCTAATTCTTATATATTTTAGGTACATTACATGCATTTTTTTTAAATTGGTTCAATGTTATGTCACTCACAACTTTTTTTTAATTTTTAAATTCTCTTTACGTGTCAGAAAAAATAAACTCTGGTACTGTGTAGTTTACCAAGAGGTAAACATTACCACGGGCAACGTCTCACATCTTAATATTTTTAAAAGAATAATTTGACATTGTAATTGATCAACTAACCTTAAGTAGGGAAATAGTTTTCTTTTTTGCATTAATGACATCAGTGAAGTGAAGTTATTTTTCACTTGTTTGCTATTCTTCATCAATGTGTTGTTATGGTTTTAGTATATATGTGAAAAAAATTGAACCAAAAATTTTTAAATCCATGTAAAGAAAAAATAATACTTGATGCAACTTACTTTTTTATTGACCCATAAATTTGTTAAAAAATTTTAGGACAGAAATAAAACTTGAACAATTTTGAAGCCCAACTTATGAGGTTTATAAATGAAAGATTGACTTGAAAATCTCTCTCATAACCAAGGTGTCATATTTTCATTATTATGTATATCAAGGTATTGATACCCATAGATTGAGTGTGGGCATGGAAGAACTATCCTTATCCATGTATGTGTATGCAGAGATCATGGGGGTGCAGACTCTGTGTTTTCTGGGGACAAACTTTTTGATGAATCTAATTGGGGAACCTTTGACACTAACAACGACATTGACTCAGTCTGGGGATTCAATGCCAGTAGCAATGCCAATGTAAGCAAATTCTTTCTTCTTAAATTTGGTATTTTCCTAGGAACTTCTTGTCATAGCTGAAAACTTCCATGATGTATTTATGTTTGCGTAAATGCCTTTACATTCTTTACTTTGTTTTGTCTGTTATAAATATGGCCTTTAGATCAGAACACCTTAATTGGGCACGTGTAGTTTGTTTTGATTATTAGCTGATGTATGTATATATGTTTTATATTCACCAATAATAAAATATAAGAATTTTAGCTTTCATCCTGATAATTGAGGGCATAGGATTACTCTTCCTTCCCTTCCAGAAATAGAAAGGGGAGGTTGGTTGTGGATGTTGTCACAGATCTCTGTTGTTTAGCAAGCTAGCCAGGTGATGGTAGTCAGAGGAGAAAGCATTATGTAATCTGAGTGAGATCTCATATAGAGACCAGAGACATGCAAGACCAACATAGTTTAGGAGTGATTTAGCATCATAGTGGGACTTGTTCTGTGGGGCAGCAACTTCAGTTTCACCTTACCAATAATTAATAATTTAGTATACTTGTGTATTTTAACATAAGCAGATCCTTGCACACGTTTGATTAGTGGTTACTTATTCACTAATCTCTTATGGACATTTACAGGATGTTGATCATGATAGAGCTGGGGAAAATTATTTCTTTGGTTCGGGTGACTTGGGTCTCAATCCCATTAGAACAAGTTCACCACAGGGAAGCGATCTGTTCCAGAGGAGCAGTAGATTTAGTTTTGACGATTCTGTTCCCAGCACACCACTTTTCATTTCAGGCAACTCGCCGCAAAGGTCCAGAGACTGGTCAGAACCTGCTTTTGACAATTTCTCACGGTCTGATTCTTTCAGTACACATGACAGTGGACTTTTCCCTGGGCGAGAGACACTAGCACGATTTGATTCAATGCGCAGCAGTAGAGATCTTGATCAGGGTCATGGTTTTTCAGCTTTTGATGACTCAGATCCTTTTGGCTCCGGGCCGTTTAGGACATCAACTGAAAGTCAAACCCCAAGAGGATCTGATAATTGGAGTGCATTTTAATGACATCATCTGAAAGTCAAACCCCAAGAGGATCTGATAATTGGAATGCTTTTTAGTGGAGTAACTTCACCGTACATGCAGTTTTTTCTCTCCAGACCTTTGACTGCAGCTTCAGTTGGAGTGGGTTGCTGTGTTTTCGGCTGGGACATTTTATTGTAATGAATTCTTTATTATTGTCTGGACTCCTTGTAATGTATCTTTCCTTCCCCCACTTTTATCTTGTTTCTTATCTTTTGGGTTTTCAGAAAGGGGAGGGAGGGGGTTGTGTTCATTCCTACTCCCTTTTAGAAACTCTAGTTTTGCATATATTTGAAGTTTGTTAGTTGCAATCCACCCCACTCCGTCCCAGGTTTATTTGAGGAATTTTACCTAAATATTCATGACTATGCTTTCAATGAGTGTTGTTGTCACCAAAGAGAAATTCATCACCTCTGTAAAGACTTGTGCAGTATAATTTGAATACGAAGCTTTCAACGTGGTGTGTCCATTTCGAGAGTGCAATCTTCAATGGTCTCGTTGACGTTGAATCCAGCAATGCTAATTTGCTAGAAACCATGCAAAGGGTCTGAAAGTGCGAAAATACATTATCTGTAAAGAAAAATATTAATCATATAGCTACAAGGGAAGGGCCTGAAAGCAATGAAGTTTTATTTGTGTATGTGCAGGTAATGGAGGAAAAAATGAAGAAAATGGAAGGATATTATGGTTCTGTCTACCTTGTCGAAAAATATCTTTTTTAAAAGAATTAACATTTCAATGAATATTGATAAATGGGAGAATTCTATGTTACCGTAAGGATTTGGAACTCATGGATATATGAGTTATTAGATGAGTTGATTTAGTTAATGACTTTCTTATTTATTAATTTGTTTTATGTCACATACTTATGGATTCCAAATTTTCATTTGTAACATAGAAAGCACTAGTAAATGATATGTTGCTCATTTTTGTAATTAAAAAAATATATATAAAATAGTAGTAAAAGAATTTTTTATAAAAAATTATTTTTTAATTTTTTATATTTTATATAAAATAAATAAAAATATTTTTATATTTTAAAATTTTATAACAATATTTTAAAAAATATTTTTCATTGAGACAAATCAAATCAACATATTTATTCCTTGATTGAAAGAATGAAAGGCAATAGATATGACTGTTGACACCCTTGTTATGTTGGTGTGAGTTGCTACCTAAGCTACGTCGTACATACTTTGTGCATTGGTATTCTGGGGTCATCGTCGTCCATTTCTTTGCTGATGCTGCCAAAGTCATCGGGCTATCAAGTCACTAGGGTCATCTGGGCTCGTTCGAGTTTAATTTCCCACTCCATTCTTGGGGTTTTTGTTTGTTTGAGCCTCTTGTTGTCTGATGCCAGTATTGCCCGAAGGTGTTCTTGTTCGTGCCGGTATGATTCGCAATGGAATTATTGTTATTGATGTTGTCAAATTTCTAGGTTTTCTGTTTTCCTCTTCTGTCTGGAATTCTGGTCGGCTTTTGTTGGAGGTTTCTTCTGTTGCCTTCGGATTTTTTTTTCCCTTTTCTTTCCTAGTGTGTCGACTCTCGTTCTGGATGTACTTGTTTGGGGCGGTGACAGGAAGTTTGACACGCCTTATTATTGTGGCTAAGTCTATTGCATTTTTGGTAAATGAAAATGGTCGCATTTTTGTTTGGCCATCACTAAAAAAAGTAGAAATTCCATTAAAAGAGTTGTGTGTTGAATAAGGGGTGCCAGCTGGTTGCTTTTGGTTTTTCGTGAGTTGGATGGTTTTCCTGTGTGGAAATCATTTTGGAGAAGTTTCAAGGAGTCAAATAAAACCTTCTTTGGACGAGTGTTAACATGTTTTTAAATGTCACTGAATTGTTGGAAGGGAAAGGAGAGATGATGGCGTCTTTTTGGTTTGGCTTTGGATTCTGTGTTATGTTTGAAGTCAGTATGTGGAGATCCGGGTTCTTCTAAGGTAGTGTCCTGATCTTCTGTAAAAGACAAATTTCCCAAATTGAGTTACGAAGGGTATATAGAAATGGGTGGATCTAAAAAAATGTTAAATGAAGGTTATGTCCGGATTCAGCAAACTTTGCAAAAATAATCATTGGAAAAAGTTGGAAGAGACCCCCTCCTTTGCAGTCTTAAGAAAAATTTGAGACGTGCAGTCGCAACTAGTGCGAGGCGGGAGGTACTCTTGGGGGACAACATTCAGGGTATTCCAGAAGTTCAGAAGCATTCAACAGGAAGGCAGAACATATTTTTGAGACTATTGTTTTTCCTGGCTTTGCTAGAGACCAAGATGTCATGTGATTTATATAACCGATTCACTTAGTGAGAGTTGATTTACTTAATGGAATAAAATTTTATTGTTGTTATTATTGTTATTGGTCCATGAATTTCATTATCATCTCAACGAAGTGTTTTTACATACTCAGGGTCTAAAGTTAAAACAAAATGGATTGTAAAAGGATATTTTTAGAAATAAAATGGTTCTGATCGGGATTTAAATTTGTCTTCTTCAAATAGCCAGAATGTGCAACTAGAAGAAAAACTATGTTACAACAATGTAAGGGCTACTTCGGCTTAAATGTATAAATAAGAGGTTCCAGTTCTTTATAGAAATCTCACTAAAAGCGAATCAAGAAAGGACTATTCACCGTAGAAGGGATTTTTCTTAAAGAGAAGCCATTAGATGGTCTCCTTATTTTACGGGGAAATTATGATGTCTCTTTTACTCTACCAAGTCTACTTGTTTTCTTAAGGATGGACTTTCAATTTTGGAGGAGGATGAAGGGCTTCTATTGAATTCTTGAACACAACAAAAGTAACTTGAGGAAGTTTTAGGGGAGATGAATGATGAAATGTTGGAGGGTTTAGTATATCTTTTTAATTCATAAGTTGAGATTAAAAAGTTTTGGGAATGACACAATGTCTTTTGATTTAAATCCTATTCAATCTGATTGTGTTACAGTGCCCCAAACAATTTCATTAAACATAGAAGGATTATGTAATAATGAAATCCTTCTAAGTACTATTGAGTATAGTTATTCCAAGAATCCTTAACTAGCTCTATACTATGGACTAGTGATCTCTCATTGAATAGTGTTCGATTTTCACAATAGGGGATATATTTATAATGCTATCTTTAGTGTTTGTAATGATTAAGCCTCTAATGCAGCAAACAATATTGATCAAAGTTTCTTTGGAGCTCCTATCTTATGAACTTTAATTGCTCTCTAAGATATCTATTCTCTCTTTCAAGCATTTCCTTTTCCAAGTTTTAATTCAAATTATGACCACTTGCATATGGAATGTGGAAAGATTTTTGAGGAAGATTCTCTATATAGGGCTACCAAATAGATAACGTACAATCATTTATGGAATGAACATTTGAATAATAACTCATTGTCAAAGGTGTGACGAGAATGAACCTTATAGTCAAGAATTGAAAAGATGATCAATGTTAGGATAACTTAAACTTGTTATTGTACATCGAGGATCCTTTCATTTTTTTTTTGGTTGATAAAATGATCAACATTGATTTTCCCAAGAAAGGAGTAAAGTTTAGCTCTCCAATTGAAAAGTTCAAAATTGTGTTTTTCTTAAGAAAAAGATCATTATATAACTAATTTTCTTGACAAACAACAAGAAACTATCTACTTGTTGAAAGATATCTATGATTGTCATTTTCTTAAGAAAATGGTTATTTACCAATCAATTTTCTCAAGAAAATTGATCACCAATGATTTCTATGGGATGCTCAACAAAAAGGATCAATTTCAAAGTGATTTATTGGAGAAGTAATTTTGACCTTGTAGTCATTTTCCCTAAGAATGATGGGTGAACAATTCTTCATAAAAGAGAAATGATAGATTGTTATATTTGCAAAGAAAAAAAAACTTTGTAATTTGTTAAATCAATGTTTCTTTGAGAAAAATAACCAATTTTTAGCTAATTTTCTCAAGAAATGACCAACAATGCTTTCTTTGATCTTTTCTATGATTACTAGAGATCAAATCATATTTCATGAACATTAAATAATTGTGATTTTTTAAAGGAAAATGATTGAAGATCACTAATATATTTTTCAAGAAAATCAACTAAAAATAACTTCCTTAAGGAAATGATCAAAGATAATCGATCTATTTTCCAAGAAAATCAGAATTAGAGATCTATAAAGATTCAAAGTAGCCTAAAAAAAGATGAAAAAAATACAAAGAAAAAAGAGAGGAAAGTAATGGATAAGACAACAAATGGCACCAATGTTTTAATAGATTTTATTAGGGATGGTTGCACTCAATGATGAATTGTTGGTCACAGTGGTGAGATGATTACCAAAGAAGACGATTTGTAAATAAGTCTTCATGGTGTGTACCATCAAGGACCCTTCGGTGCTCAAATCAGAAGAGATGTTAGGGAGAAGTATTAAAGTATAAAAAGTGTAATTAAAGTTCATAAGAAATAGTACTTAACTCCTTTAATAGTCATCATTTAGAAAGTCCTCAAAAAGCGTATACCAATCTTTTTAACCAAGGGTAGACCAATCTTTGCATAATGAATGAACATTTTGGATTATGTTAGATGCTAGCTTAGATGTGTTAGTTCTAACCATCTGGTTAAGTCGATCTCCATGTGTAGGTGATTGAATGATTTCCCCACACACTGTAGCTCCTAGGCCATGAGGATACTTAACAAACAGATCGAATTGAGTCAAAGTTCATAGAGGCTCTATCTATTTAGGTTCATATTTTTAATTGGCCCATCTTAAGTAGTCTAATCCATTTTTAAAGTGAATCAAACCGATTTGCAGGCTAACTTTTTTTTCCTTTTCTTTAAAGTTTTATTTTATATTTTACTTTTTATTATTTATTATATTTTTATATTTACTATTTTATTTTTATATTTTATTTTTTTTGTATATTTATATTTATTTTGATGTTCATTAATTTTTATCATTTATTTTTATTTTTATTATATTTAATTATTTTGAGTAATTGAGTTTAGTTTTTTAGAAATTAAATTGTGTTTTATATTGAATTGTGATATAAAATAAGTAATAAGTTATTTTCTTTTTTTTTTAAACACAAATGTATTTAAATTATTAAATATAAAAAATTTTAAAAAAAGTGATGTAAGTCTGTTTGTGCTCGCAAACTAACCCAATCCATTTTGATTTAGAGTTTAGCGAACTAAACTTATTTTTTAATAAGATTAATTTTTTTAAATCTGATCCGTATAAAACCCATAGATCATGAGTCAATTAAGTACCCCTTTTACTAAGTCGATTCTTAATTGGTTGACCTACCATGATGTTACAAATTATGATCTTCTTTCAACTATTGGTATCGACGTAGTTGTCCAATAAACTACAATTTATCAAATCAAGCATCTCTCTCTATTAGCATAGGAAAAAAATGTAAGACTTTGAATCATAGTTTTTAAAATTAGACTGGTCATAGAACCAGAAAAATCAGTGGTTCACTGGTTCACTAGTTGATTTATTGGTTCAACCAATGGTTCACTGGTTCAACCCATTTTGAATTAAAAATATAAATTATATATATTATATATAAATATTATAAATATTTATAATAACAAATTATGCTAAAATTAATAAAAATATAATATAAGTTAATGATATAAGCACATAAGTAATAAAATATAATAGATATGCTAATAATTTATGCTAAAAATATTTTTATAAAAAATATAAATTCAATTGATATGAAATTATAATAGTATTATATTTAAATTATTATAAAATTATAATTTTTTTATTTTTTACAAAAATATATAAAATTTATAAAAAAATCGATTCATGGGCTAGTTCTAACTGATTTTGACTGGTTCACATTGGTTCTAGTCGGTTCATACCAGTCCATGTGTACTTTCGATCCAATAGGAGTAATCAGATCGGCTCACCAACTGGTTCACCGGTTTGACCGACCGGTCCGATCCGATCCGATTTTAAAAATTATGCTCTAAATCTTCATTTCTTATTAGTTTGCAAGCAAAGAAATCTTACTAATTGAGTTATAAGATGAGGATTCTGGACAAATCAAGTAATATTTCTTGTTTAAGATCTTTCACGTATGGTTTTTGTTCGTATATTGACAAAACTGAATTGTTATTCTCCACAATGTGCCACGCATATAACATAAGCTTTGACATATCGCATTTTGATCGCAGGCAAGGTGTATAGATATTAAGCAAGCTCCCCATTTTTTTGGAAAAAAAAATGTCAAACAAACAGTTAAAAACCTCCTATTGATTTCTTGTGTAAAGGCGTTGCTGACGAGACAAAAGTCAGTGCTGTGCCTTTGGATGAGCATACTTAGTTGAAGCATTAAGGTAGACGGATGCAAATGGAAAATAATTGTCAGCACGATTCTTTGAACAGTGGCCTGAATTAGATCCATCAATTTTTTATTTATTATTTTTTTAATTTTAAGACTAGAAATTTTTGTATTATAAGTTTCATTTTTTTTACTAAAATTTATTATTTTTATATAAAATAATTTTTGTATTAATTTTCCCTTTAAATTCATGTCTTTAATTTCGTAAAAAAGGGAGAGGTGTTTTAAGAAACAGGTAAAGGTGTGTAAAATTAGCTCAGCTAATTTGAATCAATCGAACTATTTTAACTTCAATTTTAAAAATATAAATAAATTAATATAATAAAATTTTTAATAATTTTGATTGATATGGGTTGGTTATAATTTTATATTTTACGATTCACATTAAATCAAAATTAATCAAAGTAATATTATATAAAATATTATGCATTTTTTAGTTTGTAAATACATATAATGATGCGGTTAATATAATGGCAATCTTGTAAAAGAACAAATGATTTAAAAAATTAAAATTTATATAATTATATTTAATATTACGTGATTTGAATGAATAGTAACACTGATGAATATATAAATATAATTAAATTGAGGTGGCATGAAATAAAAATACATAATATATATTGAATATAAAAAAAAAAATATTTCAATCAAAATAAATTATTATAAATTATTTCGAATCAAATAATTTAATTTAATATAATTTAATAATATGAAAAGTTTAAACTCTATTCAACCGAGTCGAAAAACAGACACCACTAAATCCCCCGTGCAAGTGCGTCCTCTTCAGCTGGGGTCCGGAATCCACCATCACGCCTTCCGCGTGAAAAATAAATTGGACAAATCGAACGTTCTTTTCGGCAGTAAGATCAAGGCAAATATTCCTTGAACAGCCGTAGCCGCGCACAATTTAAATAACACTTTTACAGGCAGATCTTTAACCGAACTGAAGAACACCATTTCCACTTGCAACTTAGCTTCTATTTGTTATAAAAATATTTAGAAAAAAAATGCATTTAAGTCTGTGAAAAACGAGAGAAAAAAAAAAAAAGGTTCACTGTTGCTGGCTATTTGTCACATCCATCTGTAGTGCTCACACTCAAGATTGTGGTGGACCGGTGGTCCGAATTAATTATCACCTGTGCTAATATGAATATGAATCTTCTGTGATCTATCTGCACCAATCTCTGCTTCTGCTTTTCCGTTTATGCCAATTCGTCTCCTCACTCTCTGTTTTTCAAGGTTTCTAAGGTTTCCTCCCTGCTTCGCTAATCAATTAATTGCTTTCTTCACAACCCCCACTCTTCTTTCCCGCTTTTCCCACACAATCAGTTTAGAATTCTTCACCTTTTTCTGTCTAATTCGCATAAAGTCTTCGTCTTGTTACCCCTGCTACTTTGCATTAATCCCATTTTGCAAAATTTTCATCTTTTTTTATATCCACTGTCTTACTTATCAGTGTGTATCGTTCCCATGCAGGAAACTCACCGACGAGTTCTACATACAGCGGAACTATGAATCTCGTTTGGCTCATATTACCCTTAATTCTCTTGCATGGAGCATCCATTGATGGTTCTTCGGCACCCGATGTCATCAAAATTGGTGCTATTTTCACATTGAACACTATCAACGGCAGAGTTTCCAAGATTGCCATCAAGGCTGCTGAGGAAGATGTGAATTCCGAACCTAACATCCTTGGTGGCCGAAAATTGTCTATAACCATCCACGACTCCAACTTCAGTGGTTTTCTTGGCTTCATTGGGGGTATCAATTCCTTATCCCTTTTTCCTTTTTTACTCCCCGTTATTTGCTTTTATTAGTTCTTTCCTTCTGGTTATACTACTGGTTCGATATTTGCCTAATTTGATACATTTGGCATCATCATGAATATGTGACTGTATCCGTGTGTGTTCTACTTTTTGTCCCATTTTTTATATATGTAACATGTATGGTTCCGACTTCTTTGTCTGATGACAGCGCTCAAGTTCTTGGAGACTGACACGGTTGCTATAATTGGTCCTCAAAGTTCAATAATGGCCCATGTACTCTCACATCTTGCAAATGAACTCCATGTTCCTCTCTTGTCATTCACAGCTCTGGATCCCACTCTTTCACCTCTCCAATACCCTTATTTTGTCCAAACAGCACCCAGTGATCTATTCCAGATGACTGCAGTTGCAGATATCGTTAGTTATTTTGGTTGGAGAGAGGTCATCGCTGTCTTCAGTGATGATGATCAGAGTCGAAATGGTGTCAATGTGTTAGGTGATAAACTTACTGAGAAACGCTGCAAGATATCTTACAAAGCTGCACTACCCCCTGATCCAACAGCTAATCGAAGTGATGTTACTGATCAATTGATGAAGATTCAAAGGATGGAAGCAAGAGTGGTTGTTCTACACACGTACTCTAAAACTGGTCGCTTGGTTTTTGATGTGGCTCAGGAACTAGGGATGGTGAGGAAAGGCTATGTCTGGATAGCCACTGCCTGGTTATCAACTGTTTTAGATTCAATGTCACCGTTGCCTCTAAATACTTATAAGTCAATCCAAGGAGTTCTTACACTTCGCCCTCACACCCCAGAATCAAAGACAAAGGAGGCCTTTATGTCAAGGTGGAACCAGATAAGCAATGGCTCGGTTGGGTTGAATCCATACGGACTCTATGCCTATGATTCTGTTTGGACAATTGCTAACGCCTTAAATTTATTTTTTGAACAGGGTGGTAACATATCTTTCTCCAATAACACAAATTTAAGGGGTATAGGGACAGAGACCCTAGATCTTGGTGCATTGAGCATTTTTGATGGAGGAAAACGGTTGCTGGATAACATATTGAACATTAATATGACTGGATTAACAGGAATTGTTCAATTTGATTTGAACCGATGCCCTTTGCATCCATCATATGACATCATTAACATAATTCATACTAGTTACAGGAATATAGGATATTGGTCTAATTATTCAGGGCTATCTGTCATAGCACCGGAGAAACTTTATGGAAAGCCTGCCAATCGTTCCATTTCAAATCAGCACCTTTACAGTGTCGTATGGCCCGGTGGTTCAAAGGAAAAGCCTCGAGGATGGGTTTTCCCCAATAATGGGAGGCAACTGAGAATTGGAGTTCCCAATCGGGTTAGTTATCGTGACATTGTCTCGCATATGAATGGCACCGATGCAGTTGAAGGATATTGCATAGATGTATTTGTGGCTGCCTTGAAACTGCTTCCGTATGCAGTTCCATATAAGTTCATTTTATATGGAGATGGACATAAGAACCCAAGCTACTATGACCTTGTCAATAAGATTACTTCTGGTGTGAGTATGACTTGGTCACAGAAATACCATTTGCCACGATATAACAATTAACTACTATTGAGCATGTTGTTTTGCTTCTGCAGGCCTTTGATGCTGTTGTAGGTGACATTGCAATTGTCACTGACAGAACAAAAATTGTGGATTTTACTCAACCATATATAGAATCAGGGTTAGTTGTGGTGGCTCCAGTAAAAAAGTTGAAGTCAAATCCATGGGCTTTCTTGCGACCATTTACTCCATTGATGTGGGCAGTCACAGCAGTTTTTTTCCTTATTGTTGGAGCAGTTATGTGGATTCTTGAGCATAGGTTAAATGATGAATTCCGAGGCCCTCCTAAGAAGCAGATAGTCACAATTCTCTGGTAAGTATATTTTCACAGTTAGAAGGAATGGCCCTGGAAAAAAACAGAACATATGCTCAAATAAATTCAAGTTGGTTTGCATGAGTGCATGTTCCAGTTCAAATATTCAGAGAAATGCTTGTTAAGCTCTCTAAAAGAGGAGTGAATAATCACTCACCTCTAATAGTTCTATGTACCCTACAGTCTGTAAGGAGAGAATGAATGCAGGAGAGTGAAAGTAGTATTACTCATATATATTCTCTTTTACTATCTAAATATTATTGCAAACTAGTATTACCCTACTACTTGGAGTGGTTTTCAACAACAACTGTGCTTGTCTCAACACTTTATACCTTCATATGATTATTAGATATCCCTTTTTAACTGATAAACTTATGATTTTAGCTGGAAACAAAGTATTCTATACTCAAGGACCTGAAATGTAGTTCAAGTTATTTAAGCAAACTTTTTTTGTTCAATATTTTATATTACTGTGATAAGACCTGTTTTGCATTCATGATCTATTTAGGTGATCCATTCTAACTTCTAAAGTCAATTTTTTAAGCTCATACGACTTGCAGCATCAGTAAATTTACTTCATAAAACTCCTAATCTTCCTTTGTTAATGGCGGCAGGTTTAGCTTCTCCACCTGGTTCTTTGCACATAGTAAGTCTACCCTCTTTGACGATCTATATCATACTAAAGCACATTTAGTGTATCTATGACAGCCGTAACAGAGCAGGTTCTTGATTGTTTCAGGAGAAAACACTGTCAGTGCACTTGGTCGTATAGTGCTGATCATCTGGCTTTTTGTGGTTCTGATCATTAATTCAAGCTACACTGCAAGCCTGACATCAATTCTTACAGTGGAACAGTTGTCCTCACCCATCACAGGAATTGACTCCTTGATAAGCAGTAATGAACGTATAGGATTTCAAGTGGGTTCATTTGCTGAAAATTATCTGACTGTGGAGCTCAACATCCCAAAATATAGACTTGTTCCTCTTGGCTCACCTGAAGAATATGCTATTGCCCTTGAGAAGGGAACTGTTGCTGCTGTAGTAGATGAACGACCATATGTGGAACTCTTCCTATCAAACCACTGCAAATTCTCAATTAGGGGCCAGGAGTTCACCAAAGGTGGATGGGGATTTGTGAGTATCTTTGATAAAATTTGCTTAAAGTAAATTTACCACTAGTTTTGTCAAAATTACTTTGATTTTGTTTTCAATGGCCAAACCCCTAAATTTTTCATGGGTGTAGTTCAGGCAACTTAGTCGCTATAAGAATATCAATGATATAATAAAGGAGTTGAATTTCCTGACAAAAAAATCGTTGTGGAAACTAAGCATGTAGTACTGTATGTTGATTTACAGTAAAAAGGAGGAATCAATTTCAGTAGAAAATGTGGCTGGAACATCAATTATCATTGAAATTAGGATTAAACCTTCCTGAATAATGCGGCTATTGAATTAGTTAAACTATTATCTTCGTCTCTTTCTTTTGCAAATTAACAAAGATAATGGCTTGACTATAATTTTAAAGTTGAACAAGAGTACTGCTAAACAACTTCAAGCTTCTGTAGCCACAGGTTGTTGATCTAATTCTGAGAAGCTAACTCACATGATCTATTTGAGGAAGTTGAGGAATAATTAATGTGCTTTTCCCTGAGTTTTTTCAAGCAAATTGTCAAATCCAATGGAACACTAATACCTTACTGGTAGTTGAAAATAATTAATGCTCAAATGCAATACCCTGACATCCTCTACTGCATGTCTGTGATTCATGTACATGTAAATGTATATATTCCAATTCTATGCAGTTCTTCATGTTTTTCAAATAGAATTTCATTCGATCGTGTTTGTCAAGGTTCTATAATTTCTTCAGTGTTTTGGCAGGCATTTCCGAGGGACTCTCCTCTATCCATTGATATGTCAACTGCTATTCTGACTCTATCTGAGAATGGTGAACTCTGGAAGATCCGTGAGAGGTGGTTATCAAAGAAGACTTGCGGTTCGCTGAGTACCGACAATGAATCAGAACAGCTCAAGTTAGAAAGTTTCTGGGGCTTATTTCTAATCTGTGGAATAGCATGCTTCGTGGCGCTTCTCATCTACCTTTTCTTGATGGTACGCCAATTCAGCCAGCATCTCCCTGCGGAAACTGATCCTTCTAACGGCGGTAGCATGCATTCTGCACGTATCCAGACATTCCTAAATTTTGTCGATGAAAAGGAAGACAAACCACAGAGAAAGTTAAAAAGAAAACGCAAGGATCATTCCTCAAAAGCATATTTGGGAGAACATCCTGCAAGGGACATATCCAAGAGATTACAAATGGACATATCCCAGGAGTTACACTATGGCTGAACTTTGTTTTCTCGGAAGTCATTCCATCCAACGACTACTAATTCTGAAATGGTAATCATCATGCCTTACGAGTTGATCAAGTAAAGAAATTCAAGCTTGGAGATCAGCCTGTGTAGTCGTCTAGTCAATATCTGTTAGAAGACACTGCTAGTGCTGTGTTCCTCAGAGGCAGCTTAGGCTCTCTTTCATATCTTGGCCACCGAAAAGAATCTGCCGGGAAACTGTATTGGCAAGTGTTGCAGTACTAGTTTACTATTGTCAAGAGATGCCTAATTAAGAAGACATAACTTTGTGGTCCTTATTATGCTGAAATACATTGTATATCTCCTTTAAATAATTGAAGTACCAAAAATAGATTAAAAAAAAAAAGATAAATGAAAACAGTAAATTCTATGGTACCAAAAATATTTTTTTTATTTAACTTTGAATGTAATGTTATGTCTATTATCATATTCCATATCTCATGGCTTCATACATGAGTATCTAACTTATTGTTCATTGTTCCTATTATTCTTTATCTTTCCCTTTATAAATGTAAGTAATCCAATGGTTAATATAATCATAACAACCCCTTATACATCCTAGACCAAATAATTATGTTAGCTCTACTTGCCTACCCTAGCTCTTCTATTGTGAGAAATTTTTGTCTAACCATATCTATTCTTTATTTAGTCTTTATACTCTCAATACATAAAATTCCTTAACTTGTATACTACTGAATTAGTTAATATCTCAATACTTTCTTTCCATTCCTATTTATGGTTATTGAAACATAAAAGTTATGATCATGCAGAATGTCCTACATGTCGTGTAAAATTGACTTGATGGTCCCTTCGAAATTTTTCAAAAGAAATAACAACCCCTTTACACCTCACTTTTCACTACGGCTTTTCTTTAAAACAACTATTTTCTCCTATCCTTTAACACATATCTCAATTTCATATTTAGTATTCCTTATCAATCTTGTCAACATAACACTTAAACAAAAGTGCATCTAATCTTTAAACTTTAGTGATGGAGTTATTGGTTTTGGTAATACATTAAGTAAAAGATTGATGCGCTTGACTAATTTTTAATACCTCATTTCTTAGGTTTTTAGGGTCATTTAATCACATAAAACCTTACTCATAGGTTATGTAAAAAACTTTCTTCATTCTCCTAGCCTTTTATTCCCAACCATAGGGATACTAACTATCTTTTCTCAAATTAAACATTACCATTCTGGGATCATCCTATTACTATTATCATAAATTAAGTTTTGTTCTAATAATAATCAAGAAAATATCTATCTAGAAAGACTTTTAAGTATAACTATTTAACCTTTATAAATTAAGACAAAATATACTTACATAACTAATATCCTAACAAGCTATGTTGGCACTTACATCCAAGTGTGCCCCTACATGCCTTAAGTTTTCATTCTTCCATACTACAAAGATTCACATTCCCTCACTTTTGGGCATTCTAGCTTTCTTAAATCAATATTATCTCGATAAGCTTACTTTCTAACATGAAACAAGCTATACCAAACCCCATGATGGCAACTTCCACTCATTATCCTATTTTTACCTTTGAAAGAAAGAATTGTTACGCCCTCTTTAAGGAGTAATAATATGCAATTTATTTTACAATAAGAAAAATTGAAATAGTTGGTATACTAATGCTTAAATGAAACTTGTATGCATATGAAAAAAAAATTTAGTTTATAACTATAAATGAATTATTGAGAAAAATAATACTTAATATTTTAGTGAGTTGAGAAATGGAAATTTGGTGAGAAATAAACAAAGGGAAAAAATGGAATGGTGAGGTTTTAAGTTTTAGATTAATATAAATGAGTATATAAGTATGGAAAAAAATTAAGAAACATTTTTAAAAATACCTTTGAGTACTATTCTTTATTTTAATACCATCCATCATCTCTTCCTCTCATTTTCTAAACTCCCCCAAACCCTACTTCCTCTCCTCTTACTTTTTCATCTTCTCTTCTCCAAATCAAAGAAAAAAAAGCATCAAATTTCTTTAATTTCTCTATCTAAGCAAGATAAGAATGTTTTTACTAATAGGATTCCTTCTCATCCTTCTTTTGATTTGATGGAATTTGAGTTATTTTAATTCTAATGAACATTTGGAACCCTAACTTAAAAAATTCTTAATTTTCGGTGTGATTAAGGTTAGGAAGCATCAAATTTGACCTCTTAACATCCTTCTGCAAACTAAATAAGTAAATACTCCACCTTTTCTAATTAAATTTCAAGAATCTAAGTTGAATTGCACATTTTAGGCTTCATGGTTATATGAATATAAATGCATGACTTTGTGTTGATTGATGAAATTAATTTGATTTAATGATACAAATGTCATTAATGACATATTGTTAAGGTGTATTTATGAGTCCATAAGGATTGATTGAATGTTTGATGCATTAATTGCATGTTTTGGAATGCATGAATAGTAAAAAATTTTAAATTTCTACAAAATTACTGGCAATAATTGACTATATAATTAATTATATCCTAAAAATTGCATCTTGAAAAAGTATAATTAATTACATAGTCAATTATCCAGCCATCAACTTCTTTCTAAAGGTTAATAGTCGATTATAAATCTCTAAAACATGCTTTAGAGCTTAATAATTAATTATATAGTCGACTATTGAGACATAGATTTGTCTCTGAACTCTTCTACTCAATTATGGAGCTAGAATAGTTCTAGGGGCTCCTATAATCAAGTATATAGTCAACTATACTTAGTCTACTTCATTTTATCATAAAACCTAAGGATTCTATATAGGTATGTAATGGTCCCTAACATTAATATAAGTTATAGTATGATAAGTTTAAGTTATTTACATGTATTTGTGATATGAAATTGGAATTCTAATTGTTATGCCATATGAGGTAAATTAAGAATATGATTATTGTGTTATTTATGAGTTGAAATGAGATATATGATCATACATTTAGGCACAGTGTTACTATGAAAATGTGATGATAAGGCTTTATGATATGACATAAGAAATAATTGAAATGTGACTTATGGCAAGAGAAATGTGATATGAGAGATAATATAAATGCCGAACATTTAATTCCCAATAATATACTTGTAAAAAGTATAAGGTTAATTATAGAAGGATAAGACTAGGCTTATGGAGAGTATAAAGCTAACCTAGAATTTACAAAGAAGATGTATGCTTATTATTATTAATTGTTGTATATTATGCTATGATATTAAAAATTAAACGGCATTGGCTATTCTAAAGAAATGCAATTGTGATGACATGATTATGATTAAGCCTTTTATGGCTTCATGAAATTAAGTTGATTAATTTATGTAATGTGTAATAGTTTCACAGGAGGTTAGTTTGGTTGATAAAGTTACAATAATGTTATGCTTGTTTATGATGGTGTAAATACTTACAAAAACTCGAACTCACTCCTCTAATGGATTTTAGTAGTATGGACATTTGCCAATTAGACATTATTTTAGACCTTATTCTGTGCAGGTAGAAGGTGTAGAGGTAATATATAAACAAGTTTCTTTTAAGTTAGTTAAGTTAAATTATCCTCAAATTAAAAGGATTATAAACAATCCTAACTCTCTCAAATTTTGTAAACTTATTGATGATTAATGAATGTCCTTTCTTTCTTAGTATTACTTTCCTTCTTTTCTATGCATTTTAAGTAAATAATCATGATAGAGTTAAATAAATAGTATTAAATTGATAGAAATTAGGTAATAAGTTCCACACTGATCATGATTAATTTTAAGTCATGCCAAGAACTACATTTAAATATCTCATACATAATAACTTTCCTTGGTGCATTCTTATTAGCCTTGGATGATCTCCCTACCCAATATTATTCATGGACTCCTAACTTCCATTTCAAGGTCCATACACTCACAATCCTAATTTCGTATCTAGTACATTTAAAGTTGTAATTTTATGACTTGTTATTTATTCACTTTAAATAAAAAAATAAAGAAACCTTTTAGTACATGAGATCATGGTACACACCCTCAGTTACAATGTAATTTAGTCTAATCTTACATGTCTTAAAATTTTAATACCCCCAAGCTAGTTTAAAGTTCAATCTTTACTTGACAAATCATCCCTTATAAGGTATTTTGGCCATGTGAGCCTTCTTTCCTTAAATACATTAGTAGTAAATTGACTCTACATGTTAATGTTTCATCTAAGTGATAACTTATATCATTACTAAGGATTTAACAAATTACAAAGCTTTCACATCCTACCACTAAGGTAAGAATAGGATTGCCTAAGCAAACTTATACATAGAAAAGATACATTCAATAAATATTCCTAATGCATAGATAGGAAAAACAAAAATAACCATCAAATTTCTATACTAAATCAAACCATCAGTCCAACATCTTTTCATACCAATTCGATCACAACAACTTCTTATAGTATAGGTAATCAATAATTGAAGAATGATGATAATTTCAAGTGTAGAATAGTACTCACTTTATTCATTACCCATGGTGAAAGTAATCCATAGAAAGTTACGGCATATACAAGCAATAGCAATCCTATTTACATCATTTGATAGTTATTGGCTTATTATTAAGGACTCAACTTCTCAAATTACTCACTTAAGTAGTTGGAAACCTTTAAACTATGTTTTTAAATAAGATGCTTTCTTATGCCTTAAACCATGTGATGCAAAACTAATAAGAATAATGCCTTTCAAACCCACGAATAATCTAAAATTGCAAAGGATTATCTTTAATTTTTAGCAAATAAAAAAAATTGAAGAATATTCATACCACATTCTAGAGAAGATAGAAGGGGAGTAATAAGTGATAGAAGATGTCAAAAAGGTTAAATCCTTTTAATAAGTTTGTGGAAGATGTTACAAAAATTGAATATTTTTTATAAGTCTAATAGTTCATTCAAAAATTAAAGAGAGAAAACTCATAAAAGTGGTTAAAGTTTCATTTCCAAAATCTTAAATCCAATTTCAAATAACAAACAAGCCACCTTATATAGCTCATTAGAAAACCTAATAGAAGTGGGCTTTATAAATAGTATCAAATAGGCCTAAAATTAAAACTCTATTAATAACCTAATAAAAGGTTATAAATAGGTCAAAAGAATTCAACAAATATAAAAAGCCTAAAATGCTTTAAAATATCTCAACAACATAAAATGATACAAATTAAAGCCCAAAATATCATAAAAAGCTACATAGGAAGCTAATATGGCGCTAATGATTGATATGGCATGATGATTTAGCACCATTAGGTGATGTTGTGGCATAAATACAAATAATACACTTGTATGGTTTTTCTAAGCTTTCTTCCTTTTGTTAATTCCTAATGTCTTGAATCAATCCCTTAGAGAGCTTTCTTGATCTTCTTAGCTTTCTTTTTTGTAATTGGTCATTTCAAAATATGCAAAGGCTTTTTGAATTCCATGGCATTTCTACCACTATACTTTGATACCAATTTTATCACGATCCATTCCTAAGGCACGTGGCTGATATATTTAATTACTAAAGGTAATAACCTATGAATCTTTTCTAAAACATATCCAAGTAGGTATCAAATGTATTAATGCCTTGCTTTCAAAAAATGTATATAGTTTTCAAATTTAGGTAGATAAAGCATTGCTAAACTTTCATGCAAGCCTATTCTAGTTGTCCCAATGATTGCCCTAAAGCCAAAATTCTAAAGTGGACCTACTTCCAATCCATCGAATAACAGTTACATACTTAAAGGGAGAATATCCCAAAAAAAAGGAAGGAAAAGGAATGAATTTCTTTGAAACTTAATAAATAATTATTCTAACTAAAGTTAGGAAGAATTTAATTTGAAGATCAAATAATGAAAGAAAATTTAATAGTTTATGTTTTTGGAAGAAACCTTTAAACTATGTTTTTAAATAAGATGCTTTCTTATGCCTTAAACCATGTGATGCAAAACTAATAAGAATAATGCCTTTCAAACCCACGAATAATCTAAAATTGCTTTGTAACGGAAGAGAAACTTTTTCATACCTCAATAAGGGAATGACTCAACATTTCATAGAATGAATTTTACTTTACCTATTGGTATTTTAAAATATACCAAAAAATATGTACTCACCCAAACACAATAAGCATATCACCAATTAATAGCAAAACTCTCAATTTCATACGCAATTAAGTTATATCCATAATTATCTAAACTAATCATATAAAAATTTATTCAAGCAATCAAAATAATTCTAAATATAACAAGTAAGAAATTCTCCTTATAAATTTTAATCATCCTTATCTCTTTATAAACATCATCCTTATTTCTGTAAGGTTAACTTTATCCCTTTATAAATAAGCACATAGATCCAATATAATAAGCCACAATATATATATATATATATATATATATATATATATATATATATATATATATATATATATATATATATCATCTCCCCAAACATTATTAGAGCTTATTTAACATTTAACACATAATTTATTGCAACAACATAAGTGCGCAACTAGCACTTCACACACTTTATCACAATAATAATAACATTTATATATTTAAATGTAAACAAGGCTTCAACTGATAAATCAATCTAAATAAATTAGTTAAATTTTTGTATTGTGTGAACATAGCATCCAATGTTATGTAATAATTATGAAATGAATGGATAGATCATAATGATATTAATATCTCATTTAACATTTTAATTATAATTTTATAATACTAATTTTTACACAACATACTTAAGTATATGTGTGCAAAATTCATAAGGAGCTCATCAGCTTAAATATGAAACTAAAATCTAAAATTTTGGGTAAGGATATAAATAACTCATCAATTTAAATAGCATTGAATTCATATTCTACTGTACTTTAGCATTATAAAGATAATTCCCATAATTTCTTTCACTTTATATGTTCAAACATGTTTATTTGCTCATATTACTCTCTATTACTCATAATGATGCTATTTATATCCATCTCACATGATCTAGAAGGTATATTATCATGTAATTCCATTAGATAGATTATGTTACAAAGAAATAGGATAACAGTCGATTATATACTTAATTATAGGTGTCCAAAGACAAATCTTGGCATTGAATATGTAATTGACTACAAATGTTCCAAAGGCAACTCTATGTAGTTATAATCAATTAATTTAGATCAAAGATCAACTTTGTCTCACTGTGGTCAACTATAAGTTTGTGACTTGTAGATTTTCTAAAAATTACTACTCATTCACCATTTTCAACCCCTAAGTTTCAATTTCAACATACCATATCACCATCAAACTCTTAAAACACCTGAATACCACTCCTAAACAATAAAACCCATCAATAAAACATCAAACTTAAAGCTTAAATTACAATCTCATACTATTTTTCTTCAAACGTTTAGAAGAATCAAACTTAAACAAAAGTAATGAATTTAAATTAAGATTTAGATAGAATGCTACTTATCTTATGTGAAAGAGACACCAGATGAAGGAAATTATAGGTTGCTTGCTCCTAGTCACTTAAAATTCAATGATTTGGAGTTAAGGTTCAAAAATCCTTTTTGAACCAAGATCTCTTAATCATTTTTAATCCAAAGAGAAAAAAAAGAAGAATATTCTTATAGAGATGAAAAAATAGAATTTGCCTTGTTCACTTGAATAGGAGATGAAGAAGTAAAGGAAATTGGCAAATGATTCTTACCATAGATAGAGAAAAAGGAGAAAAAAAAAAGAAAGATTAGAGTTTTAAAGAAAAATGAAGAGAGTTGGCTGATTTGCGAAAATATATTAAGGCCAAAAGCTTAAACATTATAAAACTTAACCCCATCAAAAGGTATAAATAACAATTATTTATTGTGGCCTATAGTGAGAAGTCCAAAAAAATAAACTTAACTTCAAAGGCATCATATGTTATAAGAGTTCGAATGAATAAGGTCCCATAGAGGTAATAGTTATTTGACTTGAGGCAAGACTTGTTTTGGCTATGGAGAATGAACCTTTTTTTTCACCACCAAATGCATTGGAAATCTTATAAAACTTGGCTTTGCAAAATTAAAGAAAAGGTTCTAGCCTCGACATATAGGAAAGTCAAGCATGTTACACCTATACCTTTTCATTACAAGCACTTCAATTCAAGGAAAGCAAGGGAATCATAGGCCTCATTAAAATCTATCATGATCCACTTAGCCATAATTGACATAAAACCTACTATCTGATTCCCACTAACCTGTAATATTCTTAAACTTGCTATCATTACATAATTTCCTAAAAACAAAGATTCTTTTATAGATATTTTCACAATAGCCACAAGTAGAGTTCATATATAGAAATATCTACAAAACTATTGACAAGGCCCTAAAACTACTTTTAATTACATTCTAACTTTGATTATAGCAGCTTTAACAAGATCTTAGGGAAACTTTTACTACTAAGTTACAAGTGGTTGCTCGGAAGTTTCAACAAGCATATTTAAAAAATATTAAATACTAAAATAGTGAGTCATAGACTTAAAAAATAAATAATCTACTTAACAAAATAATTTCATAACCATACAGTTCCTGAATCAAATATTGTCATGTTTTAAGTAATATCTACATTCATGACATTGATATAACAACAATAGTAATTAATCTAATAAATAAATAATAATAATTAAACCACCTTATGCCTTCTTTTATCCTTAACCATTTATAAACACAACCTTATTTGTCCAAGCACCTTAGCTATTCATAAACTGTTTTTCAATATCAACACCATTTCAAAATATTTTCATAATCATTCCTCTAATTCACATTTCTAAAATATAACATATCATTATTAGGGTTTCATCAATATTAACAATATAATAAAACATTGCAAACCAATATTTTATCATTCTTGATTCAAATACACTCATTTATAAACCAATTGCATCATCATATATGTTACATGAGCAACCAAGCATCAATATTCAAATATTAACATAACTAAAGAAAATAATTAAAGGTACTCGATTATGCTAGTCAAATATGGCATTCCAAAAGTAAATTCTAAAACATATTTTTAATTACAGTAGTTGAATACTACCGTCTAGAGATCATAGATTCAATGATATTCTATTATAGTATCAAATATGTGCTTGTATAATCTATTATGGTACTAGAATATATGCTAATATAATCCAATGCTATAATAAAATATATGCTAATATAATCTAATATTGTAATTGGATATATGCTTCCTAAGAGCTGCTTCTCAATGTAAATTCAATTATAGTAATCAAATACATACCTTCAAAAGACTACTATTGAGCTATATTCTATTATAGTATTTGAATATGACATGGGTTTTTCCTAAATTTTTCATAGAATTTCCTCAAATAATTTCTTATTTTGCCAATTTTTTTTACTATCACATAACAACACTAACCAAGATTTCACAACAATTTATCATCCTTAACTATTATCTAGCTTAACAACAATAATAACAAAATATGCAATAAAATCCTCGAATTCCTAAAAACATAAATATATAAGCTTAAAGTGCATATAGATCAAACAAACATTAGATTAAGTAGATTATCTACTTATGTATCGAAGGAGATGAAAAGGAGCTAGAAGGGTGATTACTTGCTTCTATTCAGCACAAAACAAATAAATCAACTTGAATTAATAGTTTTTCCCTTGTCAGAATCAAAACTCTAGAAATTTATTAATTAAAACTTGCTTTCATAGAGGTTTACCTTAGTTCAAGTGAAATTATTGATGATTCCTCAAGTAAATGGCCAAATTTTCTTTTTATGGAATGAGAAGAAAAGGTTAATAGAGAGGAAAAGGTAGAATTGCGTGTGTTGGTAGCAAAAATGAAAGTGAGAAGTGAGTTTAGGATTTATATGGTGAGGAAGAGTAATTTGGCAATTTTTGAAGGATTTAAAGGTAAAATCGAAAAAGAGATTTCTAAATCTCTTCCATAAACCTTTACTCGAATCTAATTATACGCTAACTCATACTCAATTTTACTCTTTCTATCCATATCAAAAAATTTTAATTTTTCACAAATAAAATCTCATCCTAAATATATCTATAATTATTAATTAATTATCACATATAATAAATACTAATAAAAGTAAATAAAATATTTTCTAATTTTTTACAAGGTGTAACATAATTAGATATAAACAAAACCCAAACCATTGTAATCCATAAATAAACTATTCACACCTGCCACTAAGCATCACTCATATCACCTTATACCTTATCACATCACTTGTTTGCCATACTATTCTCGTACAAATTGTTAGTCTTTCATTGCCTTGCTCAACAAACCTTGGCTTAAAGTACCCACCTTTTATTTCCTTTAAACCACTTTTAAGGATTCAATAAGTGTACTTAAACCCCCAATTTGTGAACCTTTATCCCCTTCTTCTTAATAATATATTAGAAAATTAATTATTTTAATCAAAGTATCATACTTTTCCATGCAATTTTAATAATTACTAATGTGATTGAAATTTTTTTATAC
This sequence comes from Sindora glabra, assembly GCA_020226215.1. NCBI lineage: Eukaryota > Viridiplantae > Streptophyta > Magnoliopsida > Fabales > Fabaceae > Sindora > Sindora glabra. The sequence goes on along the minus strand of CM035227.1, from coordinate 108,871,206 downwards.
ATTATTTTGATTGTATATAATATAAAATAATAAAATATTTTTTGTTATTAGACTTATTTATACTCACGTACAATTTAAGTCAAATAATTTGAAATTCAACTTGACTCGTTTAAAGTTAAATTTGAATTGAACTCTTTACAAATTGATTTCAAGTTGTAAATAAATAACTTAACTCGTTTACATCCCATGTATATTTGAAGTTAAGGTTAGCAATGATTCAAATTAAATTAAGTTAATTTCAACTTAGTCTCAGCTCACTTTATATTTTCCTTGCTTATGGCTCAATTTAAATTGGATTCAAGTTGATTTTTCAGCTCAAACTCAACTTTAATTAAGCTTACAAGCATCTTGACTTAATTTATTATAGTTCAAATCAATTATAACAATAGATTTTTTTTTGTTAATGTATAAACTTTAAAAGCTTAGAAAAATGAATATACTTAGAAAATTAACAACATAAAATAAGTAAAAAAATAAAAATGATTAAATTCTTTTGGTAAAAAAGAGACTAAATTTAGTATTATTATACTATTATTCATATGTTATACAAAGAAAAAGTAGAGAAGTTGAGAAAAGTTGGTTAGGATTTTTTTGTAAATTGAAATTTTAAATTGTTTGAAAGAGCAAAATTTTAAGTCAAAATTATTTACTTAAATATTTGATTTATAAAATAAAAACTAATAAATTATTTGTTATATTTTTACCCTTTAATTTTCACTTTTTTGATAACATAAAGTGTGTTTACAAATATGTGATTATGACCATTGTTAATTTAATTTTTTTTATATTTTAGTTAAAATAATAGTTAAATTACTTTAAAATATATTGAAGCATTATATTATAATAGCAACAAAAGAATAGATTATTATAGATTTTAGAATGCTATTTTATTAAAGATTTTATTTTAAAAAGTATATATATTTTTTTATACATATATAATTATTTTTTAGTTTATATATTTATATATCAAGTTAGTTCACAATAATGAACTGAATTTTTATTAACTTAGCCTTAATTCATTTAAATCATAAGTTAAATAACTCAAATCATGTATCTATTTGTTTCATCAGCTTAACTAATCAAATTAAAATGTCAACTAAGTTGTAATTTACTTACGAATCAAATATTTTTTATATTACAATAATAATAAAAATATTAATTTTAATATTAATTTTTATTTATTTTATTAAATAAAAAATTATTTAACAATTCTTAATTCTGATGTGAAAATATTTTATTTATCAAAATTGTTAAAATACAAATAAAATAGTACTGAAATACCGTGTCCAAGGAGCAACAGGGAATCCGCGTGTTTACTGGTTGTGTACGCGGCAGCTATCCCTCCTTTGAGGGCAACACACGAGTGCAACCCCCGCACAGGTTTAGCACGAAATAAGTGTGATTGTCACGTGCAGCGCGTGTCTAATCAGTACTACTACTGTTACTCCAGTAAATACAAACAGAATTTTCTTAAAATAAAAAAAAAAAAAGAAAACGAAAAAACAATCAACACCATGTTTGTTTGTCTGTCTCGCTAGAGAGAGGGGGCGGAGAGAAGGAGAGAGAGAGAGAGGGGCGGCACCACACATGGGTAAGGTAGAGGAGAAGAAGAAGAAGAAAGGACGACCCTCTCTTTTGGATATCCAAAAGCGAACCCTTAAAGAGCAGCAGCAACAACAACATCAGCTAAAACGAAACAAAAACAACAATTCTATACCAAATTCTCACACCAATTACAGGTGTAGCCCCACGCCTCTCCGGCGATCTACTCGCCGGAACCCCAATCCTGACGTTGCTTCCCCCGAAAACAGACGAGACGGGGATGATGACGATGATGAATCATCCGGCGGAAAGCGCCGTGAGAAGAAGCTCAAGCTCGTTCTCAAATTACCATCGCAGAGATCCTCCTCGAATTCCATGTCTTCTAATTCATGTGCTTCGGATTCAAATGTCGACGATGATAACGTTGCCTCCAATAATAAGAAGCGTAAAATCAATGCGATCGCAGATGGATCTGGGCCCCCTTACGGTCACAAGGTATATGCTTTTGAAAGCTTGAATTGGGAAATTTTCCCCTATTGGGCAAATCATTTTATGGCGCTGAAACCGCACATAATTTTATTTTGAATGAGACTTCTTTTTGTCTTTTTGTTTTTTTTTTCCTTTTACTTGGTTTACATTTTTCTTTGATATTCCTTGAATTTCGCACCGCTGAACTATGTTGATGGATGGGTTTCTAGAATTTCAGTGGCATTGTGTTTGACTAGGACTCGTTTCGGTAACGACTATCGGCCAAATATTTCTTTTGGATTCGAATTTTAATTTTGACTCTTAAGCGTTTAAATACATATATGTTCAATTCATAATGGTCTGACAGTCAAATCTGAGATAAAAAGTTTCGATTTGTCTTTTCTTTAATAATTGTTTCACAGCTTGCAACTGTATTTGCCCTTTTTGGCACTTTGATTGTCTGGCCACTCCGCTTTTTTAACAGCTACTTTGCTGGTTGTCTGTCACCCATATCCATGCAAAACAATTGCCTGTATTTTTCATCACTGTTTCGTTCCTTTTTGCAGGGTGAAAAGCCCTTTTCTGGTTTAAACCCAACTAAAACCCTGCAAGGTTTGTTAATCTAGCTACTAGCTAACTGCACACATGAATTTATTTCACTTACTTTATTTTATTTTAATAATTCCTTGATTATGATATATGATTTGATTTGATATGGGCAGGGAATCACCTGGATTCTGGACCCTCAACACCTTTGCCTGACAGAAAGCTGTTGCTTTTTATTCTCGACAGGCTTCAAAAGTATCTCTCCCCTCCAGCTTCCTAGTTGATAGTTTGTATTTGCTCACTTTGAAGTAGCTTTTCAGTTCCACTCTACTGAGAATTATTTATTTAACATCAGGAAGGATACTTATGGGGTGTTTTCTGAGCCAGTGGACCCTGAAGAGGTAAGTCTTGTTTTGTACTTCTGGACTTCAGGCGCTCTTGATTCTCTTTTATTTTAGCTTGGTGATCCATTGTTGCAGCTTCCAGATTACCATGAAGTTATAGAGCATCCGATGGACTTTGGAACTGTAAGGAAGAAACTAGATAGTGGAGTTTATGCAAACTTGGAACAGTTTGAGGTCAGTATCTAATTAATGTGTACATCCTAATTCCATTCACCCGCTGGACAGAGGAGAGTTTTCCAGGGATGGTGATTAGATATTGATATTGCTTGATTGAAAGTTTGTACTGAATAAAGAATTTCAAAATCGCTTCCTCATTGCATTATTAGAAGTTCCTGAAAGGATGTTTGACACATTCAAAAATTAATTTGAATATATACATGGAAGCCATCTCTAAAGTAGTTGGTTGGTAGGAATAAGGGGGAAAAATTCGAAGTTCTCTTTTCTGACTAGTTTTTTTTCTAGAAATTATCTCAAGTTGAGTTGCTTCTTGTAATTTACATCAGGTTTTTGTTGAAGCTAGACAAATCTGAGTTCGCCAATTACTTCTGAAATGGAGTTTTTACTCCTTTTGGCATCCTTTGCTCAGAGTTGACAATATATCTTAGCTGAATCTAATGTTTTTCCTAACGACTAATGAGTCAGAGATGTAACTTGTACAATTACTAATGACTCTTTGAAGTCAGTCCCTCTAGTATTGAGTCATTGTGGATTTAGGATCTCTTACATGTAAGCTTTCCTTTTCAATTTGAAATAATAGATCCAGAAATAAGTTTTTTGTGGATAGTGATTGATATAGGTTCTTCTATGGGATAGGATTTAGTATGTTGCTTCTCTTTGGTTGAAAGCTAATGGTTTTTTTAAAGGGTTGAGCTTGTCTGATTTGCATAGGAATTGGGCAGCAATGTTGTATTAAATTTTGTGAATTACTTATCCTCTCATATTATATTCTTTCTTCTTTCTATAGAAGTTTCTTTTTGTATTAAAAAAGGGGATTAATATAGGTTTTATTTTCTAATGGCAAGCTGAGCTGAATGCTTATTACTAGGTCTGTCTGCACACACACTCACGCATACAGGTGATTCCATTCACAAAGGTGATAATCTAAAGTAATTTCTTTTGTGTATTCCCATAAGAGGGTGGTGGAATTCAATGAATTGGTCGACTGCCAATCTCCTTATATTTTGATGTCCTGTGCAAATTTTGTAGTATTTCATTGATGATTAGTTGATTGCACTCTGCCTTGTTGTTCAAATGGGAATTTACAGGCTTGTGTAGCTCAGAATTGAATTGTACCAAATCTTAGGATTATTGGTTTATGGATTATCATTGACTAAGAAACTGGATCATTGATCAAGGGATATCTTTAGGGTGTGTATTTTGTGAGCCGCCTAGGAAAGGAATGAAAGTTAGGGTTAATGATTAAGATTTAAGAAGATGGATCACTTGCTAGCATTATTTGCTGTTTGAACAATCAGCTCATAATGTCATCCTTTTATATTTATTCTCCTTATTGTTCTTTCTAGAAGATTATTATCCATTAACAAGTTACAAGTTGGTTCCGTTATTAATATTGTTCAGTGGCTATGCCTAAAACTGTCCGGATTTGACCATGTTAGTGGTGACCAATGAGTAGCCTCTGTACACTTCTTTTTCTTGATATATATGATGCATTTTTCTTGATGTTTAGTCCATTTGTTTCGACAATAGTACTCTATAGAAGTAATACAAATGATATTACAGATCCGTACACCACATATGGAGGTTACCTTGTGGATTTATGTGTACGTGCACAGGCGCCAGGGGGTTGGGGGGGTGTCTGAGTTAGAAGCTTGTTTTTCCTTTTGTCTCCTTCTATGTACGTCTCTTGTTTCTAAATAAAACTCTCCTTTTCAATCCAGAAAAAATAGTAATTATTCTGTTGCCACTATAACTCAGGCCTACTTTAGTAGTATTCATGGGTTAACTGCATTTATACCCTAATCTCCCCTCCAAAGTTGATTTTCTATCATTGCTACAAGTGAACTGAGATTAATTTTACTCTTGTGCAGAAAGATGTATATTTGATATGTTCGAATGCAATGCAGTATAATGCCCCTGATACCATATACTTTAGACAGGTAATTATCTACAATAAGCCTCTGCGTTCTTTTTTTTTCCTCTTTTTTTATTTTTTATTTTTTTTTTGGGGGGGGGGTGGCATCTTTCCTGTTTTCTGAAGCCAATGAATTGATGCCAGGCGAGATCAATTCAAGAGCTGGCGAAAAAGAATTTTGAAAATCTCAGGCAAGATAGTGATGATAATGAACCAGAGACAAGAATAGTAAGACGAGGCAGACCACCAACTAAGAATCTGAGGAAACCGCCAGTCAGGTCTTCTTTGGAGAATGCTGGCTGTGAGCTTTCATCAGATGCCACTCTCGCCACTGGGGGTGAAAATGCAACATGGTCCTCTGTTGGAGATCTGTCTGGACGGTCAAATGTCTCTCGCAGTAACGATTTTTATAGTAATTGGTCAGCAGAGAACAAATCAGAAAAGATGGATGATTTCGCAGGTTCATGAAATAAGCTTTATCTCTTTTAATTTATCAAATCTAGGCTTGTCAAGCCTTTTATATGTAGTTAGTCCTAGGTGGTATTTTAGGCATTGTTGCTTAACACTTTTTGGTTCTTACAGGACCAACATTAAAGGCCAACACAATTAAGCACGGGAAAAAACAGTTTGTGCTTGATGAGAATAGGAGAAACACATATAAGCAGTTCCATACTTCAGTTGGTGGACGTGAACCATCTGTCTTGACCACTTTTGAAGGAGATCGGAAGCTACTGCTGCCTGTATGTGTTTTTACTGGAATTTAATCTTTTTTTTTTTTAACAAAAAAAAAGCAAACTGTTTTTTACCAGTGTTTTTACTAGATTTTCATCCTTCGGTGGATGTGTTTTTTATTTCCCTTCATTGTCTAGTTTTTTTGGATTATTCCATGGAAGCATATATAATCCTTTCTGCCTTCTTAATAGTATTTCCTTGTATACAAAAAAAGTTCCCATTTATTTCTTTAAAAAGCAAAAATGTGCATCAGTGGTTTTTCCTTAATTTCTTAGGAAGTTTAAGAACATAATTGCCAGCCACTGCGCGGGAAGAAGGTGACATAGTAATTCATCTGAAATTTTCATAAATAGCTGCTTTTATCTAAGAATTTTTATATGCTTTTTATCTTGTGATCTGAGGCAACTCAGTGAACCCACCTCTGGCCTTTGATCACACCACTCTGTTTTTACTAAACCGTTTTTATGAATGTATATTTGCGCTGCTTTGGTTAATCACATGATTTTACTTTGATGTATTTAGGTCGGCCTTCATTCAGAGCATGGATATGCTAGAAGCTTGGCAAGATTTGCTGCTCATCTAGGACCCATTGCTTGGAACCTTGCATCTAAGAAAATACAGAGGTGCCTACTTCCAGGCATTAACTTTGGCCCTGGATGGGTTGGGGAAAACGATGTCCCACCACCCATGCAAATGCCACGATCTTCACTTGCTGTGCTTGGGACGGCAGAATTGAAGAATGAAAAATCATCTGAGAAGTCTGAAGGAAACATTTTGCTGGAGAAGCATCGACCTTCCATCTACTTGCCCACTGGTGGCCATCCGACTAATCCTCTTCCTCCATTTTTCATCCCTTCATCCTCCCCTTCTGTTGCTGATAGATATTCTGAATCTGCAGCTGGAAAAACAGAAGCTGATGGAGGATTGAATTCTCATATGGGAACTAATCTACCAAGCAACAGTGTTACTACAACACAGCCTATGACATCCTTTCAGATTCTAAGGAGCTCTGGTCTTCAGCCTGGGATGAATGGGTTGAATCTTGCAGCTCATTTGGGAAAGCTAAGTGGAGTGTCTCAAGCTGAAGGTCCTAGTTTTCAATCTTTTCAAACAACGGAAACAATATCTAGGTCGAATAACAACTTTGCCCATCCTGCTTCTATGAACAGCTTAAAATCGGATGACGGGATACTCCCGGAGAACTCAAATGTAAGTTCTAGCAGTATATTAACAGATTCAGTGCCGGGATTTAATTCACCTCCGTCATGGAAACCATATAATAAGTCTAGTTTAGGATTGCCGCCACAACAGAAGCCAGAATTGGTTCCACCAGACCTCAATGTCAGATTTCAGGCTTCTGGATCTTCAAATTCTAGCCGGCTTGATTCAACACCAGATTTGGCATTGCAGCTATGAGCTAAAAAGTTCGATCTTTTCTGTTTCTTTATTAACCATAGAACAGTAGGCTTGATATTCAATGCACATGGCTGAGGGACAGCCTCTTGAACGTAGAGCCTGTTGGAACATCACCTCAATGTACTTTATAGGGGGGGTAGATCATTACTTTTTTGTATAGATTGATGTATTCTAACTTTTATTACACCAACAAAATGGATTCATTTGTTACATTGGAAAACCAGTTTTAGCTCCATATATTCGGGATAATGTAGGATGTTACTGCTTTGACAAATATTTTTATGGGCATGCTGTTGTACTAGTATAAATTGATCGTTCTTAATGGCGGAGACATGTAGTTTGCGATGGACCTAGTCCTCTCAAGCTTTAATGCTTTATTTTTACAATTTTCTGTTCTGATACATTTTGACCCTTTAAAAGACCCATATTTGATATGTTTGTTTATTTCTCTCTCTTCTCCATATAAGAAATTTTGTAAACTATTTATTTTAAGAACTTTAATGAGATAATTGAAACAAGCGCGTATCAAAATCAAGGACTACGTTTGACTTGAGTGGCTGTTGGAATAAATATTTCAATCTAAACGTGATTTCAATATAATTTTTGGACTCAACCATCCAAGCTGAGACGAAAGCTCACGAGGTATAAAGGGTTTTGAAGCAAAATTCTAATTTTCGTCAATATAATTTCAAATCCAATCAGGGTTTAGGTTCATAAGTTTAAGTAAAATCTGGACTTAAACTTGTAAACCCAATAACAATTTTTATTTGTTATGATAAAATGTAAACAATAAATATATTTATTTCATATATATATATATATTTGGTAATCGTAGGAGTGGTTAAACCATTAAATGCACACACGCAAGGATCAGGGATCGAATCCTAAATGTAGCGGAAGGTGCAAAACCTTCAAGGAACATCAAATATCACTTGAACCAAAGGCTCCCGACTATATATATATATATATATATATTATTATTAGAGAGTTGAAAACTCAAAAAAATTGATAGAAAAAATATAAAGCACCAATATGTAATAGTTATTAATTAAGCCCTTCTAATACATGTGGGATCAGTGTTGGCCAAGATCCCTCATTGTGGTGGGACCATGGGCTGCAAGAAATTATTGGGAAGTTAGTATGGGTGTGTAACTTCCACTGGACTAGGGGGACTCATCAAACTCATGCTATTAAAGAATGACAAGCATATGGAGAAGGAAAAACAAAATTTTCAGAGCTATACGTGTTCTTGGGATCACTTCTGGTGATTATATGTCATTCTTCGCCTCTCGAGTAGGAAAACATAACTAAAAGGCATTTGACCGACAACATCATCCCATTTGGCCTCTCTTAAATTCAAAATACCCTTGTTTTGCTCTACCGTTACAAAAGAAATAATGATCCATAGGTTTCAAAGCATGCAAAACCTAGAATCCATATGAGCATGTTGCAAATTCCCCATGAAGTAGCCACCTTCATTAGAGATCCAATCTACTAGCCATGAAGGAATTTGCTTTGGATAGATGTTAAACTTGTTGACAACATGAGTAGAATACTCTTTTTTCTTGTAACAATAAATTTCATCAAGTATTAGATTCATTTTTTCTTTTCACAAATATTTTTCATTTATTAACTTGGATTTTGATTTTAGAAAAGACATTTGTTAAGGAAAAGAGAGAGTGTGATAGTGCAAAATAAACCTTTGCTTGTGCCCATACAAATTGCTAGCAACTAATGTTTGTATGCACATATACATAATCCAAATGGCAATACAAATCCCTAAATTGCTTGTATTGTCCTAAATCTATAAAATCTGCATTTGTATTTTGAAGAATAGAACAATATGCTCTTTATAGACCTAAAGCCAACCACAAAGTACTATCTTCAAGGGCTTAATGAATTCAACTTTGATCTATCTATCCTTTTTTTCTTATAAAAAATATTTTGAAGTTCTTCAAATCATATTTAAGAAATTGAAAGGGGCAACCAAACATCATTGGAACATTCTCTTCAGCATACCTTTTATTCATATTTTAGCTAATAAAATTATTCAATATATAGAATCTTTCTTTAGTAAAATTACTAACAATATTTGTAAAGCATAAAGTATGTGTACCATAAAAGAACATTTGTTCAAATAGAATTAAAATCAATAGTCTAAGAATACATATGAAAAGAAAACTACTTAATATCAATATACCACTCATATAGTTTTCTTTATGAAGATATGAAGATGTCCAAAACCTTTGACTAAAGTAGTACCTAATATTCCTTGAAAGTTTTGTACTTTCTGCTACATCTAGAGTTCCAACCTTAATTTTTACATGTGTGCATCCAATAATCTGACTACTCCTATAATTACTAAAAAAAAAATTAGCACATAATAATATGCATACTCAATCTAGATATCAACTTTAATGCATGTGCTTCCTCTATTTACAAGCATTCCTAAAGCATTTCTTACCACTTTCAATTGTAAAATTTTAAGTTATAATTTATATTGTTCTAAGATACATGCATCACTTCAAAAAGAATCAAACAACTAAATTTCATTTTTAACTTGCCAAAAAGGTTTTGGACCAATGGCACCTCATAGAAACTAATGATAATTTGAGAGTAAGAATAATAATATTAAATCACTACCCTACTATTTTGATATTACTACATTAGTTTGGTAAAATTACTATCACTATTGCACTAACCATTCATCCTATTTGTAAAACCCATCCATCTGACAATTTTTCAAATCCACTAAGATTGGTGATGAAAGGCATAATATCAACATCTCCTAAGTAAACAAATTAAACAAAAAGAAAACACACAAAAAATTAATTTTCATCTTCAACTCTTAAACTACCTCATTAAAAATCAATTTAATACCAATTATCATTTTCATTTATTTCACTTATACAAATTTACTTTTTAATGTCGTCACATTTATGTTAGTTAAAGTGAAAATTAATGTATATAATGGTGTGGTGACATTTCTGAAAATAAATGTAACTTATCTTGTTAGTTAAAATGATAATTTGACATGATAAGTCTGTATTTTCTAATAGGAGGTGAAGCATCTAATATTAGAAAACTTAATATGATGCTCTTAATTTACAATTAACATTTATTACTACTTATATTTCAGTTTTTAAATATCTATTGTCTAAGGTAATACCAATCATTGAATATGCGAAATATTATATGTCAATTGTAAATTAAACTAACATCTAAAGGTATGTAATATTTTACTTACAATGTTACAGGAAACTATAAATAAAAGTTGTACTTTAGGCATTGATTACATGTAAAAATTGACATTTAAAGATAATTTACAACCAATTAATATTTATATTTATAATATTATTGAATACTATAAAAAATTATATATATTTCAATGGTTTGCTCATTTAAAATGCACTATCACTTACATTTTGTTGTTCATATAACTTGACATTAAAAGTAATGTTACTTTACCTATCATTTACAACATTGGTGTTCCTATAGCCTGTCTTTGTGCAATATGAATGGTATGTGTCGTTCTTATATTCTACTTGACACTTCAAAGAACAAATGGTTAATATCTACAGAATCTAATTGAGCAATTTAACACATGAGAAATAATAACAAGGATTTTAATTTGGAGTTACATAGTGATTATGTTGTATACTATAATAATTTTAGTCTATAGTTTTTACTAAATATTAGGATGCATAAAGTTGATAATATTGTTTAATAAAATGTTAGTCATTGTTAGATGAATGTCAAGATTGATTTAAAAGTTGCATTTAAAAAAATTAAGGGAAAACCATGTCGATTACTAATTAAACATCAACATAGTTTATATAACATAGATACTGTGTTGGTTTTTTAATGAAGAAATATCTAAAGGTATTTTAAGAAATTAAAAGATAAAAATTTAAATTAGAAAATTGATATACATTTAACTTGTAATAAATACTAAGCATTTACTAATACATTATATTAAGAAACAACTAAAACTTATGTCATTTCAAGATATATCAATAGTCAAGTTATATGAAGTAAAACATATATAAAAATTTTATTTTAGTTAATGACCAACATCTATACTCTTGCATGTTGACTATAAATTTTATTCTTACTCTCCATTTGAAACACATCTTACGATTGAAAATTTGATAAGAAGTTGTAATGAGAAGTAGCATATCCATTTTTCAATTAGAAAGATTAATTTCATTGCAAAAATGGATATGATGTTTCTTTTTATTATAATTTATCATTAATTTGCAATCATCTTCACCTATTAAAGCCATATTTGTTGTGCATTGTAATTCACAAAATTTAAGTTCTATCTCAAGAACTATTATGAGAAAATAGAAGGATATATAAACTAATGAGAAATTATAGTGGGAAGAAATATTATGACTATTTTTGCATTAAAAGGCTTAACCTTTTAAGTTCATTTCTCACTATAATTTATCATTAGTTTGTAACCATTAACAGTACCCCCCAAAATTATCTCTATTGTTCATTGTAAATTATAGTATTTGAGTTCTATCCAAATAATAATGCGAAGAGAATACAAAAAATGTGCAAACTAATGAGAGATTGAGATGAGAAGAAGTAGCATGACCTTTTTTACATTAAAGGCTTAAATTCATCATAAAAATGATTATACTATTTTTTTTCACTAAAATCTATTATTTGTTCACTACAATCCACATTCTCCAACTTAGGAGCTCTCAAGCAATATAAATGAATTATGAGAAGAGATATCTTACTTTTCCTTTCTTTTAAAAATATCAATTCATTGTAAATTATAGTTTTTAAATTATTTTTATTATGCAACCTATTGTTATTTGTATCTATTTAATTATATAAGAAAAATATTTTAATACAAAAATAATGTTAATGCTACTGACTTCATTTAGATTAAGTTAAATTAAAAATAAAATTTATTAGTTCATAAAATAATATCAATTCTTACAAAATTTATATTAAAATTATAAAATTATTTATTGAAATATAATGGAAAATGTTAGCAAAAAAATAGTTTATGATTTTTAGAAAATGTTGGCAAAGAATGGTTTATAATATCAGTTATTAATCTATGATTGACATCTAAAATGTCATAATAGAATGACTTTATTTTTATTATAGATGTTAAGTTTTTATTAATTAACTATCGTGCAAACTTAAACAATGATATAAGTTAAAAATAAAAAAAGTAAAATTAAGAAGCCATTTGCAAATTTTATTATGAAACTTTTTCAACCCTAAAATAATTCTCTCTTTATTAAGATATGTTCACTTTCTAACTTTAAGATGATTCTCTTTAATTTTATGTTTATACTCATCAATTATTTTATAGTAATGTAGATTTGTTAACCCATTACTAAATATATATGATTGTGCACTCCTTAGAAAAATGCAAAATGTAAAAGTGAGGATTTATTTAGTTTTTATGTTTGTTCTTATAATTTAATTTTATAATTGATCATGTTTTATTATCTATTATTTTGATGTAACTATTATAGGATTGTATAAGTAAAAAACCTAATTTTATTTATCTTTTTTGTTATTCAATGGTATTACTTATTATTTATTTATATAAAATGTGTAATATTATACATTATATTTAATCAATATTTATTATATTCGTTGAGATTGGACTTAAGTGTACTTTTCTAAAAAGTGGCACCTCACATATTGACCAATGGAAATTGAAATAAACTTTCACTAATTTCATTCTTTTGTTAGTTTTCAAAATTGTTAAAATTAAGAATTTGTAATGCCATTAGAGATGTTAAAAGTTAGAAAGGAGCAAGTAGGGAGGAATTACGAGAACAAGTTAGTGTTATTAAAAACTAGGTAAGGAAGAACTATGAGTACGTTAGGTTTAAAGGTGGGAATAAATTACCACATCAGTTATTTAAGAAAAATCATAGTTGAAAATATATATATATATATCTGTTCGTAACTGACATTAAATATGTCAAACAACTAATGTTGATTGGAAATTCCATAGCAATGTTTATATGCGAACCAGAAACTTCAAATATAAAATAATGAAGTTAATTAAGACTATAAGGTAGGATTTGAATAAGGATTATAAGAAAAATGAATTTGAATCATTACCAAAAAAGAAAATAATTAGTAATAAAAAAATTCATTGCTAATTAGGGAGATTACATTGTTAAAAAATATAGTGATGAAATAAAAGATGTCAATAAATAATGTATCGGTAATTAAATTAGTAATAAAAATATATTATCTATCGCTAAGTTCCACTGCTACATTTGTCATAATTTGGTAAGATAATGATAAAAGAAACAAACAATAAATGGAATTAGTGATATATTTGTCTATTGCTAATTTTATATCCATTGATGAAATTTTCACCTCTGTAAGGCAAATTAATGATGGATATTTTCATTATTAATTTGAATTCATTTATAAATTTTGATTTTGTGATGGATTAATTGTAATCCATTATTCAATCCATTATCAAAACTAAAAAACTCTTGGAAAATCTGTGATGTCATCTTCAAAATATCATCAGTAATATTATGTATAACATATAGGATATATTTTAAAATATATTGTATGTTTTTGTAGCAATCTAAATAACAAACATCATGCCTCGTCAAATTTCATAAAAGTTAAACCTTATCAACAATCAAATATTTAAATTGAATTTTATGATATAGAATTAATTCATAAAAAAAATCAAGTATGGATATTTTATTTATATTAAGTAAAAAGATAATAAAATCAATAAATTTTGAAATATAACTTAAAAAATGATGTCTAAGGTCTATAAATACAAGTATAAAAACCCTAAATGGTTGACTCTTAAAGAATGCATTGATATTACACTCATATTGCTCAATTATCAACTGTTAAGATAAAAGTTGTTGCTTCCAAGCTATTAACCATAAGTTACGTCAAGAAAGACAAAGATGACCTTATTTCTTTCCTATATTGCCAATTCAATGGAATGAAAGTATTTTTATAAAGATTCACTAATAATGGCCTTAAGAATAAAAAATTGATCCATAGACATGAAAGTAAGGAACTACTTCAAGAAAACTATAAGGATAAATTACATCTAAATATCTAATCTTTTGCACCTTTTTTTTAAAGCAGTAAAATCTATCTTAAGCTCTTTGGCTATTTATGTTATAGGCATGTAGAAGTGTGCCTTTATTTTTATCTAAGGATTGTTAGGAGTTAATCTCTTTGAGCTTTAAAAGCTTCTTCGATAATTAGGAAAGGATTACATAATCATAGTGAAATAATTTAAAATATTGCTAAGTTTTTAAAAAAATATGTCATTTATAACTTATATATAATATTGAAGATCTCTAATTCACAAAAGCATAAAGTAAGATCAAATCCTTCCTAGTTTCTACTTTCTATAATAATTATATATACAATTATAATTACAAAACTTATTAAAATCCAAAGTGCATAAGCATAAGTAAGAAATTACTATCTTCCTTTTATGCCTAGCATTATACATAAATCCTTTAGTATGAAATGAATCATCCTTTTCTGGTGCACGATTCTATCTTTGCTTATTCTACTTTCTTTTTTCATTTTGAGTTGTTCTATTTCTTAACTATATCATTACACTACTATAAGATGACAACGTAGAGAAAGAAATTATTTTGAATATTATTTCATTGTGTACAAATTACAAGAAACTTTTTATGACCTTTATACTAAGTCAATAACACATGACATTAACTTAAAAAAATAACAAAAAACACATGAAAGATAACATTGAAAATTAAAAAATTACAAATACTTAGTTGAATATTAATCAATACTTATGAGTCACCTTTCAAACGTGAGCTAAATCCTACCCTCAGTTAGGTTTGAATCCTAAAGGTATGCTAGTGGTTGTCCTTAAGGGTGTATAATAAAGTAGGGCAAGCTAAATAGGCTAAGCTCATGTTGGCTTGGGCCTTTACAAGCTTTCCTATGTAAGCCCACATTTTTTATAGGAAAAAATGGTTGAACTTGCGAAAAGTCTACAAGTATTCATAGGTAGACCGCCTCTTTTTTTAAAAATAAAAATGATTATATCATTAGATACATATATAAAAAAATTAAAAATTGAATTCTAGATGTGATGTATGATATAAAACTTTTAAGGGGATATTAAATAAATTGGATTAAAAAATATTAATTTTTTTATAAATTATAATTGGCTAATTAGATTTTTTTATTTTGTATAAAGAGTTAGCTAAAGAAAGCTAAAAAAAATTATATTAAATCATTGGATATTAAAGTGAATTAGATTAAAAAATTTTTAAATACTTGAAAAATAAAAAAAAGAATTAGGTTTATAGGTATTAATGGGTTTACCCATGAAAAATTACAACCATGTGGATAGCTTGCATGGCAAATAGGCTACATACAAACTACTCGTAATCAGCTTGTGACAATAGATAGCCCATGAAGCCCATAAGCTCTAAGTCTATTTTACATTTTTATGTATCTTTAACATAAAGCTAGATGCTCTGCAGATATTAGCAAATTATACAAATTAAACCAAAAATTAAAAGTACAAATGCATTTAATTCCTTTTTCAATTTAGTTCCTTAACACATACTGACAACATAATTACATATTAATGAGTTAGATACTCTTTGCTAAGTACATTTAGTTTCCTTTTCAATTTATTTACCATTACTTCCCTCACTCTTTGTATATTACTAGTAAGATTCGTCTTACTAATACCTAGTATGTTCGTCTAACGATATAGATTCTTTCCAATTTAGTTTTTCTGAAAAGAAGGTCACACCTCTATCAATTATGGTGGTGGTGGGAAAAATAGCTAACCCAATATTTTCTTTGTCCCACTTATAGATTACACTTAAAAACTAATTATAAAATTTTGCATTGTTGAAAACTAGAACTTTGACTTGAATCTTGAAATCTTGGATGATTAAGAACAAGCTATATGTAATTTTTTCCATTTAGCAACTCCTTCATAAAAAGGTAGGCAACATTTTACCTTAACTTAGACTTGAATTCATCCTTTTTATTTTAAGACTAGTATTTCTAGGGGTTTTTTATGATTAACTTTGAAATGCAAATTTATGCTTTAATATTAAATTAGTGGATTTTGTTATTTGAATAGCATGGTTGTGAGACATGGAGGCTTAATAATGACATTGTATGATAAATATAAGATTTGGTGGGTTTAAAATGGCGAATAAATAATAATTCTATAGAAAACCTGTAATTCACAAAGTGATAGTTAATTATAATTAACAAAGTTACTCTTCAAGCTAGCATAATTGACTATTCCTATTAAAATTTCCTATTAAAATTTGCTTCCTAGATAGACATAATCAACTATATTGGCCAAAGTTACCCTTTAAACCCTTGTAATTGATTATATAGTCGATTATAGATATTAGAGTTTCTCTTTAGACACCTATAGTCAATTATGGCTTTATTATCATATGTTATTATACAATTTAAGAAGCCCAAGGATATTATACCTCTTATTTATGTAAGATTAGGATATATAGTGCCAAATATGAATAATAAGGATGAAAAGAGTGCGTGATGTGAACATATTTATATAAGAAGAAAATTATGCAAATTATCTTATTATATTATGGAAACAAGAGGTTTCAATAATAAAGTTTTGTTTGGATAAACAAATAATTTATAACTTTGTTTATGAGCAAATGGGTGAACATAGATGTTTGTATTGTAAATATTGTTAATATTATGGCTTAATAATTAATTAAAGTGCTAGATAAAGCAATTGAGTATTGTGACATATTATACAAGAAATAAGCTTGATGATATTAGGATATGCTAATATATATATATATATATATATATATATATATATATATATATATATATTAGCTTATTGCATTGGATCCATGTGCCCTATCCATGAAGGGATAATGCAAATCCTGGAGGAATAAGGTTGGATTTGTGAAAATATATGGATGACCAATGGTTATAAGAGGACTTATATACTTTATCTTCTTTTTATTATTTTAATTTATGTTTTCTATTAAATATTAATGCATTGTTATGAATGAGTTATGAACTTTTGAGAATAATAACATTATTATGAAAAACTAGATTCCTTATGTTACTAAAAAAATTGCAACATGCAATATGATCTTATTTGAAATTTACAATTACATGCATTCATAGTTAGCTTATGATAAATAGGTAAGTCACTTAAGACCTTTTACTCTTCCTTGATGAAGGTACAAGAACATAGACATAGATAATCCCTTTGAGTAAGAAATTTAGAGACTTCCATTTAAAAGGATTAATTGTAACCCTTTGTACTTTGATATAGTTATATTTTAATGATTTTTTATTTTTTATTATTATCACCTTCTCATTGAATTTCATAGAAATTCACTCTCTTTCTTTTTTTTACGTTCATTAAAGGCTTTTCCCTTAGGTAATTAGCTATTGTTAGTATAATACAAGTGGGCCTGCTTGTGATCGCTAGTGCCAAAGTAAGCCTAGGATAATTAGAGCAATTGTAAGTGGTACCATTCATTCTCATTTGATGTGTCCTTTGAAAATAGCATACTTCTATTTTTCTTAAAAGGCATAATGTCATACATCACATAGAATTAGATGCATATATAGGAAGGTTGGTAGGTAATTGCATGTGGTGACTTCCTACATTAGTCATATGCCTTAGGATAGGTTATGATAGAATTAATGTGTTCTTAACTTCTCTTACATTTGTTGTTGTGCATTCTTTGACAACTAAAACAAGATTTGTACTCCCTTTATTTATTCCTCCTAATATCTCATCAATCAAAGAATTCACTTAACATTTCATTGAAATAAGACCAATAATAGTTTTCTTTTTAGCACTTTATTTTTCAATTTGTGAGAATACTAATTTTATGTAAGTTTTATCTCTTTGTTTTTAACAAATAAAGGTATAAGGTTAAGCAAAATTTTTGGAACACGATGTAAATAAGAAATTAGCAATGACAAATGCACCCAATGCATGTTAGGCTTTAATTAAGTGTTTACTATGAATACCAAAAAGTACCATAAGCTCTAAGTACTATAAAAGCCTTCTTAAAATATTGATAACCATTTGTGTGTGAGGGCTTCAGCTTGATATGGAAGAATGCTACCATTTTTAAGAAGGAGAATTTTAGTAATATATAGATAAGAAGAGGTTTGTTATGGTAAAACTCAATGGCATTCTAGTGAACCATTGAGTCTCAAAAATCTAGTGAATAATGGGTGATGTTTATTGATTTGAATACTTCTTTCTTCCACACTTGAATAGTTATAAGAAGGAAATATAATAAAAATAAAAGTATTTATATTTCTAATGATTCATACTATACAGATCCGATTATTATGCAATATGAAGCTTTCCCTTTATAAAAATTTGTTTTCTCATAGATCTTGTTCAACATGGCATCCATATATATATATATATCAGTCTCAGATTTTGTATAAATACAAGACCATTATGTTAGAATTTTTATATAGGCTACTATTAATCATAGGTATTTTATTTTTTTAATAAAACTAGCTGAACAATAATTCAAGAGGTTTTTATTTTCTACAACTTAATTTGTTAAAAAGATCTATTACTTGGGCTTATAGATATCTAATTACAGATTAATGTGTTACTAACTAAAGTGTAGGTCTATACCTTTCTTAGCCTATAATGAAAGAGTCTAATAAAGTTTTATTTATGTTAGTTAAATCCCCTCTCCACTTTTAACCTAATTGTAGCTATTGGCTTGTCCCATAAAAAGTTGCAAACTCTAAGAGAATAAGAGAAAGATCTATACCTATAATATTCACTTGAATACTATCATGTTCAAAAGCATTAAATCCATGTTAAATGTACATTTTTACATTAATTTTATTTATGGTATCTTAAATTCTATACGAGTTATAATATTTTTTTAGATTTGATATTAAAGCCACTTTGTATAGATTTAGCACCCAATTATGTGTATTATGTATAAAAAGTAACCTATGATAAAGAACTTGTCATTATTTTCCTTTTGATTATAGTTCTATCAAAGTAAGTTAGAATAAGGATGGATGTTTGTTTTCATACTATGATTGTTTTCACCTTGGAGCTTTAGCAAAGCATGTTTTCCCATGTTGCACTTTCCCTCTTTAATTCTATAGGTTCGATTCATAATTTTATTTTCCATTCATTTTCTTGATTACTTTCCTTTATTGCTAGTTAGTCGTTCGCTCAAAAGATCAATGTAAATATGTTCTTTTGAGTCTCTAAGGTTTTTTAATTACATCATTTCATGATTTATCTTTTATTATGCTTTTATTATATAAAGAGTGAAATACATTAAATAATATATATTAATTGTGCATGAAAGGAAATCTTATGAGATTTGTATGGCCTATAAATTCATGACTTTTACTCAAAATCATTAGTCATTATTAGTAATTTTGTAATCATAATATAAGTTGAATGTGTCTCTCTATACTTTTAAGTTGGATCCAAATCATTGTAACTTTATTGCTCATACCTTTTACTTAATCATCTTCAATTAAAAGGAAAACAAAAGATCTCATAAAATATCCAATGGTATTCACTTCCATGACATTGTCAAATACATATATAAAAAGATGTGAAAATCATTTCTTTTAGAATATTTCTTTTTCATATATTCATTTATGATATATATTTGATTTAATTTAATTATTTTAACAATTTTAATATGATCAATTTTTTAGGGTTATTTTTGAATAATTTCATAGTTGTAAAATTATAATATTTTGAAATTGTAATATTTTCCTAAAATTAATTAAGTGATGAACAAATCCTAATCTTATAAATCTATAAATTTGTTTGATTTCATTAGGTAGTTTGGAAAAATCTTTAAAAATTATTTTGTAATAAATTTGGATTTGAATATTCCTAAAGTATGTTAGGTTCATCAATTATCCATTTATTTTATCATAAATACTCTATTTCAATTTGTGATTCTATGAAATTTATTGCACATAATATATCTATTAATAATCCGGAATGAATTAGATGAATTAAGTTTTGAAAGATATTTTTTGACATATTTTTGTTTTTTCATTTCAATGCATTAATTGTCATTAAAAATTTGTATTTTTGGATTGGATTTTTTTTTTCATTTTTGGCTTAGATGTGCTATGGTACCAGAGTCTAGCCATCCATTAATGAATCCTCCATCCAAAGCTAACTAAAATTGTGTTGGAGAAACTTGACTCATGCTTAAATAGCAAAAACCCAAAAGGAAGGAAAAGGTAATATATGAAAAGTACTCTTGTCTTTTTCTTTTTGTTAATTCTTTGTTTCCTATATTATCAATAAGCTATCTATTTTAGATGTGGTACAAAGGACTTTTTAGGTAGCAAAGAAGTGTGAGATTCAACCTTTATGATTTATAGCTTTTATTTGTTTATTTTTCTTTATATTTTATTCCCATATGGCCAAATTTATAGGCATATAATTAAGTCATTAAAAAGGAGCTTTTTCTTTGTTCAAAACAGAAAGACTCATTGAAAATGAGCAATTTCTTTACTTATTAAATATTTATGATATATATCTAAATAATTCAAAATAATTATTTAAATATTTTATATCAAATGAAGCTTAAAAGTATGAATTTTAATGCAATGTAGAGCTCTTATTATTGGTAAAGGCGCATCTTATATAGCATTCCATCATAGAATGATCACATGTTATTAAAAATTATTTGAATAACAGTTATGGGAAATTTTTTTAATTATCATCCTCAATTTTTAATCAGGAAGACTTTCAGATTAATTTTGAATAATTATCACTAAAATAAAATTATTCATATTGATATATAAGATATTTGAGTTATGAATATTTATGGGATTAATTAGAAATTGGCTTATTGGTGCAACTTTTTTCTAGATATATTTTACTATTGAGAATTTATCTACCCAAGAAGATTGAGTTTGCAACATTAAAGTATTGTCCTGGTTTGCTTCAATGCTAGAAGAATATTTACATACTATATTCTTTACCAAAAAAAGAGAATGTAGCAATTTTTTTAATATTCCCAAATATTTTTACTATTTATGTGCCTAGGAATTACTATATTACATTTTTAATAATTTGTCATTAATTAGTTTAGTGGAGTATTGATTTCTATTTTATCCTTAATATGATAAAGTGATGTCATTTTATAAAAATTCTTGTTTAAAATAATTTTAGTGATGTGGCATTGATAATCAAGCAATATTTTATTTTATTAAAGTAAAAAAATAAGTTTTGAGATTGTATTGTAATATAATATAATTTTGATGATCAATATTGGTGCATATTATTTAGCATCACTTAATAGACATGATCATGTTATTATTATTTTTAATAATTTAATTTGTAATTTTAAGCTTAATTTTTATATTTTAGTTCTATAAAAAACTTATAGGTTAATTTGAATAATTATCATCAAAATAAAATTATTTCATATAAATTCATAAGCATTTGAGTTATAAATAAATATTTACGGGATTAGTTTTTAATTATTTTATATATTTATTTGCTCAAAAGAGATAAGGGTGTTATAACTAAAAATAAGTTTAATAAAATAACTTTTTAATTATTTTATAAAATGACTTGCCTAAAAGGGGATTATTGTATATTATAATTAGAAATTGATTAAGCAAAGCAATTTTATTTCTAGATTTATTTTGTTATTATATATTTTATCTATTCACAAGGAATAAATTTGCAATAGTAATGTATTATTTTGGTTGGCTTCAATTTTAAAAAGGTCTTTACATATTATATTTTCTACCCAAATGAGAAAATATAGTGATCTTTGTTTACTTTTAAGTACAATTATTATGCACAAAACTAACTTATTGCATTTTTTAATTATTTTTACACAATCCTTTTTACTATAAATATATTTTATTGAACAAATAGTATTTATGAATTTTTTTTAACATCTGTTTCACACATGATGCTTATATTTATAAAAAAATATTTTACCATAGGCAAGCCAAATAAGGTGCATTATTAAATAATATTAATATTATTTTGAATGTTTTTGTTTTAATTTAAAAAATTAAATTTATATTTCTAAAAAAATGTTAAAAAGATCTAGTTAGAATTATATATTTATCCCCCATATTAATTGTGATTTAATGGTAGTTTTAATTTTTAAAATAAATTTATATTTTGGGCCTCATTGTATTTTTTAATTGCACAAATTTAAGATGTGTTTATGTCCAAAAAGATTAAAATGTTAAGGTAATTTTGATGTAACAATATTTTAATTTTATGACCATGTAATATGTTATTTTATATTGGAATTGATCACTTGTTATATATGTTTAAAAGATCATTTTTTGGATAATTTTTTATATCTCGAATTTATTAAAAAAATTATAGATTATTATGATAATTATCATCAAAGTGAGATTATTTACATTAATTCATGAAGTCTTTAAATTATATCGTAAAAGATTAATTTATGATTATTATTTGTATCTACTTGCCCAAAAGGTTTGTTATATATTTTAATAAGAAATATTTTACAAAATATATAAGTTTCTAAAGTTACTTTAGTTTTAAAAAATATCTCTACCCAAATGAGACATGTTTTCAATGTTAAAGTATTCTCTTAGTTAGCGTGATTAGTAAGATCTTTTGCATGCTATATTTTCAACTCAAAAGGAAGATTGTAATAATATATATTACTCCTATATTCTTAAACTAATAGTTACATTTTTAATTCTAATATTATTTCTTTTACTTATTTGGTAATAGTGCTACTTCTTTAATTAAATATTTTCTTGTAAGATATAATCAGAACATACTATTTTATTTTGGTTGTAAGGGTAAACTAGTTTAGAGGGCTTATCTAGCTAAAAGGGATAGTCTCTCAAACATTATGTTATCCTCTATATGATTGAATTAATATATTGAGAAAGTACTTAATATATCTTATATGTTTTGTCTAAAGGAAAATTTATAGTTATGTATTGGAAATTATTATGTAGACCTTCTTAATATATAAGAAATTTTCTTATTTATTATGTACTCTTAAATAATTTATGCAACTAAATTTAACTCTCTTTTATTTACTTTGAGAATGCCATATACTATTGTGTAATTTTAGTTACATATTGATAAATTGAATTTTATATTATTGTATAGTGTTATAGCACATTAGTTATCAAATATAATTTTTTTTTCCTTTTTTAAGGTAGAATTATACATAACTTTCTTTAAATATATATATATATATATGATAAATAAATTATTAATCAATTAATGCAAATAAATTTATAATTGTTTAATTACAAAGAATGTCATTAATATTAGAAATTTTCTTGAAACACAATGAATTACTTGATAATGTTTAATCAATATTTTAAAATTATTTATTTTTTTAAGAAATTGCATTAAATCTTTATATTAGTGGGAGTTTGATTTAATGTTATAAAATTTTGTTTGCATTGCAAAATGTGATGCTTGTGTTCAAAAGTTTATTTGTTAAGTTTCAAATCATCATACATAACGAAAAAATTAAAATTTTAATCCAAATTTTACTTAGAATCCATGCAAAAAGGGCAAAAATTAATATTAGGGTATTACCTTTTAAGTGCTCGTGTTTTTTCTAAACAAAAATCTTAAGAGAGCGAAATGAATCACGAATCAAACGCTAGTC
This sequence comes from Sindora glabra, assembly GCA_020226215.1. Classification (NCBI taxonomy): domain Eukaryota; kingdom Viridiplantae; phylum Streptophyta; class Magnoliopsida; order Fabales; family Fabaceae; genus Sindora; species Sindora glabra. The sequence goes on along the minus strand of CM035227.1, from coordinate 108,847,330 downwards.
AAAAGGTATGTCTCTATGATATTCACACAAAGTAAATGATGACTTATCACCCTCCATGAATATGTTAGGATACGTCTCTCTCACTAGGATTAGAATTAGGATTAGTGCATTTTTTTGAAGTGATTTTAGGGTTTAATGGCAGTTAATGTATGTTTAAGATGCTGCCTTTAAGTTCCTTTTATAGAACTAAGGCATACAACATTCCTAATCATTAGGATTAGGATTAGGATTAATACATTTTTTTGAAGTGATTTTAAGGTTTAATGACAGTTAATGTATGTTTAAGGTGCTACCTTCAAATTTTTTTTATAGAATTAAGGCATACAATATTTCTAGTCCTACTAGAATAATGCTTCTAGAATCCTAAAATCACTTAACAACTATCACTTTATTCTTATCATGGAGAGAGTGAGGAGAGATAGAACTTATCCATTAATTATCTAATATTAGATAATAATATTATTTCATAATATAAATATTTAATATTAAAAATGCATATATTTATTAAATATCAGAAAATAATATTATCTCATAATATAATTATCTAATATCCAATAACATAATTATCTAATATTATTTTAATATAAGATAATATCACATAATATACTATATATATTATGTGAAAATAAATTATTATTTTAATAATAACTATATGCATGAAAATAAGCCTAATTAATTGCATTTTAGTCTAACTAAAGCCCAATTAATTATTATCTCATTCCTCCTTCTTTTGTATGACCTTATATGTTCTTACTACGTTGGTAATAGCACATTTGTGGATCATAAATAGTGAGTGGTATCTAGCAATACATCACTGCTACCTAAGTAGTACAAATATTTGGGACTCAATATTCACTTAATGTGTGAACAACACTTTACAATATATTTCCTTTTGTAATGATATCCAAATTAAACTAGAGGCATGGAATGCATCATCCTCATTAATGTTCAATTTATGTTTCCTGATATTGAGTAGACTAACTATACCTCATATTAATCCATTTGAGCATGGCCGTGCATTTTTAATTTCATTCAATCAAGGGGCTTCTGGATATCACTCCTACTATGTAATAGGAACAAAATTCTAATCTACATCACTCACATCCCTCTGCATGATTCATGATACACCCAATCAACATCCTACAAGACATCCCGATTAAAGGTGATATAGGACGACATCAAAGTGTATGACTCCTCCTGTAAGGAACTGTAGTGACTTCAAGTTAAAGGACTACGTGTATTATGGTCACATAAGAATAACTAATGACATATGACAATCTATGTAATTTTCTCATTGCGGGCCAGTCCAGTACATCTATTTGCTAACAATGTACTCATGTATCGACTTGATATCACATATCCATGATTCATAATCATCAGTCACTATATGTGTTAGTCTCAATATATTATTACTATTCCTTTTGTAATAATACTTGACTAGGAGCATTTTAAAAATAATAAAACTATTCTAGGGACAATTATTATATTAAGTTATAAATTGTGTAGAATAATAATAAAGAAATAAAAATAAAATATAATAATTGCATTGTCAGGAAATAAAATATAATATATTATGTATTATTACAATTATTTTTATGATTGACTCCAAGGACATACACCAACATATTTTAGTTAGATCATTGATGATACCTAAAATCACTTTACTTAGTAAAAGTGAATTTAAATATTAAATTTTTTTTATATAATTTAGTTTGTAATGACTTATATGTTATTACATACATTTGTTTGTTAGAAAAAATATATAATAAAGAGGTGAAATTTTCATTAAGTCCTCTATTACATGCATAATAATTGAATTTTAAAGTAATTATTATCAAGCACATTTTTGCTAATAGAAATAAATTTGACATACAAGCTATTGTGTGTATTTTTTAGCATAGTATAATGTAATCTATAAAATTATTGGCATATGCATTGTGAATTCATTTTTTCTAAATTTTTTCTTAGATGCTTTTTAATCAATAGTCTATATTACTACCATAAGAATTTTTCAAATTATTTAAGTTAAATTTAAAAATTTTGTTCATACTTTATTTAAGTTATTTAAGTGATCTCTAAAAATATATTTTGAAAAACTCTCTTATTAAATTAACTTGATATCAATTTTAGTATCTAATTTTGATAGTCATGCAAGCTGTTTGTTTGAAATACTAAAGTTAATTATATAATTAATTTTTTTTAATTATTAATTTATTTTATTTATATTATATCAAGTTAGTAATTTGAGAAATCATGAATACCATTATGACATGTATGTGAAATTTTAATTTTTTTTCTTTAAACCAGGATTCTTATGTTTATAATATGTTTAAAAGCTTGTTAAGATATAAGTGTTCAATTTTATTTTCTTATAATATACTTGGTTAGTAGGAGTTCTATATTATATAAAACCTTTCATCTTAATTGATAATTATAATATATTTGTTGATACACAAAGTGCATATGTCATATATATTATTATATAATTTGCTAATCTTTATTTTATATATTATTATTCTATTTGCTCTTGATCATATTAGTACATTTTGTTACATTTGAATATGTAATTTATGGATTCTTAATCAATATATATATCTTCATATTATAAAATGTACCAATTATTGTAATTATGAGAACTAAGACTTGGTACTAATCATTACCTTCTGAGCTTATATATGTGGTCTCTATAAGCACCATATTAAAATAATGAGAATTACCTTGATAAAGATTAGATATCAGGTTCAATATGTTATTTTATATGATACCTTATCAAAATTAAAATTTGTTATTTATTGTTAGTTCTTGATATATGTATTTATCTCTTAGTTGACACCATTTTTAAACTTTGCAGAATTCTAGTAATAGATTTATGAGAACTAAAATTTGGTGTCAATCATTAGCTATTAAGTTATATATTTATTTTTTAATTATATCTTGAACCTTAGAGATATTCTCTTCAATAGATTTACAATAACTAGGATTAAAAGTCAGTTGCTAGCTCTTGAATTTAATAATTTTTTTTAATTGATACTATTTTGGAATTTTGAAATATTTTAAATTTGTTATTGCTAAAAAATTTAACTATCTTATTATTGAGTTTTTTATAGAGAAAATATTGCGGTTTGACTTGAAAAATAGCATGTCTTGTTATATCACATTTTTAATGCTATTTTTCTTGCTACAATTTCATATTAACATAAGTAGTTAATAATATATGTAACCATAGAAAGTCTTGTATTAATAATATTGCAATTACTGTCATGATTCAATATTTTTTGTTGCTTAAATATAAGTCATGTTTTAGATATCATCTCTTAAATGATGTGTATTTAAAATTATGATCACATGTTCTAAATTTTATGTTTAATTTAAAATTTATTTTCATATAAAATATTTTGAAGTAAACTTTTTATAATTAATGTTGCTTAAGTAGAATAATGTTAGAATTTTTATACAAGTTATCATTAATTGTAGATATTTTATTTTTTAATTAAACTGATTGAATAATAATCTAAAACGTTTTTATTTTCTAAAATCTAATTTGACAAAATGATCTGTTACTTGGGTTTATAGATACCCGATTATGAATTAATATGTTTATCAATTAAAGTATAGGCTTATACCTTTTATAGCCTATAATAAAAGGGCTTAATAGAATTTTATTTAATTGGTTAGACCCTTTTTTCACTCCTAAATTATAGATATTAACTTATCCCATTGAGAACTACATTTTCTAGTAAGAGAATTGATGATTTATGCTTATAATATTCATTTGAATACTATCATATTTAGAAAAATTAAATTCATGATAAAAGTAAGTTTTGCATTAATTTTATTTTTATGGTATCCTAAATTCTATACAACTTGTAATATTTTTTTTTCACACATTATTCTAGATATTCAAGATCTTATGTTATTCTTTTGCATACACTCGAGGAGGGTAATTACTCTACAAATTTCTTAGCTAAAGAGGGTTCACCCAATGGGAAGGATGTTCGTTTGCTACAATTTCTAAAAATTGATATGGAGTTAATTTTTATTTTTTTTTTGTCTCATGTACCTAAAACTAAAAAACACAAGAAAGCAAGCATAACTGATCTAAATAAAAGATTATAATTTACAAAAGTTTTTACTCTAAACCTTTATTTAAGAAGAATATTGCATAGTTCATTTGTTTGTTTAAATTTATAAAATATTAAAATGATGAAAAATATTTAATATATTAAATTTTAAATATAAAAATTTAATAAAAATAACTTTTTCTTTTTATTGAATAATTTTTTTCAGAAGCATAAATATTGATGTTATTTATATTTTACTCCTTCATTTATATAAGTCAATGATATTTTCTTTTGAAAAATATCTTTTGATAAAATAAATTAACCTAACATTCAACAATATTTTTTACAATTCACACACAATTATGTAGAAATTGACTTGCTTTAAAATTTTACGCTTAAAAAATAATAATTTTATTTAGCTTTCATAAATAAGGAATAATAGTTAATATATTATTTTAAAAGTAATATTAAAATGAAATTGATCTATCGGGAATATTGCGGTTAGGCAAACTAGTAAATGACTGAGGAGAGAGAAACCCAAGAGAAATCATTTGAACAAGAAAATCTATTATAGCATAGCACCAAGAAGCCAAAGGATTGGTGATTGAGGAACCTCTAATGGATGATCTAATGATTGAGAAAGGAAGCTTTTCGATTGTGGTTGAGACAAGGGATGAAGCTGATATGAACGAAATGAACATGGATCCAAATGTGCAAAAAGTTGCTTCATGGGCGGAGAAAGAAAGCCAACCATTTGCAAAATCCAGTAGGAACGTGCAGGAGCATAAGATGCAGTGGAAAATTCTTTTATATAAAGATAAACTCTTAGGGTTTAACGAGGGAGGTCAGAATGGTTATGACAAGCATGATCATCTTCATTTACATGATGAGGAAGAGAGTCAAGATCTGAATGTAATGGATGCTAAAGAAATCGATGATGATATTACTTGTCCAGTTGTGAGAGTTTCCTATGATGAACAAAAGGAACTTTGTAAACCCCAGAGGTTGTCGATTGTCAAGTTTCTAGGGAAAAGATTAAGGATAAGATTCCTTAAAGGGAGGCTTCAGAAAATGTAGGCACTAAAAGGCTTATATGAATCCATTGATATGGAGAATGATTACTTTTTAATTTGATTTATAGATATGAAGGATTATAATTTTATTTTGTAGGAGGGACAATGAATAATGGCGAATCATTATATAATTATTCAAAGATAGAAGATAAATTTCAATCCTTATGAAAATGATTTTAACAAAATAATTATATAGACTAGAATTCTTAATTGAACTCTACAATACTCGCTTTCTTTGAAGAATTGATAATTGTATTGAAAGAATTATGAAAATTAATGCTAATACTATTTGAAGAAAGAAGAATGGAGATAAAGATCTTGTTGAAAGAGCAAAGTTTGGTAGAATTTGTGTTGAGATTAATCTAACAAAAAGATTTTTATCTAAATTTAAGCTTATTGGGAGAATCTACTATATTAATCTAAATTTTGTCCAGAGTAACTACCAGAAAAGATGAATATTGATGGACCAGCCCTTGTGAAAGTCATGAAGGATGAAAAAAAAAGGGCAAATATGAATTTCAAGAAGGAGAACTTTGGCTCATGGATGATTGTGCATGAAGGGGGCTCAAGATTCGAAGCTTTAATGGATTAGGAGGAACAATTTGTTGATAGTGATGTGATACACCTACGAGAAGTTAATGATTTGTTAACTACAGTTATTGATAAGGATAAAGCAACTGAAGGATTGAATCTCGAATTAAGAGATTTATTTGCTAAATAATTAGCTCAAAAAGCGAGGGCAAAAGGCCCTAAGGAAGTTCTGGTTAGGCCTAGATCTTCAGGCCAAAACATAACTAAGGCTAGAAAAGTGTCACAAGTTGGTAGTTGTAAAAGTTCGATAGGCAAACATACTTGGATTAAGACAAGACTTGGTGAAAAAATCCAACATGTTATGAAGGTCCTGTGGCTGAAATTTGGGATCAATCCGGCTTACGTACTATTTTTCTCGATTTTCCCAATTTTGGAGGGTATTTTGATCATTTCGAAAGGTTTGAGAATCTGGCGGGGTTCGAAAAGATCATATTTGAAACTATCGCATTTTTATCTTTGTGTTGATTGATTTTCATGATGAACGGACACTCGGAGCATGGCAAAAAGGGTTTATGACAACTCGAAAAAAGTATATCATCTTCCTGCAGGAGGTCTTTCGCTCAAAATGCTCTTTTAGGGGTGGAGTGCTCCAAAGGCCTACGGGGCACCTGGACACTGAGCTAGGGACGGAGTGTGTTGACTTGTGGTCATGCCTCTGCACACTCAAAGTTATGGAATGAGGCATAAATTAAGCGAACAGAGTGTCTCTTTCCCTATTCATTTATTCCTTTTGGTCCGTAGTGCATGGAGGCTTCCTGTGTGGAAGGAACCTGCGGTTCGATATGTGTGGGCGCTTCAGCAACATACAATATTGGCGTGCGGACATGTTGTACATAGGACTTGTTGTATGAGCGATAAGTCTTCGATGTCCTATTATCTTTACCCAAGCGTGTTAAACGAGAGTTTAATGTTGGAAGGCTGTCATGTTGGTCAAGAGTAACAAGCATATGCCATACGGTTTTGGCTGGAGAGTCGCTGGCCCATGACAAAAGCTAAGTTAGTTTAGTAAGCTGCTTAACCTAAAAGGATGGTACCTAATGAAATGAGGCCTTCAAAGACAAAACAAGCCACAAACAAGAAGCACAATCATGTTTTGCTAAGCCCGGACTCAAATGATCAAAATCCAGTAGCTAGGCATGCACATTCAGACAGCAAAATAATGAATAACCTTGCTAAAAACTCTAAAAAGGATACTAAGGGGGACAAAGAGAAAAGCATTAGAGATGAAATTTATTTAAAAAGTAAGCCACTAGATAATGATTTTACTCTCCAAATTATACGATAGGAGGCTAAAAAGATGAGTCAAATGGATATAGATGCTACAATGGCGGCTTTGGGAGGCTCTGTCGTTCACTTGGAAAAGTTTTGGAAAGTTTTTCCAAACACCTACTTTATAGTGATTATGAACTGTATCTCATGGAATTGTTGGGGTTTCTGCGCTAAAGCATTACTAGGTTTGTTGAAAAACTTAATAATAAAGCATAATATGCATATTTGTGTAATTTTGAAACCATGAGTTAGTGGTGAAAAAGCTATTAGAAGAATAAAAAGATAGGTTTTAAATCTTTTGTTTGAATGGATCTAGTTAGATATTGAGGCAATATTTAGGTTATATGGAACTCGGAGTTGATTGATGTAACAGTGGTAAATTTTTTATAGTCAATTTATACATTGTTATTAATATAGTTAATAACTTTTTTAAAGCATACATGATTTTTGTTTATGCTCGTCTTAAAATCTATGAAAGACAAAAGCTATGGAGGAAGCTAAAGATAATCTGATCACATATTCATGAGTCCTAGTTGTTTTGGAGATTTTAATGCCTATTCATGGTTTAGTGAAAAATGGAGAGGTGGTCAACCCAATTAGAGAGCCATACAAAATTTTAACGATAACATTGTAACTTGTGGCCCTCTAGATATGGGCTATAAAGGTCTAAAATCTCATGGACCAGAAATAATGTAAAGAAAAGGATAGATAGATATCTTTGTAGTCTCGATTGGAAGACAAATCATCCAAAAGTAACTCTCTACCACTTGCCTCCTTTTAAATTAGATCATAGTTCAAATTTAATAAAGATGATTGAAAAACCTAAAAAGAGAAAATCCTCCACTTTCAAATTTATAGCAGCATGGTTGGTTCAAGATTTTTTTCTAGTGACTATGAAGGAATATTGGCAGCAAGGAACCAATTGGCATGAAGCCTCCTTGAGGTTTCAAGAATAGGATTTAAAGTGGAGTAAAGAATTTTTTTGGAAATTGAAGGCAAAAAAAATAGAACTATAGCTTGAATAGAAGGCATTGATAAAGTACTTATTAAGAGACCAAGTAATTTTTTAGAGAATTTGCAAGTTAAGCTCTGGGGGGACTATGGAAAAAAAACCCTCATTCAAGAAGAGGTAACTCGGTATTTGAAAGCTTGAAGTAAATGGCTAATGTTTGCTGGCAAAAATACCAATATTTTTCATGCATCTACAACTATGCAAAAAAAGAAAAATTGATTCAAGCTTTGAAAGAGGAGAATGGTGAATGGATAGATGATTTAAAAAAGCGAAGGGATATAGCTTTATACTTTTATAAGAATCTTTACTCTTCAAATGACTTTGCATTCAGAGGTTTCCCTCTTAAAGGCTATTTTCCTCCTTTCTTAGAAGTGATAAAAGAAGAAATAGGAGCACCTTTATCTATAGAGGAAACCAAAAAAAGTTTTTTTTGTATGGTACTATTAAAAGAAGAAGTGTGATAAAATTTTTAACATTTTGGAGAATCCTCTTTCTATTGAAGACATAAATAATACTTTACTTACTCTTATTCCCAAGGGGGATAATATTGAATCGTGCAAGCAACTTCGTCCTATCAGTCTATCCAACATGATTTACAAAGTTATTACAAAGACCATTGCGAATAGGTTGAAGCCCTACTTGAATCATCTAATATGTCCAAATTAATCTAGCTTCATACCTCTTAGACATAACTCAAATAACATAATTGTGGCACAAGAAGTAATATACTCCATGAGAAAAAGAAAAGGGAACAAAGGCTGGCTTGTCATAAAAGTTGGTTTAGAAAAAGCTTATTGATTGATGTTTTCTGGAAAATACTTTATGTGAAGTAGGACTCCCGAGAAATATAATTGCCATTATTATGGCATGTGTCAAAACTTGTTCAGTGCGAATTCTTTGGAAAGAACCTATAGATTGCTTCCACCTAATGAGAGGAGTGAGACAAGGTGATCCTCTATACCCTAATCTTTTTGTACTTTGTGTTGAAAGACTGGCACATTGTATCAGTTATACCGTGCAAAAAGGTTTGTGGAAACCCATCGGATTGAGTAGGAATGGCTCTCTAATTTCTCATCTATTTTTTGCGGATAACTTAGTTCTATTTGTGGAAGCATCTATCAACCAGGTGGTTATTAACAAATGTCTTGAATTATTCTCTTCAAGACAGAAAGTTAATAAACAAAAAACCAAGAGTTTTCTTCTCTAAAAACGTGAATCATAACAGATCCTGACAATTTAGTGGTCTCTTAGGAGTGCAAATGACAGGAGATGTAGGAAAGTATTTGGGAGTTCCTCTCCTTCACAACAGAGTCACAAAGCACACTTACGAAGATATTATTGATAAGGTGCAGACGAGAATCAATTCATGGAGTGCACGTACGTTATCTTTTCCTGGAAGAATTACTTTATCCGAAGCAGTGCTAGCCAGCATCCCAATTTACTCAATGCAAACAACTTTGCTACTTGTGACCGCTTGCAGCTCTATAGATTAATTAATTCGCAACTTTATCTAGAGTGCAAACTCTGACAAAAGAAAACCTCATTTGATTAAGTGGGATCAGGTTTGTGAATCCAAAAATCATGGAGGACTTGGTTTAAGAAAGACCAAAATCAATAATGAAGCTTTGCTGATGACAGCAGCTTGTAACTTAATGGATAGCAAAGAGACTCTATAGGTTCAGATACTGAGGTTGAAATATAATTGTGGAGAGAATATTATGTTGAAAGTGGAGCCAAAAACTAGAGCTTCAAATTTCTGGAAAGGAATTGTTTAAGGTATGGCCGAAATTACTGGAAATTATCCTAAATGTGGCTCAGCTTGATAGAGAGTCTCTAAAATGGCCTCTGACAGGGAATGGCACTTTCACAGTAAAATCAGCATATGATTTTCTACCTAAAAACTTAGTTCCGGTTGACTAGTACAATTAAAGATCAGTTTGGAGATGGAAAGGACCGAAAAGAATTAAAAACATTCCTCTAGTTAATGACATAGGACAATCTGCTGACTAATGTAAATAGAAGAAAAAGAGGCATGATAGATGTTGAAATTTGCCCAAGATGTGGAAGAACAGAGGAAACAAGTTTACATGCTATCCAGACATTCTTAACTATTGGCTTAAAGTAAAAAAAACAAGATATTGGGATGAGTTCTTTGGAGGTACTATGATTGAATGGTGGAGGTTTAACAATAGTAGGAATACTTTTAAATATGGAGGTGGAAACTGGAAATTATATTTCGGGGTTTCATGCTAGGTGATATGGCAGAGATGAAGCATGTTCATTTTTAAGCCTCGAAAACTGCTAGAAGAGCCTGTTTACAAAGTGAACAATAGAGTCAATGAATTTATGCAGGCTTCAAATATTCTTCACAAGGCGGCTTTGATACACACGGTTGCTACAGGAAGTAACAACAACTGGAAATCACTGGAGAATAGTCGGCTTAAATTAAATTCAGATGTTGCGTGTAGGGGAGGTGGAGGCGCTATGGCTTGGGGTGGTTTCTTGCACAACTCTACTTGTTTTTGGATTGGTGGATATGCTATTAAGGGAGGAGAAGGTAGTGCATTACTAGCAGAAGTTAATGGAGTCCATCATGGCTTTCTCCTGGCCTGGAGAATGGAATACAAAAAAGTTCAAGTTGAGGTAGACTGCCTGGAGGTGCTAAATTTGATTGAGCATGGCTGTTCTTTCTGACACCTTTGTGCACATACAGTGTGGAGTATATCTGGGGTGCTGGCAGAAGATTGGGAAGTGAGGCTATATCACACGTACAAGGAGACTAACACAGCTGCTGATTATTTAGCAACGGTAGCTTTGCATGGGAAGATAATAAACCACTTTTTGACGGAACCGCTAAGCCAATGCTATGAATTGCTGCAGAAGGACCGGCTGTATTCAGCTAATTTTATGTAATCCTCTGGGGTCTTCTGTCTTCACACTTTTCTTTTCAAAAAAAAAAAATGGAAAATATTGATTTACGTTTTATTCGCTTACGTCCATTTTCATATATATCTAAAATTTATCTATATATCCATTCATATTTAGAAGTTAAGTTTTGTTATGCTTTTCTATGTAATTGTCTAGAAGTTTGTGTTACAAACTATATTAATGAACTTGTAATAACATATACTAATTAATTATTATTGAAGTTATGTTCTAATATGCATAGAAATAAAATCTTTACCTTTTCTTTACGGCATGACCTATACAAGAAATAAAATCTTTACCTCGTGGAGCCAAGAACTCGTGAGTAATAGATTTAAATTTATGTATTTAATTTTTAAGTTTAAAATTATATTTTAATACTAAATCAAAATTTATATTGATACATGCTTTTGTAATTTTTGTGAATTTTTCTTATATTTTTACAAATTTATTGTCAAAAATTACAGTTTCTATATAAAATTTTTATGCAACTTTAATTATTAAAATTGTAATTTTTTATATAATTGTTATAAACGAAGTCCATACAGAATGTAAATTTTGTGAAAAAAAAATTGAAAAATTTTATATACAAATTTATAAATTTTACGCTAAACCTTCGTAAAATATGCAAATCTTCTAACATCTCCTAACATGAAGCATTATCTCCAAATTTTGATTATAACATCATCAATTTATTAATCTTGATTAAAGAATAAAAATATAAGATTAAAGTTTGTATTTTACCAGATTTCATGCATTAAAATTATTGAATGATGAACTATTATATTATTGATGTTATTAAAAAGTACGTATATGTGTTATTCAAGAGAATAACATTATATTCATTTATTTTGATTTATTTAATCTTATTTATTGTATATTTAGTGGAATTGATTAAAACGAGTTCCACTTATTTGTTAACTAGGTTTTTCAAATTACATCATCACTACACTCATTCAAATGCATTTATATTATATTTTAAAATTTTAATTACGATTAACTACTAGTACCGGTTTATTTATAAATATTAATTAAGTAATAATGAATGTAAAATTATGACTTTTATGATTAATTCACTATGAAAAAATGGACGTGACTAATCACTTAATCTTATTATATTTTAATATGTTCAAGTCTTAAAATTTAATAGATTCTCTTATTAGTGCTTTCATTGGTACCCACTCATGTATAATTCAATAATATATTGTTTATTTTTTAGAAAAATATCGGAAGATTCTTACGTCAAATTTAATGTATCAATTTGATATATTGTTTAAACGGTGATTATTACTCCCACAACGACAGGGAAACTTTCAGTGTAAGAATTTTAATCCTTGAATTTTGAGTCATACTGTTAAGGACGTCACAGGTTCTTGCCCTTATAATAATGAATATAAAGATAGAAACGAGTTCTCTCTAATGTCCGGGGACGAAGGTCGAGCCTAGTGCATCGAAAATCGATTTGTTTGAATGGAAATTCATGCGTTTGACTTGACCGATCCCTTTTCTATGGCCGCGGCAGTTGACTTGACAAATGTTAACGTTGCTTGCAACGAAGTTGTCAACCTTGTTGGGTTGGACTCATTCCGTGTTTCCAGACTTACAATTGATATCTTTATTTTCAAAGCGTATGTGTAAATTTCCAGACTTACATATTCATACCCATTTGACTGCAGACGAAGAAACAAGGGAGAGAGTGAGAGGAAAGGGAATGGTCTGATTTGATCAAAACATTGCATCCGCAAATAGAGAGCTTGATTCAGAATTAAGATGGGGAATTGCTGGCGTTCTCCAGCTCAAAATCAACCTTTAACCCCAACCACAACCGGTCACCTTAGTGCAGGTTCAGAAACTTGTATTTGCTTTTTGCTGTTCTTTTATTACACATATATTCAACTTCATATGTCTTTATAACAATGAAAATCCTTTAATTGAATTGTCATGTGCTGGCTGTATTGCTGCTAACCATGCTAGAATATCCTGTTGACTTTATCTTTTTTCTCTCTTCCCTTGTCTTAGCTTCAACAGGCACCTCCCGGGCTACCACCATCAGCAATACTACGTCCTCTGGTAGTGGCACAATCTCCACAAACAGCCAGTTTTCAGTGGCTAGTGGGGATGAACCTTATCCCGATGGCCAGATCTTACCTGCTGCAAATTTGAGAGTCTTCACTTTTGCTGAATTAAAGGCTGCCACTAAGAATTTTAAGGCTGATACTGTGCTAGGGGAAGGAGGTTTTGGGAAAGTTTTCAAGGGTTGGCTTGATGAGAGGACAACCTCAAGGAATGGAAGCGGAACAGTCATTGCCGTTAAGAAACTGAACTCAGAGAGCTTGCAAGGATTTATGGAATGGCAGGTTAATAATTCAACTGTCTTATAATTTATTGGTTCGGTCCTCCATGCTTGTTATCTTATTTCAATTTGGGTGTCAAATTTTGCAGTTAATTGTCTATACTTTGAATAGCATATAAGGTTCATGATTTCTTGATGAGAAAGAAGAGGCAAAACATCTAGTAAGAGAAAATGATTTCAAGTCAAAGCACATCCCTTGTTTGCATCAACATATCACATTTTTTTGGTAATATGTAGTATAGCCTTGGGATGAGGGATTTGGATACGAGTTACATACAAAGATTTTGTGATCAAGAAGCTAGTGCTTTGTTGGGCACACATCCACATATTAGGTGAACATGGTTTTCTATCTCACCAGAGCGACTCAAGTATTTACAAAATCTGACAGTTTATGATTGGAACATTTATCATTCAATCGCACTTCTTGATGCCCTTGTGCTACTAACTTTCTGGTTGTATCATTTTCAACAACTTACTGGAAGAACAGCTAAAAATAATAAAGTTAAATAATCAAAACATTCCTGCAACTCCCTCCCTTCAAGAATGAAAGAAAGTATCGGAGAATAATTATGCCATTTCTACCTTAAACATTGGAGAATGCAGAAATAAACAAAGCTTTAGCATTCAGTGATATCTCCAAACTTCTTAGTTCCCTTTCTGTTGTATTGGTTGCCTTCAGCGGAGACTAGTAATGGAACTGCTGACTGAGCTGTTCCAGCATGAACAGGATGTAGCTAAACTCAGAAAACTTCTATGTCTGGTTTGGTTCCTTTTTCAAAGCTGTAAATTGAGTTTCTGATGTGTTCTTAAAAATACACAGAAAAGAATGTAAAATGTGAGAGTGGAGATAGTTGTTGAGCCGTATAGCTGAGTTTCCATAACATATAAATAAAACAATTCAATTATTGTGTGCTGCATATTGTTTCATTATAAATTCATTGATATATCCCCCTCCCCCTTTTTCCTTTTACTCTGAGTTACCTGTTTCATCAATTATAGATTTTATAGCTTGAGGATACATTGTTTTCGCTTCCTAAGTTACCTGTTTCATTCATGAGATGCAGTCGGAAGTAAATTTTCTAGGACAGCTTTCTCATCCAAACCTTGTCAAGTTGTTGGGATACTGTTGGGAGGAAACTGAGCTTCTTCTAGTTTATGAATTCATGCAAAAGGGCAGTCTGGAAAATCATCTATTTGGAAGTGAGTGCTTATTTAAATATGGCTGTCTTGGCCCCAACTGTGAAAGTGCAAATATTAATGATGAATAGCTGCATCATTCAACTCGTGCAGGAGGCTCTGCCGTCCAACCACTCCCTTGGGAAATCAGGCTTAAGATAGCAATTGGAGCGGCTCGTGGCTTGGCATTCTTGCACACTTCTCAGAAAGTAATATACAGAGATTTCAAGGCCTCTAATATATTGCTTGATGGGGTGAGTTATATAGACATATCAAATTGTCAGCAAAATAGGCATTGGGGAATTCTTCTTGCCATTTTACCATCCTGTCATCATGTTAACAATTTTCATCACACCTAATACTCCTCAAGTCTGTTTAGTGCATCACGTAGGCATGCATGAACGCACTGGATGAACAATCATCAATGTACCTTGATATCCTGCCAACACCATATGCTTTTGCACTCTCAACATAGGTTTTCATACCTAATTTTTGCTGTGCTGCAGTCCTACAATGCCAAAATATCAGATTTTGGGTTGGCAAAATTGGGTCCTTCGGCTAGTCAATCTCATGTGACAACAAGGGTGATGGGCACTTACGGTTATGCGGCTCCCGAGTATGTGGCCACAGGTAATCTTGTGCAATCTTGGGAGCTCATTCAAAAGCTCAGTTGATTCTTGCATTGTACCTTGATATCTTTGTTGCTTTCTCCTTACACAGGGCATCTGTATGTGAAGAGCGATGTGTATGGATTTGGAGTAGTTTTGGTTGAAATGCTAACAGCCCTAAGAGCCCTTGATACCAACCGTCCAACAGGGCAACACAATCTAGTGGATTGGGTCAAACCTCACCTGCAAGATAGAAGAAAATTAAAGAGCCTTATGGATTCTAGGTTGGAAGGAAAATATCCATCGAAAGCTGCTTTTCGTATAGCTCAACTTGCTTTACAATGCCTTGCATCTGAGCCCAAACAACGGCCATCAATGAAGGAAGTTTTGGAGAACTTGGAGCGGATTGAAGCCGCCAATCAGAAACCTGTGGAGCCAAGATTGCGTGCTACTCGTACCAGCGCTCCCCGGCAAGGTCAGCATGCTGTGCACCACCGTTCTCCACTCCATCCAATGTGAAAGCAGTTATTTTTTATTTGTACCGGCAAATCATCTGTTAGATGTTGTAAATGTCATCATGTAGGTTGCTTTGGTGAGTTGTGATTACTGATTACTGCCTTTGTATCAGCTTGAATTCAGCCATTCAACCGCAAAATCAGGTGCTTCCTCCAACTATATCACAGATATATGATTTTAATAAATATCAGTGTATTCATGCGTGTGTCGTTTGGTAGACATCTCATATGGAGAGTCTTTTTTTCCCAATCTTAATTGTTGTTGATAGAACAACATGCAACTTAGGTGTTGTTTTTATAATAAAACGGAAAAGTGAGAATTTTTGGAAAATAAGGGTATGATTCACCGGAAAGAAGAAAGACAGAAGTGCCATGTAGACCGTCTGTAGTTCTGTCAGAACTTCACACATAGGTAAAACTGAGAAATTAGAGACACTGAGCTGGAAGGAAAGCCAAATGGCTTCAACGATGAAGCTATGAAGGGAAATAGTATCAATAACAAAAACAAAAGAAATTTAGAAATTAAATGGACTCTTAATTCAAGAGTAACAATGCTATATTCATAAAAAATAAGATTTAAAATTAGATTTCAAATACAAATCAATAATAGTATATAAAATGGTGAAACTCAGTTCCGAATCCTATATTTGGAATCTCCAGTATTTTTTCTATTTCTTTGTTTGCAATTTGGAAAGTAACCAACAACTTGATTGTCATTGATGACAAATCTCATTTAATGACTCCAACGTTGATGGTATAGCCACGACCTCAGCGTTGATGGTATAGCCACGACCTCAGCCCGACATTGACGGTATTATGAATTTGATCCCCTAAATTAAGGAAAAATTTACGATTTATACATACATGATTTATCTATTTTATTTTGGTCACGTGTGTTTTAAAGAGATTCTACTCATCTGTAATTTATTCAATTGCTACGCACTATTACTTAGAATTTTTGTTGTTTCCCAAGGATTTTTCCCACACTTTCAGGAAAGTTTTATTTTTCACAAGGGAAATTGCTTCATTTAACTAATTTTAGAGAACTTTTTATGTCTTTTGTAAATAGAAATATAAAATTATTTCTACTTAATTTAATTAATGATTACTTTAACATTTTATTATCAACATTTAAACACTATAATAAATATAATTTATGAATTATAAAATATAAAAATATTTATCTAAATATAATCATTGATCATATAAAATATAATTCTGCTATTAATTATATAATAAATAGAATGGGCATCATATAAAATTATATAAAATAAATATTAAATATTATGTCATAGATATAAATTATAAATGTAATCATAAATATTATAATAAAAAGTTAAATCAAAATATAATTATATTTATTATATATCTATTATATTATTTAATACTTATTATATTTATTATTTGTTATTTTAATATTTAATCATATAAATAAAAGTGTAATTTTTATGTATTTTATATAAATCTGATAGAATTAATTAATTAATTATTGAATTAATTATTTAACTAATATTTTCTTCATTTAAATTATATTCAAAAATTTAAGATATATATATATATATATATATATATATATATATATATATGACACCTTAATTTTTTTATATAAATCAATTTTATTTTTATAATAAATTAAAAATAAAAAATAAAAAAATTACAATGAGAAAATAAATTAGAAATATAAGTTTACAAAAAGATAATCAGAGACAATTAAAATTTATTATTTTTATATTATAATTCTATAGGATATATTAGTTATTTTGATAATATTTTTAAGTATAAGTATTCATAAGCTAGGTTGCCAAATTTCAAATTAAGTTTTTCATATATAATTTTGCAAAATATATGGCTTGAGTTTGTATATAATTGTATAAAATATATGACTCAAGTCTAAGCTCGACCTATTTAATTTTTAAAAAATTTGATCCAACTCAGCCTAATTAAAATTATAAATAATCAAAGGCTCAACTCAAAAACTCAATTATTTTTGTTTCCATTATTATTTTAAGTAATAGATAAATTTTTTATATAAAAATACATATCTAAATAAATAACAAAAATTTTAAAAATATAAAATATTTAATTACATAAAATTAAGTAGCTTTTATATTAAAAGTAGTTAGATATACTTATTTTTTATAATATATAAATATATTAATGAAAATAAAATTATAAAATCAAGTCGACTAAGTTAACCTATTATAGCCCAAATACAATCCAATATTAATCAAATCATGGGAAAAAATTAATAAAAATTTAGGTAAAAAAAATTCAAATCATACTTTTTTTTACCTAAGTGACCTATGTCTATTTTTAAGAAATTTAAAATTAAACTAAATAAAATGTGAAAAATTAATTGTTGTGAAGTATCAATTTCTTACCCTTTGCTTATTTTTTTTATAGAAAATGTTTGGAAAAAGACAACCAAAGGAAAGAAAAGGAGTAAAGAATATTGTTTTCTCTTAATTGGTTGTTGGGCAAAAAATAGATGAAAAAGAAAAGTAAAAAAAAAATAGTGAGGCCAACAAAAAAAACTTGTTAACACATATAAAAGAAAAATAAATGGAAAATTTACATATTACAAATTTACTTTTAGTTTTATTTAATTTGAAAACTAACTTATAAATTTGGAAAATAAAATTATCATTCAACTTAATTTAACTTCTTTTTACTTTTTTTATTAAAACAAGCAAAAAAATTATTTTTTTCGTTTTTCCCTCTTATTTTCTTTAGCCAAGCAAAGGATTAATATAAACCAAATAACTTTGGTCACTTTTTTTTAAAGTTAAGAAGAATTTTTTTAAAAAATTACTAAAAAACCTATCTTAATATTTATAAAATTAATTTTTTATT
Organism: Sindora glabra; assembly: GCA_020226215.1. Lineage (NCBI taxonomy): Eukaryota > Viridiplantae > Streptophyta > Magnoliopsida > Fabales > Fabaceae > Sindora > Sindora glabra. The sequence continues at coordinate 108,828,894 of CM035227.1, read as the reverse complement.
AATTTTATCTCTAATTAAAAGCTTGTATCAATTTGGTACTCTCAAATTTTAATCTTTTCATGCAATTATTCAATATTTTATTTTATATATAAAAAGATTAAAATTTAAAATTTTTTTATTTTATAAGAATTAAATTAATACAAATTTTTAAGTGTAGATAAAATTGATAAAAAAATTAATTTTATAAAAATCATAATAAATTTTTAATCCAAAAAATTTAACTTCGACAAAAACTAACTTTTTTTTTAATTTATCAATCAAACTCCTTGGTTGTCTAGGCCCTCATCTAGGGAAAGAATCATCGCGGCTTCTACCCAGTAAGCAATTGTACGGATGCATCCATTCGGTTATGAAACGACGATGAGCATGCTCCCTAATTAGTGTTTAGCGCCCACTCGTCTGTTCTGTTAACAGTTGACCAGTTGCCTACAAAGAGGAATCAAAACGCGCACCATTATTTTAATTCCCGCTGGAAACTCGCTCTTTTACCCAGATTCGTTTGTTTATCTCTTTCTGCCTCCGCCATGGAGACTCCGAACCTCCATTCCGTACTTCTCATCTTTTTCTCATCGGTAATTTCATGCTAGATTTCATTTTTCTCGCCTTAGACATGGATCCCCGCTATGAATACTGCACCCATAAGCTGATATAGTGTTATTTGTTTCACGTGATTAGATTTTCCTTCTGATTTTTACGGTTTACTCTGCTGATCTTTAAGATCCATCATTTTGGGAAATTATGCATTTAATGAACCTAAACTAAAATATATTGTTGTTTTGTCCTTTATCCTTTCCTGAACTAGAAATGGAAAAATCTCTACTGCTTGCTTCATGGATTAGGGAATTGCGTAAACATATAATTTCTATCGTTGAATCATAATTCTTCTTGAAATGCCTTCCACTTCTACAACTGATGGCTCGGTATTTCTGATTTTAATCTTTCAATTAATTGGGCAGATTATGTTTGGTGTTGCCGCTGTGCAAGCAAATTTATCAGACATTTCTACCAAGTAATGCTACTTGTCAATAATTTCTTGCCACCCTATTTATCGTCTTTTCTGCTTTAGATGCTTCTAATTATTTATTTTACTTTCCATGATTTTATTCCATCCCTTCTCAAAATAGAAAACATAACAATTTGAAATGTTTTCATCAACTTTTTCTTCGCAGTCGAAGAGATAGCAGGGGACCTCGGACCCTGTATGACTGTGAACAATGTCGTCGCACAGAGGTTTGTTTTTCTTATTATATGTTCCTTCTTTCTAGTTATTCCACGCTTCCTATGATACTTTTTACAACTAAGTAGATTTAAGAAGTGTGTATGCTGCTTAAACTGTAAACTGTTTTAGTTTGACCTCGAGTTGTAAACAAATTCATGATATGCAGTGCTCATATTCTTTTTTTTTTTTTTTTTTTGGGGGGGGGGGGGAGGGAGGGGGGGTTGGGTGTGATATATTCTTTCAAGTTTCAATCGTTAGAGAACAGAAAGAATTGACGCACTAAGATGTGAATTCATTGCATTTTTTTTTCCCAATGTTGATTTTGTCTTGTGCGTATGTCACGTATCAATCATTTTACCCTCATTTTAAATACATCTCATCATGTGCGCCTTACACTTCTTTGACCTAATGGCTATTGCTGTGGAGCAGGAACAAGATATTTCAGCTACAAGAGCCAGCAATTATCCAGATGAAAAGGTATTATCTGACATCATCAAGTCTACATTAGCCAGCAGCATTGCTTAAAGGATGAATGATTTTTATACAGGACATTGGCGTAATTGCAACATACAGCGATACTTCTGGTAATGTTCAACTGGCTAGGGTGAAAATGAGGGACTTATCTGATTCCTGGGTCTGGGAGAACCCTATTCATGGAAATCATGAACAGCAAAAGAGCTCCCAGGTATTTCAGTTTGATTTCATCAACATCTTCAGTCCAGATCATTGCTTTATATTGCAAGAATATATACTTAGCAAAAGTGGTATATAGAGGCATATATTTAATATCTAACGTTGTTGTTCTGCTTTCCTGATTCAAGTGTATGACATCATACTTAGTAAAAGTGGTATATAGAGGCATATATTTACTTGCTTGTTTCATAATCTGATACACTTTCAGGTATTGGTGGAATCATTTCAGACCGGTTCACGACTTGAAGAGAATCCTGAGCAGTCCATTAGTGATCATAGCTTTAGAGAAAGTGGAATTAAAAATGCACGTACATCATCAATGAGCCCAGTAAAGATTAAGCGTCGGGTAATTACTAAAATTCTATTCATTGCTACTTGCCCAGCAAAAATAAATTAATAAAGAAAGAAAGATAGAAAAGAGGAACAGCATGTGTTCCATTCCATTGTTACTATTGATCCAGGCTCTAAATAATTTCTAATTCATTAGATAATGCGGCAAGAAAGAAGAGAAGCTCGTGCTGCTGAGCTTATTCAGCAAGACAAAGAAACTGACAACCACATTGTAGCAGCGGCAATTGAGCGCTCCGAGGGCTTTGACACCACCATCAAGGGAAAGTATGGTATTTGGAGGAGAGAATATGAAAACCCAAATTCTGATTCAACTCTGAAACTTATGCGAGATCAAATAATAATGGCCAAAGCATATGCCAACATTGCAAAGTCTAAGAATAAATCTGTCCTTTATGATGCTCTTGTAAAGTACTCCAGAGAAAGTCAAGTTGCCATTGGAGAAGCAATTTCTGATGCTGAGCTTCACTCTAGGTATAAAGTGCCCTTCATTTTGATCCTTGGTCGTAGTATATGTTGTAGATTTTTACATTTTTTTTTTTTTGGTTGAAGTTTCTCCTAATCACGTTTTGCAGTGCTTTTGATAAAGCAAAAGCTATGGGTCATGTTCTTTCAATGGCAAAGGACCAACTCTATGACTGCCGTTTAGTGGCAAGGAAGTTGAGGGTAATGCTTCAGTCAACTGAAGAGAATGTAAATGTACAGAAGAAAAGGAGTGCATTCTTGATTCAGCTAGCTGCAAAAACAGTGCCTAGACCATTGCATTGCCTTCCTCTGCAGCTTGCAGCAGATTATTATCTGCACGGTTATCATAAGAAAAACAATCTTGATCTAGAAAAGATTGAAGATCCATCTCTTTACCACTATGCCATCTTTTCAGACAATGTACTAGCTACCTCTGTGGTTGTTAATTCTACTGTGCAGAATGCAAAGGAACCAGAGAAGCATGTGTTCCATATAGTAACTGATAAATTGAATTATGCAGCAATGAGGATGTGGTTTCTCATCAATCCTCCTGCCAAAGTAACTGTAGAAGTTCAGAATATTGATGATTTTAGGTGGCTGAATTCCTCATATTGTTCTGTTCTTCGTCAACTCGAATCTGCCAGAATTAAGGAATATTACTTCAAAGCTAATCATCCATCCTCCCTCTCTGTTGGGTCTGACAATCTAAAATATAGAAATCCTAAATACTTATCAATGCTGAATCATCTGAGATTCTACCTTCCTGAAGTTTACCCAAAACTAGATAAAATTTTATTCTTGGATGATGACATTGTAGTGCAGAAAGATTTGACACCTCTTTGGACCATTGATCTAAAAGGGATGGTCAATGGTGCAGTGGAAACATGCAAGGAGAGCTTTCATAGGTTTGATAAATACCTAAATTTTAGTAATCCCCTGATTTCCAATAATTTTAGTCCAAATGCTTGTGGCTGGGCATTTGGCATGAACATTTTCGACTTAAAAGAGTGGAAGAAAAGAAACATCACCGGAATATATCATTGGTGGCAGGATATGGTAATTATTACTAATCTCATTCCTTAGTTTATGAATTTATTAGCAAACTATTGTCCATTGATATCTTACTGCTTTCAATTTTGTTTTTCGCATCAATATCGTTTTATGAAATTAGTTGCCCCACAATTGGTTTATTGAAAATTCTAATACCCACGGTGAATTCTTTTCTCAAGTTCATTCTAATTACCTGAAAGCTCCTGGGTGCTTTTTGTGGCTTGTAGATTTTCTTCCTACTAGGACTAGAATTGAGCCTTATTTATTTATTTATTTTTGGCAGAATGAGGATAGGAGCCTTTGGAAGCTTGGCACCTTGCCCCCAGGACTAATCACCTTTTATAATCTTACCTATCCATTGGATAGAGGCTGGCATGTTTTGGGGCTTGGTTATGATCCAGCTTTGAATCTGACAGAGATAGAACGCGCAGCTGTCATCCACTACAATGGAAATTACAAGCCATGGTTGAATCTTGCTGTTTCCAAGTATAAATCGTTTTGGTCCAGATATCTTATCTTTGATAATCCATATCTTGGACTTTGCAACATTATTGAATAGTAATTTTGTATCAGTCTTTTTTTCTTCTTAATTAGAGATGTGCTAAAATTTTATGATAAGTTGATGCATGTAATATTTGTTCCTTAAATAGAAATTCAAATACATTCTTTCAGAAAAAAAAATGTTGATACTTATGAGAAAATCACATTCTGGCAGTATTTTTGTGAAGAAAGTGAATACGATGAGGACCTCAAATTCTTACTGCAAAATTTGTTGATATGAAACAGCTGAACAAATATCTCCTATCGAATGTTCATTTAGTAAGTTGTTATCAATTGAAAATTTTGATTTAATAAAATTAAACTAATTAAAATTTAATTCTATTTTGAGATATGTTTGATATCCAATTTAAATTTGTGATTTAATAAGGTATAAGCTTAGTACATCTCTATGAATTAGTATGATTTGATGATTATATAGGTCTAAAGTTCAATAAATTTTTACGGAGAGAATTATTAGAAGTTCTATTAATAAGAAAATATGGTTAGATTTCTTTTTAACATACAGATTCTAGTTATTGATAGTCATCATATCAGAAAAGAGGAAAGAGGGAGATTTAGCTACTACTGGTTCATTTACTTTCACTGATCAAATATAAATGTTTCATCAGGTACGTTAATTTACTCTGGTGTTCTAATATCTAATCTTCTTTGAATTCTTCCAATTTATGAAACCCCTGAGAAACCGGATGTTTTCGTGTAGTGCATAATTTGAGTTCTGTCACTATATGCGGTCTCCAGGATCTTTAACAATCGGATCAAAAGTAAAATTATATTCTGAATATAATTAAATAATTATCATTTGATTAGCGTAACTAGGCTTTAGCCAGTATGATTTGCACATGCTTGTATTATATTCTATCAATATTGAAAATAATCAAAATGTAAAAGTATGATTAATTGTTCAAAGCGGGAAATTTTGTCATACTTTTTCTTTTTGACTTTTTGAATATTTTTGTTTGGTAAAATCATATTTTCATACAATGCCGGAAAACATTATTGATTGAAGAACTCTGTCAAGTAAAGGTAGAAAAATTGAATCATTTTAAAAATTTTAACTTGAAGTGAAACAATTCCCTTAATATGATTTCCATTTAAAAAAAAAGGAAAAATCTTTAAAAGCACCAATGACAGTAGCCAATTATAAATAACAAATAATTCTGCCAAATATTATTAAATAAAATTAAAATGCTCTTCACAATAGAATTAATGATTAATAAGAAAATATCAATAAAAAAATAATACAAATAGTGCAAATGAGAATATAGAAAACAAATGTTGAGCATATTCGTCTAGATTATGTGTATCCAAGGGATTAATTTGGAAGAACTTAAGAGAGATATACAAGAACAACCAACTTTTATTGGGAAAATTCCTAGGAAGCTTTATACTACAAACATAATTGTAATCAACATATCACAAATCCTCAGTACTTTTTCCCATATCGGACCACAACATGATTCCGATCTGACACCATAATATCATATTAGAGAAGAATATGAATTGGAGAATGACAGAAAATGAAGGATATGGTCTTGTGTGAACAGGAAACATAGAATATCTCTTGTAGTTTTATCATCAATTATGAGTTCGAATTTAAGGAAAAATTTTAGAGAATTTTGGTTACCCTGAACCTGAAATTCGATTCTACATGCAATCGATATCTCAATCTTCAAATCCACAATGATAAAAGTAGCATATGAAAGATGCAAAAAATCATGAAGAAAATAAATCGTAAAGCTTAAGAAGAATGAGAACACATGCATTTCATCAACACACCACCTACATCATGAACAAAACCTATCTCATATCTTGTTAACCCCGTTTGTAAGCTGCACAGTATGTCGGGAAGCAAATCAACGCCGACGAGGGTCCGTTCGAGAAAAGAAGAGACAGTGGAAGAAGAAAGAGCTTAATATTGGTATCCGATGAGTCTACTAATGGTATCATTATGCGGTGATTCAGCTGGCCGAATTGAGTCGATGAGAAGAAAGGAGGGGAAACAAAGAGTGAGAAAGAAGGTTCGAATAGAGGCGAAGAAGGAGAAACTGGAATCTATGGCTAAAAAAAGTCACAAATTCCACAAGCGTTCCTAAACAACGTGGATAAATTTATGGAATAGTGATTTCTCATTGAATATAGACATAAGTTTGATACATTCATGACATAGTAAACTTCAAGAAAACCTTTACTGACCATTATATCTTTGTGAAAAGGTATGTTAATGATAATTTCATTATAATTTTACTTTAAATAGATAACATGTTGATTGTTCGACATAATTCTAAAAAATAATCATTTTAAAAAAGGCCTTAAGCATGTCTCTTACTATGAAAGATTTAGGATAAGCAAGATAAATTTTTGAAATGAAGATTACTTGAGATAGATCAAAGAAGTTATTGTGGCTATTCTTGGAAAAATATATTGAAAAATTGCTTGAAAGATTTAACATGCATAAAGCTAAGCTAGGGAGTATACCACTTGCTAGATAATTCAAGTTAAGTGCAAAACAAAGTCAAACAAGTGAAAAAGAGAAGGAGAAAATAAAGAAGGTTCCATATCTATTTGTAGTAGGTAGCCTCATGTATATCATGATATATACTTAGCTTGATATTGCCTATGTTGTTGATGTTTTGAGTTAAATCTTGTCCAATTTAGGGAAAAAAACACTGAGTTGCTATAAAATGGATCCTTTGATATCTATGAGGAACAACAAGGAAATGCATAAGTTTTAGTAAAAGAAAGCCTATGTTAGAGGGTTATATGGATGCAAATTTAGCTAATGATGTTAATTATAAAAAATTAACCTTAAGGTATTTGACTACTTTTGTAGGGAAAATTAGGTCCTAGCAATCTAATTTACAAAAACATGTTTTCTTATCTACCATTAAAGTTAAATATATTATAACCACTAAGGGTTGCAAGGAGATGCTATGAATGAAAAACCCCTTGCTCAAGTTGGGTATAGAGCAATGAAAGTATGTGCTACATTGCCATAATCAAAGTGCTATTCATTTAGTTAAGAATTCATCCTTATATTCCTGCTTAAAATGCATTGATGTTCACTGTTATTAGATTCATGATTATAGGCAGAAGAGCTCTTACTACTTGATAAAGTCCACATTGATGAGTATTGGTCAGATGTGATGATGAAGGTGTTATTGACTAAGAAGTTTGAAGATTGTTGCAAAGGTGTTAATAGTTTCATGCCTACCAATTGAGATAAGAATGGGAGATTTGTTGGGTCGTCCTTTTTTTAATTTTGATAGGAACTTATATTTTAGGATTTTTAAGTATCTTATCCTACATTAATTTTGGAAGCTATCTGGAATAATCCTAGGTTAATATGGAGATAGTAGAAAGCAATTAGAAAGTATAATTAATTAAGAGTTAATAGGTTAATTAATGGAAGATGGATGTTACATTTAATAAAGGAGTTTGCTAAAAGCTCTCCTTTAAACTTATAAATATGGGTTTTGAGATAGGTTGTATAATCAATAAGAGTGTGAGCCGCTAAAAAGTAAAAGATAATCACTTTAATTAAGCAACTTGAGAATTTGTTAATCTCTTCCAACTTGTGCAAGTGTTCCATCCTTGTTAGTTAAGATATTATGGACAGCCTCTGGTTAGAATTAGGGAAGACAAATTGTAATTCTATTATTTTTATAGTGGAAGATTATGTTGTATTAAGATCCTAATTTTTTCCTTTAATTTGGAAAATTTTTCATATTAAAAATTCTATGTCACCATTTATTTATTTTTTATTTACTTTTTTGCTTATTTTATATCATATAAAAAGGGAAAAAGGTTAGCTTTTGCCATCCACCAACTCTGCCTTTTACCAATAAAATCAAGCTAAAATAAATTCTTGATCTAAAGCTTTAGAATCACAACTTAACCAAATCCAAAGTCATAAAATCCAGCAACATACTAGAAGGCATAAAACAATGCCATATACTAGCATGTGATTGCAACCCTTTAAGACATGAAGTATGGATTTGTCTTTACCTAAGCAAACGTGGCAAAATTTATTAGTCACAAAGCTCAACATGATAAGTTTTAAAGATGATAGATGAATTGACAATAATATTATATGTTTTTACATTAAAGTATTATATCTTATGCAAGTTAAATATGTATAATATGTTATGGTCAATGTATATATATGAAATGATTATTACATATGCTCTTATGCTAATTTGTTATATTTTCCATATAAGAATCATGCATATGAATGTTCTAAAACATTAGATTGGGATAATTATATAGTTTGTAAAGTTTATGTATAAAATATAAGTTTATCTATATGAAAAAATGTGAGCATTAAAGCTAAGAAATAGAAAATCTTGTCTTGATTAACTAAAGAAGAAGAGAGGAAGAAAGACAAGAAATACTCAAGTATCAAAGAATTTAAAGATTGAAGTTTTAAAACTTTGGAAGCATTAACAAAGCTTAAAGACTTCATTAGGCATAACTTTTCTTATAAAGCTTAAACTTTCATGTAAAATAAAGTTTTTTTATAATTTAGTGCTTAAAAATACTTTTAAAATTCTAACTTGATCAAAGTGTTTTAAAAGATAGCATGGATTCATATTTTTATAAGAAAGTTAATTTGACACTTCAAAAATAAATAAGACATAAGATTTGGTCTATTTAGTTTTGATCTTTAATCACTCTTTTAATCATATCTCACAAAATAACTATTGTAATTTTATTATGAAATTTATTTTATAGAAAGTAGGTTTAAAGAGCTTTCCATAAATAAGTCATTTATTTAAAATGATTAGGATATAAAAAAGTTATGAATTTTATAAGTTGAATTCAAAAATTAGTTTTTCACAATCTATTTTTTTTTTACCTTTACTTATTATTTTAATTATATTTCAAAAAATACTTATTGCTATGCTCTTAAAAAATAAATGAATTTATTTTATTTATTTAACGGTATTTACATAGATGTGTATTTTTGCTAATTATTGTGAATATGATTAGAATAACATTTTATTTGAAAAAAATTAAAAATTTATGATGAACATGGGAAGAATTAAGTTAGTTAAATGATTATGTAAAATTAGATTTGATTGAGGATATATGAGAGAGGTTTACAATCACACTTACCTAAAATGCCCTTGGTCACCTTTAAATTTATAGAATTACCCCTATTATATTAAAAGGAAAAAAGTCATCTTATCCCTTTATTCCCTTTAATATTTTCCATTGATCTCCTCTCTTTTTCCCATATCCATTTCCATTTGTTTAATTGGCAAGAATGAGTTCTTAACCACCATTAATCCTTCATAGTTTTGATTAAATCACTAAGCTTTCGCTGAATTTCAATTTTTGGGATAGGATTCTTAAAGTTATTATCATAAAAAGAGGAATGACGAATTCTGGAAAAACTTAATTTGATTTTGCTTAATTTGATGATGTTTAGGGCTGGTTATACCTCCTTTCAACCTCTTTTTCTCTCCTTTATACAACTCATAAGTAGATAATCTACTTATGTTAATTTGTGGATGAAATAATGATTTTATGATGGAAGCTTGTATTGTGACGTGATTTGTTATTATTAGTGTTATGAATCTAAATGATAATTTTAAGCTAAATTTACCTCTATTGTTATGTATGTATTGATTAGGTTAGGATATGACCTTATCTACAATAAATTCACAATAATTTCTAGAAAAATACAAGTTATACTAGAGTACTTACTTGAGTATAGTATTAGAATACGCTTTTAGATGCTCATGCTCGAGTATTGTAAAAGAGTTACTCTCTGAATACGCATACTTGAGTACATACTTAACTTAAGTATGATATCCAAAATTACTTTTTGGATATTCATACATCAATACATACTCAAATATGGCATCCAAAGCTAATCTTGATTTACCTAAACCCTAAACCCTATACCGAAGTATGTACTCAAGTATAAATGTCAAAATTTAGTTTTAGAATCTCATACTTATGTATATACTCAAGTATTTCCCTAATTTGCCTAATTTTATTTATTTTAAAGTAATGAATACTTACATAACTTCTTTATTTGCATGTTAGATATATGAGCACTATTGATTATGTTTCTATTGATATAATCCCCAAGAAAGAATTTATTTGTGTTTGAATAGTATTATGATTGGAAATATGAAAAGGGTGAATTATAAATTAAGATGCAAAATACTACCAAATCTAGGATAAAATGTTAGGAAAGGATAAGGTGGGATTCAGAAGGCACATGAATGGATGTTTATAAAGGGATAAGTTTAACGTATAAGGCATAAGGAGAGTTGCTCACTTTCTATTTGATATTATTAACAATTATTTCTCGTGACTAGTAATTCAATTGTAGTATTTACCTTGTATATGTCTTAGCATGAATAAATAAGGGTATTATAATAGTTATGAATAAATGTTTTATGATTGTTTCATATAAGTAGATTATTTATTTACTGATTCTCTGACTTACTATTTTAGTTGTTTTATTTTCTTTCAAATGTGCATATAGAAGCTCCTCCTCCATAATCAGTTAATTAATAGCAAGATTTCTCTAGTATATAATTATATATGTAGTTATAGCTAATGGTAAATTGTAAATGAAAATAGTTTAAGCCTTATAGGAAGATAGTAACTTTGAAACAATGTAAATATTTTTATGTAGATACTAAACACTTATAAAATCAAATGTTTGCTAGTCATTATATGATGACACCAAGGTTAAGATAGGAAAGGATGGTAGAAATTGAGAAATGGATTCTATGTCAACCACAATCAAATGGGTTATAACACTTATGATATAAGCATGAAACCTTTTTTTTTTAAATTAAACTTAATTATCATTTCAATGAAAGGTTATTTGCTCAAAATGAATTTGAAATAAAAGATTTATGGCTTTTGAAAATTGAGTTAGGTATATCAATCTTAATAGACATCATTTGGGGTATAACAATCAACTATTGGCTTTTAATAGGCTTTTATGCAAAAATTATGTAGAGTAATGGTAAAAATTAACTAGTTTTCATTTTCAAAATAGTTATAAATCATTTTGAGCTGTTTATATAAGTTCATAAACATCAAACACAATATATAGAAAGTATAAAATTCATGGTTTAACTTCATTTTACTTTTTTCTTTCATTAAAATCATGATTTAAACTATTCATTATGTAATTCTTCTACTTTAGGAGCTTTATTAGTTTTATCTACTACTTAAAAGAGTCATCTTGAATTATTCATCATATAATCTTTCTTGTAAGTGATTAAGTGTGAGGTATCCCTTAGAAATTCTTTTAGAGGATAAGATATACTTTATAAAGAGAGAATTTGCTCAAAGTTAAGCAAGAACTTTGTAAGGCTTCTTCAAATACTGTTGAAACTTGAAGGATGAAGAATGAAGAATGAATATACATATTGGAAAGGATCGTCAAGTGAGAACCATTATAAATTATTGTATTTAAACTCTCTACTTTTACTCTCTTTATATTTGATTATATCCTTTTTTTTTATATATGATGCTTATCTAGTTGCTTGAGTGATTAAATAATTAGATGATATATATATATATGCATACACTTGATGATCTATTTATGCATTGTTGAATTAGTTAATTTGCAATAATTTTTTGAATTTTTATATCTTGAGTGCAAAAATATTTACAAACTTTTATTAGGTTGCTTGAATTGAAATTATTCTCATGACTTCCTAAAATCAAACTTTTTTTAAAAAGGATTTTAAAAATTATGATGCTTTTCAAAAACACCCATTTTAATACTCTCTTAGTTATAGGTTATCTTAGTGTATAATCAACATCAAAGCCATGGGCTCTTGTATAAAAAACTTAACTGTAAATCTTTGTCAGAATTCTAATTTGCCAAAAAAAATGCTATTACAATTTGTATGGAAAAACCAAAATGCTTCGAATCTAAAAAGCTAATCTCTTATACTAACTTTCTTACCATTTAAATAATTAACAAAGGGTGATAATCTAAATAAATTCATGCTAAAACCTTTACCAAGGGATAATCAAATTTCATATGTCAATTAGGGTTGCATAAAGCTTTATCAAGTTTTTCAAAAATTCTAGCATACCTATCCTTACAAGGACCCCTCCATATGTGATTTAAAGTGTTAAAATTAACTTATCTTTATTTACTCCACTAATATTTTGTTTACTTAAGTAATTTTTCATAAAAAAAATGGAATCTACATATTTTTGTCACATGATCTTTCTTCTTTATCCATTAAAGATATAAAATTGAAGGAAGGGAGCAAAGTTATGGTAAATAAGTTTTATGAATGGATTGAATGGCATTGTAGGTTATAAATGGAATAAAAAAATACATTATTAAAACTACAATTTACACAATCTTAACTCCTTAATTTTTATGCCTTTGTGAGGAATTAAAAAAAATATCACCTGAAAAAGCATGCAAATTTCATTTTTTTAATGAAAAAATTGGCTAGGTTGGACAAAACACTAACAAAATAAACTAGAAGTGGATCGATTTCGACACTTTGAACCATAAATGGACAAAGTAAACTCAGATCATACAATATGTCATAACTTATCCCAAGGTATATCATTAACATAAAAAATTACTTTAAGCAACCACTTACCAATCTTACTTATATAAATGATGCAATATGCTATATGTAATGACACTTCACTTCCAAGGAAATACAAATGTCAACAGTGACAATGGATGAGTATTAATTTATTATGCATCAAGTATGTGTACACAAATATTTACTATAACTATTGTATAGTTTACCTTAATACCAAAGTATTTGAGCAAAGTCACTTCCAATCCATCAGACAATAGCTAAGCACTTAAAGGAAGAATCCTTCTATAGAAAACAAAAGGAATAGAAAGTGCAAGCTCTCTTGAAACTCAATGAGTTAACAAGGTATTGATTTATAATTAATATTATAATGTACCATAACACATAATTTACAATTTATTTCCCTCATAAGAAATATTTAAATTTCACCTAAAGAGGGTAGATGTACATTTATGCCTTTATGATAAGGAAAACAAAGGTTTTTAGAGGGAATAATTATCGATTAAGAAGGAACTATAAATATACACTACCTGGAGACATTACTATAAATTTGTTGTTTAAAATTAATTTTTTGGGCTTTTAATGTTAGTTTCTACTTAATGTTTATACAAGCAACGTTATATATCCAGCATATTCAATGTTAGTTTCAAACCAGTGTGGAATATAGATAACAACATTAATTTTCTACATAAAAATTGACATCTTTAATTCTTAAGTATTGTGTAACCATTCACATAGACATCATTGTATAATTAGTGTAATAAATTATAATAAACTAATATGGAATACATATTACGATGTTGGTTTAAGAAATACTATTGAAAATTGACATTCACCCATAATATAAATTTCATATATTACATCAATTTCTATTAAAGAACCAATATAATATATCAATAAAGACGACAATTATTTATCATGATTGGTGTTATTTTGTGATTTTTTTAACTATATTCAACTATAGCTTACTACACTCAAAGTTGTAAAAGAACCTAATTACAGAATCTAGTTACTATATTTTTATTCAAACAATATTATTAAAAAAATGCTATTTATTATACAAAATTACTACCTATTAATGATTTAAAAATGCTGCTTATTATACATACAATATAGACGTGAGAAATAATGAATACAATTATCTCCAATTTTTTTAACATATCTAGGATGATTTTTAACCCATATCCCCTTAGTATGATCATCTGACATGGAGAACTCTCCACATTACCTTCATCAGGTTATTCTTATGGAGAAAGAAGAAGTTTATTCAATATCATCTCTTAAGTCTTCTTTATCCCTATTGCTAATAATTTATGTCTTCCTTTATAGAGGTACACATCATTTATGAAGAATGAAGGTGGGAAGTACATCTCTAACTAATATAGCGTAGCTATAACTTATTTTTACAAGTCATCCAACTTCTCAAAGTTAACGACCTTATATATATTGCATTGAAAAAGAAATAAAGTCTAGTAAGAGAATGTTTGACATATTTAGGTAAGATTGATTGAATTGCCATCAGTAATAGGTACTACATCATAGCATAGTAATTATGAGATTTTAAATTGATTAGTTTCAAGTTTTTCATTGAGATCAAACTCTTGATATTTGAATAATATCCCTATGGCATTTTAACACCAAGTAAAACTCACAAAAACTTATCTTCTCCTTTTCAGATGGAGTATGGCAAGTTGATAAAAGAAACATACATTGGCCCATTCTATTTAATATAATTCTCTTTAAATAAACATTTCAAGTAAGTCCAACTTATCTTTCACTTCACTTTAATCTTCCCTAGTATGTTCAATAGTGTTTCAACTATGCTATTATAAATATTTTTCTCCATATACGTGACATTAATGTTTTATGTCATGGTTGGCTTTTTCTAGTATGGAATATTAAAGAATATAAACTTTTTCTTTCATAAAGTATCCTTACCTATAAGCTTATAGGGTTTGCTAAGAATGGCATCAACATTTATAACCTATTCATAAATCAAAAATACAAAATCACACATTAATAATAAATTAAAAACATTATTTAGCTGCCAAAATGAAATGAGTAATATATTTGAAAATTTAATTACACCCATTCATCCATGCTTAATTTTCAGTTAAAGAGTTAAAGTTATTGCCTTTTTTTCTATGGCCTATTAAAAACTTTCCTTGGCCTAAAATATTAATGACCATAATGCAAAAATCCTGATAACCAAGATACATCATAAACTAAGAAGTTACTAATTATGCAAAAAGATCATGGCATGTTATGAAAGACTCCTAATGATATACATTAAAAGCCAAGAAATCTTCTTCTTGTATCATCTTTGTATTGCAAGCCTTGGCAACCACATCCAAGAAGAGGGTGAATTAAGTGTTTTTAAAACTTTTATTATTTTTGAAATTCCCTTTAGAAAACCTTTGATTTTAGGAAGCTATAAAAATGATTTTGATTTAAATACTTCTAAGAAAGTTTTATAAAGATATTTATTGCACTCAAGATATAATAATTCAATAAATTAATACAAATAAGTTTATTCAATTAAGAATAAATAAATTATTAAGAAACAAACACAAGATTATTCAATCAAGAGCTTTGCACACAATATATGACAATTCATTACACTTGTGCAAAGCTACTTATTCAACTATACATAAATAAAGAATCAAGAAGTCAATGCAAAGATAAATTTCTCTTTCAACCATTCAAACATTTAAATATCAAGATCAATATTGAAGCAAAATATAATCAATAATTATTAACAACAAGAATAAAGCATACAACACAATATCTCAACAAATAGCAATAACAGAACAGAGATAAATTTCTCTTTTGATCATTCAAATATCCAAATAATAACATAAGCATTATAGCACGATTTATCAACAAACAAAGCAGTAAAATAGAGTATTTATAGTAAGAAAAATAGAGTATAATGCAGAGACATAAAAAGATAAGAAAGAAAGATCAAACACAAGAATTTATAGTGGTTCCTCCCTTAGATATCCTTACTAAGGTGTACATCCACTCTTTTAACTCTCCAAGCTTATGCATCAATCCACTATCCCTTCAAGTTTCAATTGGCACTTGAAGAAGTCTTACAATCCTCCTACTCTTCCATGAGCAAATTTTCCTTTTGCAAGTGATACCTCACCTTCTCTATGATTTTTCAAGAGATACTTCGCCCTTTACAAGATTTTTCAAGGGATACCACATCCTTTACATTTAAGAAATGATAGAAAATGAAGAACAATTCATACAAACTCTCCTAAAAAGTGGATGAAACAAATGAAGCTTTAAGAATAGAAAATTTTCACAAACTAGAGCTCAAATTATGATTTAATGAAAAAGGATGTAAAATGATGTTTGATGTTAAGGTTTAAGCTCTCTCTCCTTTGTAATTCATTTTTCTTAGCTTATATAGGAAACCTATGCAATATTATAGCCATTTGGGGTTGCTATGAATGAAAATTAACCTTCACTAGCCATTATCCGTGCACTAGAATAGTTGGAATCAATTCAAAATGTTCAGAGTGCTCTTTGGATGTCTAAAATTGATTCATGAATTGATTCACCAAAATAGAATTGTAGACTCAACTTTAAAAAGTCATAACTTCTTCATTTTAACTTCATTTTTTAGTCTATTTTCAAATAAGACTAGTTTCAAGCCCATATCATTTGTAGTTTTCAAGATATGATCAAAATAATAAGCACACATCAATAATGATTGAAACATAAAAAATTGATTTTCTAGACTCATTTTGATAAAATCATAACTCTTTCATATATTAATCATTTTAAGCAAATAATATGTCCATGAAAAATTTTTTAAATCTATTTTCATATGGAAAAGGTTTGACAATCAAATCATGAATATTTTATAAGATATGATTAAGAGAAAAACTAAAGGTCAATATTAAAAATATTAAAATCTCATATCTCATTAGTTTTTGAAATGTCCTCTTCGATTATTTTGTAAAAATATGATTATAAGTTATTTTTTGAAAACATTCTAGTTAAGCTAAGATTATGAAAAGATGTTTCAGCTCTATATTATGAAATACTCTATTTTATAAGAAAGACTAAGCCTAAAATGAAAAACTATATCATTGAAGTGTTTATGCTCTTCTTAATACTTCCAAACTTTCATACACTTTAATCTTCTCATCCTTCAATGCTTGGATCACATCTTCTTTCTTGTCTTTCTTCCTTATTCTTAAGTTGAGCATAATATAATCTTTTATTTCTTTGTTTCAATGCTCACTCTTCTTTATCTTGGACTTTCCTATATACAAATTCATAAACTTTACAAATCATATAGTTAGTCCAATCTAATATATCAAGATATTGATGCATGATTCATATAATAAAAAAATTAGCACAAGAACATGCAGAATCATCATATTTTATATCTTGATTAATCACATGCTTAATAATGCTTGTATAAAGTATAGCTCTTTTAGCTTATAATCAAGCATATGCATTAATCATAACATAGTATATCTATTAAGGCTTGTATGATATATATTATTTTAGCATAAGACATACAATGCTATTGTATCATTTATTTGTCATTATCAAAACTCATCACATGAAACCTTAAGGCTAACATGTATATCTAATAAATGGTACCAAAAGGCATCTATGTTATTTTCTAATTATTTTGGCTTTAAAATCAATAAGGACAACGTGATGTATTTACATTTCATGCATAGTCAAGGAAGTAGATTATAGATCTCCGATATAATAGGTCATGTGTCATGTTTGCTACTTATATTATCATAAGGGTTCATTCCATTACTATAAAGTGTAAGCTTAAAGATTCATGGCTTACTACCAAACTCAAGGAACAATGTATCAACTGTTCACTATCAAGAAGAATCAGCTAAATGTTAAAACTTGCTATCAAATGGTAACTAGTCTACATGCCATATTAAGTTTTTAGGATCCATTGCATTGGCAAACATTTGTTTAAATCTTAATATTATTGGATGATATCACGACACCTTAATTGGAACTCCTTTACTATTAACATTATCATTTTTCATTAATTTGTAACATGGAGCCCTACATTTTGGATACACTTTTTAAGCTATATTCTTATGTTAATATAATATACAATCATTAAGATAAGCATGTATCTTCTTGTACCCCATGCTTATTGGGCACATGACTTTATTAGCTCCATTACCTTTAGAAAGCATTTCTTTCAACAAATGTAGCAAGGCTATGAAGTTCTTGTTGCTTTAACCATTCTCTACCTTCAAGTTGAACAATTTTAGTATTATAGGTAATTGTGTAAATTTGGTGCAACTCAAATATAAAAGTTTCTCCATATCACTCAACAACTTATAAAAGACATGTAGGCACTTAATGACATTATTTTCAATATCATAAATCATTTCATCTAGCTAATTATCTATTCCCACATCTATATCATCATCTTTATGGGCTTTCTTGCCTCTATAAGTACAAGATAAACTAAAAACTCCCATTTCCCATGCCATATCTATTGCTTATACCCTGAGTCAATGCTATTGAAAATAATTACACTATTATCTTCATTGAATTAAGCATCCTAACGTAGAACCATTCTTCACAAGGACACAATATGAGCTCATTACCAATTTTCTAGTCTTTTACTTTACATAAAGCAAATTTATCAAACTCATCAACCCTTCTAGCATATTCAGAGGTCATACAATTAGTAAATATCCATCCATGGTCCATCACTACATAATTTAAAGCAAAAATGAAACAAATACATAAGAAATCCACACATAAAAAAATACACATGCAAACATATGAATAAAATAAGAGTTTTAATGAAGTTGTTAAACATATGTTAATATCTAGTACAATTGAAACCCTAAAAAAATCAGACGCAAAAAATCTAATTCAATATAAAAACTACATAAAATTAGTATTATTTGGTTCTTTCTTATGATTAGAATAAAAATAAGCATTATAAATGTATTTTAACATAATAAAGAAGACTTTAAGGAGTTGGAAGACAAATAAAAATTTGAATGTAAATTTTTTTAAACTATGATAAAAGTATTTCCTTAGGGTAGAATAATCTCGAAAGGAAAATTGAAGAACTCTACGCTCTATTTGCTTGGCATTAAGTTAGAGATTATCCTTTATTTTAACCTTAATCTTTGTTTTTTTTAATTATATTATTGGATATTTCACATCAATTATATATTAAAACTGATGTTTAAATCTAATGTTTGAAGTAAACTTTTAATGGTTGAATATAGCACATTAATTAACAAATATTCACTATTTTAAATACATACTTTTTATATTGGTTCAATATAAACACTTGATGTGGTTTCATAGTTTTTTATTGCAGAACATTTCCTGAATATGTGGAATATAGTTTAATACGTTGATTATTATAAAAAAATCGACATAATAACTTGAATACATTAATTATTAAAAAGAAACCAATGTGGTTTAACTATATTTTAAATTATATCAAAATATTCTATTCTTAGCAAAATATTCTATTATTCACACACTCATACATAGAATAAATTAATATATTGAAATCTTCAAAATTTATATTGAATAATTACTTTTAAATGTTCTAAAGAGAAAGTAATATTTTTAATTTATGATGCATTAAAATGATTACCTACTTAAAAATAAAAATCTTTGAAATTTATATCAAATAATTATTTTTTGATGTTTTAAAGATAAAAAGTAAACATTTAACTTATTATGCATTGAAATTAATATATAATGAAAAATAAAAAAAATCCAAACATAAAAAATTATAAACATAAAAAATTATAAACATAAGAAAAGAAATATATAAGAAACGAGAGAATGATGAATTATAAAATTACAATTTCATTTATTTCCATAAACTTCTTTACATCATTATATTAATAAAATACAATAAGCAATTGATTTTTCATTACATCTATATCATTACATAATCAAATAATAGCCTAATACAATAACTACCAATTTTACATATAAATTATATAATAAACATAATGGTTAAATGACTCAAATAACCATGCCAATTATACACCTTATATACAACTTGAAGGATTCTAGGTTATGGGACTTATTATATACAAGTTAGTAATACTGAGAAAAGAGCCTTCCTTCACCCTTATAGAGAAACCAAGGTGGGGGAAGGTTCCTATCTTAACAATAACAAATACTAAAATCTTTAATATGTTTCTCACTACAGTTCTTTCTATTGAATTCTCTATACTTAATTTAAAAGGTTAATTATATAAGATATATATAATTTGGCAATACTAAGAAGGGAGCTTTCCACCACCCTTGTGGAGAAATCAAGGTGAAGGGAGGCTTCTACCCCAATAACAACAAATGTTTAACATCTTAATATATTTGCCTTCATTATTAATGCTAGAGTTTGTAAAGAATTCAAGAATGGCCTTCTCTTCTTGCTCAAGAAACCTAATTGAAGGAGGTTGCATGTCTTATCAAAAGACTTTCCTTTTCTCTGGCATCTCAAGAAACACATTATGAGACTTGAGATATTAAATGTGAGGCAAGCACTTTAAAAAGATTTTCAACCTCCTCTAGTTGGTCTTTGTAAGAGGAAAGAAGGGTTATCTTTAAATCAAAAATAAACTTTGGAATTAGATAATAAAGGATAAAGCACCGTAAAGATATTTCAAGCAAAAACTATGGCATAATTTATAGGAAGTACAAGATATTCTACATCGGTTATTAATAGATAACCAATGTATTATAAACAAATGTTTTCTTGTTAAGTCAATTGATATATCTTTTAGATGTTAGTTTTTTGAAAAAACAACATGACAAGTTTTCACCTTATAAATCCCATAATGCATTTTAAATGAGCAAATCATTAAAATATAAATAATTTTTATAATTTTCAATAACACTATAAATATAAATATTAATTTGTTAAAAATAACCTTTTTTAAGTACAACTAATGTTTAAAACACTTATGTTCTTTATGGTTTCTAATAAAATCATAAATACAATTATAAATCAATTATTGATATTCCTTTAAATAATAATTAAGTTTGTTAACATTTCCTTTAGATAACCTTAAAAAATAAGTAATTGAATTAGTATTCCTACTATGGCATCCAAAATCAGTATTATTAAGCTTAATAGTGATTCAATTACTGATTTTGGATGCCATAGTAGGAATACATCCATTCCTCTAAATAACCTTAAAAAATCTAAAAATAATATTTTATTATTAATTTTATAGGAATGGACAATCATATTATGGAAATTATGTCTATAAAATAAAGAAACTCTTTTGCAAATTCTAGAAAATGATAATAAATTTTAGGACTTGGTAGTTTGGGTGACCAATTATGTATGTTTTTATTATTTAAATTATATGTACAAGGGATCATATTGTACTTCTTATCTAAGAGAAGAAATATGGAAAATGAATTATTAACTAACCATGAAAAAGGTGTTTTAATGCACTTAGAATGAATCAAAATATATTCCATTAATTGTGCATGGATTTGGAAAACATGTTTACATTAAGGGTCTTTAGATAGAATGTCAATTTTTGAGAAAGCAAGTTTATTCATATCTATCCTTAATAAGGGTGCCTTAAATAGAGATGCTCAAGAGCAATTTCAACATTCTAATGAATCTGTGAGTAGAGTTTTTCAAGAAGTTTCATAAATAGTTTTTCAAGAAGTTTCATGAATAGTTTTTCAAAAGATATACTTAGACTAAAAGATTTTGAATTCAAGGAGATTCTACAATAAATTGCTAATGATGTTAGATATATGTCACATTTTAAGGTAATAGAGTATGTACTTTTTTTTAAGGCGAGAATGCCTTTTTATCATTTACTTATAATTTTATAAAATTATTTTATATTAGGATTGCATTGGAGCTATTGATGGAATATACATAGTGGTAATTGTTCTTGAGGAAGATTACTTGTGATATAGAGGAAAAAAAGGGATAATGACAAAAAATGTCTTAGCAGTACGTGACTTTAATTTATTATTTATATACATTGAATTGGATGGGAGGGATCAACACACGATGCATATATATTTCTTGATATAATTAGTAATCCAAGTTTAAATTTTTTAAAATCATTAATTAGCAATTGTTGATGTTTTTAATGATCTATTTATTTAACTTACAAAGTTAAGAATTAGTTTATTCTAATTATATGAATTTATGGACACTTAGGAAAATATTACTTAGTAAACAAGGAATACCTAGATAAAAAAGGATATTTGACACTAAACTTAAAGACAAAGTATCATTAGTTAGAATTCCATGGTGTAAATCTAAAGTTATCTCAAGAAATGTTCAATTGAGCTTATTCATCTTTAAAAAGTTATATTTAATGGAGCATATCATAAAAAATGCCTAAATGTTAAATAATGAATCAAAATAGAATTACTTATACTGCTTTTGCATCATATAACTATATTAAAGAGTCGTTTGATTCACACAGGAAGTAACTTCCCACAAAAAATTAAACTTCCTAAGAAATAACTTGCTAACTTCATGAGAAATATTTAAAGTTATTTGGTTGATATGTAGGAAGTGACATTTCCTAGGAAGAAGTAACTTTTTGTGTTTTATTTGATAAAACTTTGAATATTTTAGGAAGAGTTAATAAAATAACTACTGTATTCTCAATATTATTATAACATAAATTAATAAATTTTAATTATCATTAATTAAATTTAATGAGGGTAATTTTATCATTATATTTATAAATAGCATAGAAATAAAATTTACCTAGAAGGAGGTAGTTAAGCAACTTCTCATACTTTATGGGAAGTAGGATTTCTTAAAAAGTCTTATTTTTTCTAATTGGTTAAATAATGACTAACTAAACAATTTATGTCTTTCCTATTTCCTAGGAAATAGAACTTTTTATGATTTAAAGTGAACCAAATGACTTCTAGAAGAAACAAAATTAATGAACTAGCTTTCAAAATCATAGATAAAGATCCTAACAATATATCTCATGAGATTTTTCTAGATGTTATAGCTAGTTTTACACAAGAAAATGTAAAAGAACTAAGAATTAGAAAGATGACAACTATTTGGAATAAAATTGTTTCAAGTTTGATGGTTGTTGAACCTAACAAACAACGTTCTAAAGGTATTATATACCTTTATGCTAAATGCTACTAATAACTTTTATTTTATATGAGAATAGTTGTTAAAACTTTAATTCAATGGATATTTTTAATGTTGTGATATATGTTATGATAAATCATTTCTTAACTTGTATGTATGAATTATATTAATTGATCATTCGCCTTTTTTCTCCCTTGCACAATCAATTTATAAGAAATCATAAATATTTTGAGGTTTCTACAGTTAAATTGTGACACACAAATAATTTACTTGCACTAATAAGTGGCCAAAAGATTCATAGCTCAACAAAAAAATTAAAATTATAAATGATTAAAAAGAGTAGATAACAATTGATAAAATGATAAACATCTAGTCCCATACAAATATAATAAGTGCAATAAATTATAATTATTTATTTCTTATAATAAAAATCAAATAAATTTAAAAATTATAATTATTAATTTCTTTAAAAAAATTTAAAAATATAATAAATTGTTTAAAATGTAATAAATAATAAATTATAATGATACATCTTTTGGAAGAAAATTTCAATTTGATAAATATTTTTGGATCTTGTATACATTGTTATAAAGTAAATTAATAAACGTCTAGTCTTGTATAAATATAAAAAGAAAAATAATTTATAATTATTTATTTATTATAAGAGAAATGAAATAAATTTAATAAATTATAAAGATTATTTTCTTTAAAAGATCTACAAAATATAATAAGTTATTTTTTAAAATATATAATAAATAAATTATAATAATATATCTTTTAAAAAATTTAATTCAATAAATCATATAAAGAATTTGATATTTTTAAAGTAAAAAATATTTAAATATGATTTTACTTTACATAATAAATAAACTAACTTATAACTTATTAATCAAATTAATAAAATATAAGCTAACTTCTACATATGGTTTATGCAATGACTTATCAAAAAAATTCAAATTTAATAAATTATTTTAAGTGGTTTGTAGTTTATAAACTAAAAACTTTTCAAATTTATCATTTTTTTATTAATATACAATCTATAACCTTAATAAATAATTATATTTCTATTTTAAATAATAAATAATAAGTAAATAAATAAATATATAATATCATAAATTTAGTATAAATAATTAAATAAAAAATAAGCAAGTAAGTATATAAATATGTGATATTTTAAGTTATAACTAATTGAATTTTAGGTAATTATATTTTTACCCTAAACCTTGGATAAATAAAGTAAGTAAGTAAATAAATAAATATAAAGTATTATAAATTGTAATTATTTTAATTTTTGTTATATCTTATTTTAAACTATAAATATAATATATATATATATATATATATATATATATATATATATATATAATATATATATATATATATATATATATATATATATATAATACCATGAAATAGAATTAACTAAATTTTAAATAATTATATTTTTTGTTATAAATAATAATTGAGTAAAAATTATACAACTAAATAAATATACAGGGTTATAAAATATAATTAATTAAATTTTAGATAATTATATTTTTATTTTAAACATCTTGAATGCTTTAATATAATTTTATCTTTTTATAAATATGAATTTATTTAATTTATATTTATTTATATTAATATTTATTTTTTATTTTTAGTTAATTCAATAGTTAATTTTATGAAATACTTCTTATATAATTAATTAACTTATTAATTATTAACTAAGTTATTAATTAATTTATCAATTACTGATTATTTTATTAGTTATCCACTACTTGTGTGAAATAAACTCTTAATTATAAAATATAAACTTATCAATATTTATTATTTTGGATATAAATAGTAAAGTTGTTAAAATGAATTTGAATTCACGGATAAATTAATGAGTTCACAAAATATGCATTAAAATTCATAAAAAATAAGCCTGCTTAAATGCAACCTAAAGTGGTTTGGTCTATTGGATTTATGATCTGCACAGATTGGATTAAATGGTTATTTAACGAATTTATTTATTTTTACATTTTCACATTCAAATTAAATTAATACACTATGTAATTTTTCAACAAACCAATCTAATTCTCTTTTAAACTTAATTTTTTATTTTTTAAATTTACTCAATATAAATAAATTATTTGTAAGTTAATTATTTTATTTCTAAATTAATAGTTTTAAAGTTAATAATTTTTATTATAGTTTATTTAATTTTAAATTATTAGTATGAATTAAAAAGAATTTAATATGATTTTTGTATTTATAATTGTTATTTTAAATTTAAAATTATTTTTTGAAAAAATAGAAAAAATTTGTGGACCCAATCTAGACGCTTGGAAGTTAATATTTTTTGTAGATCAAATCTGATTGATTAGTTTGCGCCAATCAATTTATAAATAAATTAGATAAATAAATAATTAATTTTATTAAATATTTTTATTAAAATAATTAATGTTATTGATTAACTAAATTAATTATTAAATAATAATTAATTTAATCAATTAAAAATTAATTAAATTAATTAATTGCTAAACAGAATCGATGTGCTACGGTGGATACTATTTTTTATCTACTCATTTTTCTTCCTTTTTTACCAAAAAAATGTTTTTCGTAAAAATATACACCTTTACTTTTCAACTCTCTCTCCCTCGATTTTCTTCCTCCCATTTTGCATGTATCCAAACACTGCATTTTGGGTTTGACCAGGGAAGGAAAGAAGCATAAGCTATCAAGTTCCCCAATCGAACAAGTTAGCTACATCTCTGCCGCTGCTGCTCAATCTTGATTGGCTGTACTGCTTCGAGTTATCTATACTATCTGTATCCCTCAAACCCTGTCATGGTTTTCACATAACAGCACATTAGAGATGACAATTATACCATCAGCACCCTCTTTCTGTATCGTCGCCGTTGCACTTCTGTTCCAGGCAATCCACCTGTGCTCTTTATCGTTCACTCCCCTGATTTGAACGCTGATATTTTGATTATTTAGTTTCACCGGATTATGCTTCAAGCAAACTGTCTCGTCATCCTCTTTATTTTCAACAAAAATTACAAAACAATCTAATACTAACAAACTCTGGTGTTACGCCGGATTCTATTAACGAGGGCTTTGATGCCATGCCATATTTACCATCCATTACTTGAACTTGAGTAGTCTGATTTGAACCTAGTATTGTCTTATGGGTGTAGGTGGTGCTCTTTCCGTCTTTGCTGTGGGCAGCAACTTATGATGGAACACACAGGTAATGCGACATTAAGAGCTAGGTGAAAATTCCTTATTTACATGAAGATCTAATCATACTTCTTTTCTTGGTATTTTTAATTTGATCGGTCTCTATGCTGCAAATAATGTTATGTGCTCATCTGGCAGTCTCCCTGGAGTCAACTTTGAACTTCTAGCTGTGGGATCATATTTATATCTTTATGTCTAAAATAAGATAGTCTCTATTCTACTGAGTTTTTGATATCTTTTTAAGTGGTTGTGATTAGGGACTTTAGTTCCATTCCTCTTCATTTTATGGAAAGTGTGATTGTGACTGTTTCTGTCGCTGTTATAGGGCTAGGGATGATCATTCTGAAGGATACTGTGCAATGTATGATATATGTGGTGAACGTAGTGATGGCAAAGTTTTAAACTGCCCGTATGGTTCCTATTCTGTAGAGGTATTACTGATCTTTTATTTAGATACATATTAGCTCTACTACCCCTTTTCTTTACTTCTGGGAACAGTAATTCTTGTGATGCTTGTTTTAATTATTGTAAGATATTTTACAGCCAGATGAGCTCCTATCTGCCAAAATTCAAAGCTTATGTCCAACCATAGCTGGAAATGTTTGTTGTACAGAGAACCAGTTTGACACATTAAGGGTGCAGGTTCAACAGGCAAGTCCTTATTATTGTTCACATGTTTTGGTCTCACAGTGATATTGTTACTATTTTGTTTTGAGGCATATGACGCTAACAAACCTGCAAGTTTCTTCATGTGTTTGAAGTTGTTAACAGTTTGCAAATATGCATTTCATTTGTCTTGAGTTTGTGAAAAAAATGAGGAGATTTGTATGCTAAGTGATATTTCCTTGATGGTTGTGATGTGTGCATGCGAATTTTCCTTTAATATGCTAAATTTCCTATTTACTGAAGTTTGAGCTAGTGCTGGAATCTGATGGTCTTCCCTCCTAGCTATATGGCTATCACTTTCAAGGTGTACTGTTCGGTGAGATTGATTGACTGGAAGTCACATGTGCTTGGAATGTGATAAAGAGGAGTTTCAGTTTCAGCATTTTTGTGTTGGCAGTTCTACTTGTGGTCCCCTGAATTTCCTTATAGGTTAGGAAATGGGCAATGACATTTTTAGAGAGAGATAGGCGCAAATTTCTTTGCACATGAATTGTGGACTCCTACATTGAGACTGTGAGTCCCCTCTGCAGGAAAATGGTGTGTCTTTTTTTGAAATTAGATACTGTCAGTTTCCTGGGAGATGCAAAAGACCTATATGTGGAAGGCAGTGCAACGTTTTAATGATCTTTTATATTATATGAAAATTTCCTTCTTTTCCTTCAGGGATTTATTTTTATGGCGGGCAAAGAGAACATAACATAGTGTTGGGCAAGCTTCTGTGATTTTCTGCATAAGTTAAGAAGAGTGCCGACATTCTTATCTGGCATGTCCAATTGTTCAATTGGAGTGGACCCCCCCTTCATACTCATGATAATGAACACCTTCAAGAAGCCAAAGGAACATCTTATCATGTATAATAATGGTCTCTCAAGCTCCCAAATCGCCTTCTTGTTAGTAACAAAAACAAATAAAAGAGCTTGCATGGATTGAAAAGTCATACAGGGTGAGAGCTTGACTACAGAGCACAAGGTTATGGTTCTAGATGTCTAGATCAAGAGTCTGAAATGGAGAAAGAAACAAAGGTCTAGTGCAAGGATTAGATGTGGCACTTAAAAATGATGGAAAAGTGGCTTTTTAGAGAAAAATATTGGAGAAGTGAATTGAGAGATATATATGTGGCAAGATTTGGCAATGGGAGTTTTGAGGGTAGTTGTCTTGGAAGAATGAACAGAGTTTGGTCCTAAAGGTAAAGAATCGCGGAGGTGGAATGAAAGCGTTCAAGGGAAGCTCAAAGCTAGATGGGAGTGCTTCAAAGATTTGCATCTTTGTTGAACAAGGCAAATTGGGGAAAATGCCAAGCAGCCAAGAACAGTGCCTTAATACCAAGAAGGCAGTAAGTGAGGCAGCATCTCAGGCTTTTGAGGGGCTGTATCAAATTCTGGGAACCAAAAATGGAGAAAGCTAGATATACAAACCTACCGAAAGGAGAGGAAGGAAGATAGGGGATTTAACCAAGTTAAAAGTATTAGGTGAAGATGGGCAATTTTTGGTCAAGGTAATATTAAGGAAAGTTGGGTTAGTTATTTTCATAAGCTTTTCAATGAAAGTTAGGCAATGAGCATAGACTTGGAGAGTCTCAGCAGTTGAGGGATCAAGCTCATGAGTAATATTATTATATTCTGTAAAAGAGCGATTGAGCAAAGACTAAGACAAGAGAATCGCATATTAGAGAATCAATTTGGTTTTTGCCAGGGAGGTCAACTATTGAAGATGTATATCTTGTGGCAATTGATGGGGTGGTATTGAAGGAAACGAAGTGGCTTATACATGGTTTTCATTGATTTTGGGAAAGCCTATAATAAGATGCATGTGAGAATCTGTGAAAAGCTTGAGAAAAAAGAGTTCCAATTCCTTATATACAAGCTACGAAAGATATGGAAAGCTTATAATAATTTAGTTTGCCTCAAATATTGACTTTTGTTTTTGTACCTTTTGAGACTAATGAAAGTGTGAACATAGGAACTGGACAACCTAGAATCTACTAGGTAAATAACTTTGGATTCCACTACAATAACAACAACAACAATAATAATAACAATAATAACAAAGTCTTATCTCACTAAGTGAGATTAGTTACATAGATTGTACGACGCTATTAAGCTTTATTAGAAATAAGATTTTTAGTGATATTTTTCACCAAGAGATTCCTTTTTATAACTTCCTTCAATGTCCTTTTTGGCTTCCTTTTACACTTTTTTAAATGGCTAAAGATTATGTGATCAACTCTTTTCACTTGTGTCTCTAATGGCCTTTTTTGCATATGACTAAATTACCTTAATCGATTTTTTGTTATCTTCTCTTTAATAAGTGCCATGCTAATATGCCATCGTATGCCTTCATTTCGTATCTTATCTTTTCTTGTATGACTACACATTCATCTTAACATTCTTATTTCTGCTACTTTCATTTTTTGTTCTTGTTATCCCTCTAAAGCCTAACATTTACTACTATAAAGCATAGGTGGTCGTATAGCGGTCAGATAAAACTTCCTTTTAAGCTTAGTAGGTACTTTACGGTCGCAAATAACTTTAGATGCCTCTTTCTATTTTAACAATCTAGCTTGTATTTTGTACGTGATATCTCCATCAATTTCCCTGTCATCTTGTAAAATAAATTTCAAGTACTTAAATTTAGATATTTGCGATATCATATGCTCTCGAGTTCTTATTTCCAAATTATTTCTATCTTGTTTCTTTTAAAATTTACAATGCATATACTCTTACTCCTATTCAAGCAAAAACCTTTTGATTCCAAAGCCTATCTCCAAAGCTCCAATTTATAATTAACCTCTTTCCGCGATTTCTCAATTAAGACCATATCATCCGCAAATAGCATACATTTAGGGATAGTCTCTTATATGTTCCTAATAAGAACATTTAAAACTAGATTAAATAAGTAAGGATTTAAGGTTAAACTCTGATGTAAAAACCTATCCTTATAGTAAAATCCTCTCTCTCTCTTCTGAAAGTTCTTACACTTGTAGTTACTCCATCATACATGTCTTGTATAGCCCGGATATGTGACACGAACTTCTTTTTTTTCTAGAACCTTCCACAACACTTTTCTTGGTACTTGATCATAGATTTTTTTTAAGTCAATGACAATCATATGTAAGTCTCTTTCTTTACTTTGATACCTCTCGATCAATTCCCGGAGGAGATAAATAGCCTCTATTGTAGACTTTCTTGGCATAAATCCAAATTGGTTCTTTGCAATTTTAGTCTTGTCTCTTAATTTGTGCTCAATCACTTTTTCTCATAATTTCATAATATAACTCATAAGTTTTATCCCTTGATAGTTTGCACAATTCTAGATATCTCCTTTGTTCTTCTATATAGGCACCAAAATGCTCCTCCTTTCACTCATTTGGCACTTTCTTATACCTCAAAATCTCATTAAATAATTTGGTGAATCAAAAGATACCTCGCTTTCCTAAACATTTTCAAACTTCAATAGGAATACCATCAGGACCAATGGCTTTGCCATTATCTATCCTCTTAAGGGCTTCTTTTACCTTCCTAACTCGAATCTTGTGATAATAAGCTAAATTTTATTTGTCCTCTTGGGTTTCTAATCCTTCCATATCCCGAATCACTTCTTGCTCATCATTGAAAAGTTTATAAAAGTACTTTTCTCATCTCTCTTTGATATCTTCATCTGTGAACAGAACTTGTCCTTCTTCATCCTTAATACACCTTACTTGATCCAAGTCTCTTGTTGACTTTGGATTCCACTAGAAAGAAAGAAAACTCTTTGATATCATTAAAATAAGAAAATATAGCTGTATCACGTTTTACATATTGATGCTTTATTTATAGGCATGATAAAACTTCCTTAACAAATAGATATCCTTCTAAAACATTCCTAACCCACATAGTATGCTATTGGGACTCTAATTCTACATCATTTATCCTAAAATTATTTTAAGTGACTAAATGAAATCCCTAAAGATAATAACTACGAAAATTACAAGATAATTATGAAAATCCAAAGGTAATTGTGATTAACCTATCTTCTTTGTCCTATGTCAAGTGACTCCACTTAGAAAAGAAAAGAAAAACTCGTTCTCAAGTTTATAGGTTGAGCTTGATATCTACCATTCTAGATGAAAAGGTATTTTGAATATTTGGAGATTTTAAAATTCTTTATAACTAGCCTCTTCATGATTTGATAAATTGTCACCCTATCTTCTTGCATCTTTATCATCTTCTCTTGAACAAGTGGATACTGAATAAAATATGAATCAATCAAGAAATCTTCCTTAAAGAAATGTGTTGGGATTTCTATAATTTCCTAGTCTTGATCTTGTACATCCTCTTTTAATGGTTGAATGGCTTTTTGGTTAATGATTTGGAACAATCTTCCATGTGCTCTTTAGTGGGTGAATTTCATCTACCTCCTTGATGGCTTCTTGTTTTTCTTGTTTAGATTCACGATGGATCTTTTCTTTTTGAATTATTGATTCTTGAACAATAATTTCTTCTTGTTTATGGCTGCAATTAGAAAATTGCAATCTCACACTTTTTGTTGCTATTCTTGAGACTTGGGAATATTGGGCTTTGAATAGATATAACTAAATAATGGCTCAACGTAATTCCCACAAAAAGAATTAACTTATTGTTCCACTCTATATGAAATATCATAATAATTGAAAAAAAAAAATTCAGCACCTAATAACTTTTCATCTTTGACCAAGAAGAAACTTTTCTCATGCCTTTTTGAGCTTTGTATTTCTTTAATTTCCTCCACCAATCTTTGGCATCATCAATCAATTTGTAAGATGCAAGCTTGACTCGATCAAGATCTCAAATTTTTTTGATCTTAAAGTGACATTCAGGATCCACCAACCAATTGATAAATTTCCTATTGAAGAAATATTCATCAAAATAAGGAATTTCTTGAAAATCAGGCTTAAAAACACCATCTTGCTAGCCGAGGATCACTTTGTACATAATTGCTGTTGCAAGCCATCAAGCAATGTAGGTCCCTACTCTAATACCACTTGACGCAGGACAGAAGTGCAAACATAGGAATAGATCATGTTCTAATTGACAACCTAGAATCCGCTAGTTAAATAATTCTGGAATCCACTGGGAAGAAAGAAAACTTTTTGATATCATTAAAATAAGAAAATATATGGTGTATCATGTTTAATATATTGATGTATCATTTATAGGCATGATATGACTCCTTCAACAAATAGATACCCTTCTTAAACATTCCTAACCCATGCAGTATCTTATTAGGATTAGGATTCTAATTCTATATTACTTATCCTAAAACGACTTTAAATAACTAAATGAAATCCCTAAAGATAATAACTATGAAAATTATAAGATAATTATGAATCCAAATGTAGTTGTGATTATCTTATCTTCTTTGTCCTGCACCACCTTTTTACTTTGGTAATTGACGTACCCATTGTGCATATCCAAGAGGTAGTGCCTTGAGGCTTGCTTTTTGTGATTGACATAGTCTTGATGTGGAGTCAAGAGAATAGTTAAATACTAAATTTGAGCTTCAACAAGAGACCTTGGGATTAAAGGGTTTTTGTTTAAGCAGGGCAAAACGGAGTATATGGAATGTAGTTAAGATTCAGGAGACAAGATAGCAATGTTTTGGAAGTAAAGATTGGGACCATAACATGGCAATAATTGAAAAACTTAGTTATTTGGGATCCATTTTACAAGGAGATGGG
Organism: Sindora glabra; assembly: GCA_020226215.1. Taxonomy (NCBI): domain Eukaryota; kingdom Viridiplantae; phylum Streptophyta; class Magnoliopsida; order Fabales; family Fabaceae; genus Sindora; species Sindora glabra. Next base: position 108,796,324 of record CM035227.1, on the reverse strand, counting down.
ATTGTATCTAAACTAGGTGGATGAAATGGAGAAATGCTTTGAAAAAATACTTGTCGAACTGTTAAAAATTTAAAGGATTGCTATAAATCTTTTCTGTTTCTTTTTCATGTTTGTGAGGATATCTTATGCTCTTCTCTTGTACTTTTCTTCCTTCTCTTAATAAAATTTCTTTTTCTATCAAGACCAGCTGTGGTCTATGGTAGTGAGTGCTAGGCAGTGAACGGCCAATATGGAAAACAAAAAACTAGTGGGGCAGTAATGAGAATGCTTGGATGTGTGGACCCATGGGAAAAGGTAAGATTATGAATGAATGCATTAGAGAAAAAGTTGGGTTTTGATGAAAAGATGAATAAACACACTTAAGGTGGTGTGGGCAAGTGGAAGCAGATCTACATATGCTTCAGTAAGAAGGGTGCATTTATTTTTAGAGAGTCCTCTAAAAAGAGGTACAGGAAGATCTAGGTAACTTTGGGAGAAGTTGTAAGTAGTGGTTTTAGCTTAGATGATTTCATGGAAGCTATGGTTTTGAACTTTTGGTGGAGCTGAATGGCATCATTTGATCCATGTAGCTGACTCTATCTAATGTGATAAGGGTTGGTTTGTTGTTGTTATACTTGATTAAGAAAGTGTAATGTTAGAGAAGTGGCTGATATTGCTTTGTTATTGTCCACTTTAGACTTATTTTCTTGTTCTTGGTAGAAGGTTGTGGTCCTCACTGTATTATGGTTTATACTGTTGGCAGCTGTTTCTTTCATTTTATAATTTGTAAGCCAGCAACCAAGCAATTTCACTTGAGTTAATCTTTTTGGAAGGTTAAGGTGGTTACTTTTTGTTTGGATGGCAGTATTCAATAGAGTTAATACAAATTATTTGCTTCAAATTCAAAGGCCCCATCAGGATCTATCCCTTGATATTGTATATATGTTATTTGGGTTGGGAAACAAATGAACATCTTTTTCTACGTTTTGAGGTGGCTTGGCAGTTTTGGAATCACCTTTTTGTTTTTTTATAGGAATAATGGGTTTGTCTAGTCTCTTTGGATTAGTTTCTGCCAATCAATTACTATGGGTTTGGTAGTAGAAAAGAATTTAAGGTGTTTTGGAAGTGTGGTCTTGGGGTTTGTTGGGAATCATGCTTTCAGCGACTTAAAAGGAGGTATGGTTACCAAACTTGTCAAATCATGAAATGAATCATGAATCAAAAAATCAAAATTTTGAATTGTAGATCGAAATGAATTGTGAATCATAAGATTCATGATCAAGACTTAAAATAACTTAATGTTATATACATATAAAAATAACTAAATAATTAAGAAATAAGAAAACTGGCCCTGAAATAAAATATTAAAATAATATTGAAGTAATAAAACATGCAGTGTATAATAAAATAGTCAAATAATGCTTCCTAATTATATAAATAATATTATTATAACAAAAATCAAGGGAAAAGATTTCTGAAGTTAGGTTTTGTAAAATTTGACTTGACTACATTACAACTTGACTGAAAGCCTTGAGTCAAAATCAGTCCAATTGCATGAATTATATGATTTGAATAGTAAGATTCATACAATTCTAGATAAGATTCTGTGACATAATAGATTCATATGGATGAATTTATTCAATGAATGCCTGACTCAAAATTGAATTGCATGAACAAATTGTGAATTGTAAGATTCTGATAACTGTGCTGGTTACCATTAAAATTGATTAGTCTTTATTCTTTCCATTATTTATACTGTCATTGTGTGAAAACCCTAGCTGCCTTAAAAAAGACCAGAGATTTTGGTCTTTGTTTTGCTGGTCTGTTTTAGCAACCTAGCATGCTCCGACAGCCAAAGGTTTTCATTTTGACAGGTTCATCGGTGACGGCAGTTCTTTTGATGCTGAAAAAAGTGTGTAGGTTTGTGCATCTACCTTTGTTATTTTGGTGGCAGAGGTTTACTGTAGTTTATTAGTGGGCTGGCTTGGGATTTGCAGTGACTTTAGTGAGTGGAGACAGATTGCTGGTGGATATTTCTCACTGTTGCAGTTGAATTTTGTTGTTGTCTAATGGTTATGGATTTGTTCTATTTTAGGTTTGTTCTTTTTTTGGCTTGATCTAGTTGATTTGATTTGACTTGATTTGATTTGGTGATTTTACAGTGTAGGCACCAATTTTCAGAATTGGGATTGTTTTGTTTCAGTATAGCATGGAGAGGTTTTTTGTCAAGTTTTGTGAAGATCAAGTGGATGTGGCTTGTTGTGAGGCTTGTAGAATGATTTCATGCAATTTGATTTGAGAAGCTTTGGTTTTGGTATTTTCTAGTTGGTTTGGCCTGTAGTTTTGGTGGCTTGAGTTGCAATTTGTTTATTTAATCACGTTGTGACCTGTGGTAGTTGTGTTGCTTCTGCTGTACTGTACCTCTTTGTGGCTAATCTGATCATGGATGTTATGAAGAGGTGGACTAGTTTTCTTAGGCATTTTGTGTTATTTTTTAGGTGAAATTTCGTTTGATGTCATTTTGGTTATAAGGCAATATGTCTTTTGTTTGGTATTTAATGAGCACCATTTGGGACCATATTGTTTGTGGTTTGTCTGCATGTATTGCAATCATATTTTGGTGTAATTCCATCTAGGGATGCTAGTGAGCGTTGACATAATTTTAACCATAGGTATTGGTGGTGTTAAAGACTAGCTAAGAGAAGTTTAGGGAGTAGTTGAGGGGAAGTTAGCTGAAGACTTTTGGAAGCTATGTTATTTGCGCCGAAGAGAACAACTAGAAGAAGAGCAAGGGAGTAATAGAGGTAGTTGTCTGTTGACTTCTAAGAGTTGTATGTACCAAGGTTTTGCTTTCTTTTTGGTTTTTGGGGTTTGTGAGTGTTCGCATTTAGGGGAGGAGTTCACATGCTGTGTTCATTGCAAGCCATTCGTTGAGTTTGAAAAAAGTTTTCTTTATAGTTATGTTTTATTGCATTTTATTCTTGAGAGTTCAAATTTTTGTAGAAAGTTTGAGCTTGAAGTGGAGTGTCAGAAAATAATAATAATAATTAGGGGGAGTGTTTAATTAGTTTCCTGGGTTTTACCCTCAAATTTGGGTAGTTTTTCATCTATTAACTCAAGGAATTCTGAGGGGAACAAGCATAAGAAGGCGCATTGGGATTGTACTCATTTTGTAGTTATTTGGTGCATTTGGTTGGAAAGGAATGCTAGAATTTTCAATAATTAGACCCAATCAAGTGTTTTTTTTTTTTTTTTGAGATAGGATTTGGTTTGTTGCTTCTATTGGGATGAAAGCTAATAGTTTTTTTAGAGGGTTTGAGTTTGTCCGATATGCATAGATATTGGGCAGCAATCTTGTATTTACTCTTGAGGATTACTTATCCTCTCCTCTTGTACTCTTATATACTATTTATAAAACTTTCTTATTCTATTAAAAAAAGGTTATGTTATAGGCTTAGGCTGTGTTATGAGTTTGCTTGTGGTGCACCAAAGTTAAGGGTTTTATAGTGTTTATATTTCTTAGGAGCTCAATGTAAACAGTGCTTTTGGGTTAAGTAATGCGTATTTAGCTGTTATCATTCAATTGTAATAATAGTGTTTTCTCCCCAATTCTCACTAGGCTCTCCCTATTTCTTCTGCCAGCTAAATCCTGATTATTTCTCTGCATCTGTGATATGGCTTTGGAGAGATGGAGCATGGTTTTTTTTTTTTGGTTCTCTGTTTGATATATCTTGGTTTTTTCCTTGAAATTTGGGAAGCAAAAGTCTACTCATTTCCACTGTCTTGGTACTGATGAATGCTGTTGGGATTTGTGCTTGGTTTGCTGTCATATGGTGCATTTGGAAAGAAATGCAAGAATATTTAGACAATGGCTCCAATCTAGTCTCCTTCTGTGGGATTGGATTTTGTTTGTAGTCTCTCGAACTTGGGTAGCTGTGCTGACTTGATTTTGTTAGACTCCTTCCTATGAGGATTTCTTGTCCTCTTGTTATGCACTCCCTTCTTTTAATATAAATTTCTTTTTCAATAAAAAAGTTAAGTTTGTTCAGTTAATTATTTTTACTCTGCTGGAGCTGCAACATGTCATGTAAACCACATTTTTATGGTTGATGTTTGTAATAATAATGTATCTCTAATGACTGTTATATTTGTCTATATTGCTTTTTGCTGCCTCTAACAGAAAGATATCAATTATCCTGCAGGCCATACCATTTCTTGTTGGCTGTCCAGCCTGCTTGAGGAACTTTCTAAATCTTTTCTGTGAGCTCTCTTGCTCTCCTAATCAGAGTCTATTCATCAACGTGACTTCTATATCTGAGGTCAGGCGTTTGGCATTTTGAAAACATTTGATCCCAGCTTTATAAATGAGTCCAATTTTGTCAGCCAAAATTCACTTTAGACTATATATATATTTTTTTGGGGAAAATTTTTGAAGGAAAGGATAACATGAAAAAGGGGATAAGCTGTCCTCTAACTAAGAAAATACATAAACCTAAAACAAGAAACATCCGATCAAAGTTCTAGAATAGATGTCAATGACTTTGTAATTATACTTACCCCATGAATGTAATTGTGAACTTTAAGCCAATGAGAAGCCATAAACAAAATCTTGTTGCACGCCAACTTTGGGTTGCTATTAATTGATATTTTTCATGAGATATGTTCTTCGTTTAGTCTGTTGAAATTTTAATTTAATAATCATCATCATCTTTTCTTCATTTTAGGTTAATGGCAATATGACTGTGGATGGAATTGATTTTTATGTGACTGAAACTTTTGGAGAAGGTCTGTATAACTCATGTAAGGATGTGAAGTTTGGGACGATGAATACAAAGGCCATAGATTTTGTTGGGGCTGGAGCTAGAAATTTTAAAGGTAATGCGTTGTAAATTGGTGTAGATTTATTTTAAGTGCAACTTTCATTATGTGATTTTACCTCTTCAATGAGAAGAAATTTTGTTTATCCTATGGTTATGAGTGTTTTGCATACATTTAGTGGTATAGTACAATGGAAGAAGAAAGGAATTAAGATCCAAACTAATATGCTTCCTCTGTGATGTGTTTACTTAGCTCTAAGACTAATAGCCAGTTGTTGCTTGGTAGTTGGGGAGTAAGCATTTTTCTCTGTTTGGGGTTACTTGAGTCTGTCGAACTAATAGCATGGTGAGTCAATTCCTTAACTCATCTTGTGAAGTTCATTGGAATGTCATACAGATTCTTGGATACAATAAAGGAAGCTTCAGCAATTGTTTATCATTGGAAGATAGAGGATGCACTTGGATTGGATTGTTAAATACTCCGATAGTGATTAGGATGGATCTCAAAGTCATTGATGTTCGCCCTTGATTGTTGTGTTCTTATTGGAAAGAATCTTATTTTCATGGTAAACTAACAAGCATAGTATGGTGGGGAGATTGTGTGTAGAGGCTGAGTATTAGGCCATGCATTACCTACATGTGAACTTATTTGGTTGAAACCATTGATAAAGGAGCTAAATTTGTATGAACTTGGGCCCATGGAGCTTATGTGACAATTAGGTGGCATTGCACATTGCATCAAAACCTATTTTTCATGAAAGGACCAAGCATGTTGAATTTGATTGTCGCTTCATTTGAGAAAAGATCAAGTGAAATGAAAAAACATCATCTTTGTCAATTCAAATGATTGATTAGCTGATGTGTTTACAAAGTTCCTTCAAGGTCCATGATGGATCACATATGTAACAAGCTTGTTGCACGTGACAAATATATGTTTTAGCTTGAGGGTGAGTGAAGAATTATGTTTGGAAGATGATTTGTAACTGGATTGGTAAATTGGCTATTGAGTCGGTCTAGTTAAGGGTTAGTTAAAATTGATGTGAATCGGTCAAAACTAGTGAACTGGACTAGTATTGAATTTTACAAGTTTTATATATTTTTTGTAAAAAAAATAAAAATTTATTATTTCACAATAGTTGAGGTTTAATATGTTTAGATCAATTGAATTTACATTATTTTTTTAAAAATATTTCTAGTATAAATTATTGAGATATTTATTATATTTTATTATTTATTTGTTTATATCATTAACTTATATTTTATTTTTATTTTTTTAGTTTCAGCATGACTTGTTATTATAAATATTTATAATACTAATGTATATATATGTATATATGTAATTTATATTTTTAATTCAAAATTAATTTAACTAGTAAATCACTAGTTAAATTAGTGAATAAGTGAACCACTGACTTTTTCGGTTCAATAACCAGTTTGATTTTAAAAATTATAATTGATATGATCCGATTAATTGGTTGAAGAATCTTTTGCAACCTGTTATATATCAAATATCATGATGCTAAGCAATTTGCTCAAACAATTCCAACCTATTCTAGTAATTCAAGTCTAGTAGAATCAAGATTGTTAAAGTAGTTAGAGAAACCCTTGAAACCTTGGCAAAGCTAGTCCACAATTGCTAAGGCATCTCACAATGCAAAAACAAATGACTTAGACTAAATGTGGTCGTCCTTCTTATAACATTACTTTATGTTAGACAATATTGTAAATATATATATTTGTTAGGTTTTAGTGTTACTAGGTAGTTCCACATTGGTTGTATCTAGTAGGTAGTCCTGTTACTACGTATATATATATATACACACATGTAACTTTGATTAGTTATAAATAAGAAATACTTTTTCCTCCATGTATTCAAACTAATTTCACTTGGTATCAAGAGTTGGATTGCAAAAACTCTAGACTCAATTTTTTCTTCTCTTCTTTTCCAGTGCCATTGCCACCCATACATTTCTGGGCACCATTAGCCACCGATTGATCTCCAACAGTCCTCTCAGCCTTTCTTTTCTAGTATTTCATTGGAGTTAAATTGTCGGTAATCATTGCATGTGTTGTCATGTGCACAATCTTTTGACATGTGGCCCAATCTCTGTCTAGCTTTGATTTGCCTTCTTTGATAGTCATTTTCTTTCATTGCTTGTACCATCTTGCTCAGGGTGATCTCTTTTATCAAACTCAAGTGTTTAGTTGTTGCTCCGACCACCACTCACTGCCTCAACTACAACACTCTACTGACTATTTTTGGTTTGCTTTTTTGATCTTGCTTTGCACCTTTCTTTGGCTCTAGGATGACTAGTAATAATTCTTCTAACAATTTTGGGACTTATATTGTGGCTCTCATTGCTATCAAAAAGTATTGCCTCAAGTGTACTTACTATCAACAATGGGGCCACACTAGGGAGCAATGTTCTAAACTACGTAGTCGATCTCTTCGTCCATCTTGCCTATATTGATGATTCTTTGTTTGAACAATCTAATAGACAGCCCTAGCATTCTATCACACACTCATTGGCTTCATCTACAATGATTATCTTAGGTATCAAGCATCTAATCAGTCATTCTCATTGGTTATGGGTAATTTTGTTGTTTGTTCTACTCAATCTCTTTCTCTAGGAACATGGGTTCCTGATTCAAGTGCCTTTAATCATGTTTGTTAACCTTCTTATACTTTCTTCCTTTCATGCATCTAATTCTTTGCCTTTTGTGACTTTAGTTGATGTATCAAAAACAGTTGCAATGGTTGTAGATTGTGCCAAACCTTTACCTTCTATGCCTTTAGACTCTGTCCTTTGTATGCCTTATTGTCCTTATAATCTTGTATTTGTTAGTAGAGTTATCCATGATCTTAATTGTTCTATCATATTTAATAATGATACTGTTCTTATTTAGGACCAGGGCAAGTGTCAAATAATTACCTTAGGACGTGAGTTAGCGGGTTTTTATCATCTCAACCTTCCCACTTCTCAAGTGGCTTGCACTACTATTGAATCTCCTATTCTTCTCCACAATTGTTTAGGCCATGCTAGTTTATCAAAGCTTCAAAATATGTTTCTTGGTGTTTCTACCTTGACTTCTTGTCATTGCGAGTCTTATCAACTTGGTATACAATTTCCAACTTCCTTTAAAAAAAAAATCAATAATCATGCTGCATCGTTATTTATTTTAGTTCATTTTGATACTTGGGGTCCTAATTGTGTTGTGTCCATCCTTAGTTTTTGGTACTTTATAGCTTATATTGATGCTGGTTTTTGGTCCTTTGTGACTTTAATTGATGATTATTTATGTTGCACTTGGTTATATTTAATGAAAAGTTGCTTTGAATTGTTTTCTATATTTGAATCTTTTTATGCTGAAGTAAAAACCTAGTTTAACACATCTTTTCAAAACTTGTGTAGTGATAATGCCCTTGAATACTTCTCTACAAATTTTACTAATTATTTTTCTTCCCAAGGAATTGCACATCAACCTCTTGTGCTTATGCTCCTTAACAAAATGGGTTGTTAAATGTAAAAATAGATATTTGATTGAGATTGGTTGCACCTTTATTTTCATAAGAATGTTCTCTTTTATTTCTGGGGTGATATTGTTGTTGCTACTTATTAATAGAATGCCTTCTATTCTTTAGCTCAAATTTCCTTATTCTATCTTATTTCTTGATTAACCTTTGTGTGATCTTTCTTCTTGACTATTTGGTTGCATGTTTTGTTCATAATATGACTTAAGGCTTGTTTACTTGCCAAAGGGCACCCTTAGGTTTATGGATTGGACTATGTTGATACTTTCTCTCTTTTGGCTAAGATGTCCTCTATTCGACTCTTTTTATCTATGGTGGTTATGCATAATTGGTCGTTGCATTAGCTTGACATTAAAAATGCCTTTTTTTTTTTGGCGAGCTTCAAAAAAGATATTTTATATGGAGCAACCTCTTGGCTTTGTTGATCAGGGGGAGTCTGGGTTGGTTTGCAACCTTCATTGCTCACTTTATGGCTTGAAGCAATCTCCATATGCTTGGTTTGGACATTTTAACATAGTTATCTAGGAGTTTGGCATGATTCAATGTAAATCTGATCACTCAGTTTTCTACAAACATACCTTTGAGGGAGGTCCATTTGTCTAGTTGTATACGTTGATGATATTGTCATTATTGGGGATGATCAAGATGGAATGAGTCGGCTAAAACCACATTTATTTAGTCATTTTCAGACTAAAGATTTGGGATCTTTGAAATACTTAATTGGTATTCAAGTTACATAGTCCAAGTCAGGGATTGTAATTTCTCAAAGGAAGTATGCTGACATTTTGGGGGAAACTAGGATGTTCAATTGTTGGCCAATAGATTCTCCTATGAATCCCAACACAAAACTTCTTCCAGGATAGGGGGAGTCTCTATCTAATCCTAAAAGATACTAAATATTGGTTGGTGAACTAAATTATGTTACTATTACTCAGCTAGGTATTTCTTTTGCTATTAGTGTTGTTAGCTGCTTCCTTTAGTCTCCATGTAATGGTCACTGGGATGTGGTAGTTTGAATTCTAAGATATATTAAGGGCTCACCTACTTAAGGATTATTATATGAGAACAAAAGACATACTAATGTGATTGGATATTTTGATGGTGATTGAGTAAGATCTCCATCTAGTAGACAATCCACTTCAGGACACTATATCTTTATTGGTCGTAATCTTATATAATGGAAAAGTAAAATGCAAGAGGTCGTAGCTAGATCAAGCAGTAAGGCTAAATATCATGCTATGACCTTAGCAACTTGTGAACTTATGTGGATAGAACAATTGATTCAGGAATTGAAATTTACAGAGATGTCTCAGATGGAGTTATTGTGTGATGATCAAGTTGCACTTCATATTGCATTCAATCCAATTTTTCATGACAGGACTAATCATAGAGAAATTGACTATCATTTTATTTGAGAGAAGGTGCTATCTGGTTGTATTATCACTAGCCATATCAACTCAAATGACCAATTTGCTGATGTTCGTACTAAGTCTCTTAGAGGTCCTCACATTTAGTTCATTTGTAACATGCTTAGTACATGTAATCTATGTGCTCTAACTTGAGGGGGAGTGTTAGACAATGTTATAAATATATGTATTTGTTAGGTTCTAATATTACTAGGTAGTTCCACATTGGACATTGGTTGTATCTAATTGATAGTCCCATGACTACTTGTATATATACATGTATCTTTGATCATTTGTAGATAAGAAATACTTTTTCCTTAATGTGTTCTATCTAGTTTCACACTTAACTCCACTTTCTTCCCATATCATAAAAAGATAACATCTTTATTTGTTAGGGGTAGTGGACTAACACTTATTTTGGCAATGTTTTGTATATAGGTTATATTTTGAATCATAAATTATTTTTTTCTTGTCTTAATATTATCTAGTTTGCATTAAGCCTTATTAATTACACTTGAATGAACCGCCTCTATCTATGATTTTATCATGATGAAGATGATTTCTAGAAGGTTGGATAATTGTAAAGGTGTTTTTTCTCATTGAAGGGTTGAGTCACTCTTGAATCAAGCTTGCTTATTGATCATTCTTTTTTATTATCTTTCTTGTTCAAGATTTTGAAGAGAGTGGCAAATAAAAATAAGGGAATCATGAGAGATTTTTATGGAGTAGGACTGGTGTTAGTAAAAGGAATCATTTTATAGTTGGAAGGTTTGTGGTAAGGCCAAAGATTTAGGTGGATTAGTTATTGGGAATTTGGTCTTTAAAAACCCTTCTTTGGTGGCTAAATCACTATCTCTTCCAAGATGTCCAAGGCATACTTTGAGAAATAGCAACACTATCTCGATTGAGCTACTTCAATTCCAGAAAAATAGCACAACTTTCTCAAATCTTTGGTTTGGAAGTGTTGAAACAAGTATTATTTCAGGCAATACTTATTTGTTCACTTTGTTGTGACTACATCATTCGCAAATATATACAGTTCTGATGAAGAATCTTGGTTGGAAACCAAGTGGTCATACTTGCTTTGAGTCATTACCAAAGCTTGAAACAACTTGAATAAGTCTTCTCATGCAAGCCCAAGCAGATTGTTCTAGTCCATAGGAAGACTTGAACAAATGGCATACTATTTTAGATTCTCCCTAACCAACCAATCTCGATGATTGCTTTATGGACACTTCATGTTGTAAATTACCATGTAGTATCACAAGCTAGCAGCTGTGATAAGTATGATAGGCAAACATTCTTGATTTTTAATGAAACTTGGTGGAAAAATGTTATAGGGGTCTCCCCCCTAATTTGGGGATATTTTGGGTAATTTTTATATGTTTTGAGAATCTAGAAGGATTTGTAAAGTCCACAGTTATGATCCTCTCATTTTTATTTTTGTCTTAGTATAATAAGGTGTTAAGATCTCATTTGGAGAATTGAGAGAAGGTCTTATGTCAACTTGCAAGTATGTCTACTTGTGGCAAATGTCCTTAAGTTAAAAATGCTTTTACAGGGTGGAATGTTTGCAAGCCTAGTGGAGTTGCTTAGCATTTTGCTTGGGGTTTGAGTATATTAGCTTATGGCCATCCTTACATACTCAAAACTATGGAATGAAATATCTATCAAGTAAATGAGTTGTTCCTCTCATTATTCAAAATTGTCCTTTTTTGGCCCGTTGTGCTTAGAGGATCCTAGTGTGGGCATCTTTCGACTTGTTATGTGTGGGTACTTTGACTTGCAGGCAATTACATGGGATTTTCTTCAGAGAGGGATAAATCTGCAATGTCTTGCTATCTATTCTAATAATGCCACGTCAAAATTGGGGAAAGGGTAACATGTTGGCTAAGTATGACAAGCGTGCACTATAGGGTTTTGATTAGAAAGCTCTCAGCTTATGACATGTTGGATAGCATTCTTGATGTCTAATTGGTGAAAAGGTGTGTAATGGAAGCCTTGGATAGAAATAGATGCACGAAAGCAATCTTAGCCATTGGAGAGAGAAAGTACCATTGCAATCAAGGCCTAAAATTCAAGTATATCCTTTAGCTACAAGATAATCTTTCAATTGATAAACTTGTCCATTGGGTCCAACTTTCACTATAAAATCCTGATGGCATCCTATTGTGGATTTATCCCTAGGTAAAGTAATAAGATCCCATTTGCCACTAGAATGTAAAGTAGCCATTTCATCAATCATAGCTTGACACCAACTTGGATGGGATAGTGCCCTACATTGTCTAGGTTTGGAAATAGAGGACAAGGCAAACACACAAGCATGGTTGTGTGTAAATAAATAGTGACAACCTAGGCATGCATGTGTAAATGGGATAAGGATTACGAGTGGATTGAGTACCTTTTAGAAGAGTAATAGGATGGTTATCTAGTGAGACAGCTTGGTCTGTGGCAAGTGGAGCTATTGTAGTGTGCGAGGTAATTTTCACATCTTTAGAACTTTCAATTTGTGTAGAGTGATGATGATGTTGATAAGTGATAGAAGGGTTTCTTCTTGAGATGTTGGTGTTTTGATAGGCACAATTGATGAAGGATTAAACCAAGGAGTTGTAGGAGCTTAGAGACATTGTAGTCATCCGTAAGATTTGAAGGATAGAGACTTCTCAAAAAAAGTGACATCAAGAATGGTGAAAAAACAATTCAATGTGGGGGAATAGCATCTATACCCTTTTTGCAACCGACTATATCCCAAAAAGACACATTTGATGGCTCTGGGGAAAAGTTTTTTTGACCTATAGAAAGATCATGAATAAATCAAGTACATCCAAAAATGCTATGAAGAAACAAATAAATGGGATCTTTAGGAAGCAAAATAGTGAGAGGAACTTGATTTTGTAAAATTGATGATAACATTTGATTAATTAAATATCAGATAGTGAGGAAAATACCACCCCCCCCCCCCCCCCAGAAAAAAAGGGGACATTTGCATGCAATAAGGGTGTTCTTGCAATTTCAATTAAGTGTTGTTTTTTATGTTCAGGAATCCCATTTTGTTGGGGGTATATGGACATGTTGATTGATGCAAAATATCATATGAAGGAAGAAAATTAGGTAGAATAATATTCACAATCATTGTCACTTAGTTAAAATGCAAATAGGTATATCAAATTGTGTACTAATCTTTGAACAAAAGGATTTAGATATTGAAAATAATTCTAAGTGATCTTTCATAAGAAAAAAACCAATTGAAATGAGAATAGACGTCTTTTAAGGTAACAATATTGAAATCCCAAACTCGAACCAATAGGACTAGTGCCCCACATATCTGAATGAACAATCAAGAGAGGAAAGGCAGCACTATTATCTATTTTACTAGAAATGAAGCATGAGCATACTTATTAAGTTGACAAGATTGACAATCTAAGGATTGAAGGCTGGAGAGATGAGGAACCATCTTCTAGAGTTTGGAAATACTTGGATGACCCAAACGGTTATGAAAGAACACTAGGTCAAGCTACTAAAGATGTGGTTTGAAGGTAGTCTTGTCCTTGTGGCTTATGCCTTACACCATTCATTTGTCTGTTGCCTCGGTCTTGTACAACAAAGGAATTGAAAAGAGAAGCAACAGAACAATTTAGTGTGTGTGTGTGTTTGTAAGCTGACTTATGACAATTAAATTGAATGGACACTCAGGTATTTAGAGAATGTATTTGAAGACATCTTTGGAAGAGGTTTAACCATACAAACAGCTTTAGCAGCAATTTTGAATCCATCTGCTAAAATTATAGTTTGGAAGATTACTTGAACATTGAATATGGGTAAGGGGTGATTGATTCCCGACAATACGAGCGGAAGCTCCAGAATGGAGTACCATAGACCAATAGGCGTAGATGGGCAAAAACCAACAAAATTATCTGTTTGTACAATTGGAGCAAATGATGATTGAGCTTGTTTGGCTGCCTTGAGTTGAAGAAATTTCTTGTAATCATGAGCTTCAATGATATATGAATTTTTCATAAATGAAAGGCTTAAAATTTCTTGGGTTCTCCATGCTTCATGAAGACAAATGAACACCAACTTCAGAAGAGAAATATGTGATAAACCAGATCTGAAGAATTCCAGACCACTGCTGTGTGAGTGGTACTGCTGTGAAACGTGTACACATGAACAGTACCAAAATTATATTAAAAATAATTGATACCAAAGAGAATTGCAACTGTGGACCAGAGTAATTGTAAGTGTCGAAAGGATGAGGGGTCTGCCAGAATGATATACGGTTAAATGAAGAAGTCAGAGATGGAATTGAACTTACTCTGGTGCCAACTTGAATTTGTTGGAATGTCTTGACCAAGCTACTCTGCACTTGTTCTGTATATATACAAATGTTACAAGAGAATCTTAAATCAATCAGCCTAGGAAAATGAATAAGAATCAATCTGTAATCATCCTAATATCAATCTATGATCAATATATTTATTTCCCTTATATGGATGATCTTCCGGATATAATTCTACCATGATAAAAATTCAGAATCTTAAATCAATCTATAGTTATCCTAATATCAATCTGTTTATATACAAATGTTACAAGAGAATCTTAAATCAATTAGCCTAGGAAAATGAATAAGAATCAATCTACAATCATCCTAATATCAATATACGATCAACATATTTATTTCCCTTATACGGATGATCTTCCAAATATTATACTACGGTGCTAAAAATTCAGAAACCAGAAGTCATTTGTTTTTTGCATTGTGAGATGCCTTGGTAGTTACGGAGTAAGTTTTTCTCCTTGTTTAGGGCTTGGTGGGTTTGCCCAGCTACTGTGGACAATCTCTTTACTACTGGATACTGTGGCTTTGGGAGGAGTAAGGAAAAAAGTGCACTATGGGAAGTAACAAAATTTGCTGTCTTCTAGTGTCTTGTAAAGGAATGCTAGATATTATAGTTATATCAGCCAATGATGTTGGTGCGGCATAAAAATTGTCACCTCACTTTGGCTTAGCCCATGGTTTCTTTTGAGGGATAAGTTTGAGAGTTACAAAGAAATTGGATGTGGAGTTTGGATCTTTCATAGTAAGGTTTTCATAGTGTTTTATTGCTGTTTTTAGTTTTCCCCATTTTGTTTGAGGATTTCTTACCCTCTTTTTTGTAATTTTCTCCTATATTTTATAAGATATCTTTTTTTATAACAAAATATTTTCGTTTTCTATCAAAGAATGGAACCAAGAGGGTTGCTTGGGATTGTGCTCTTTCATTTGGTGCATCTAATCGGAAACAAAAAACTAGAATTTTTAGGAATCAGGCCCAGTCTATACCCTTGTGGGATAGGATTTTGTTTGTAGTCTCCCTGGCTAAAATCTAATGGCTACTTCAGAGGGTTGGTGTTGTTTGATTTGCACAGGAATTGGGCTGCAATGTTCTCTTGACTGTCTTTTTTTTTTTTTTTTGAGGATTCCTCGGCCTCCTTTTTACTCTCTTTTCCATCTGTAAATTTTCCCCTTTTCATTGAAAAGAGTAGACGTTGCTGGTTTAAACTTTTTCTTCTTTTGTTTTCGTTTTGTGATCTATACTCCATTTTCAGAATAACAGACTTATGTTTCTATTATGGGGCACAGATCTGTATTTTATTCCTATTTTGATATGAAGTTGATATCGGAGATCTTCTGGCCAATTTTCATTAGACTGTTTCTTCCATTCATTGACTTGGAGTCTGTATGTTTTAAATGTTATAATGATTATTTTTATATTCATGTTTATTATTGCCAGAGTGGTTTGCATTTATTGGTCAAAAAGCTGCTCCGGGCTTCCCTGGTTCACCATATTCCATAAATTTTAAGACAACTGTTCCTGACTCATCTCCAATGGAATTTATGAATGCATCTGTCTATTCATGTGCTGACTCTTCATTGAGCTGCTCTTGTGGTGATTGTCCTTCATCTCCAGTGTGCTCACAACCAGAACCCTCACCACAGAAAAGAGATGCGTGCTCTGTCGGAATTGGAAATTTTAAGGTTTTAAACAATGATAATATTCCCTTTTTTATCAGCTTTTATTTGTTTTCTTAATGATGATGTTTTGATGGTGCAGTGGGTGACTCAGTTGTCCACTTGAAAACTGTTATTTTCCTTTTAGAGGTTGTGACTTTTTCTTTCCCCCCCTCTCTCTTCTTCTTTTTTTCTTTCTTTTTTTTTTTTTTTTTAAATATGATACCTGCAGGTCAGATGTTTGGAACTTTCATTGGTGATTGTGTACATTGTATTAGTGTTTGTGTTGTTTGGATGGGTATTGTTGAAAGGGACAAGGGAAAGGAAGGGACATGGATCCAATGCAGAACCACTGTTGGATGATATTCGCTGTTCTGGAAGCCATCTCAGTAACCATCAAAAGGATGAAGGGTGTGCCGTTGAGGTATTTCTATTTTTATATTGCACATTTGTTTAATATCTGATCTATATGTTCAAGACTTTAGAAGGGAGATTCCAGTCGACCCTGGCTTAGCTGCATAAGCTTGTGCCGGTAGTTTAAACAACTATTCTGTAGTGTCTTCTAGTTTAGTGGCATCTTTAAAATTATTTGACATTTGCATTTGGCCTTAACGGTTCTGTTTGGTATGTTATTAGTGTGGATTTTGTTTTCATTCTCTTGAAGTTAGGTCATTGCCAATAATATTTTTATATAGAAAATGAAGATATTATAAATAGAAAGAAAAAGGGTGCATGAAAAGAGGATGAGCACTTCTCAACAGAAGAACCCGAGAAAATTAATCAAAACTAATCCAAGTCTTTTGCAAATTAATCAAACTAATCCATCAAAATGGTTCCTCAGAAGAACCCAAGCTTTAAGCCAAGGTGAAGTAACAAAATAATCTTATCCCACACCAAGAATATAGGCTGATATTGTTGCTTAAAGATTCTAACATTCCTTTTCAACTATATAGACCATAAGACAAGTCTTGCAACTTTCCCAAGTGCATTTTTTTCCTTGATATTACCAAAAGCACAATATTTGAAAAGGACAATGCCACAAAACTCCTAACAAAGTAGCTAATTCCTAATTGCCAAACCCTCTCACAATACAAAAACAAGTTGGTGTTAGTCTTTGAACTTCCAGAACACAGCAAACACATAATTGAGAACCAAGCTTTATGCGGTTTGCTAACCTCTTGTATGACATTATTATTGCCAATAATATTGGGACACCCAAATACATCATCAGCCAATCCAGCATCCCACAGTCTGCAATATCCGCCAAATCTCTTTCTTGCATCGATATGCAAAAATTTTCATCTTCTTGCCTATGTTTGATGGTTAAAGGTGCAATCAATGGATCCACAAGTGAGCAATGGGGTGCAACTTTCTCTTGTTCAAGGATACATGTCAAGATTTTTCAGGTCAGTAACTCTAGTGTATGATATGTTCACATAATCTGTTTATTAAAATTTTGTTCTTGGACCCAGGACTTATGGAAGATGGGCTGCTAGAAACCCAGCTATTGTGCTTTGTTCCTCATTGGCAATTGTTCTCTTGCTTTGTTTGGGTTTGCTTCGTTTTAAGGTGGAAACCCGTCCGGAGAAGGTATTGTATTTTCATCTCTAGCATCTCTGCTATTTAAGTTTGTTTAACAAGTTTTTTAATAAGCATTTTCTGGCTTTTTATTGACTGAACAGTTTGTTTCTCCTTTGGCTTATTGCAGTGTCCTAATATTTTTTTATGTTTTTTCCTTTTGTTATTTATTTTAAAGATATGTGTCGATTGGTTGTAGAAATAAGTGCTTATGCAACTTAATTGTCATAACCCCTATAACAAGAGTAGTAAATTTCATCAATGGCCCAAAAATGTTTGTTGGGCTGCAACTTTGTTTTATTTTATTTTTCCTACCCTTGTCTTCTCTTGTATTCTCTTTATTTATAGAAGTTTTTTCATTTTTCCCCCCTCCTATGCAAAGAAAAAATGTAGAAGTTGTTTGGCAAATGGCTTTTTCATCAGCTTTTAGTTGGTTTGATTTATATTAGTTGATTGTTTTGGTTAAATAGCTATTTTAGGTGTTTGGCAAATGGCTAATTTAGTTGGGTTATTAGCCTTCAATTAGATATTTTGAAAAAGCGGGGGAACCCATCATTTTCAAATAGTTGTTTGAACCAAAGCCAACAAAAAGTATTTTTCCTTGTTAATTATTTACTTATTTCCTCCCTTGCCCTTGTAAAAAAAAGGGAACGTCATAATCTTAACTTTCAATTATGAAAAACATGGTGTGTATAAAAAAAGAAGTATGAGATAATAGCTGTGAGGCTACTCAGCATAAAATATATAGAGATGAAATATATTCTTCGAATTTAGTCACAAGTATGAGAAAATATTTGTTATTATATTTATCTTTTTATATAATATCTACAATAAATTAAATTCATAAAATTTTTTTTATCCCATCTCATTGCTCACTTGTACTTTTTCATTATGTAGAATTACTCTTTTTTATTTATGTACATGAAATGTGTTAATTGATCATTTGTTCGAAAATTATAATTATCTATTTCTAAAAAAAATCAAATAAGTATGATAAAATAATTATTTATTTCTTAAAGTAAAATTTTATGAGTATAATAAGTTACAATAATTTATTTTTATGATAAAATTTAATAAATAATAAATTATAATAATATATTTTTATGCAAAAATTTAATCAGATTAATAATATATAAAATAAAATATGAAATATTATTAAAGTAAAAGATTAGTCAAATAAATTATAAAATATATTCATGTCCTTATACGTTATTTTACATGCAAACAATTAATAGTACATAGTTAATTTTACTAAATATTTTTTAATACAAACAACTAATATTATCAACTTATTAAATTACTTAATACAATTAGTTAATAACTAATTGCTAATACAATCAGCTAATCATTAATATCATTAGCTAATTGTCAAATACAGTTGTAGTGTGGAAGAGCGGACTGGTATTTTCTTCCTGAAAAAATTGAAATTTGTCAAAGAGAAATCGAAAGTGCGGAGTAAAGGAGGTCTCTGGAGATGTGTGCATAAAAATGGAGTACTTATTGAGATGGCTAATTTGGATATTCTTGTTGTTGAGAATAGTTTCCATCCCACACGAGGTAATTTGCTGGAGGCAAGAATTCAGGTTAAAGGGTTCACTCTGGGATGTTGCAGACTTGCTATTTTATGGTTTAAATGGTTATGTTGAGAAATATGGTTAGGGTTTAGAGGAAGAAAGAGTACAGATAGGGTAGAGAGAATAACAGAATAAGAGAAAATACTGATATTATAGAATGAATAAGAGGCTGGATTGTTATATAAAACATAATCTTAATGCTCTATTTATACACAATTAGTAAGAAATATAAAGATTCTGGTGCCCTTTAACTTCGGGTGCAAGACAAGCATGCCTATAGCATAACTAAGCCTAGATAACCTAGACTTATTATTATTCTCAAACACTCCCTCCCAAGATGAAGCTTACTAAGCTTAAACTTGTTACATAAATTTGAACTCCCAAAGTCAAAATGCAATAAAACATGACTACAAAGACTTGATAAACTTAAAACTTTGCAAACAACTTGGGAACACTCCCTCAAATGGAAACGTTTACAAAGCCCCAAAACCTTGTTAGAAATATCTATAGCATCCAGTAGTCTCTTTTGCTAGTTTCCCTTGAGTTGCTTACTTAACTTCTTAGCTAAAAACATCAACACTTATGGTTGGACACACCTAGAAGTTTCTTCAACTTACAAGCTGAAAGGAACGCCAAGTTGAACACAGCTTCGAGAAGTCTCCTTGACTTTGTTGCCATAAACATCAACACCTGCATGATTGACACCTCAACTAGCCCCTCGCGTGTATTTCATGAGCATGAACTAGACATGAACCAATCCAATGTAAGTAGGCATAACTTGTGGTATAAACGACCTTTAACAAACACGTCACCAAACAGTGTTTCAAATCTCATGAAGACACTAAAATTGATGGTGTAAACCACAAAAGCCAAACATGCATTGCACCAAACAACACAATTTTGTCCACAACAAAATAGTAAGAACCA
Organism: Sindora glabra; assembly: GCA_020226215.1. Taxonomy (NCBI): domain Eukaryota; kingdom Viridiplantae; phylum Streptophyta; class Magnoliopsida; order Fabales; family Fabaceae; genus Sindora; species Sindora glabra. Next base: position 108,776,522 of record CM035227.1, on the reverse strand, counting down.
CCATTATTGAAACCATTTCCGCCAGACTGTTGCCAGAAAAGCTACTTATAGCATTTCACCAAATCACATCTCCTATGGCCCAAAAATAAATTCCAGTGGACTTGAAAGATCACAAATTTCAGGTCAAAATCTGAACCTTCACAAATCAGCAACAAAACTACGAACCATGCCAAAAATTAAAAAATTCACCTCTCTATGCTGAATAGTCATGGCATATCCAAAATAGAATAGCTAAACAACAGGAAAATACATCAAAAACTGCGAAGTAGTGCAGAAATCACAAGCTGGTTGTGAAAATGGTAAACACACCAAAAACATACTAAAGATAGAATTACCCCGCTGCTGACAGTAGCAAATCTGCCAAAACATGCAGAAAAACACCAAAATTACATTGAACAAGGTTGGAATTCCCCAAAAAAACTGGTCCCAACTATGCCAAATCAACCAAATTGGAACAAATCCATATCAACCAAAAAAATTGCATTAAATCTTTCTTGAAATCCCTCAACAGAGAAAAATGCTGCCAAATAGCCCTGAATCAAAGCTGCCAAAAAAAAAAAAAAAAAGGATCAACCTATAACTAGATCATTTAAATCTCCATGATACCAGCCAAAATCTTCCAGAATTACACCAAATTCATTGAGAAACTAACAAGAACAGCCCCAGTAAGGTTTAAATATCACTGAATCAGTAAAACCACCTCAAACAGCTTCAAAAAGAGCCAAAAAAAAGGTGCTTAAAATTTTGAAACCAGACCTGGTAACACTATGCCAGAGCCGGAACCAGGAGAACTTCCAAAAGTGTTGCTGACAAGAACACGTATGTTTTCTTTTTCTTTTTCTTTTCTTTTTTTTCCTGGGGATCCTAGACAGCTTTACTTCTAGGTCCTCTTCCTGTTGGAAAGGAACTGAAGTGTATTCTACTGTCACATTTGTTGCAACTCCTAGCGGCAGCAGAGGTTTCAACTTGTCCACTGCAGGAAAGATTCGAACATAAGCATGCATGCTTGGGCTTGCCCAGAATCCCAACTTCAAATTTCAGATTGAAAGCCCTCCAATTTTCTTTCTTCTGTGTGGCAATGGCTTCTAAGATCCAAATAGGGTGTGAAACGTATGATGCTTTGATAGTATTAAAGCACCAAAGGGCAAAAGGAAAGGGGCCACTGCCAGGCTATATCTGCTCCTCTTTCATTCACTGCTCTAAGCTTATTGTCGTAAAGCAGCAACACATGGACATTCTTCTCAATATTGCAATTTTATTTAACTCCTTTTCTATTTATTTTTCTTTTTCCAAAACCTGAAACTCAATGAACAATAACTAAAATTAAATTAAATAAATAAATAAACTGAAATAGATCTGCTAAAACTACAAATCAATTATTTTTTTCCCTTCTTTTTTTCCTTTTTCCCTCCTCAAATACCAAGCAGCCAATAAAAGTAGCAATAGAAAGACAAAAAACCTAAAACTAATTGATGGCAGCAGCACAGCTTTCTTTTTAGGTTGCCGGAAGTGTGACACACAACAATTTCAAGGCAGATGGTATCGCTTTGATACTAAACATGGTTAGAGTTTAGAGAGAAAGAGAGAGAGAGAGATAAGAGAGAGGCTAGAGAGAATAAAAGAAAAAGAGAAAATGTTGATAGTATAGAATGAATAGGAAGGTGGATTTTTATATAAAACATAATCCTAATGCTCTATTTATATAAAGCTACTAAGAAACATAAAGACTTTAATAATACCCTTTAACTTTGGATGTAAGGCAAGCAAGCCCATAACATGGGCAAGCCCTTATAACCTAGGCATAAATTTTAATATTATTCTCAAGCAGGTTGGAATGTAATGCAAGAATTTCTACGCAGTATTGTCAACCTATGTTTTTGTTATGGGAGAAATGTATGTATGTTGATCTGCTTTGTGTTAAAGCTCATGGCCCATTTTTTTTTTTTTTCCTTATTTCTTTCTAGGATTGAATTTGACTGATTTGCAAAGGGATAGGGAGGCTGTTTTACAACTTTTATTGGGGGATCTTTTGGTTTTATTTTCATGTAAATTTTAATCTATTTTGTTTCTTTATTCCTAAGGATGGATCATCTCATTTTCATGTTAGCTTCGTCCTTCTTTCAAAAAGTATTTTTTTCTATTGAAAATTCCAGTTAAAGTGAATTAAAGAATAGGAAGCTTATTCTAATTTTTCCCATAAGATGGCTACTATGGGGAAGGATAACTCATTAAAGAATTAGACGTTGATGATGACAAATTATTGAGAGGCTAAGCAACCATTGCTAGGGAGATCACCAAATCCATTTTTTTTTTTCCTTTTTTGGGTGTTCTTTATATGGGGAACAACTTCATTTTTGTACTTTTATTGAAGGTTTAGATTGGCATCACTTGGATGGTAATGGGGCTGTTTGGGTAGAAAGACATGTTGGCAAAGTGGAGATCAAGAAGGCTATTTGGATTTTGGATGTTGCGTAAGACCTTGGACCTGATGATTTTTCCTTAGCTTTCTTTAAAATCTGGTTTCAGGAGGTGAAGGGAGGCATTTTGAACATTTTTCTTGCATTTTGTTGGAATATAGAATCAATTATGAGTTCACTTTCATTACCTTAATTCTCAATAAGGATTGCTTTGTTAAGGTTAAAGATTGTGGGCATACCAGCTTGGTCTCTATTGTGTATAAGATTATTAATAAGGTTCTGACTGTGAGCTTCTTGGGGATGCGATTTCAACTTCACAAGAGTACTCTTTTGGCTTCTAAGCGTAGCTACCAAATTATTGACACAGCTCTAGTGGTTAATGTAGTAGTGGAGGATGTTAGGAGATATGAAAGTTTGCTTTTTGAAAAGGACTATGACATGGTGAATTAGACTTTACTAGATTAAGTGTTGGAAAACAAGGGTTTTGGCATTCATTGGAGTACATGGATTGAGGGATGTCTTTCTAAGCTACCTTCTCAATTATTCTTGATGGAGAGCGGAAAGAATGATGTAAGGAACAGCATGGTTTTCTGTCAAGGATCGTCCTTCCTTCTTTTTTTTTTTTTTTAATAAATTTACTTTGTCGTGCATGTGTTTAATAGGATGTTTCAACAAGATTTGGATGGGGGGCATGCAAGAAGTTTGACTATAGCGAATGATTTAATGGAAGTTTCTCATTTGCAATTGGTAGATGACATAATCCTTTTCTAATTTTCTTATCTAAAGGTAAAGTTAATTTTCTAAATTTCATCTCCTTGCTTATTATCTTATGCGGTATTATTACGTGTCGATCTCAGTAAGGGTGGTTTGATTGGTATCAACGTTGAAGATGGAAAGGTGGGGTTATGCTATTTTGGATAGTGTTGGACCAAATTCCTTCCTCTATTACTTAGGTTTCCCTAGAGAATTTGGGCTACTTATTTCATAAATTTTGGGAGTAATAAGGAAAAGGTGGTTGTTGGGTAGTATGCTAGATTTGGTGCATTTGGTTGGGAATAAATGCTAAAATTTTCAGAAATGAGGCCCTGCCAAGTGTTCTGTTGTGGAACAGGATTTTGTTTCTAGCCTAAGTTCGGCTTGAAGCCAACAGTTACTTTAATGGGTTGAGCATGTCAAATTTGCATCGATATTGGATTGTGAGTTTGTATTAATTTTATTTCTTTATTTTGAGGATTCTTCATCCCCTTTTCATGTACTCTCTTTCCTCTCTCTCTTTCTCTCCCTATATATTATTATTATTATTATTATTATTATTGGAAAAGGTCTTTTTGGAAGGTCAAGGTTCCTTTTAAGACATGAGACTAGGATTGTAGAGAATCAATTTGGATTTATGTCAGGAAGGTTTATAATAGAGGCTATTTATCTTCTACATGGATTGATGGAAAGGTATCGAAGGCAAGAAAGAGACTTACATATGATTTTCATTGATCTGGAAAAAGTCTATGATCAAGTATCAAAAGAAGTGTTGTGGAAGGTTCTGGAGAAGAAAGGAGTCTACGTGGCATATATTTAGGCTATATAAGACATGTATGATGGAGTAACTATAAGTGTAAGAACTTTTGGAGGTGAGACAAAGGATTTTACTATAAGAATAGGTCTATATTAGGGCTCAGCCCCTGTGTCCTTACTTGTTTAATCTAATTTTGAATGTGCTTATCATGGATATATAAGAGACTATCCCTAAATTTATGCTATTTGTAGATGATATAATTCTGATTAAGGAAGCAAGGGAAAAGATTAACTATAAATTTGAGCTTTGGAGATAGGCATTGGAATCAAAGGGTTTTTGCTTGAATAGGAGCAAGATAGAGTATATGCATTGTAAATTTAATAAGAAATAAGATAAAATGATTTGGAGATAAGAATTGGAGAGCATGTCATGCCATAAGTGTCTAAATTCAACTGTCTGGAATTTATGTTACAAAGCGTGGGAAAATTGATGGAAATGTTACACACAGGATACAAGCTAGATGGTTAAAATGGAAAAAAGCATCAGGGGTTTTTTGTGATTGCAAATTACCTACTAAGCTTAAAGGGAAGTTTTATCGGATTGTTACACGACTAATTATGCTTTATTGTAGTGAATATTGGTCTCTAAAGGGACAACAAGAACAAAAAATGGGTTTAGGGTTTATTGTAGGAAAAATTAGAACATTAAGATGGATGCATGGTCACACAAGAAAGGATAAGATACAAAATGAATGCATACGAGGGAATATTGGTGTGATACTTATTGAGGAGAAGATAAAAAATCAGTTAAGGTGGTATGGTCATGTGCAAAGAAGATTACTGGAGCAAAGAAGGTTACTGAAGGCACTGGTGAAAAGAGTTGAACACATGGTCTTTAACCTTGTGGAAAAGTGTAGAGAGGCCAAAAAAGACACTGGAAAATTGTAAAAAGGGATCTTTTAGTGATTTCTGAAGATCTGGTCTCGGATAGAGCCCAATAGTTTAGTGTGATCCATGCACCTCACTTAATGAGATAAGGCTTAGTTCTTATTATTATTTTTACTAGGATTAACACTAATGATTTGGGCTAGGTGAATAGTCCTTGTAATGCTTTGTCTCCATATATGTGTGTGATGTTGTCAAAAAGTTCAAAGACCAATAATCTTCTGTTCTTGCACCGTGATGTGGCTCAGGAGTGATGAAACAACCCCCCCCCCCCTATTTGATCCTTAAAGCATGGTAAGTCCATTATTTATTCACTTTCAAAGCTTTGGGATACTAAAGTCAAGAGAGACGTGTGAATAATAGATTTTGTTACTTTTGTTGAATTCTTTTTCCTTTTCAAGTAATCCTGATAAGAGTGTTTGGTCTCTAGATTCCTCTGGTATGTATATCGTTCAATCTTTTCTGAATCTTTTTGCCTGGAACCTTTCAAGTCTTGGTTTACCTTTTTCTTTATTCTTTTTGGATGTTTAAGTCTCCCTCTAAGGTTGACCTTTTTATTTGGACTATATTTTGAACAAGATTGATAATAATGACATGTTATAAATGGGTAGACCCCATAATGCTCTATTCCCTGATGTGTTTTAGAAGTTCTGAATCTAATACACTTGTTTCTGCGTTGTGAGATGGTATAGTTGTCATGGAATATTCTTTTTTCATTGTTTGGGTTTTGTGGGTTTGTCTAGATACTTTGGAGTTTGGACATATTCTTTTCAAATATATACTGTGTTTTTGAAAATAACAAGGGAAAAAGTGCAATTAGGGAAGTAACATGGCTTGTTGCTTTATGGTATATGGAGCTTTTATATGGCAATTTCAGCCTATGTTCTTGATGTAGGGCAAGATTATATTTGTTATTCACTTTGGCTTATGGCTCATGGTTTCTTTTGGTTTTATTTCTATGCAACTTGTCTTTTAAGCTTTTCTTTCTTTTGAGGATTGCTTATGCTCTTTTGTTGTAATCTTCTTCTTTCTCTTAATAATATCTTATTGTTCAATAAGAAAAGGGGTCAAGAGCAATTCGTGATTTTGCTCTATTTGCTGTTTTATGGAATGGGATAGGATTTTATTTGTAGCCTTTTGGTGGTTAAAAGCTAATGTCCACTTGAGAGAGTTGAGTATGTCAGATTTGTGTAGAAAGTGCTGCCCTAATTTTGTTTTTCCCCCTTCTTTGGATGCTTCCTTGTCCTCTTGTCATGTAATCTTTTCTTTATTTATATAATTTTCATTTTCAAGAATAAAATTATTGCCATTGATCTTGGTTTGTCACGTCTCTTTGGCTTGGAGCTAAAGGTTTTGTTCAAGTGATAAGTTTGATTGATTTTGCTATAGAATTGGGAGTCTGTTCCAGAGCTTTGATTGGATGGTCCTCGGTTTATTTGCCTGTAGTTTTTAGTCTTTATAGATTTTTCTTTTGAAGATTGATTATTCTCTTGTGTACTCTTTTGCCTTTTAATAATATATTCGTTTGTTAAAAAAAAAAAATCACAAAATACTACTTTCAAATTTCTTTCACTTGAAATTGGGTTGCTTTCTGAACATACGTTTGTTACTGAAATGGTCCAAGTATTCTACATGTAAGATTAATAATATAAAAAAATTTCTTATATGTTGATGTCTATATGTTTGTTTCCTTATTGTTCTTTGGCTTTTGTGGAGGATGTCTTATCCTCACATGATGAATAATTCTTCCATCCCTTTGAGAATGGGAAACTTTTTTGGACACCTGTCATGTATAATGTATTTAAACTCATTAAACATGGAAATATCTTAATATATGTTAACTGCCCGTTGATGTTTTAATTGCAGTTATGGGTAGGTCCTGGGAGTAGAGCAGCAGAAGAGAAACAATTTTTTGACAGCCATCTTGCCCCATTCTACAGAATTGAACAGGTATTGGTCTGGCTTATAATTTTCCTTGTTCTGTCTGTCATATTGTACTTTATGGATCATTTGATATAATTGCTGACAATTTCCCTTCTCTTAAGAAAATGCAGAAAAAGGCTTAAAAGATAAATATCCAGCCATTCTTCTTTCCCTCTTTCTTTTTTTTTTAAAAAAAAAATTAAATAAATGAAACAATCTATGCAGGCAAGTTCATTTGAATATTCTAAATTTAGCTATGTTTTCTAGTTTTGGAATTGTCATAGATTTCATTGTGCTTGGTGAGCTCTTGCTAATATTGTTACTACCATAATGGGGAGAACAGTTCTTGGATGTGCTTTTAATGCATGGAAGTTGAAACAGTTCTTTTGGCAAATTTTAGAGGCTTCAGGATTAGGAGGAAAATGTCGTAAGAGTTATATATGGCATTCTTTGGTGTATTGTATGAGTAATGATGGGGAAAGTTTTGAGGCTTTCACCAGAAAAACTGTTTAGTATGTTTTTAAAATCAGTTGCACAGATTCACTGGATGGAGGTGAGCTGCACATATGAAAGTTTCAGAGTAATTGAAAAATGTTTTAATATATTTCCTGCAACTTGAGCTTGCCACTATCATTATAGATATTTTTTGCGGCAAAATCCCCTGCAGTGAACTATGTTAAGCTCAGTTTGATTGCATGTGTTGTCTCCGTGGACTGCCTAAATCTTGTCATTGTACCCTTCTGCCTTGCAGAAGATGATGTCTCATGTTATCAATGATATTGATTGTCCCATTTTTTTTTTAATTTGTTTCTTGATAGTTTGGTCTGTAAAAATCCATGTTTTGTTTGACTGAACGCAACATCAATTTAGTTTCTTATGGCTAATTTTTTTAAATTTGTTTCCATGTTATAAATTCTATCTGAAATTAAACCATATTTCCAAATCTGTTTGTGTGTTCAAGCTCATAATAGCAACGATCCCTGAATCTGAGCATGGGAAGCCACCAAGTATAGTGACTGAAAGCAACATCGAGTTACTTTTTAAAATACAAGAAAAGGTAATTTGAGATTTTGTTGTTTTCCCTCTTTCTCAGATACTCCTTCCTTGTCACCTACCTATGCTTCCATCAGGTTGATGGGATTGATGCAAACTATTCTGGATCATCAGTAACTCTAAGTGACATTTGTCTGAAGCCTCTAGGCCAGGACTGTGCCACTCAAGGCATTCTACAGGTCCACAACCTCTTCCCCCACTGAAAGGACTTTTGATACTAAAATTGGTTCTGTAATGACATATTTATTTATTCATTCATTTTGTGGAAAGAAAGAATTTTTTATCGATAGGGGAAAGATTAAAATAGGAGAGGATAAGTAATCTAAAAAATTTATTACAAAATTGCTGCCCAATTTCTATGCAAATCAAGCAGGTTCAACTCTCCTAAGAAAACAACTAACTTTTTAACCAAAGAGATTTGACCAAGTTTGATTTCTTAAAATTCTAGCATTTCTTTCCCAACCAAATGCATCCGATAATTGCAAAATGAGCACAGTCCCAAAGCACCTTCTTATCCTTATCCCCTCCAAAATTCCTGAAATAAATAGATTTAAAAAAAAAAAAAAAACCCAGATTTGAGGGGCATACCCAAGTAGCATCAAATAAAGAAAATAATCTGGTCCAAAGCTCCCACTGGAATTAACAATAAATCTATTCCTTGGTCTTCTCCCTATTGCTTTAACTTTTTGGATGAATTAGTTCTTGATATGGAATTGAAAAAAATCCATTCATGTGCCCTTTTGTAATAGCCCAACATTTAGGATAAATTGGTTCTTGACGTGATAGTAAAGCCCCTTTGACCTAATGGTCACGGACTTGGTCATTGTTGCTGCCCCCATTTTCCTAATACTAAAATCATTCTTGGGCTGTCTTCTTTTTAAGAAATTAGAATTTGAGAAGAAATGGGGAAATGATTAAAGAAGAGAGGCAAGAGATAGTAATTGAACGGAGCACAAAATATTGAATGGTAGACTGCCAATACATCATGAGACTTACCCTAAGCCCTGCTTTTTTATAGATGTAGTAGGACTCAAAAACACTTGTTCCCCTTACTTTGGGTGCCACACAAGTAAACCCAATTTGATTAGTACTTGATTGATTGTTAACTAACATTGTATCTAAAAGTATGTGTGTTCAATACAGGCAACTGGCTGTTCTTATTTGACCCTTTCAATTTATGAGTGAGTTATTTGTATAATATTGATGTCTTTGTTTATATGATTATTTTGTCTTCTGATAGTATTTTCAAATGGACCCTGAAAATTATGACAATTACGGAGGAGTTGAGCATGCCGAGTATTGTTTTCAGGTAAGCTTTACTTAGCTGTTTACTGTAGTTTTTGTTATTCAGATGGCATTCTTGAATTTCTACTTACAAGTTTTGTGTATGATTGGTTTGGGTACCTGAGGGTTGACAATCAGATCATTAGAGAGTCTAATTAATGGACAAAAAGAGACAAAAAGATACACTACATTGCAAGAACTGTACGGAAGAATTCCTAACATATAGAAAACACTGAATTAATTCCAGCTGAAAATTGTGCAATTCTGGATATAAAGCCTCTGGTTTATTTATTTATTTATTTTAATTTTTCATCCAAGATGGTCTCGCTTATTTATAGTTACAATGTGTACATGGGTTGTTGCTTTTGCATTTCAGACTTATTTTGCAATGTTTCCAAGTGATTTGTTCTCCTGATTTTTCCAATTTTTTGCCTTCAGCATTACAGTTCAGCTGAGACATGCTTGAGTGCTTTTAAGGCTCCCCTTGACCCAACCACTGCATTGGGAGGGTTTTCTGGAAATAATTATTCTGAGGTAAGAGATTCATGTTAGGCTTACATGTCTATCATTATATTGAATTTACACTACTTACCATATTCCAGGCCTCTGCATTTGTAATTACCTACCCAGTCAATAATGCAATTACTGAAGTTGGAAATGAGAATGGGAAAGCAATTGCTTGGGAAAAGGCTTTCATTCAGTTAGCTAAGGTTTGACTACAGCATTGTTATTAATTTTTGTGTACCTTATAGAGACAATGATTTTATAAATAATATCTCTCCACATGTTATTATGGTTTTCTCAAGGGACTCCTATGGTTTTGCACAGAGATTAGATTGGAAAGCTATCTTGATTTAGAGATTTTAGTTTTTCATTTACAATGTGCTCTTAATGGAAATCTCTTGTCCTTCCTTTTTTGTAGTTATTCTATCCTTTCAATAAAACCGTTTTTTTTTTTAAATTAAAAAAGGTTCTTGGGCAACTGATTGATTGTCATGGAGGGGAAGATTTGCAGCATTTTTTTTTTTTTTTTTGGTGTGTGGGTACATGAAGGGGGAGTTTTACAGCTGACATGTGTGAAGTATAATCTATTTGTGGCTGTTAGCAAATTAGGTTAAGAAGAGTGAAGGAAACTGTTTCAAAGAAACTAGGAGAGATTAGGGAAAATGCAGAAAAGTTGTTAGAGAATGATAAGATGGCTCAATACCAATACATACAGATTTAACCCTAATACTCTATTTATGTTGAGGCACTGAAATAGACTATGCCACTTATACCTTTTACTTTTGGTGTGCTGCAAGCAAGCCCATGGTACTTTATTAAATTGTCTCCAACAGATGCTGCCAGTGTCCTTTGGACGGGGTGCAATGACCCAGGTAGCTACTGAGTACTGGCTCAAAATCTGAGCTAGCCCAACCACATGGTCCATATTCTTCAGCCAAGTTATAAATACAGGATTGATTAGGCCTATATATATCATAGCATCCCCTGAGGCAGAATTAGGGTATTCTAGAGTGTCAACTATGAATGCTGAATGTCTACTCTCTGGTGTAGAAAAAAGAAATACAGGATCTTCCTGTTTCTTACCCTAGCATGTCTTAGTGCAATAGGTTTCTTAAACAGGTGACAATTTGGCATTACAGTGGATGTTTTTACATCTGCGATTTGCCTGTTCTGTTTCTGGATGTAGGCATTAAACAGGTGTAAGATTGATGCTGATCCATGCTGCATTTAAAATTTGAATAATTAAATGGCTGTATTCTGTGGACTTATTGTACTATATTTTGTATCATATATAGGTTTAATTATTTTAATTGACATCAAAGTCTGAGATGCTATTCAATATGAATACTTGAGTTCTTTCTTGATTGAGGATTGCTTATCCTCGTTTCTTGTATTTTTCTCTTTCCTTTAATATTATTTCTTTTCCTATAAAAATTATAAATATTTGAGTAAATTGTGGCATTGTGCAACTGCTTTTTGTATGATATAGTACATCTCAATGCTTGGTGTGCAGATTCTTTGAACTATTATTTTCCATGTCATTCCCAGCTCATACGTACTTCTGAATTAATTATACATTTGACAGGAGCAATTACTGCCAATGGTGCAGTCTAGCAATCTGACTTTGTCATTTTCATCTGAGAGTTCAATTGAGGAAGAATTAAAGAGAGAGAGCACTGCAGATGTCTTAACAATACTTGTAAGATAATGAAGGACTGGATTTTTGCTTCATAATGTGGGAATGATTGCTTCCTTGTGTCTAAGAAGTATTTCGTTTGCTTATTATAACTTAAATAAGGTTCTATGCTTTATTGGAATGTGCACTAAATTTCTTTTCCAATTGTTTATTAGGTGAGCTATATTGTGATGTTTGCTTATATATCAGTAACCTTGGGTGATACACCGCATCTATCTTCTTTCTACCTCTCATCCAAGGTATTGTGCTTACATTTCTTGGAGTTTCTGATTCTTTTTATTTTTTAAATCAAATATGTAACTCAAACATTTAGTTGTGTTATCCACACATATGTTTAAGTGCTTTTGTGTAGTTAATTCTTGTTTTGATGTTCATTGTCATGATCAATGCTATTGATGATGCATGATAAATTTTGGACAAAAAAGGTTGACCTCCATTCCTTGGTGTGATTGGCAGTCATGGAACAAGCTTTGTCTTAGTTCGTTGGGTTTGCCCTTAGCAAATTTGGTAAACAACCAAACATAAGGACCTAAGGGCTTATTGAGATTGTGTCTAGTTAGATGCTTTATAGGGTCTTTGGTTGGAAGGAGCTGTGGGATTTTTACAATGGGAACTCAACCTGCTCCTTTCTTGTGGGATGTGCTTGTCAGTTTTGCGGAGGGATTAGGAATTTGTGTTATTAGATATTTTGATTTATTTTGTTTTGTTGCGGTTTGTAGCCTTTTTGCTGCCTTTTCCTAGAGGATGTCTCGTTCTATAGTTTTGTATTCCTTCTTCTATGAATTTTTTTCCTTGTATCAAAAAATGGAAAAATTGTTGGTCCTTTTATGGCTTTTAATGCAAATATTGCAAATTTCATATCATATTGAATGCTTTTATTGTCTATCATGCATTTCAATGACTGCATCATGTCTTTAGGAAATAATTCTTAAAAAATTGAACTTCTGATTACTTGATGTTACTTATTTTTTTATTCAAATGGCATTCAGGTATTGCTTGGTCTTTCGGGTGTTGCACTTGTCATGCTTTCTGTCCTGGGATCCGTTGGACTTTTCAGTGCTATTGGAGTAAAATCTACATTAATTATCATGGAAGTCATACCTTTCTTGGTTTTGGCTGTGAGTATCTATCTATTCTCATGGTTGCTAGTTTACTTGAAGAATGTGTCATTTGGGGATTTATTATTGAAGAAGTACTGGAATGAAATGTGCTAAAATTTTAATTTTCTGCATTTTTTTTGTTAATTCATACTTTTCTCTTTGAACTTTGATAAGTCAAATCATGGTGCCATACATCATTTGATGGATTTATGATACATCCTTTACTGATTGACACGCTTGACATGAACTGCTACTAATAGAATGGCAAGCTCAAATAGGTCCCACAAGGTAGTTGCTAGTAAGCATAAATTCATTGAAATTTAAGAGTTTGGGTAGCTTACAGTTATCTCGGTTAACTCTAATATGCAAATATTAAAACATCCAAAATCTAGAAAAATGGTGAATGCTTTTATCCAACTCTAGGAATTTTTGGACCATACATCCATAAGCATTAGGGAAAAGTGCCCTAATAAAATTGCATGGCATTATGTTACGGGTTGGTAACTCTTTAACTGAAATCGTGCGGCGCATGTTTGTTACTCTGGGTGAACATACCAGCCTTCCCAGTAAACTCTCGTGGCATGCTCAAAATAAATAGTGAAACTTTCAAGTCCACAAGTCACAATTAAATATTGCTGAAGCATCTGCACATACCAAGTTACAAGATCCCCTCATATAAGGGGCCTTTAGACACAACGGGCCGAAATGGACAATTTTGAATAGGGAGAGGGACGTTCTATTCACTTAGTTTATGCCTCATTCCATTGTTAAGTGTGTAGGGCAAGCCAACATACCCAAGTCCCAAGTCTAGTGTTAAGGTGCCTTGTCGAGCCTCTCAACAGTTTATCTCTTTAAAGAGTATTTTGAACAAAAACCTACTTAGCATAAGCAGACATATTTTTTTCAAGTCATCATGAGTCCTTTTCGCAATTCTTTAGGTGTCAAATTAGTATTGTAATATACCGACACAGTGATTAAAATGTGAGGATTATAAATACAAGTTTTTTGAACTCCTTTGAATTCTCCAACTATTTCAAAATTATCAAAATACCCCATATACTTGGGATAATAGGGAAAAATAGTATATAGGATGATTTGACACCTAATTTTAGCCACAGGGCCTCTACAATATACTTATTTTTTTGTCAAATTTTGTTTAAAATCAAGCATGTTTACTTGTCGAAATTGTCACAATTATCTTGTAACATTCTCTCTTACTTCAAATGTTAATTTCCTCATTGATACTTTAATTTAACATGACTTCATGAAGAATCTATGTACTCTCTTGAAACTTTATGTTGATCTTCAACTTACTCCTTTGAGTTACTATCTCAACAACACATGCTTGCCTTTTTTAGCATTATGAATGTTCTTAATCTCGAGTTGGGTTGTTGTCTTTGTAACATTAGTATCCTTTTAGCCAAATGCATTCTTCACAAATTTTTTAAAAAGTTACCTTTGTAAACTCACTTCAATGTGTTCTAACATCCTCTAACATTGCTTTTCCATTAGCTCTTCCAAACTTCTTACCTCTGTAACTTATTTAATAAGTTGTTGCCTCTGCAACTATTTACTTGTTGCCTTTGAAGCTTTCACGTATGTCACCTTCATAGGAAAAAATGCGCTTTAACTCAATAGCTCATGAGCAATGCTTAGCCTTCAAAATTGCCTACTAACAAATGTCTTACACCTAATGCCTCATTGTACAAATGCAAGAGCTAAAATTTACGCTTGATCTACGCATAGTCCTCTAACTTTGCTCACAAGCCGCTTTTGTTGAATTTGGTTAAAACTCATTATACTTCATAATGCCATTTTCACACTTGATTGAATCCTCTGATTCTCTTTAAATTGACACCCTTTGACATCTTATCAATCATCACAGCCCATTTGGAGTTGATGCTCCTTAGCACAGTGGTCTTCATAACTTCTTCTTTGCGCATCCTTTTATAACTTCTTCAAGCGCATCCTCTGATAACTCCTCTACTTCAACATCTAGAAGGGGTTTGAGCATGAAACATTCTCTACTCTAACTTGAGCTTCACTTTGCTTGTGCACAAATAAACGCGAACTCATGGTCATTGCCATAATCTTTTGATAATGCGATTATGTAATGTTAGTCTGTTATCCCTCTTCCGAATCATTGTTGTTACTTTGTAAAGCAAGTATTTAGTCTAGTCTATTATATTGAAGAATCTTGTAGGAGAGCATTGTATTCCACTTAATGCCTTACATAATTGTGCACATAACTTCAATTTCTTCGAATCTATGTCCTGACACAATTTTGGACTCTTTTCTCTAGAGTAATCCACTCGTACCTTTCAATTGTGGCCTTGTATCTCCATATGACTAATGTTTCGCCCTCCAACTCCATAGATCCCTTCGAAAATAGTCAAGCTCTCTAGTAAGATCAAAGTTTCTTCTTTTGGATAGGTTGTCAATTCACTCATCATTCTGGATGGTTGTTTTGCATCCTTTAATGGCATTACTATGAATAAGCGCACAATTGATGTCCTGTGCAATGCAAGGTAGCCCTCTGGCACAATGCTTGCACCTAATGGACCAATCCATGATTCCTTGGATGCATCATCCTCTTGCATACTAACTTTTTGAGTTGATCCAACATCTACCACCCTTTAGTCAAGTTCTTGATAATGACTTTTTTGAGTTTGAAAATGATCACCTAACACATCCTTTATATAGCATTAGATAAGTTGCATCCAAACCAATTGTAGCCTATTCAATTTTGGCCTTTTGGCACCAACTAGGCTCTAATAACAAATGTCGTGAGCCAGTACTCTTTAGCCAAAATCGTGTAGTACATGCTTGCTATTATTGGTTAATATGCTAGCCTTCCATTAAATTCTTGTGACACACTTGGAATAGATAGCACTTGGATTGTTGAAAAATGGCTTGAGCAATTAACTACAGCTAGAAAGTCTATTCATATACGAAAGTTGTAATCAATCAAAGATATCACAATCAAATTTGTAATGCTAATTCTAATCCTAATCAAGTTAAAAAGGAAAAGTATTGATATAAAATAATTTTCTAATATGTACATATCTAGAATCATTTTAGAATGATTTTCTGAAAAGGCATATAATTTCAACACTCCTCCACAAGTTAGAGCATATATATCAAATGCACCTTGCTTGTTACATATATAATTAATTCTTAGCCCTTGGAGAGATTTTGTAAAAATATCAATTAGTTGATTATCAGAGTTTGCAAAAACAGTGTTGATTTCTTTCGAAGTTATCCTTTCGAAGGATGAAGTGACAATCAAGTTCAATATGTTCAATCCTCTCATAAAAGACTAGGTTTGAGATAATGTACAATGTGGCCTAATTATCACATAAATTTCATAGGACTTGATTGATATAATTTAAGTTCTTGTAATAACTGTTTCAACCATATGAGTTCACATATGGCTAATGACATAGCTCGATACTTCGCTTCTGCACTTGATCTTGCTATCATATTTTACTTTTTACTCTTTTATGAAATGAAATTTCTTCCAAAGAGAACATATATAAAGGAGTGGATTGTTGATCACTTAGAAACCTAACCCAATCTGCATTAGAATACCCAATAATTTGAGTGTAGCTTGGACTTATATATAACAATCATTTTTTTGGACTTCCCTTAATGTATTTGAGAATTCATGTAATAGCATCCTAATGAACTTCATAGGGCAAGTTGAGAAATTGCCTCACTATTCTTATAGCAAATGAGATATCATGTTGAGTGATTGTAAGATAATTCAACTTTTCAACAAACTTTCGATATCTTCCTAGATTTAAAAAAGGTTCCCCCTGATTTGGCAAAAGTTTTATATTTGGATCCATTGGTGTGTCAATTAGCCTACACTCCATCATACTTGTTTCACTCAGTATATCAAAAGCACATTCTTATGATAAATAGAGATACTAAATTGAGATTGTGCTATCTCAATACCAAAAAAGTGATGAAGTTTCCCAAGGTTCTTGGTCTAGAAGTGATAAGATAGATGTGTTTTAAGTTGGTCTATACCCTTGTAATCATCTCCTTTACTCACTAAATCATCAGCATAACCAACTCAGTATATTTGACCAAAAATAGAAGAGTGATAAAAAATAGAGTGATTAGCTTTATTTTGTTGCATGCCAAAATCCCGAATTTTATTGAATCTCCTAAATTAAGCTTGAGGAGATTGTTTAATGTCATCAAGAAATTTCTTCAATTTACATACTAAACTAGATAAGTCTCCTTTAAGCAACAAACCCTGGTGATTTTTCCATGTAAACTTCTTTCTCAACATCACTATGCAAGAGGGTATTTTTACTGTCTAACTATTGTAAAGGCCAATGATGAATTGTAATTAGAGAAAGAAAAAGGCAAATTGAGGTAATTTTTGCAACAAGTAGAAATGTATCCCTATAATACAGGCTAAAAATTTGAGTAAAGCCTTTTGCCATGAGTCAAGTTTTTAACAGGTCAATCTTTTCATTAGGACTAACTTTAATAGTAAATACCCACTGACATCCAATTAAAGATTTGCTAACAGGCATGGATAATAATTCCCATGTACCATTGGTGTGTAATATGGTCATTTCATCCAACATTGTTTGATGTCACTCTAAGTGAAAGAGAGCTTACTATATAGTTTTAGGAATGGAGGTAGAGGATAAAGCAGAAACAAAAGCATGGTGGGATGTAGATAGACGATGGTAACTGAGAAAATTATAAACAGGGTATGGGTTTTGTGAATAGTTACCTTTTCGAAGGGTAATGGGAAGGCTGTCTGGACTTTGTGGTGGATTGGATTTTGGAAATGATGTTGGCACAAGACATGGGTCTATAGGTGCTTTTGCCGTAATTTGAGGTGGTGTTGAATCAATTGAATTTTCAACAAGTTGAGCTGGACGAGGTCGTCCTGATAGGTAATTAGAGGCTTAACCTATGGAGATGTTGCAAGTGTAGGACTATTAAAAAGAATAGATAAAACATCAGTTATTGGAGTAAATTCTGTGAAAAAAGAGAAAAATGAAGAAGACTCAAAGAATGTGACATCAACAGAAGTAAAAAATTTATGCAAGATAGGTGAATAACAACTATAACCTTTTGGTAATTTTGAATATCTTAGAAACATACATTTCATGGATTTAGGGGATAATTTATCTTTTCCTAAAGAAAGATCATGAATAAAACAAGCATGTTCAAGAACATAAAAAGAAAGTCTATACATGGATTCTTTTGGAAAAACTAAAGAGTGTGAAATTTGATTATCCAAAACAAAAGAAGACACATGATTAATTAAATAACATATAGTTTTAATAGCATCTGCCAAAAAATGAAAATGAACATATGCATGTACCAAAAGAGTTTATACAATTTCAATTAAATGTCGATTCTTTTTTTCAGCAATGTTATTTTGTTGAGGTGTGTGTAGACATATAGATTGAAGAATAATGCTTTCGAAGGACATGAAAGAAAAGATGTAGAAAAATATTGTCTGGCATTGTCACTTCGAAGCATGTGAATCTTAACATCAAATTGATTATGAATTTCAAAATAAAAAGACTTAAAAATTAAAAATAATTCAGAACGATTTTTTATTAAATAGAACCATGTATTTGAGAGCAGCCATCAATAAATATTACAAAATATCAAAAACCCAAAATTGAAGTAATATGACTAGGACCTTAAATATCAAAATGAATGATAGAAAATAATGACCCAAATGGTAGTGAAGTAACTCAACTGACTCAACAGCCACACAAATGACTAGAGAAGTTATTTAGATGTGATAAACTCCTTGTGATTCATGCTTGATGCCAATTGTCATCCCTGTATTTTGGTCCTGTATGAAAAAGGAATTAGCAAAAAAGATTATACAATAGTCAAGAATGCATGTAAGTTGGTTAACAAATATTAAATTAATTAGGCAATTAGGAATATAAAAGATTGATTTCAAAGGTAAAGATGAGAAAGGATTTGCTTGATCAATAGCTTGTGCACTAATTTTTGTTCCATCAACTAAAATGACAACAAGAAAAGATTTATTGGTGTGAAAATGTGTAAATAAGGATTTGTTATCAGATATGTAATCAAAAGCTCCCAAATCAAGCACCCAAGGTCATGAGGATGTTGAATGAGATAGATAGGTTGTAGAATTACCAAACTATGCTGTGGAAGAAAAATAATTTCCTTGTTTATGTTAAGTGAATAAATTCCCCTAAAGCCCTTAATTAGATAGGACTAAGTGATTACTTGATTCGTTACTAGCTGCTTCTTTACTAGTTTCAATATTAGCTAAGGCGATACATTGTTTAGGGCATCCATGTAAGACTTAATAGCATTCTTGCGAATGCCCAGGTTTTGGCAATGATTGTTTTAGTAATAAGAGTTTTCTCGTCCTCCACGCCCTTTTCCAGCTCCTTGCTTTTCACAACCACTTTGACTTTTGTTATTGGAATGAGAGACTAAAGCAGAATTATCAGTTCCTGTGATGAAAAGTGTTGGAGGTTTATCATTCTGTTTGGTGAAAAGTGTAGGGGGTTTATGTTGCATTAAGTTAAGCAACATTCAAACTTGGAATTTGAGCAAAGGCCAATAGTTGATTACGAATTGCGGAAAATTCTAAGTTAAAACCGAGAAGAGTAAGGGCCATAAAAAATTGATTTTGCTGTGTCTCTTACTTAGTGATATCAATTGTGATAGGCAGTAGTTGGATTCTTCTACAATAATTTGGACTCTCATAATATAAGAGGAGGTGCTAGAATCCTGTTGCTTTAAACTGACTAGACTATACACAAGCTTATAAAGTTGCTGGATGTTATTTGAATATAGTTGTTTACCCTTTTCCCACACATCATAACAACTTGTAGAGGAATGGAAATAGATAAATAAACCGAGTTAAATTGATTGTCACAAAATAGATAACAATTAAGCATTCAATTTTTTCCAAGCTGGTTGATTTTGTATATGGATATCTATAAGCCTTTTTGTCAAGCGATCTTGCACTTCTTGCCCCTTAAACCAAGTTTGAACAGTAATAGGCCATGAAACATAATTATCTTCATTTAATTTAACTAATGTGATGGTAGGATTACCACCAAATAAGGAGGAAAATTTTTTTATAATCTTTGAAATTTCTTCAACATTAAAAAGGTAACTAGAAAGGCAGCAGTTAAAAAAAAGACAACAAAATCTTATCCCACTAAGTGAGGTCGGTTACATGGATTGCACGATGTCATTGGATTTTATCTGAAACTAGATTTTCAAAAATATTATTCAACCAGAAAGCAAAACCCAAAAAAAAAAAAAAAAAAAGAAATTAAATCTTATTGTTTTGATCTAAAAGAAGGGGATTTGATGTTCAGATTTCAAAATTGAGGCAACAAACAAATTCGGTAAGGAGGCACAGTTGTTGTTGAGTGGTGCGTGCTTTTTATGTGTTTGCAGTAGTAATGCATGGGCTTCATGCGCATCTATAGTTGCGGTGCATTGACATCACACTTTAGTTGAGGCGGCTGGAAATTTGTTGACAGCAATGATTTTGGTGGTCGTTCTTCAAAACATGTGCCATTGCTTCATGAATTAGAGCAACTAGATTGGGCATTGCTACCCTGATGCAAACAGTTTCTAGAAAAAAAAAATTGTGTTTGGGTTTGTAAGGTTTGTGCTTAGAGGCTTGGAGGTATTTGGGTTTGTGTTTCTAGGTGGAAGAAAAGAGCTTGAAATTCAATAGAAGATAATTGAAGCAGAAGCAGAGTCCTTCAATGTGAGGCGTTTGATACCAACTTGAATTGTTGAAAACGGCTTGAGCAATTAGATATAGTTACAAAAGTTGTAATTAATAAAAAATATTACAATCAAATCTATTATACTAATTCTAATCCTAATCAAGTTAGAAAGAAAAAATATCAATCTAAAATAACTTCTTAATATGTACATAATCAATTTAGAATCATTGTAGAATGATTTTCTAAAAAGGCATACAATTTCAACAATAGTGAAATTTGTCAGTTTACAAACTACAATTGAATGTCATCGAAGCACTCATATATACTGAATTGTAAGATCGCTTTATATAGGAAGTCTCTAGGTATAGTGGGCCGAAAGGGACAATTTTTAATAGGAAGAGAGACAATCGGTTTGCTTGATTTATACTTCATTTTATAATTTTAAGTGTGTAGGGGATGATTACAAGTCTGTACATCCAAATTCTAAACTCAATACTAAGGTGCCCTGCTAAGCCTTTTGACATTTCACCCCTTAAAGAGCATTTTGAACAAAAGCTCGCTAACTTAAATAGACATACTTTTATTGAATTATTGTAAGCCTTTTTTGCCATGCACTGAGTGTCAAATTGGTACTATAATACATTGACACAAATAAAAAATGTGAAGATTAGGTTTTACAAACCCTTTCAAATTCTTCAACCATTCCAAAATTATCAAAATACCCCTTTTCAAATTCTTCAACCATTCCAAAATTATCAAAATACTCCTTCATCTGAAAAAATTAAAAAAAAAAATAATGCACAAGTTGGATTGATTCCAAATTTTAGTCACAGTATTTTTATAACATGCTTGATTTTTTCACGGAGTTATGTCTAAAATTGAGTACATTTACCTGTTGAAATTGTTATAATTACCAGCTTGTGACACATTGCCTTCATGACTCTAAGATGTTGTTACTTTTAACTATTTCTTCCTTATATTCAAAATGGGAGAGGGATATGGAAAACATGAATTAATGAAACAGAAAGTCATTGCTAGTAACAATGACTTGTCACAATTTGAATGCATATTTGTTGCACATTGGTTGCATGATGATAATAAGGTTGTAGTTCTCCCATTTCTCTGTTTCATTGTAATTCCACTTGCTACTTTGATTATAGTTCCAGATATGCAGAGTTATTTATTGGTGCCTGTGAAAAATATCTGAATTTTCAAAACTGATTGCTTCATAATTGAGCAAATATATATCGAAGATTATGTAAGATTTCCTAGAATTATGGAAGATATTGCTCACTAAAAGAGTCCCTAAAATAAAGCTACTTTAGAATTAAAGAGTTGACCATCCAAGAAAGGAAAAGATATAACACAAAGGAAGTTGATCATTAGTCAACTAATAGATATACAAAAAGGAAAACTGACTGTTTGCCAGACTTTAACTTAGACAATGAATTTTGAAATTACTGAAGCAATATGCGCAGCATTGAGATTTATTTATACATAGGCTAATTACAATCAATCTACCTAATTACATCAATCAAAGGTCAACAAAATAAATCAAAAATCAATGTAAAGCTTAAACTAGGATGATATTTGATTTCCTAATATAACTTCCTAATATAGCTAATACTATTTACAAATATAACTTCTACACTGCCCTTCAAGCTGAGGCATACATGTTGCATGCACCTAGATTATTACATATGTAATCAACTCATGATCCTTGGAGAGATTTGGTGAAAACATTAGCTAATTGATCATGTGAATTCACAAAGACAGTGTTGATCTAGTCCCCTTGTGAAAAACTATATTTGAGGTAATGTGTAATGCAACTTGATTATCATACATAAGTTCCATAAGTTTTGATTCATATAACTTGAGTTCTTATAGCAATTGTTTCAATGACAAAAATTTACATGTGGCTAATACCATAGCCCAATAATCAGCCTTTGCACTTGATCTCGCCATCATGTTTTACTTTTTACTCTTCCATGAAATGAGATTTCTTCCAATGAGAATACAATATCCGGAAATAGATCATTGGTCACTTGATGATTTGGCCCAATCAATGTTAGAATATCCAATAATGTGAGTGTGGCCTTGAACTTTATGTGATAGTCCTTTTTTTGAACTTCTCTTAATGTATCTAAAATTCTACTTCATAGTATCCCAATGAACTTCCTTAATGTATCTAAAAATGAGCTTCATAGCATCCCAATGGACTTCATAGGATGAGTTCAAGAATTAATTCATTACGCTTACAACAAAGGAAATATATGATCAAGTAATTGTGACATAATTTAGCTTCTCAATTAGTCCTACAATATCTTCCTAGTTCTACAAAAGGCTTCCCTCATTTGGTAGAAGTTTTATATTTCGATCCATAGGTGTGTGTAATGGCTTAGACTCCATTATAACTATTTACTTAGTATATTTAGAACATATTTCTTTTGATAAATAGAGATGCCAAATCGAGTTTGAGCTACTTCAGTGCCAAGAAAGTACCAAAACTTCCTAAAATCTTTTATCTAAAAGTGGTGAGACAAATGTTATTTGAGTTGGTCAATATTCTTATGATCATCTTCTGTAATAATTATGTCATCAGCACTAACAATTAGATAAATGCAACCGGAAATAAAAGAATGATAAATCATAGAGTGATAAGTTTCATCTTGCTACATGCCATAGTCTTGAACAAATTTATTGAATCTCCCAAACTAAGCTTGTAGGGATTGTTTAAGTCCATAGAGAGCTTTAGTAAATAAATCAGCTAATTATTCCCCTGTTCTAATATGTCTAAGACTAATAATTCTTTCTTGTAACTTCTGTCGAATAAAATGACAGTCAACTTCTACATGCTTAGTTCGTTCATGAAAAATTGGATTTGAGGCAATGTGAGTAACAGCTCGATTGTCACACCACAATTGCATAATCCCATCAGTCTTGATGCCAAGTTGCTGAAGAAGATAATTAATCCATACAAGTTTAGATATAGCATGAGCCATAGCTCGGTATTCAGATTTTGCACTGGAGCGAGATACAACTGCTTGCTTCTTACTTTTCCATGACACAAGATTTCCTCGAACAAATACACAATACCCAGAAGTTGATCTCCGATCTATAGCACATCCGGCCCAGTCTGCATTAGAAAAAGTCTCTACTCTGCAATGACCATCATTTTTATATAAGACTCTTCGACCAGGTGCTTTCTTCAAATACTTCAAAATGTGTGTAAGAGCATCCTAGTGGGAAGGCAATATCAGGCCTAGTTATAGTAAGATAGTTTAATTTTTCCACCAATCTCCTGTATTGTTCAAGATTTTCAAGTAATTCCCCATCTTGTGGATTAAGCTTAATATTTATAATCATAGGGTTCTCACATGGTTTAGCTCCAATCATCCCTGTTTCATTCAAGAGATCAAGCACATATTTCCTTTGAGATAAGAAAATCCCTTTTCGCCCTCGAGCAATTTCAATGCCTAAAAAATAGCGAAGCACTCCCAAGTCCTTAGTCTGGAAGTTAGCCTGAAAAAAGGCTTTCAATTGTGAGATCCCCAACTTATCATTCCCTGTGATCATAATATCATCAACATATACAGTCAGAAGAATACATCTTGAACTAAACTATCTATAAAACACAGAGTGGTCATGATCACATTTCTTCATTCTGAATTTTGTCACTATTTTACTGAATCTTCCAAACCAAGCTTGAGGAGATTGTTTCAACCCATATAATGATTTTTTTAAACGTAATACCTTGCCACACTCCCCCTGAGCAATAGACCTAGGTGGTTGCTCCATGTACACTTCCTCATTCAAATCGCCATGTAAAAAGGCATTTTTAACATCTAATTGGTGAAGAGACCAATCATGAGTAGCAGCAAGAGAGATGAGTAAACGAATAGAGGTAATCTTGGCCACAAGAGAAAAAGTCTCTGAATAATCAATACCATAGGTCTGAGCATAACCTTTAGCGACTAGACGTGCTTTTAAATGAGCAATAGAACCATCCAGATTCACTTTGACTGTAAATACCCATTTGCAACTAATGGGTTGTTTATCATCAAGTAAAGGCACAAGATCCCAAGTCTGATTAGCTTCAAGAGCTGTCATTTCTTCCTCCATAGTAGCACGCTACCCATTATGAGAAAGACCTTCAAAATAGGACTTAGGAACAGTAATAAAATCTAAAGAAGCAATAAAGGCTCGAGAAGAAGCAGGCAAAGAAGAATAAGAGACATAGGTGGAGATGGAATAAGGGTGGTGAGGGTTACCTTTCTGAGTACAAGTACGGATACCTTTTCGGTGAGGATCGGAAGATCCAAATCAGAAGACACAAGAGGAGGATATGATGAGGAAGAAGCCGGTAGAGGAGATGAAACTGACGGACCGTAGGAAAGCGAGTCTGGATCAGATGGCTGTTGCATGACCGATGGAGGAGCTGCTGGTGGTACTTGCACTCTACGAGAATAAACAAACTGAATTGGAGGTCGAACCAAATTTTGTGGTGGAGGAACTTGTGAGTCCAATGAAGGAGAAGGTACAAGGAAGTATTCATCAACATGATCTGATTCTGGCAAAGGGGAGGAAGATGGAGACGGCCCAAAGAATGGGGTAGACTCAAAAAATGAAACATCAGAAGAAATAATATAATTTAACTTAGGAGAAAAATATCGATACCCTTTTTGAGTACGAGAATAGTCAAGAAAAACACACTTCAAAGACCGAGGATCCAATTTCGATACCTGGGGACGGTGATCATGAACAAAACAAGTGCACCAAAAAATACGGGGGGAAAGAGGAAAAAAAGGCTTAGAAGGAAACAAAATAGAAAAAGGTACTTGACTACCAAGAATAGAAGAAGGCATGCGATTGATGAGAAAACAGGCTGTAGAAACTGCATCTGCCCAAAAAACTTTAAGAACTTTCATTTCAAATAAAAGTGGCCGAGAAACTTCCAATAAATGTTAATTTTTTCGTTCAGCTACTCCATTTTGTTGTGGAATGACAGCATAGGAAGATTGATGAATTATACTATGCTGAGACAAATATGCTGAAAACTGTGAAGAGAAATACTCTTTAGCATTATCACTGCGAAAATTACGAATAGTTGTCTGAAATTGATTTGTAACCTCAGCATGAAAAGTACAAAAAATATTAAACAACTCTGAACGATTCTTTATTAAATAGAGCTAAGTCATTCTCGAATAATCATCCACAAAAGTCACAAAATAATGAAAATCAGACTTTGAACTAACCGGGCAAGGCCCCTAAATATCTAAATGTACTAACTCAAAGGGGGATGAAACCCGCTTATTAACTCTAGAAACATAAGATTGGCGATGCTGTTTAGCAAATTGACAAGACTCACAATCTAAATGAGACACAGACGCTAAATTAGGACATAATTTTCGTAAAGAGAGTAACGAGGGATGGCCAAGGCGACAATGTAATTGATGTAGAGTAGGGGTAGTAGCAGCAGCAGCAGCAGCAGCAATTGGTTGAGTAACTTTGTCATCCAGCACATATAATCCCCCAGATTCATATCCCCTACCAAAAATCTTCTTCGTCAACAGATCCTGAAATACATAATAACCAGGAAAGAAGAAAATACCACAATTATAAGTACGGTTAATTTAGCTAACTGAAAGTAAATTAAATGAAAAATTTGAGAGGCACAAAACATTGGATAAAGAGATATCAGAGGTGAGATTGACCATGCTACTTCCAACAACAGAAGCAGTAGACCCATTAGCTAAGGTGACATGTAAAGGATGAGAATTAGTAAAGGAAGATAGTATACCTGTTTGACCCGTCATATAATCAGTAGCCCTAGAGTCAATGACCCATCTAGAATTGGAATGGGATAGACATGCAGTAGGATTACCTGTGTGAACTATGGTGGCAGTAGGTTGGGTGGGTGGCGGTTGTACAGAGGCCTTTAATTGCAAGTACTCAGCATATTCGCTATCAGATAATAATTTACCATTGATTTCTGACTCTTGTGCCATATGAACAAACTTGGACTGCTGGGTATTCCTTCCTACCAACTTCGGACAGAATTTCTTGATGTGTCCTTGTTCTTGACAATGATAGCAAATCACAATTGAATCACCTCCTCTCCTTCCTTCACTAGAGTGATTCTGCCAATCATCTCCTCTTCCTCCTTCATGACCTCGCCCTCTTCCTCTTCCCCTACCACCTCTAGAATTACCACGGCCTCCATGAGCACCTGAGCCAACTAATGCTGCTGACTCATTCATATTTGAAGATGGAAAGGAGGAAGAAATATCTTTGGATGCTCTTTGAATTCGATAATAAGCTGTTTTCCAAGTGAGGGGCTCAGAACTAGATAAGACCTGCTATCGTGCTGTGCTAAACTCAGGAGGTAAACGCATCAAATAACACAAAGCAGCTAGTTGTTCTCGCTGAGAACGCATTGCATTAACATCACTAGTAATAGGCAGCAGAGAATTCCATTGTTCATAAATACGATTGAACTCGGTATAAATTTGAGCATTGGTTTTACCTCTCTCATCTGATTGAAACAAGGACACAGTCAAATCATATACCTGATTCAGATCATCCTTTTTCAAATATAGGCCTTCAATAGACTCCCATAACTCCTTAATAGTACGACAATGAGCTGTGTTATCTTCAACTTCAGTAGTTAAAGTATTACAAACCAACCTGAACAACCGACGACCTTCTATGATCCATTGTTGATCAGGATCTTCTATGGGTGGCTCTTGAGTAAGGTGATGTGTCATACGAACTTCATCAAAATAGTATTCAATTGCACTTTTCCAAGTAACATATTGTCATCCTTCAATATCTAACTTCCGCTCTATTATTTTTCCACCAACTGGTAATAATTCTGAAAAATTAGATCTAAATTCTCCCCTTGAATTTCCAGAACTATTGGGACCTCCAGAATTGTTCATGAAATCAGAACTAGTATCCATATCCAGCCAGCATAGCAAAAAACTAGAAGAAAATTATCCAGAAAATAGAAAATGCCACCTGAGGACACGAAAATGCAAAACCAACCTTATAGAACCCTTCAGAGTCCTTTGAAACAGTGCCAAACGGAAGATCGCCCCCTAAAAATATCTCACGCGCCTCCACGTGCTGCCGCCTGCCTCTGCGAGTGGGCTTCACGCACCTCCGTACACCCGCGCATGTGATGCCACGCGCCGCCTAGCCGGGATCGTCTCAGCCCGATCTGTTGTCCAGTGTACCCAGACCTTCCATACCGGTTCCGGTTTTGCTTCCACGGTGTTGAACAGTACCGTTCGGGTCTCCACCTCTGTACGCCGCCGTACGCCGCCACCAAACAGCAATCCCGAGGTCTGGGCTTCCACCAATAAGCAGCTTAGAGTGCCGCTGGTCCCACCGTGACCTTAGTCACGCATAAAAGAAAAATAAAAAAAAGAAAAGGAGGAAGAAGAGAGAGAGAGAGTTGGGTTGTTGATTGAGATAGGAGAAGGATTACTAGAGGGCTCTGATACCATATTAATTAAGAGAGAAATTTGTATTGCCATATCCTGAACTGAGTTAGACAGTCACTATATATATTATAATACAGGTAACATATAGCAGAGTATAATAGATGTAGAACCTATTTACTAACACTTACCACTGGTTCAGATGCTTGGAGTTGTTGCAAGTTCAGTTTAGGTTGTTTCCTCCTTTGATATACAAATTTTGTGGACCAGCTTTGGTAGTTTCAGGTGGAGGATCAGCAGAAGGTGTTAATTTTGGAACCTTTAAGGGTTTATCTGAATAGGGTAGTGAAATACCATAATTTGGTGAGAAAATATCCACCTCTGAATGATTGTTTTGCTTTTGTGGCTGTGAAGAGATAAAGAATGGCTGGTTTTCCTGAAATGTGACATCCATAAAGACAAAAAAACTTTGACTTGAAGAATGATAGCATTTATACCCCTTTTTATCAGGAGCATATCCAATGAAAATACATTTAATAGCACGGGGATCAAGTTTACTGCGATGTTGGCGATGAATATGAACAAAAGCAACACAGGCAAGACCCGAGATTCCAGATTTCTCATGATAGGAACAGAGGGATACAGAGAAGATATAACATGGATAGGACTAACACCCCCAAGAACCTTAGAAGGCAATCGGTTTATTAGATAGGTGACAGTTAGAACAGCTTCCCCCTAATATGAATTAGGAACTGCCATTTGAAATAATAATGCCTTGGTAATTTCAAGTATGTGTCTATTTTTTTTTCTGCCACCCCATTCTGTTGAGGTGTGTCTATATATATAAGTTCATGAACAATGCCTTTTTCTTTAAGGAAATTAGATAGATTTTGGTTCACATATTCTTTATCATTGTCAGACCTGAGGTGCTTAATAGATTTCCCAAATTGAGTTTGAATCATATGATAAAATTGAATAAACAATTGACACACTTCAGATTTATTTTTCATAAGAAATAGCCAGGTAATCTGGGTGCAATCATCAATAAATGAGACAAACTACTTTACCCTAGAAACATTAGGTATAATAGCAGGGCCCCAAACATCAGTATGAATAAGACAAAAAGGTTCAGAATTTTTCTTAGAACTTGTAGGAAAACTAACACGATGATGTTTTGCAAGTTGACAAATATCACAACTAAAAGACTCAACAAATTCTTTCAAAAATAAAGAAGGAAGCATAGACTTAAGTAAAACAAATGGAGGATGTCCAAGTCTTTTGTGCTGAAGCCAGATTTCAGATTCAGATTCAGAACAAGAATGGTAACCAGAATGTAACGCTTTCTCATTAGATTTACTTGAAGTCTTCATATTGATAAAATGGTATAACCCTCCCTGTTCCTTAGCAACTCCAATCGTCCTCCCCATAGCTAGATCCTGAAAAACACAGTGGGAATGAAAAAAAGTTATGGCACAATTTAGGTCCTTGGTGAGCTTATGAGTAGAGATGAGATTAGTAGATAGTTTTGGAACATAGATTACATCTTTCAAATTCAAGGAGGGATTGAGTTTAATATTACCACAACCTGCAACTAATGTACTTGAGCCATCAAGCACAGTTATATAATAATTTTTAGGAAAAGGTTGATAGGATGTGAAACAAGAGAGGTCAAAGGTCATGTGATATGTTGCACCAGAGTCAAGAATCCAGGAATCCTTAGAGGCAGTCATAACATTATGAGATGATGAAGAACATAGATTCTTACCATTCATAGCCAAAGAGCAAGAACCAGAGGGCTTACTGAGGGAATTCATGAAAGTTCTTAAGCGTTCCAATTCTTCTTTGTTGAGAGACAGAATTTCTTCCTCAACTTGAGGACTATTCACCATAGACTCAGGTTCTTTAGTAGTCAAATGTACTTGGCCTTGATTAATATTCCTAAATCCACCAATACGATTCAAAACTTGATCCTTTCCATAAAGTTTAAAGTAGTTTTCCCTAGTGTGACCATTCTTCTTGCAATAAGTGCACCATCTACCAAGTTTGGAAGAGGAAGACTGAGAACCTGGTTTGATAGTCCTACCGGTAGTTAGAGCTGATCCCTTAGTGGGTTTGTCATCCAACATGACAGTTCTACGGCTCTCTTCACCACAAACTGTGTGGAAAACTTCAAAGAGTAAGGAAAGTTTTTCTTTTCCCAATATCTGAACCCGAATTGGATCAAATTCAGGATTTTGTCCAGAGAGGAACTCAAAAATCCTATCCCTCTTAATAAATTGAGCTAATTTGGTTGTGTCCTTACTACATTCCATTCTCAGGTTTTGATATTGATCCAATTCTATCCAAAGACCATTGAAGATCCCATAATAATCAGTTACTGAAAGTGCCCCTTGCTTAATGCTAAAAATTTTGATCTTAAGCTCAAAACAAGCTGATAAATCTTGCTTCATGGAATAGGTTTGTCGTAAATTCTCCCAGATCTGTCGAGCAGTAGGGAGGAACATACAATTTTTGCTAATTTCAGGAGTCATAGAATGCCACAGCCAGGTCATAATAAGGGAGTTTTCATCATCCCACATCTCAAATTGAGAATCTTCTTTCCTCGATGCAGTTCCCTCAATGTGATTTAATTTTCGACGCCCTTTGAGAGTAGTTCGGATGACTTGAGCCTATTGTAAGTAATTTTTTCCATTAAGGCAGTATGTTGCATGTAGGATAGGTAGATCATTGGGATTTAGGGTTGTTGAGCCTGGGTTTGTGGTTTGATAGGTGTTAGAAATTTCGGTCTCTTCTGGGCCAGACATGGGGAAGATTTTGATGGCTAGGATCTGTTAACAAGGTTTAGGTTTCTAAAAAAAAATGAGATAATCTGCAGGGCTTCAATGGCAGAGATAGAAAGATTTGCCACAATGAAGGTGGCTATTCTGCGATGAAGGTAGACAAGGTTTTTGAGTGCGGAAGCAGAGTCTCCTAGGTCTGGAGCTCTGATACCAAGTTGAAAGGGTAAAAACTCATCTTATTTCAGATAATCAATAGTTATAATTTATAGATAAAGGCCCATAAATATCTCCCTAGAATAAAGCCCAAATCTGGCCTTAATTACCTATCCTAATCTAGATCAGATTTATAGGAATAAATCTGATTGATTATCTATCCTAATAAGGAAAGAAGATATTGTACAACACAGAATACAATTACAACAGAATCAATCTAAGATAACAGGGAATCAATCAACGATAACAAGGAATCAGTAAATAAATTAAGGAATAAATCTCAACTGAAATCATGAACAAACTAGTGCATGCAAACACATGAAGAGGAAGTTTATACATGGGTTTTTTGGAAAAACTGAGGAACTTGATTATTCAAAATGAAAAAAAATGTACGATTAATTAAATAACATGGTATATGAATAGCATTGGCCCAAAAACAAAAGGAATATTTGTATGCAACAAAAGAATTTATGTTGTTTCAATTAAATGTTGATTTTTTCTTTTAGCAATGTCATTTTGTTATGTGTGGACATGCGGATTGATAAAGAATGCCTTCGAAAGACATGGAAGAAGAAAAAAATGCAGAAAAATAGTCTCAAGCATTGTCAATCCAAAGCATACGAATTTGTAAACCGAATGAATTGTGTATTTCAAAACAAAAAGGCTTAAAAATTGAAAATAACTTCAAAATGATTTTTCATTAAATATAACGAAGTGCACCAAGAATAATCATTAATAAATGTAACAAAATACTGAAAATTCAAATCTAAAATGACATAACTGGGACCCTAAACATCATAATGAACAACAGAAAATAAAGATCCGGTTCTATTTTGAGTTCTACGAAGGAATGAATTGTGTTCATGCTTACCAAGTTGACAAAACTCACACTTTAATGACTGAGAGGTTGAAAGACTAGGAAACATTTTGCAAATCTTTCCAATTCTAGGATTACCTAAATAATAGTGAAGCAACTTAGGAGATTTAGTTGCTTCACAAATTATTGGAAAAGCTAGTTGGATGTAATAAAGTCCCTACAACTGATACTTGGTACCAATCGTCATCCCTGTACTCCAATCTTGTATGACAAAAAAATCAACAGTGTCACAGAACAATTAAGAGTATGTGTAAGTTGACTAATATAAATTAAATTGAGAGGACAATTAGGTATATAAAGAGATTTTTGTAGTGGTAAAGAAGGAAGAGGTTTCACCTCACTAATACTTTGTTCAGCTATTTTAGATCTATTAGCTGAGGTAATAGTAGGAAGAGATTTATTGGTGCAATTAAACTGGGTGATAAAGATTGGTTACCAAATATGTGATTAAAAACCCCCGAATCATGTAACAAGGTCCAATATACATTGATGCTGAATGAGATAGACATATTGTAGGATTACTAAATAAATAGGAAGAAATAGTACCAGATGAGGAACTGATGATTGAAGCTTTAGACATTGTTCCAAAACTAACACTGACCTGTCTAAGCCAGAAGAGGGTATTTTATCACTGTAACAGAGGATTTGATGTTACAGAACGACTCAGTGGGAGAGTACAGTCCAGGAGTGGTGGCGCATGTAGCACATGTGCTTGAAGAATGTGGTGCATGGGCTTCACATGCGTGTGGAGAAGGGGCACATGTCACCTGCTGCTGGGAACAACTGGGAAAATTCCAGAGAAGCTGAATATAAATGTAATTTTGCAAAATTTGCGAGAATACTTGGTGAATCAAATTAGACAGCAACATTGTTGTGCTTGCTGTGCAGAAATAAGACGTGCAAAGATCCAAACTGAAGAGCTTGAATCTAAATCCAAACAGAAGGTGGAATCAGGGTAATTTGAGTAATTTAATGAGATTTGAAGATCTGGGATTGACTTAGGATGTGATATATGCAAACCGGAAATCAGATAATTATTGAAAAAAAAATGAAGCAATGGTAGAAAGGGCTACAACCGAAGTAGAGTCTGTCAAAGATGAGAGCTTTGATACCAACTTAAATTCAGATAATAAATTTTGAGATTGCTTAAGCAATGTACTCAGGATTGAGGTTCATTTATACATTTCTTAATTACAATCAATCCACCTAATTACATCGATCAAAGATTAACAGAAGAAATCAAAAACCAATCTAAGCCTAAACTAGGATCATATTTGATTTCCTAATATAGCTAATACCATTTTCAAATATAACATCTACAGTCAGCTGATAATAAACCTCTTTAAACACAGCAAAGCAGACCATTAGTCGGCTAACTAATCTCTTTGATATTTGATATGCTTCTATAATTTTTCTGATGTTAAAAAGTTTGTTGGCGGTTTCCAATGAAGTTTTAGTTGTTCTTTTCAAAAATGCCTCACTCTATTTTGTGGATTTATATTGTGCATTCAGGTTGGTGTAGATAACATGTGTATACTGGTACACGCTATGAAACGTCAATCTGCAGTGTTACCACTAGAAGAAAGAATAAGTAATGCACTGGGGGAAGTTGGACCTTCTATAACACTTGCCAGCTTATCTGAGATTCTTGCATTTGCAGTAGGATCTTTCATTTCTATGCCGGCATGCCGTGTTTTCTCCATGTTTGCAGGTTTTAGAATTTTTCTTGCTTTTCATCTTGTACACTTTATGGAAACAATTTTAGTATACAGCAACCAGATAAAGTACCTCATATTGAATGTTATTAAGAAACATGAAAGAGATTGTGAAGACATTATTCATAAACACCTACGGTTTCAATTAATAGATTACTTGAGATATAGAAGAATCAAAACTATGGCCAATGTGTCTAAGAAATGAGAGAAATGTTTGTTTTCATACCAAAAATTTTCAAGTTTGTTACTAGAGATATTCATGCCAATTTTGTCATGGAATGTATATTTGTCATTAAGGTGCTAAATGTGGTGTTTTATTCTGGACATACGTGGATTTTTTATTATTCTGCTAGGACTCTTATGGTGCATTATAAGGCCTAATAGTATAGGATAACCTATAAAGACTCCTTTGATGCGTTATAAGGCTTGATAGTACAGAATAATCTATAAAATATAGTCTTGTCATGTATTTGGTGTGTAAAACATATCATAAAACCTTATCCACAATTTCCTTTATCCCAAAGTGAAGGATGAGCCCAAGAAGGTATATAAAATATAAAATAATGAAAAAAGGGGAATCTTAATATGTCACTACTCATTACCATCCACCTCTGTTGTCACTGTTCCTGCCACCACACGATGCAGTTCCACCAGGAGCCACCTGCCTAATCTCCTTGTTAAGATTATGTGTATATTAGGAAATTATTCTAAAATATTTAGATTGATTCCAGTTTGATAGATCCATTATTTTTTCCTTCCTAGCTTGATCAGAATTTGGATTAGGATAATTATCTCTAATTTGACTGTATTATCTTTTGATTGATTGCATCTTTTGTATATAAATACACTCCCTAACTGTAGCCATTGCTAAAGCCATTTCAACAAATTCAAGTTGGTGTTAGGGCCCTCATCCTCGAGGGAATCTGCTTCTGCTGCTCACTAAGGTTCTGCTGCCTTTGGAAAAAAAGGCTTTCTGTTTCTGACCTCCATTATTCCCTTTCCTCCTAAAACTTCAAAACCCTCCATTTGCATCAAACCCAAATACTATATAACCTCTTTAAGGTTGCTGGCAGTAGTATAATGCACCGACTCATGGCAGATGGTACTGCTCGGATATCATGTTGAGAAACATGATTAAGATTTAGAAGGATAGAATAGAGAAAAGTTAGAGAGTAAGAGAAAATACTAATATTATAGAATGAATAAGAAGCTGGATTTTACATAAGATTCAACACTAATGTTCTATTTATACAGAGTTACTAATAAACATAAATACTCTAATACCCTTAATTTTGAGTGGAAGATAAGTAAACCCATAACATAATCTGAAATCTAAAATCAACAATAATCAATCTAAGATATTTTGTATTATAACATAATTCTCAATCTAAGATAATTTCTTATCATACCATAATCCTAACAATGTCATTTGGCTTGAAGCTCTAGGTTTCTTTAGAGGGATAAATTTGACCAATTTGCAATGGAATTGGAAATCTATTTTGATCTTTGGTAGGATGGTCTCCTTGGTGTTTTATTGTTTATTTTAATTTTCTTCCTTTCATTTGAGGATTTCTTATCCTCTATTTTTTTTTTTTTTGGGTAATTTTCTCCTTTCTTTAATAATATTTCTCTTATACCAAAAACATATTTGTTAAAATTTTTTAGTATAACTTGTCACATGCCATGCCGTGTGCCTTAACTGCATTAACCCTTATTACCATAAATGACTTTGCTCTTGGTAAAAGAAAAAAAAAAACCTGTATATCACATTATTCATAACCCTCCCCATTAAGCTAGAGCATAGGTATCTGTCATTAATCATGTCTAGCTCGTTTATGAATGTTCCCAACTTGGTTATCATTGAGAGCTTGAGTCAAAATATCTAAAGGCCACTCACTGTTCTTCACATTATAAATTCAAGCCCTTTGGATTTTTTTCATGAATATAATGGCAGTCCTTTTGTGTTTGGTCCTCACAAAACATTTATTTGGGTGCCATGTGAATTTTTGCTTTATTATCACACTATAATTTCATGGGTAAACTGTTTCCTAATTCCGCCTCGCCAAGTAAATGGTGTATTGAAATAATTGTGTGCATTAACTTTAATCCCAACTCGGGGACAGGTAGATCAATATTTAGACATATACAAGAGGATGTTATAATTGACAAAAATAATCCTAAACCAAGCTGGAGTATATCACATTTTGGTGCACTACAAATGTGATTTTCTCCATGTTTCCTAACTTTTAACAATTTCTTTGTTTGTAGCTTTGGCTGTTCTTCTGGACTTCCTTCTGCAGATTACTGCCTTTGTGGCTTTGGTGACTTTTGACTGTATGAGAGCTGAGGATAATAGGATAGACTGTTTTCCATGCATAAAGGTGACTTCATCGTCTATGCAACAGAGTCAAGGTATATGTAAACTATGGCACTCATAAGTACTTTGGTTTTTCTCAGATATGTGGTGTGAATAGTTCTCATAATATTATGATATGTGTAGGCATCGGGCTGGAAAGAGATGGATTGCTGACACGATATATGAAGGTATTGTTATATGTAAATAGTTGTATGGATGGTCTCAATAAAAATTGGATGTTACTGAGCTACTCATCTTTTATGTACCAGTGATTGTTATTCGTTCTGACTGCTAAACTCTACTCAATTAGTCAGAAAAACATTTTACATTCTCTTGCTTTTCTTTTGGAGGATAACTTTGCTATTGCTGATTAACTCTAGGAGGTGCATGCGCCAATTCTTGGACTTTGGGGAGTGAAAATTGCAGTCATTCTTATTTTTGTTGCATTTACTCTAGCAGGCATTGTAAGTTTCTTGTGAAATGAAAAAGTGGTCTCCACCTATGTTTGAACTCTTATGGATGCCACCAATCCATGTCATTGTGCTCTTTATTTGAATAGGCATTATGTACAAGAATTGAACCTGGTCTGGAGCAAAAGATTGTTCTTCCTCGAGATTCCTACCTTCAGGTTTAGAATTCTCATTTTCTACTAATGTTTTTTGCATTTCTTTCACCTTCTTGCTGTCTTGTCCAGTCCCTTACCTTCTGTTTCCCATTGGTGCCAGGGTTATTTTAACAACATCTCAGAATACCTCAGAGTTGGCCCTCCATTATATTTTGTTGTAAAGGATTACAATTACAGGTTGCTTACTTTTCTTAGTGTTATTGTACAATCCTCTTTATGCATGGGATGTTACTATGTTTTTAAAACTTTTCAATTTTATAGCTATTACGGAAGTGGTGGTTTTTTCTTTATATACCTCCTGCAAGTTTGCATGCAACTGAAAATGGATAAGAAATGTGGAAAAGTTCCCATACTGTTAAAAAGAAGTAACTATCTGATTGCTTGAACTGGTTTCCTGTGACTCTTGCAGCTTGGAATCAAGACATACAAATCAGCTATGTTCCATTAGCCATTGTGATTCTAACTCTCTTTTAAATGAGGTAATTTAATAGAAAACTCGTTCTTTAAAATTTGGCTGTTACCATCAATATCCTTCATTCAAGACTTTCCATATTATTATTAATGGCCAATACGTTGATATATTCAAATTTAATACTCTAATGACTGTGTCATTAGTACATATCGTTTGAGAGATGTCCAGACCTCAATTCCTCTATACCTTCTCTTGATGTCTCTGTTCCTGTTTATTTATCAAGTTAGTTCTTTATGATCTACATATGTTGCAGCCCCTGCATGGTTGACTTGAATGGCGGGCATTCCTTCTGTGTTGTATTCTATCTTGTTCTAGTGTATCTGTCTTACCCATTCTAACTTGCTTTGAGCAGTGAGGTTTTCTCTCTCTCATAGGTCTTTCTTGCTTTGTAATGCTGCAGATATCAAGGGCATCATTGGTGCCAGAGTCAACCTACATTGCCAAGCCAGCTGCCTCATGGCTTGATGATTTTCTTGTATGGATCTCACCTGAAGCTTTTGGTTGCTGTCGAAAATTTAGCAATGGTTCCTACTGCCCACCAGACGATCAGGTCTGTAGCCCAAATTTCTGGGTTGGCTGATAGCTCATTCTTCTTTCCTACATGTTTGAAGTTGATGCATGGTCCATACATAAAAAAATCCTGTGTTTCCTTTCCTTTGGCCTCAAGATTCCCTCACCACAACAATCAGTTGAAGAATGATCTTGTTAGATGTTGCTAGCTGTAAGATATTATACCATTCAATTACTAAAGTGGAGGTTTTTGTTTCTTCAGCCACCTTGTTGTTTGCCAGACGGACCATGTGGGTTTGGTGGAGTGTGCAAAGACTGTACAACAGTAATGTCCTTTCTTCTTTATGTTGCATACTAATGTTAACACTATGTCGAAGAGTTTTGGTTGTAACTTGAAGTGGTTCATTAAGAGAAGCATTAATACTTTTGGTTGATTCTTAGTGTTTTCGCCGATCTGATTTAGTTGATGACCGTCCATCTACTGCACAATTCAGAGAAAAGCTTCCATGGTTTCTTAATGCACTGCCATCAGCTGATTGTGCAAAGGGTGGCCATGGGGCTTACACCAACAGTTTAGATCTGAATGGTCAGTAAGATTCCATGTCTTTACTGCTTACCTCTATTTTCTGAATTTTGTGAGGCTTTTCTGCTTGTGCAATGTAATATAAATAGTTTTCTTTTTCTTATAAATTATTTCCAGGTTACAAGAGTGGTGTTATACAAGCATCTGAGTTTCGCACATATCATACACCAATCAATAGACAAGTATGCAGTGTCTTAATTAATAGCCTGTTTGTTTAGTTTCAGCATCTATTCTGCCGTATAATTTTCTGTTTGATCTCACTAGAATTCTTGTTAGGTTGACTATGTTAATGCGTTGAAAGCTGCTCGAGATTTTTCATCAAGGATTTCTGATTCTCTAAAGGTTTGAACTGCATCATGGTTTCTTACCTCTGTTGTTTAATGTTCAGAGTCCAAACATTGTAGTTTTCCACGTGAATAGCTTAGAAATTGACAGTGCTTTTTTCTCTTGGCATGTCTTTATGGTAGAATATTGTGCAATTGTTATCACTAGTTCCAATTTTTTCTTTATATTGTGATGTTTGTCTTTTACTAATATATTGTTTTATTTTTAAGTATCTGCCTTATTTTTCTTGAGCTAAGTCTCAATCACCTTGCAGCGCAAGGAGACTTGAGATTTATGATAGGCTTGGTTATAGATTTGGTCTTTACATTTTGAATTTGTTCCAATTTTTTTCTATCTATTGTCAATTGCAGCAATATCATCCCCAGTTTTAGAATTGAAACAAGTAGGTCTAACTGGGTCCATAACATCTACCACAGTATCACACAGAAGCAACATAGTGTGCCAATTTTGCCATGTGGCCTATGTCATCTGTCATCTATCTTGACATGTCCACATCGAATGCCATGCAAGATGCATTGTCCACATCATTTGTGGCTGTTAGGAGAGAAGAGAGAATTGTAAGGTCATATCCTCAACTAAGGTGGGCAACATCTATTTATAATAAAGTTTGTACATAGGGTGGGTTACAATAGGTAGGCCCACAGCCCATGGTTCACTAGCCTATCTTAGCCCATAATAACTAATGTATTAACATTGGCTTTTCTGTCCATGGGTGCCATATCAGATTTTTTTTTGACAGAAAAGAAAATAATATTAAGAGAAGGAAAAAGATTATAGAAAATAGGATGAGGGATCTTCAGAAGATAGAAAATGTTAAAGGACTAAGCTGGCGTTTGATTGGAAGATTTGAGGGTTTGGAAATGGAATAAAAAAAAAATTATTTCTTCACTAAGTGTTTGGTTCACATGTAGTAGAATATCTTACTGGTACTTACTGTGAATAAACTCCCCCATTCAAATCCCTGCATCCCCCAAGATTTCAGATTATGTTACCAAGTGACTACTGCCACCACTGCAGCTGCCCCCGCCGCTATGATCACTGTCAAATGGAGGTGGTGGTTCTGGCAAAGTCCTGTTTGGTGTGCAGTTTGAGGCTATTTGAGGTGTTTTGGGTTTAATGTTTTCTTGCGATGCGGTTCTTTCTAGGGCACCTCTGACAACTTTTGAACCACCCTGTGTGGGTGGTGTTGCAATTTGGTACCTCTAAAGTGGGTTTTTGATTTCTGGATAATTTTCTGGTTAAATTTCTGTTGGTACCTCTAAAGT
Organism: Sindora glabra; assembly: GCA_020226215.1. Classification (NCBI taxonomy): domain Eukaryota; kingdom Viridiplantae; phylum Streptophyta; class Magnoliopsida; order Fabales; family Fabaceae; genus Sindora; species Sindora glabra. Next base: position 108,737,175 of record CM035227.1, on the reverse strand, counting down.
GGGTTTTTGATTTCTGGTTAATTTTCTGGTTAAATTTCTGTTGGATTCTTAACCATGATTGATCAGTTGCTATTTCTGGTGCTAATATGCTGTGTGGACTTATATTTGGTGAATTCTAATGTTGTGAGACTATTGTCAATGGTTTTGGACACAACTCAGTGCAGTTTTTTTTGGTTATTTGATTGCTAAGGTTTGGGTAGCTCAGGTTTGTGATGATCTAGGTAGCACTGGTTTTGGTATTTGGTGGTGACTTGTCACTGTTCAAAGAACGATTTGTTGCTAATTCAGATCTGGGCACATTTTGGCGAATTTGGTGATGGTATCTTTTTTTTTCCTTTTGGCTGGGTGTGATCTCATGGGGTTCAGCTCTTTTGGTTTGAGTGTGCCGTTGTTGTTCAGCACGGAGAGAAATTTTGTGGATTTTGTTGTTGGTTCATAATTTTGTTGCTACTTTGTGGAGTTTGAGTTCAAATTTGGTAGATTTTGCCTTGAAATTGGTTTTGTTTCAAGTTGCTTTATGTAATATTTGGCTTCAAGTGATGTTGTTTTGTGTTTTCTAGTGTTTTGACATTGGAGTATGCTATGCATTCCACTAAAGTTCATTTTTGGGCTAGTGGAGATGTGATTTGGTGAGTTACTACAAGGAGTAGCTTTTTGGACCAGCAGCAACAATTTCAATGAGAAAAAGTTGTTGAGTGTAGCTTCAGTTCATGCAATTTTGTTGTGGACAAAATTTTGTTGTTTGCTACTATGCACATTTGGCATTAGATATACCACTAGGTTTGGTGTCTTCATGACATTTGAGACATTGTTTAGTGACTTGTGTTTGTACAGGTCAGATTTGGTGAGATTATCCTTTATTTGAGGTAGTTTACACCTATGGTTTTGCTTGCCTAGCATTGAATTGGTTCGTGCCTAGTTCATTCCCATCAAATAGGGTTGAAGGGCTAGTTGAGTGGCCAGTGCAAGGTGTTAATGTTTTTGGACTAGGAAATGGAGGAAACTTCTGGAAGCTGTGTTCAGCCATAGGTGGTGGTGACTTCTAGAAGCTGTGTCTGGCCTTAGATGTTGGTGTTTTGGGCTAAGTTGAGGGAGCAGCTCAAGGGAAGTTAGCAGAAAATGTCTGGAAGTTGTTGGTATTTCTACAAGGGTTTTGGGGTTTGTGGATGTTTTCATTCAAAGAGAATCTTCACCAGCCGTTTGTGAAGTCTGAAGTTTATCAAGTTTTGTTTATAGTTATGTTTTATTGCATTTTGATTTTGGAGTTCAAATTTATGTAACAAGCTTAAGATTTAGCTTCGGGTTGAGGGGAAATGTAAGAGAGTAATATTAGTAATTAGACTTATAATGTTATGGGATTAGGTTATGTTATGGGATTACTCATTTTGCACCTAAAGTATTAGAGTCTTTATGTTTCTTAGTGACTCTATATAAATCAGGCAATAGGGCTATGTTTTATGTAATAATTCAACCTCCCATTCATTCAACAAAACATCAAGGTTTCCCCTTTATTCTCTCTTGTCTTTCTCTACTTTTCTCTTTTAAATCCCTTGTTTTTCAACAATTTAGTTCTCTATAGTAGTTTGGGGATAAATAATATCGAAGTTTTAGTAGGATGCTATATGATGTAAGACTCTTTTGGAAGAATATTTACTTGTTGAGGAAGGCTTATCATGTCTATAAATAAGACATCAATATGTAATGCAAAATAGACTATACATTTCTTATTTGGATGATTCTAAGGTGCTATAAGTTACATAGAAAGCTTATAATGCTTGGAGCCAATATTTAAGAGATATATGACATGCAACCATCTACCTATAGTAGTAGATTGCAAAGATGTTGGAATTCTTTTTTTATAATTTTTGTTTTAACTCAGCTAAATGTGGACATTTTCGAGAAATGAATGAAACTGAAGCAAATGAAGATCTTAACTTTCTTCACATTAGTTCAGATATTGGAGAAACAAATTCTTACTGTCATCATCAGATTACCTAAAATTCCAAATGCAATCAAAGAATCAAAACCCTACAGGACAAAACTGACAATCAAGAGAGAAGCCCAAATGAATTTGTGAATGGAGAGTCGGTGACAGTACATATACGGGGAATTAGGGATTTCAACTGGGTCTATTTCCGATTGATATTTGGGTGCCTTTCAGATTTTTTTCTTTCATGTTTTGACTTCCACTTTTATTGTCAAACACAAATTTGATTTTAAATAAAATTGGAGCTTCTAAAAAATTGTTTAATTTACTAATTGGTAGGTTATCTATTTAAGCATATAAGCAATTGAGAATGTTAGTTTAAAGGAATATCAAACACGATTTTGTGACGTAACTTCAAATATTGTATGCTTTAAGTTTTGCTTCTAAATTTCACTTCTTATTTTATTCATATTCAAAGTATTTTTCCTCTTTTTTGGTGAATTCCAGAGTTATTTTCCTTATGGATTCAAGATTATCAAATAAACTGTTACTAGTATCTATGTACATGCTTCCATCCTGTGTCAGTTTTGCAAATTCAACGAGATCAACAACTCAAAGGTCTCTCTGTCATTAAGACTCCAGATGAAATGAAAATTTTAAGTAAAATCATTATGTTTTTGTGTAAAAGAAGAAATAACGGCTTTGTGAAGCCAATAGAGACAAAAGGACATTGAAAATGATCAAAAGACGATAGGCTCAGAGCTTTCCCATCCTAGGATCCTCCTAGAAATGTGCCAGATCAGATAAAATTGGTAACACATCATCCAATTTAATCAAGTTGGTCTAAGGTGAGTCAAAATTGGATGTTGTTACTTCAATTTTGAAACTAGGTAAAACATTGATGTAACTTTGAAGTTGGACTACAGGGCTAAAGTCAGCATTAATTTTGAAAATACGAGGACCTGAACTGCAATTAAGTCTAAATAATAAAAAAATGCAGATGGCTGATCTCTTTTTATATATCATCCTTTTAAGTTTGTAGAAATGGTCTAATTTGGGATCTTTTCCCATTTTCTCTTGAGCTTTCAGGTATTTAATAAATTTGGAGTTTTTGTCCTGTAATGATGCTTCTTTTTTATTTATTTGAATTGAATATCTTGCTGACTAGATCTATGTTGCAGATGGATATCTTTCCATACTCAGTGTTCTATATCTTCTTTGAACAATACCTGGATATATGGAAGATAGCCTTGATCAACATTACAATAGCACTTGGTTGGTATTTTTAAAGACTGTTGTAGAAAGTTTGATACTCATATTTGAACCCTTGCATTTATATGTGTGCATCTATATCTTTCGATCTTGATCTTCTGTTGCTTTCTGTAATTACTTATTGTCTTTTGTTCACTCTTTTAAAATCACAATATCTGTGGTCTTCGATTATGTACATTGTTATCTCCTCATTATTCAATATCATGCAAGTTATAAGCATCAAACCACTTTTCTTCCTGTGAAGATATGAACTACTTTTATTTCTTATGCTGTTGCCCAAGATTTGAGCAGTGTCATTTTCCTGGTGTCTTTGCAATCACGTTAGTCTTTTTTATTTCTATATTCCGGGAACAAGAACTAAAATATGGCAATGTTTCCTTATATTGGTTCCCCATCTCTTTTGTCTTTTGTTTCCCTCTTCTGCTTGAAATAAAGTTTTCAATTATTACTTGTGTGTACAATCTTAGTGATTTAATTTTTAAACAAAGATTGATTAACTTGTGATCATATGACAGGTGCTGTTTTTGTTGTTTGTCTGGGTATCACATGCAGGTATAAATTCTATCCAAACTTAAGTAGTGTAAGCATTTTCTGTAATATTGCATAAATCCTCCGTTACATGATTAAAACATGATACTTATCATTCTTTTTTTGAATTATTGTTTTTCAAATGCAGCTTGTGGAGTTCTGCAATCATTTTACTTGTTCTGGTCATGATTATTGTTGACCTCATGGTAACTTCCACAATAATCTAATTTATTAGGCCTTTTAAAAATCCATATTTTCTATAAATTGCCTTTTAACTATATATTCGTTTCTCTATCCAGTTGTTATCTCACTTAAATATCGAAATTTATTGGCTGTGTTGTTTCCTGTAGGGTGTAATGGCAATTCTGAATATTCAACTAAATGCAGTGTCTGTCGTAAACCTTATTATGTCTATAGGGATTGCTGTTGAGTTCTGTGTGCATATAGCACATGCTTTCATGGTTAGTATAATCCTTAATTTTATGATTTCTTGGGTTGTACCCATTACGATCCTATGATCTTCGAGTAGATAGTTACATTTGTCAAGAAGAAAATTTTTATGGTATTTTTGGGAGTTAGGTGAGAAAGTAAAGGGAAGATAATGAAAGAGAATGGAAGGAGAGGAAAAGGAGGAGGATGTATAGTTAAGGGAGGATTTACCTTCCCGTTGTTTTGATGTTTACAAAATCTTCCAAAATCCCCCAAATTAGAGTAATGCAAAATAGTAAATAGTAAAAGGTGTTGGAGAACTTTGGAGGAATAGCTATAAATCTTGAATCTCTTTCCCTCCTTAATCAAAACTCCCAAACAAGGAGAATGTTGGGACATGACCGTTCTTCCCCTCCCTACACTCTCCTCTATCAAAACATAGCACTACCACCGCCCTCTACATTACATGAATGGTACTATGGAGATCGTTATGGATAATGCAATTCTTCCTCTTCCATCGACCTGGGAAGTGTATTTCATACAGCCAATACTTATGGTTTCTTTGGAGTTTTAGTAAAGGAAGGGAAGCGAATGGGGAATTTTGATCAATCCTCCAAATTCCGCACACTTCCTCTGGCACTAACATTTTTTATATTCCCCTTCAATTTGGAATTGGGAAGATTTTCTAAACATCTAAACAAGGAGAGGAAGAGTCATGACTTAACCATGTTACCATCTATTCCCCTCCCTTCCTTTGCCTCCATTCTCTTCTTATCTTCCCTTCCTTTCCCTTCTAACTCCCAAACATACCAGAGATTCTATTTAATTGGACCACCTGCCAATTGGTTACTAAACTTATTTGCTGTGTGATCTGATATTGTTTTTATCTATACAGGTAAGCACTGGGGACAGGAACCAACGTGCAAAGACAGCATTGTGCACCATGGGGGCTTCTGTATTCAGGTGGACTTAATATTTTTGCATTTGTTGCTTTGGACTCTGTTTGAGTAGGAGGCCGCAGCGCATATGCAATCAGGCTAGTACATGTATGATAATTGAAATGAGTGCTGAGCTTTTTTCAGCAAGTACATGTACATACTAAAATCTAGTTTGCATTAGTTACAACCTGTTAGAAAGTATTATTTAGTAATTGGATCATGGTTTGGGCTTAGGTTATATTATGGGTTTAAGTCCTTATTTCTTAGTAGCTCTATATGAATAGAGCATTAGGGGTCTTATGATGTGCTTAGTCTTCATTACTAAAATACATTATTAGTGTTCTCTTCCAAACTCTCTCTCTACCTCTTCCTTTTTTTTCCTCGTAAACCCTAATTTCATTATCATCATGGTATCCAAGCAGTATCATCCGCCTTAAGGTCTGTTGGTGTATCACTCTTCTGGCAACCCGAGAGAAGGTTTGGCCACCATTAGTTTTATTAGTGAACCTTGTATTCTTTTTCGTCAATTTTTGCCACTTTTGGTTCTGTGAAAACCCTAGCCACCTTAAAAGAAGAGAAGGAAAAAGAAAGGGTGGGGGGACAAACCCAGCAAGTTTTCTCCCTAGCGGAGCTGTGAATCAGATCTGGATCTACTGCATCTTAGTTATCCGTAACCTAGCAAGTTCTCTCTAGTGAAACTGTGAATCAGATTAGTTTTGAATGGTCCTCTTTTTTTTTTCTTTTGGTGGCAATTTGAGAACTTTTTGGGTGTTTTCATCTACTCCAATATGCTATTTGAAGATGATAGCACCCGAGAATCATTTGGGCAATGTTGAAGCTGCTCAGTCACAAACAGAGATTTCATAGAGGTTCAAAACAAATCTGATTTTTCTCTCCATTTGGTTTGAATTTATGAACTCCAAACGGGGTTCATTTTCATTGATTCCAAAGCTTTCTTAATCTGCTAAAGGTTGGGTCAGAGTGATTTGTCAATTTGGACCATTCTCTTGGTCTGCCTTAATTTTATTTTGATTTTGGTTGGATTTGTTACTGCTTGGAGTCAATTTGGAGTTATTCAGATCTAGACAGCTCTCTTTTCAACGGCATCTTTGTGAAGCTGGATGAGGAAAGGCATCTTTTGATGGTGGTTCTTACCAGTGCTCTATTGAAAAGAAGCAATGCATTTTGATGTTAAGTGTTTGGCTGTGAAGTGGTGGCAGTGGCCTTGTGGCCTTATTATTGGCTGTTTCTGTTTGGTTTGCTGTTTTTATTTGGTATTCTGTTTCTATTTTTTTTTTTTTTTTGGGTGAATTTTTTGCTTGGTGCATTTTTAGTTGCAAGGCAGTGTGCTTGTGTTTAGCTGCAATGAGCAAAATCTGGGAGCAAATCAGCTTGTGGTAGAGTTGGTGGTGTGAATGCAACCAAGGGTGTTGCAGTTTATTTTGGTGTAATTCCAACCAGGGGTGTTGGTGGTTTTGAAAACCAGCTAGGAAGTTGAGGGAGCAGCTTGAAGAAGCTGGCAGAAAACTTCTAAATGTTATGTCATTTTTGCCAAGGGGAACAAGTAGAAAAAGGTTGAGGGAGCAACCAGGGGTAGTTGGCTGAAGACTTTTAGGAGTTGTATTTGCTGTGTTTTTGGGATTGTTTGTGGGATTGGTGAATGTTTGCATTCAGGGAGAATTGTTTGCTTGTTGTTACTTGTTGTAAGCCGTTATGATTTGAAGCCTGTCAAGTTTTCTTTGATTTTATGTTTAGTTGCATTTTTTTTTTTGGGAGTTTAAATTTATGTAATAAAGCTTAAGCTTTATAAGCTTTAGGTTTAGGGGTAGTCTTAGAAGGTATTATATAATAATTGAACTATGGTTTGGGCTTAGATTTTGTTATGGGCTTAAGTCTTTATTTCTTAGTGATTGTATATAAATAGAGCATTAGGGGTCTTATGATGTACTCAGTCGGCATTGCTAAAATACATCAGTAGCATTCTCTCCCAAACTCTCTCTGCCTCTTCCTTCTTTTTCCTTCTAAACCCTAATTTCATTATCAATACAACCGATGCAATATAATATAATGCTTGTGAAACTGCTTATAGAAGTAAATGATGGAATTATTGTAATCATCCATCCAGTGTTATGGTGGTTGAGAAAACTTTCTGAAATCAGACTAAACTTTTTGGCTAACATAATTGATTTAACTTTTACATTCTAGATATTGTCAGATATCAAGTTATTTCAACTTTTATGTTATTTTCCAGTAATCTCCTTGGTTCTAAGATGCTGATCTCTGTTCTTATCGCAAAATATCATTGCTCTTGTGTTGGTTTCCAAATTGATGTACCCATAAAATTGCCTCAAGGGACTGCTCCAGAAGTTGAGTTTTTGTCCATCCATACTGATATTGCATCCCCTTTTTCTTTGTTTATTATTTATTTTGTTTTGGCAGTGGAATCACACTTACAAAATTAGTTGGAGTTCTTGTCCTTTGCTTCTCCAGATCAGAAATATTTGTGGTATGTGATGTGTTCCTTGGCCTTTGATGGTTTTCTTGTCTGCACAGAAAATTTTGAACTAGTGTTTCGGTCTTTGCAGGTTTATTACTTCCAGATGTATCTGGCCTTGGTTGTCATTGGCTTCTTGCATGGTCTTGTGTTTCTACCAGTTAGTCTGAAAGCCTTTTGTGCTTTAGTATTTCGTTACTCATATTTTCCTTTTTGTTTATGTTTTGTATCATTGCATGCTTTGTTTTGCTGAATTGAGTTATTTTCTTAATTTGTTAGCGATTTGTATGCACGTGTGATATAGGAAAATAGGAGTGAAACACAAGGGAAAGGATCTAGTCATCCTGCAATTTATTTAAACATGCAAGCTCCCTATAGCTATGTGGCTTCGCTTCCAAATCTATTAACACAGCCTTCTGCTTTTTAGGTGGCGTTGAGCCTGTTCGGTCCTTCATCGAGGTACACTGTCTTCAAGGAGCAACTAGAAGACATGCCTCCTGCCTCAGAGTAATAGTCCGTTTCAGAAAAATTTAGATTTTAATGAACGAGAAACCTTTTTTCAGGATGTGTGCATTTAGTTGTCACTTTTTAGATCCATAGTAATCAATTACTTTCCATGTATGTATAACTCCTTATGGTCTTGAAAAAGAGAATCCGCCATTACTTCCGAATTTTCGAACTTGCATGCTAATGTATTTAAATAGCCTAATACCCGTGCATGCGTACAAGATTTTTTAAATTTAAGATGATATTTATTCGAAGAATTAGATATTTAATAAGAATATATAATTATAGTCGAATGTTGATGCAAGTGAACTTTGATTTCTTGGTATATGTAGACGCAAAATCTAGAGTATAGATGAAATGAATTAGTATTACACATATTTTAATGAAATATTTATTTTATAATCTTCGTAACTCTATCTAAACTCTGCAATTCTTGTATTGGATAATTCTATGGGAAGTCTAAGCTTTTGAGAGGTTAAATTTTCTCACTACCAGATAACATATTTTGCTGAGATTTGTGTTTTTTATTTGACTTTTTGGCTTTGAAATTTGAAAATAAATGATCTAATAATAAAAACACTTAACCTCTTGAAAGTTGGGCTTCTTGTAGAATTATCATCTTTTATTTCTATTATTTCTAACCTTACTGTTTTATGGGGTTTTCCCTTTTTTTTTTGGTTAGATTTTTTACTTTGGCTTATTTAATTTTATTTCTAACCGCATCTTATGATATCTTAAAGAATTTTGACTGTCTTTCGCCATTAATATTATTCTAAATGATACAATATAATATGTGTGTGTGTGTGTTTGTTTTCTAATAGTGAATTCGAATCTAGTGTTAACATTACTAAGTGTTTTGGGCATTTGCACGCAAGAGGACTATAAGCTCTAATGCCTTATCATCTACTCTTTAGCTAAACGATGTCAATTAAACAGAAATTTAACTGATGTTTCAAGGGTAAAACAACTTTTATGTAAATTATCGTATAAATAAATATGACTATAAGTGATTTGTATTATCTGCTATCTGTTAGCTGTGAGATTGCAACGTGTCGATTTAACCAATTTTGCCTTTTGAAGTGATGGCCTGACTTGCTTTCACAAGGCAAATGAATAGGAACAGCTCCTTGCTGCACTTCAATTTTTGTCACTTTCTATGGGCATTTTCATTCTGATTTCTCTATTTTCATTTTGAAAATTTTTGTTTCAATATCCAATTTCTTGCCTGCATAACATTAATCTATAGTTCGTCTTATCCTTTTATGTTAAGGGGCGATTTGTTAATGATAAATCCAAAACTTGAAATAGGAGAACTGGATTGCTTAAGGTTTTGGGCAATCAACATTGCTCAACTTGGGATAATTTTATTAAAGAAAAATGGAAAAAGGGGTGAATTTTTTTTTTTTTTAACTAAGTACATACAAAGGAAATAAAAGCTCTATATTATCTCTTTTCTATCCAATCAAGCGACTCTAGTTAATTTGGCCAATCCGAGCAAAATTGTATATAGAATACGTGTATTTAAGTGTATGTTCCTACTACGATTATGTAAGGAAATGGAGAACAAACCATCTGGTGCTTGAAGGAGAAATTTAAGTAGATGGCATGTTACAACCTAACTTTAATTGCAACTGGCATGGAACTCGATTATTCAGTTTTTAATAACCTAATTTTCTTATTTAATATTCCTAAGTACCAATGGAAATATAGAAGAATATAGTCATGCCATGAAAGGAAAGAAATAAACTTTCATTTAACAAAATAATTCAACATAATAGAGAGGTTATATCTATTTATAATCTATATAATCTACCAAGTTAAGGATAAGGTAGTCTAATTAAATCTAAAAGAATTAAGTTTGGATCCCTCTTCCCTTGACCTATACATGACAAAGTCTAAAAATGTCCAAGTACATTAGGATATTTAATGTTGTTCTTAGTTATATTGGAGAATATGTCATGAGTTTAACTTTCAAATGGTAGATGAGGAGACTTAACCTATGAATTTGTAAAATAAGACACAGGTTTAAATCTAGAGTTTAATAAATAAATATCCTAATATAAATAAATCTCAAGAAAATAAGAATTATATAAACTCTTACCAATTGAATTTACCTTCCTCCATCTAACACATCCAATTTAAACAATATCAAATTTAGTCATTAGTTAACATTATTTAAAATTATTAAGAATAAGGCCTAAAAGCCCATTTAACTCTAGTTCACATCACAATACCATAACATTATCCATACATAATATTTCTAATTTAAATGAACATTTTAACAATATTTATAGGAAAATACTATAGATACAAAAAATGAGATCTAAAATTCTATCGGATTAAGTTTTATAAATTTGTCCAATCATTATAAATTTACTCAACTATTTTGTATTTAATGATAACTATTGATTTTTACTTAGAACCCATTTTTGGATTGCATTTTCAATGCATAACATTATTGATATTTATAAGCAATCAATGCATAAAGATAAATAAACATTTGTAACTCTTGGTCATCCTTTACTCTTCACAAACCAAATCTTATTCCTCCAGGGTTTACTTTATTTTTTCACAAATGATTACCAAATTTGGTTTAATACATAATTGTCATCATCACACCTCTTGTATCATCTTCCTTAATAATTATCACACAACAAGTTTATTTATCATAATTTTATTCAACTTACATTATGTATTATGATCAAGTACTTCCATGCCATTCATCATTATTTATTTTGGGGAACTCTCATATTTTAATATAAAAACTCATTTCATTCTTCAACATTTGGAAAAAGATCAATTATTAAGGATATAGAATTGGCAATCAACTATATATTTGACTATGCATTACTTGAATACAAGTTCTTGAGGTATAATTGACTATGGTTCTCTAGAGAACAAGCTATAATTTTGTAGTTGACTAGAATCTCCCTAAAAGTAAGGTCTTTAATTATTAATAGGGTAAAGGTAGCTTAATAGGCTATAATTGACTATAGGAAGTCAACCTTGCTTGCCTAAAAGCACCCAAGAGTTGATCTTAGGGCACATAGTTGACTATCACCTTGTTATTTGCACAACCATAACGAAATTTACTACTCAAATACATGAATTTCATCAAAACACATTTATTACACCCCTAATCCTATACATCTATACCACTTCATTTATACTAATCTCAACATTAAAATCAAACCACATATCATACATAACACATTTCATATACATTCAACAAAAACCTAAAAACCTCAACTTAATCCTACTATTTCAATTAAAACTATAAATTAAGGCTAGAATGTTCACATAACTTGCTTGGAAGAGATACTTGAAAGTTAGAATTGAATGTTGGTATTTCCTAATAATTCAAAACCATCAAAATTGAGTTTAGGATTCATATCTCCCTTTTTAAGCTAAAATGTTTAAATCTCCTTCAATCTAAAGAAAATAAAGAAGCTAAACAATAGTAACAATCTTACATTGATTGTCTGGAAGATGTCGTGAGCATTAGCTCCTTTTTGGCTTGACTGGAGTGAAAAATGAAAAAAGAGGAAAAGAAGATAATGAAGTTGAAGGAAAGGAGAGTTAGGGATTGAGAATTATAGAAATAAAAGGAGGTCTAACTAATTTTTAAGGTAAAAAGAGTAATAAAGGTGGGGACATAATTAAAAGATATCATAAATTTCCTCTACACCCGTTTATTTACTTCTAAACACATTTAACTTTCAAATCTTTTAGTTCATATATCTTTCTTGAATTAAATCATACAAACTCCTCATTCCAAATCTATTTAAACAATTGACTATTATTTATACAAAATTTCACATCACATATTTTCTTATATTAATTTACTATTTTCACAATGAATAATTTAGAAAATATGTTAAATTTTAAAAAATTATGACATGGCATATATTATATGTCTTTTAAAATAATTTGTTAAATACTAAATTACTTGTGGGTTTTGTTCAAGTACAATACAGTTACTACAATTAGTATACCTAACAGTTTAAATGAGTAGTCCATTGTATTTTTATAAATTTTTTATCATGCATTTAAAAATTTTCTTGTATTTTCATGTTGTTTAAACAAATTTACCAATTACAACTACAATTGTTACATTTGATCGAAACCTTATAAATAATTTAATATTTAATAATTTATTTTAAATGGTTCGATGCTGCGCATCTAGGAATTTCTCCGGCCGAAGACATCATGCGTTTGCTTTTACTAAGCAACGTAGAATCACTTGCCGAGGTTGATGTAACGCAGCAGAAGTGAAAACCATCTAATAAGGTCCTGACTCCGTTCTTTCTCGCCATTCGCCATTCATCAGAAGTCAAAACCGTCTAATAATTCCCAGTGGCATACAGAAGCCTCCGAGATGCTCGTCAATCCAAGAATGGACAGCTCTCAAAAACATGCAGAATGGCTTGTTGTCTCCGACGAATGATGATTATCAGGAGGACAAAAACAGGTTGCATAGCCACTATATTATCGAAATTTAGACTAAATTGTTTTTTAGGAGAGATGAATGTAATATGTTCTTCAAAGTATTAGGCACGGGCTCCTCGGTAGTTTAACATAGCTGGAAGGGAAGTTAGAGATTGGTAGGAGCCGGTGATGGAGCAAACATCGAAGCTCATCACTACTCTTTACAAGAACACCAACAATCCCACACTCGCATGGCATCTTTTCAAGCGCATCATATCCTCTCCCGCCGCTGCATCTGCATCTGCATCTTCTCACTTTCTTCGTTCAATACCCGTAATTGTTCGCCTTCTAATTGGCGCGAAAATGCACCGCGAAATTGATGAGCTTCCTGAACTCCTCCTCTCGCAGACTCCTGACGCTGCCTATCCATCTCTCATATCACTTGTTCGAATTTTGGCCAAATCAGGCCACCTTCAAAGGGCTGTCTCACTTTTCAAATCCCTTAGAACTCGATTCCCACAAATGCCTTCTTCCATTTTTATGTACAATGTGCTCCTCGAATCAAGCCTTAAACAATGCCGTGCTGATTTTTTTCACTGGCTGTACAGAGATATGATTGTTGCAGGTGTTCAACCACAAACTTATACATTCAACATTTTAATTCAATCCCTTTGTGACTCCGGTCGTTTGGATGATGCTTGTGAGCTGTTTGATAAAATGTCTGCGAAAGGTTGTGAGCCGAATGAGTTCAGCATTGGCATTTTAGTTCGTGGGTTCTGCAGAGTTGGGCTCACTGTGAAAGCCTTAGACTTTCTTAACAAGATAAAGAATGCCAATCTTTCTACCAATACAATCATGTACAATACTCTGATTTCAAGCTTTTGTCAACAACATCAGACTGATGAAGCTGAGAAAATGGCAGAGAGGATGACAGAGGATGGCCTGTTTCCAGACGTTGTTACCTTTAACTCCAGGATATCAGCCCTTTGTAGAGCGGGAAAGATTTTAGAAGCATCAAGAATTTTTAGAGATATGCAAATGGATGAAGAATTAGGACTTCCTAGGCCCAATATTGTAACTTACAATATGATGCTTAAAGGATTTTGTGAGCAAGGCATGTTGGATGAGGCAAGGGCACTGCTTGACAAAATGAAAAAGAATGGTAAGTTGACAACATTGCAAAGTTACAATATATGGTTGTTGGGTTTGGCTAAAAATGGAAAGCTATCAGAGGCTTGTTTCGTTTTCAGGGAGATGGTAGCTGAAGGCATTGAACCAAATGTTTACTCATACAACATTATTATGGATTGGCTATGCAGAAAAGGTGTGCTATCTGATGCAAAAAGGTTGATGGTTTTGATGATGAGCAATGGTATTGACCCAGATACTGTAACTTATAGTACTCTCCTCCATGGCTACTGTAGAAAAGGGAGGGTATTTGAAGCCAGAAATATTCTTAATGAAATGATAAGAAATAACTGTTTACCAAATACTTTTACTTGCAATATATTATTGCACAGCTTGTGGAAAGAAGGGAGAATATTGGAAGCAGAGGAGATGTTGCAAAAAACGGGTGAAAGAAACTATCAACTAGATACTGTTAGCTGCAATATTGTGGTCAATGGCCTGTGTAGAAATGGGAAATTGGACAAAGCAATTGAAATTGTCAGTGAGATGTGGACTGACGGTTCCACTCCTTTTAATAAAGGAAACTCCTTTGCCAGCCTAGTCATAGGTATTCGCAATGCATCCAACTGCTTGCCTGATGTTATCACATACACAACCATAATTAATGCGTTATGCAAGGTTGGGAGACTTGAGGAAGCCAAAAAGAAATTTATAGAGATGAGGACAAAAAACTTGCATCCTGACTCTGTAATCTATGATACATTCATACATAGTTTCTGTAAACAAGGGAAGCTATCATCTGCCTTCCGTGTCTTGAAGGACATGGAGAGAAATGGTTGCAGCAAGACACTTCAAACTTATAATTCATTGATCCTGGGCTTGGGAAATAAAAACCAAATATTTGAAATATATGGATTGATGGACGAGATGAGAGAAAGAGGGCTATGTCCAGATGTTTACACTTATAATCAAATAATTAGTTGTCTTTGTGAAGGAGGGAAAAGTAAGGATGCCACTTCTCTTCTACATGAAATGCTGGATAAGGGCATATCTCCTAATTTATCTTCCTTCAAAATATTGATCAAAGCCATCTGCAAATCGAGAGATTTTGCGGTAGTATCTGAGCTATTTGAGGTAGCTTTGAGCATATGTGGCCACAAGGAAGCCTTGTACAGTTTGTTGTTCAATGAGTTACTTGCTGGAGGTCAAGTATCTGAAGCGAAGGACCTATTTGAAGCTTCAATAGATAGGTGTTTTGTGGTGAAGAATTTCATGTATGAAGATCTGATTGACAGACTTTGCAAGGATGAAAGACTAGACGATGCTAATTTTCTTCTTCATAAATTGATTGACAAGGGATATAGGTTCAATCCTTCATCATTCATGCCAGTGATTGATGGCTTAAGTAGAAGGGCAAACAAGCAACAAGCTGATGAACTGGCAAAGAGGATGACGGAATTGTATTTAGAAGATGGAGTCACAAACACAATTTATAAAAAGGAAAAGAGGATAATCCATGGAAAGCTGAATAAGGATGATGACAATGATTGGCGGGATATAGTGCACAGGTATAGTTCTTAACTCCTCTTTCATGGCTTGTTATCTTTGCTTAAACAAGGGCTGTTGCTTTCTTCGAATATTTGGGTTGTATCATATTTCATTATTTCTTCAGTTGTTTGGAGTCCTGTAAAACCTGGTATGCAGGAATCGCTCATGATTTTCTGTTTACCTAATATCAGAAATTGCATGGTCCCAGCAACAATATACAGGGGGAAAATAACATGTGCAGTGCTTTCATCATGTAATACTTCGTGGCTGGTCATTGAATAAAAAGCATCCTTCTCTTTTAAATGTTAGTTGTCCTTGATTTGATCATTGTCATTTCTTCAAGAATTTTTGAATAATTACCACTCATATTACAGAATTTTGTAAAACAGGGAACTTGATGTTGGATAGCATGAAACTTTACCTCATGATATAACCTGTATGATCATCATTGCTATCTCTCTTTTGTAAGAATTGGCCCTCTTATCCTGGCTGACATAAACTTCCACACATGAAGGCATTTTATATGATTTCAATTTTTTTTTTTCATTTTGAAAGAGTAACATTTCATCTGAGGTCTAGAATTATTATCATCGTGTGATGGCAAATGTTATAATTCTATCAAACTAGATTTAAACTTGGTTACTTCTATTAGCTTGAAGATTTTTATTGTCAGGTGAATTGTAAAATGCCTTTGGCTTTTAATTAGTGCAATTAAAATTTGAGCAAGACTAAGCTTCATGTATATATCCTTTAATCGTATGTCTTCATAACTGACGATTTGTTGTTATCTGTCTTTTAGTAGGGATGATGGTAGTGGAATTGCATTGAAGTCTCTAAAGCGTGTGCAAAAGGGCTGGGGTCAAAGAAGTATAACGAGTTTGCTGCCCAAGCAGAATGACTTTCTTGATTACTGAGGGTAATGGTTGATTTTCTCTTTTGTTGAGTATCTCTACCATTTAGCCTTGTGAAAAAGTGTAGAGGGAAGTCAAGAAAGACATTAGAGGAAGTTAAAAAAAAAGATCTTTCAATGAATGATATCACTGAAAATCTGGTTTATAATAGAGTCCAATGGCGTCATGCGATTCATGTAATCAACCCCACTTAGTGAGATAAGGCTTTGTTATTGTTATTGTTGTTGTTTGAGTATCTCTGCCATTGTTTGTTATTCTATTTTGGGAGTTGGAGCATGAAGGATTGGGCTGGCCTAAATATTGATAAAAAATGAAGACCCCCTTGTAAATTAAACAGTTACTGACTATTGAGTTGTCCTTATTAGGCAACCTGAAAATAAATTCAAGAGGCAGATTGAGTTTGTTTGCATTGACTGAGATATTTTTCTTCTCTGAAATCACATTGAAAAATAGTTTTATCTGCTGAAAGTGAAGAGAGACACCTTGTGATTATCCGTAAACCATGTTATTGAACATCCTTTACTGCCGGAGTTTTTATGCAGATCAAATTTTGTAGACAACCAGAAGCTGAAATCAGAAAGGGTTTGTTGGAAACCACAAGTCTCAGTTTGTTTCATTGATTTGATGGATAAGGCTTAGGTAAGAATTCTCTTCATTATCTCTTTTCGATGGTGGATGAAACTGAGTGAGAAAATTCAGTGCTAGGTAAGGCATGTAGGCTTCCGTGATTATCCGTAAACCATGTCATTGAACATCCTTTACTGCTGGACTTTTTATGTGGATCAAATTTTGTAGACAACCAGAAGCTGAAGCCAGAAAGAGTTTGTTGGAAACCACAAAGTTTGTTTCATTGACTTCATAAATAATGCTTAGGTAAGAATTTCTCTTCGTTATCTTTTTTCAAAAGTGGATGAAACTGAGGGAGAAAACTCGGTGCTAGTTAAGGCATGTATGCTCACTTGCATTTTTTAATGCTCCAAATGGTCTATATGGCAATTTAATGGTGATACTGGCTGGTGGTATAGGACAGGCGTGTAACTCCTCGCATTTTAGATGATGTAAAATAGATGAAGAAATAAAATAGAAAGTGGAAGAGAAAAAGAAAGAGAAATTTGGAGGTAAAGGGGAAGACAATGAGGAAATATGGAGAAAGGGGAGACTACTTAAGTTCCGTAAGAATATAATTATAAAATATTAAGATGATAAATAATAATTTATATGTTTAATATTAAGGAATTTGGTGAAAAATAATTTCCTTTTTATTTGTTTTAGTAGAAAATATCTTCTATAGGAATATATATATATATATATATATATATGGTGCAAATGACTTATATATTCAATGTTAAATTTAAGGAATTTGGTAAAAGATAACTTCTCCGTTTGTTTTAAGGGGAAATATATTCTGTAGGAATATAGTTACAAAATATCAAAATAATAGAAAATAGTTTATATATTTAATATTAAATGTAAATAATTTGGTAGAAGATAACTTCCTTTCTAAAAGATGAAGCTGTTTTCCTCCATTACCATGACTCTAGTTATCATTTTTTTTTTTTTAATTATAAGGTGCACATGGTACTCCATCATTTGTGTATAAAAGAAAATAAGATTTTTCATAAAAAATATTTTTCACAAAAGGAAAAAAGCAGAGTCTTAATAACAATCCCAATTTCTAAACATACACATGTAATCAAACAGTAAAATCACAAGTCCTCGGCATTTATTGAAATCTTTCTTCCATGTTTTTCAAATACTACTAAGAACTCGTAAACAAATTCTTAAAGAACAAATTAGTAATTTGATACTTAAAATTTTACGAGACATCAAGTCAATATTTAAAAATATTTTAATATTAATTTAGCATTAATTTTCCACATCTTATATTAATTTAGTAATATTGTCACATTTTCAATTTTACTATTAAAATTGTTTATATGACATATGCTCAACAAATTTTAATTAGCACAAAATGTTAAATTTCATAGTGAAAAATAGGGCCATAGGTAGTTTAAAATTTCAAAAGTCACACTTCTTTTTTCTTTTATTAAAATCATAATTTCATAATTCTTCATAATGTTTATATATTTAAAATTTAACTTATGTTGTTTTTTCAAATAATGAATATATAAGAAAGAAGAAAAGCCAATATTTCAAATGAAGATGACTATTAATACAAAATTTAGTGATAGAAATATTAAATTATGTAAAATTTTGAAAAATGATACTAAATAAATGTTAAAACATTTTGTAGTACTAATTTAATGTTTCCCTATTTTTTTTCAAGTAGTAATTTGGCAGTCTTTTTTAATTATTTATTAAAAATAATAAAAAGATTAAAATTATTGCTATATAATAAATTATTATCAAATTATTAACTAATTAAGTCTACCTTTCAATGTTCAATACATAAAAACTTATGATACTTTCCAATGGGGACGGGAATGCCGAAAAAAAAAAAAGGGTGCAGAAAGGCAGAAGAAGGCAGCATATGATGCAGTTTACCCCTTCATAGTGAATAACGGAGAAATAGGCTTGAAAATATTAGAGTCAAAGTTGGAAGATCATTTAAAAAATGAACTCCTCCTAAACTGACACATGACAGGAAGTGCACAACCCTGTTTTTCCATGTTAGAGATTTCTGGATGAAGTCGCTACTCAGGATCATTACCATCCTCTATTTTGTGGTCTTCTCCTTTAATCTCTAGCAGTCCTATATTTTTAGTGGAAGAACTTCCGACTTAAAGTTATAATTATATAATTTATTTCGCCTCTCATATATCCTAATCAGTATCATTTATAAATTAACTTTAACATTTCTCTTGAAATAGGAGCTTTCGTGAAAATAAGATTAGTTTATCACTTTAATTAGGCACACACTTTTTCTGCCTCTCAGACTTTCACCTTATTCCTTTTACTTGTCCGTCTGCAGGGGAGCAAGAGCCACGGAAGCAAGCCGAGGGTATAGCTGAGAAGAACATTGACAGGATAATGAGGTGTAGTAATAACGTAGTAAGTTGAGGGCAGCGCTGTTATGGGAAAGAGTCAGGGTAGGTGAATATGCATGCTGGGGAGTGTTGTAATGTGGCTGACTCTAAGGTCATCAAGAGGTAGAACAAGCTTTTTATCTTGTCACCCCAATGGTAAAATCTATCGAAATGGGTGAGGGCTCACAGGAATGGCAGGGGAAGAAACTACTGGGAAGTAAGGAAATGAGAGAGTGATCTCTTACTGTCGGTACATGGAATCTTTGAGCCAATAGGAGCTGGCTGAAGTTTTAGACCTGGATTATTGGTATTCATGCCCTTCTGTTATTTTTGTCTTAATTCTTTTGCTCTTCTAACGCCGGTCTATAAACTATAAGTCGTGATCCTTTTTTCTTTCTTTTTTATCTCTTTTTTCATGTTTCATTATTCCTCTCCCATTCATTTGGCATCTTCAATTTTTCAGTCACATTGTTAATTAATAAAGAATTTGTAATGTTATACTTCCAATCAAATTAGATAGTTATTATATATAATATAATATAAGATACATGTTATAAGATATAAGTGATATAGGATATAATATTACTTATCTATTAATATTTTCTTTCAAATTAGACCATCGATATCAATTATACTTAACTTGTTATTAATTTTTAAATAGATTAGTCAAATTTTTTTTCAATTTTAATATGTCTAAAACTAATTATTGCTACTCGTAACTTTTACTTAATAAAATGATAGTTAGCCACTACATGTCCAATCTGTTCATAAAAAATTAGATTTGAAACAATATAAATTTAATCGTCATACCACTATTGCATAACTCCATGAATCTTGATGCCAAGTTGTTGAAAAAGATAAGCAATTTATACAAGTTCAAACATAATATGAGTCATAACTTAATATTCAAACTTTACATTAGAGTGAGACATAGTTGTTTATTTCTTACTTTTTCACAATACAAGGTTTTCACCAACAAATTCATAATATCTAGAATCAAATTTACAATCTATAGGACATCCTGTCTAATCTACACCAAAAAAAAGTTCTTACTTTGTAATGGTCATTATTTTCATATAAGATCCCTTGATCAGACATCTTTTTCAAATACTTCAAAATATATGTGAGAGCATTCCAGTAAAAGATCCTCAGGGAGATCATAAACTAATTAGTTAAACTTATTGAAAAGACAATGTCAAGCCTAATTAAAGTGAGGTAATTCAATTTTTTCATCAATCTCCTATAATGCTCGGGATCTTTAAGCAACTCTTCATCCTTTAAGTTAAGCTTAACATTTATAATTATAGGAGTTTCACAGGATTTAACACCACTCATCTCTATTTTATTCAAGAGATTAAACATATATTTTCTTTGAAACAAAAAAATCCCTTTTTTTTTCGAACAATCTCAATGCCTAAGAAATACTGAAATGCACCTAGGTTTTTAATTTGGAATTTATTTTGAAGAAAAGTTTTCAACTGTGAAATGCCCATTTTATCTCCTTATAATCATAATGTCATCAATATACATAGTCAAAAGAATTCATCTTGAACTAGATTGCCTATAGAACATAAAGTGATCATGATCACTTTTCTTTATTTTGAATTTTGTCATCACTTTACTAAACCTCCCAAATCAAGCTTGAAGAGATTGTTTCAACCCATATAATGATTCCTTCAAACATAATACCTCCTTATATTCCTCCTGAGTAATAAAATCAACTGGTTACTTCATATATATCTTTTCATGCAAATTTTTATGTAAGAAGTCATTTTTAATATCTAATTGTTAAAGAGGCCAGTTGTAAGTAGCAATAAGAAAGATAAACAATCGAATTAAGGTGATTTTTGCCACAAGGGAGAAGGTCTCTAAGTAATTAATGCCATAGATATAAGCATACCTATTGGCTACTAAACATACTTTCAAACATGCAACAAAACCATTAGGATTTACTTTCACAATAAACACTAATTTGTAATCATTGCATTGTTTACTATCAGGTAAAAGCATAACATTTTATATTTGATTTGCTTCAAAAGGTGACATTTCTTACTTTATAACAACACGTCACTCATCATAAGAAAGAACCTCAAAATATGACTTAAGAATGGTTACAGTATCTAAAGAGGTAATAAATGACTAGGAAGAAGTAAATAAAGAAGAATAGTAAACATAGGTGGAAATGGAACTAAGACAGCTAGAGTTACCTTTCTAAGTATAAATACGAGTACCTTTTTTATGAGTAATAAGTGGATCCAAATTAGAAGGCACAAGAAGAGGATTTGATAAGGAAGAAGTTAGTAAAGGAGATGAAGCTGGTGGATGATTTGAAATAGAATGTAGATTAGATGTATGTGTCTTGTTTGTGGAAGAACTACTAATGGTATCTACACTCTACAAGAATAAATATATTTAATAGAAGGTTAAACCTAATTTAGTTTTAGAGAAACTTATGAATCTTGTGAAGGAAAAGGCATAAGAAAATATTCATCAACAACTTATGATTCTAGTAAAGTAGAGGAACATAGAAAAGGCCCCAAAATAGGGTAAATTAGGCCTGTCAAATGAGTCGTCCTGTGTAGATAAAAGGCTAATCCATGATGAGTCGAGTCTATGACGAGTTGGTCTATATTACTCATTTTTAAAATAGATTTAATTTTAGAGAGTCCAAACCCACCAAGACCCGTTATGGATATGAGCCAATCCACGAACTTTAATTGAAAGTTCGCAAATTTAGTGGAAATGGGCTAGTTTATCATAGGTCAAGTTCATGATAGGCCGATCTATATTACCTATATTAAAAAACATGCTCAATTTTTGAAGTCCAAGCCTACAAAAACCTATGACAAATCGAGGATCGATTTGCAAGTCGTAACCCATTTAACACCCCTAGGGTAAATTTAAAAAATATAATATTAAAAAACATAAGATATTGATTTAACTCAAGAGAAAAATACATATATCATTTTTTAGTAGGAGAACACCAAGAAAAACATACTTTAAAGACTAAGGATCTAATTTGGATATCAAAGGATGATTATCATGAACAAATATATGCAATCAAAAATATGTGAAGGAATAGGAAATAAGAATTTAGAAGGAACTAAAGTAAAAAAAGGTACTTATCCATCAAGAACTAAAGAAGGTATGTGATTTATCAAAAAACAGATTGTAAAAATTACATCTAGAACCTTCATTTGAAATAAAAAAGTACAAGAAACTTTCATTAAATGATGATTCTTCCATTCAACTACTCCATTTTGTTATGGAGTAATTGATAAGAAGATTAATGAATTATATCATATTATGATAAATAAGTTAAAAATTGTGCAGAAAAATACTCTTTAGTATTATCACTTTATAAATTATAAACAATTATGTGAAACTAATTTGTAACTTTAACATAAAAAGTACAAAAAAATATTAAATAACTCTGAATGACTTTGCATTAAATAAAACTAAGTCATTCTTAAATAATCATTCACAAAAGACACAAAATAATAAAAATTAAATTTTAAAATAACTAGATAAGGCCCTCAAATATCTAAATTTACTAACTTAAATAGGGATGAAGCCCACTTATAAATTCGAGAGACATAGGATTGACAATATTATTTACTAAATTGATAAGACTTACAATCTAAATGAAAAATAGATTCTAAACTATCACATAATTTTCATAAAGATATCAATAAAGAATGACCAAGGCGACAATGCAACTAATATGGAGTGAAGGTAGTAGCAGCAATAATTAGCTCAATAACTTTTTTCATTTAGCATATACAATCCCTTAAATTCATATCTCCTATCAAAAATCTTCTTCATCAATAAATCCTGAAAAACATAATAACAAGGAAAGAAGAAAACACCACAATTATAAGCAAATGTAATTTAACTAATTGAAAATAAATTAAATAGAAAGTTTAGGAGATACGAAACATTAAACAAAGATATATTGAAAGTGAAAATAACTATACCACTCTTAACAATAAAAGGAGTAGACCTATTACTTAAAGTAATATAAAAAGGATGAAAAATATTAAAAGAAGATAAAATACCTATTTGACCTATCATATGATTAATAGCCCTAAAGTGAATGAACTATCTAAAATTGGAATTAAAGAGACATGTAGTAAGATTACTATTTAAACTATTATGGTAATAGGTTAGGTAAGTGGTGACTATAAGAAAGCCTTCAATTGCAAGTATTCAACATATTTGCTATCAGATAGTAATTTAATATTATTTTCTAATTCTTGTTTCATCTATGTAAACTTGGATGGCTGTGTATTCTTTTGCCCTAATTTCGATCAAAATTTCTTGATGTTTCCTTATTCTTCATAGTAATAATGAATCAAAACTAAATCTCCTTCTTTTTCCCAGTCACTATAGTTACCTTGCCTTTTTCCTCCCTCTACCTTTATCAGTATTACTACGACTATCTCAAGTGCCAGAGCCAACTGATGCAACTAAGTCATTCGCATTTGAAGACACAAAAAAGGAAGAAACGTCCTTTGAATGCTTTATGAACTTAATAATAAGTTATTTTTCAAATGAGTGGTTCAAAACTAGACAAAACTTGCTACCATGTTATGCTAAGCTCAAAAGGTAAATGCATCAGATAATATAAAGCTACTAATTATTCTAGTTAAGAATACACTTCATTAATATCACTAGTAATAGGCTAAAAAGAATTCCACAATTCATAAATGCAATTAAATTCAATATAAATTTGAGCATTGGTTTTACCTCTTTCATCTTATTAAAACAAGAATACAATCAAATTATATATTTGATTTATATTATCCTTTTTTTAATATAGTGACTCAATGGACTCCCATAACTCTTTAACAATACGATAATAAGTAGTATTATCCTCAACTTCACTCACTAGAGTGTTACACACTAACTTGAATAATCAACAATCCTTTACAATCCATTTTTTGGTCTAAATCATTTGTAAAAGGCTTTAAAGTAAGATGGTGTGATAGACAAACCTCATCAAAATAATATCCAATTTCCTTTTTCTAACTAACATATTATTGTCCTTCGATATTTAATTTTTATTTAGTTATTTTCCTATCAACAGGAAGTAATTCTGAAAAATTAGACTTCAGTTTTCTTTTTCATTTTTCTAAACTTTTAAAAGCCCTAAACTTGCTAGATACCAAAGTTATCATCCATGATAAGTAAACTTTTTTGAATAACAAATTATAAACCAAAAAATTACCTAAAAAATAGAAACACATTGCTAAAGTCACCAAATTGCAAAACCAACCTCACATGATAACTCAAGGACCTATGAAACAATACCTAACTAGAGCTCACCGCCATTCAAATTGCCATTCAAATTGCCATACCTTACCTTTCTCCTTTGGGTTTGAGCTTCACGCTCTACCGTACACATGTGCATCTGATGTCACATGCTACCTCACCAAGATCACCTTGTCACAATATGTTATCAGGTGTATCTAGATCCTCTTTCCGATAATCAGAACTACCTCAACCACATTAAACAACATTATTGCAACCAACTACCACCATACACCATCTCTAAATAATAACTCCGAGGTTTATGCTTTCACCAATATGTAGTATAAATTGCTGTCAATCCCACCATGAACTTAGTCACATATAGAAAATAAGAAAAAAAAAAGAGGGAGATAATAAGAGAGAGGTAGGTTTTTT
This sequence comes from Sindora glabra, assembly GCA_020226215.1. Classification (NCBI taxonomy): domain Eukaryota; kingdom Viridiplantae; phylum Streptophyta; class Magnoliopsida; order Fabales; family Fabaceae; genus Sindora; species Sindora glabra. Next base: position 108,712,390 of record CM035227.1, on the reverse strand, counting down.
TTCCTATTTTTAATTAAGGTAGGAGAAGGATATCTAAATGGCTCTATATACCATATTAATTAAAAGAGAATTTATAATGTCACACTCTCAACTAAGTTAAGTCTAAGTTAAGTAGTTCCTATATATAAATAATACAAGATATATATTGTAAAATATAAGCGATATGGGACATAATATTACTTATCTACTAACACACATGAATGACAGTTTGATTCTTTAATAAGAATGCCTTCATTTTGTCTAAGCTAGTAGTAATGTGATTCTTAGCTATTATTAGTTTAATAATTCTAACAACTAATAAAGAAACGAAACTAACAAAATTTTTGAATCAGGATAAGTTATTGGTGACAATACAACATCAGAGTCTTACTTTAGTACTGTAAACCATTGGTGTGCTAGTCTAGGCAAAAAGTAAGTATCTATTTTTCTTGCTGAGCAAGAGGTCTCATAAATCTTATGCAGATGGTGGTTTGCTTATTATAAGTTATAGAGCTCTTAATCAGGATTATATGTTATGTGCTGAAATTACAAATTATCTTTCTCTGATTTTTTTTAATCTAGGGGGGAAAAGGTTGGGGAAGGGGGAATGAGATGGCAAGGGATCAAACCCTTGCCTCATATACCACACTATTAAAAAGTAGAAAAGGCTATGACCATTCGGACCAAGGTCCTAGTGGTTATTTTTCTCTAATTTTACTTTTGAAAAATAATCATGTAATAGACCTAGTTATACTTATTAGCCCAATTCTTATTAGTTTTATGGGTCTCAGCCCAAAATCTTATGGATAAATCTAATAGCCATTTATTAGTTGTTAGAGGTGAATATAAAGAAAGACATCCAAGTGTAATTCTTATTCTAATGGTAAATGGAATGAAGTATTCTTTCTCTATTTCTCTGAAATCTTTCTCACTTGCTTTGTTTTTCCTTTTTATTATCTAGTTCTTAACCTTTACTTCTCTATCTTATTATTTTTGTTCATAACATTATACTATAGTTTTAATGATTGAATTCTATTTCCAGTAGATCAAGTGAAATAAGTTATGTGTTAGGTTATCTATATTAAAGAATTAAATTCAAACATTCTACTTATTTCTTTCCTTTTTATATTTTAATTACAATCTAATTGTCATAAGCATGGTGATCCAGCCATGGAGAAGAAATAAGTTTCTTATACTTAGGTTGAGAAATGAAATAACTTAACTATTTGTAATCATCAAAGTGCTTACCTTTAGTTTTAAATGATAATAATCTTAATATTTAAAGTTCTATTAATTTTGATCATTCTTGGTATCTGTTCAAAAAGTGATTTTAAAGGATAACGAATCTCAGTTTATAGTTGATAAAAGGAGGGTAAACACATAACCTATAATAACTAAAACCTAGAAATGGTATGTGGCTTTCCAAGGCTATGCTTTTTTATATATACTAAATAGATTGGTGCAAGTGTATTTCCCATATTCAAAGGGGAAGCTTGAAACAAATGTAGTCTATTGTTCTCCACTGAGATGATCTATATATAACTATTTCTTTGGTAATTATTATTATTTTATATTTGATAACCTTATTGGATAATGATTATATATAATCTATTGTTGTTTAAATAATATATAGAAAATTCATTTTTTAGTATTAAATTACTAAAACATGCAATGGAGAAGAAGATAATAGAATATTTGTCCTTATTGGAATATAATGATAAAAGAAAAGAAAATTGAGAATATAATGGATATAAATCTGAATATTTCTCTTTTATAATCTTGATCAAAATAAAAATAAATAATTTTTTAGTATTAAATCATTCAAAAGGGTAATAAAGGAAAAGAAAGAAAATTGAATATTTTTTATGTTATTATATTTTTAAATATGAACAATGAAGGAAAAAAAATGAGGTTTACATGGACATAAATCTTAAGTTTTTTTTCTATAATTTCAATTCAAATAGAAGTTATTTTGAGCAAGTGTTAATTTAACAAGGATTATTATTTATAAATAAGTATAGAAAGAACTTAAAAGTGCAATAGGATATTTCTAACAAGAGTTATAATTGATTATTGAAAATTCTAATCAATATATCAAATAAGCAAATGAATAATGGCTTAAAAGTTAATTATTAATAATCAACTATGTTTATAATTAATTATATATCTTATCAATGGCCAAATAAGTCTTTTATATTTTAGATTGGGCCCCTCCTCTAAAGTACATGATATACTTTAGAAAGTAAAATGTATTATCAAAATTATTAATGAGAAAATTAATTACTTATGATTTTATAAATAATAATAAATAAAAAATAATTTTTAAATATATAATTATCCACTCCCTTAATTTTTTTATTAATGACTTCCATAATACACTTTATTGTCTAAAATGTATATTTAAAGGAGACAAATCCTTTATGTCTTTACACTCCTCAGGATCAACATGACACATCAAAATCACCCACTCATAGTCATTGTTCAAGTGCTTGAAATCAATGTTTTTCCCATTTAGAATCAAGCCGTCTTGAATTTTATTTAGTGAGCATAGCACAGTTTATATTGAATTGGTTTGAACTTTTATCGAATTCATATTAGTTTGCATTTTAGAAGAGACAAATCCATTATGTCTTTACACTTCTTACAATCAACATGGCAAATCAAAATCACCCATTCACACTCATTGTTCAAGTGTCTGAAATCAATGTTTTTCCCATTTAGAATCAAGCCATCTTGAATTTTATTTATTGAATATAGCACAATTTAAATTGAATTGGGTTCAAACTTAAGTCGAGTTCATATTAGTACTAATATTTTGAGTCGAATTTCACTCAAGACATTTTAAAACTCAAAACTTTGTACAATTTGGCTCAACAATAGTTAATATATATTATGAAATTTAATAAGTTCAAAGCTCAACTTTTATTCTATAGAAAAAAAATAATTGAAAAAGAATAGTACGTAGTCTTTTCTTTTCTTTTCTTTTTTTACACAATAGTTATGTAATGTCTTAAGCACATTAATAAATCAGGTTTTTTTAAAAAAAATTGATAAATGAACAAATCTAAACCATTAAAAAAATTACATAATTCCAATTATATAAGGGGTAAAAACCCTTAACATGTTAACTAAAAATAAATTTATCTTGCTATCAGAAAAAAATTATCTGACACTTATAACCCCAGATTATGAATTAAATTTAAGAAAAACTTGTCATTCCCATACTTTTCTCTTTCCGATAGGTGAGGGAAATAGAAATATACCAGCCTTAGTAAAGAAGATTTTTGCATCGAGCAATGAAAGCTCTATGCTTTGGAAATAGTTCTATTCAAGGTCTCAACCAATATTTTAAGATTAGATTCTAGCATAACCATTCGATTTTCATTATTGACTTCTTTTGCAAGAGTCTCTTCAATAATTTTGGAATTAAATAATATATTGTTTTCCTTGTGCTCAAGGAAAATTATACCGAGTTTCTTTACATTTTCATAACTTACAATCATTTCTTTAAAAAGATAGGAAAACGTTACATATAAATTCAACTATAAGAATAGGACAGTTAAGGCGGTGTTTTCACCCAAAACTAATTAAAATATTTAAAGTATACGACCAACATTGAGATCACTTTTTCTTCTGTTTGTTTTCTTATATGATATATGAAACAAATCGATATCAAATTAAGCCCGTAGAGGGAAGGTAGGTTTAGTATTTTAGACTCTCCATAAGCTTGCTTTTTACATATAGAAATCTAGCCAGCTGATCCGTTCTGCCTTCAGCCACCACATATATATATATATATATATATATATACACACACATACAAAGAGAGAGAAAGTTGTGCCTTCAACTTGGTTATCATAGTCATAAAACAAAAGGTGGAAAAAATATATGTGCCGCGTGCATTAAATTGGCAAAGCAAGCGTAACATATGGACACAGCGCCTAGCAACACAACATTCCTCAGGTTAGGGCCAAAAGGGATTGGGTTTGCATGCATCTGTTCATAAGTGATAAATTGAGTGTAACCATATATGAATGAATTTCACAGTGAACAAATATATAGTAATAAGTAATGACAAATCCATTCTTAATTTGTTCAATATGTCCAAGAACTAATTACGTATGTGCCTCCCAATTGAGGAGCATACACGCAAAAAAGCAGTGAATGGAAATCAAATGTCAATAATACATGAATACAGATTTATAGTCAGTGTACTATTACGTACTAATCATGGATCTTTGATCTCATGTGTTGTTAAAGTCGCAGGCGCAGATCGAGAGTGAGAAGTGAAGAGGAGGAATCTGGATCAGGTGGTGGAGCAGGCAAATTCAAGTCCATACATGATTCAATAATCTCCTGCTTTGGAGCAGGGACGATGGACGAAGAAGTGGAACAAGGCTCGTTGTGGTCCCTATGGTCCCAATGGCACCTCTTGTGCCCACCCAATGCTTGCCCACTGGAAAACACCCTCATGCATATGCTGCACTTGTGCGCTGTCGATCCCAATTCCATCTCCATTGCCATAGCCATGGCCGCCATATCATCGTGGTCACCGTCGCTACCACTCCTTGTTATCGCAAAACAGCCCTTAACATTCTTGTGACTTGCCCTGTGTCCTCCCAGCGCCTGGTGTGATCCGAACACCTTTTTGCAACTCGAGCATTCGAACCCCCCACTTTCTCCTCCAATCACATCGTCATCACATTCTTGTCTTTCTGTGAGATTCTCAGTAGCAGTAACGTTGTCGCCACTATTAGCAAGCCACACAAGACAGGCGGCAACCTCGTGGTCCTCTTGAGTCATGTTGGCAGAGTAGTCCTTTTCCTTGTCCTTCTGAGTTCGTCGTTGCAAAAGATTGGGCGGTGGATTCATGCCACGCCATCCGCGTTCAGGGTGGCAGCGCATGTGCCCAAACAAAGCCTTCCATGAACAGAACATCTTGCCGCACTCGCTGCATGCCCGGCTCATTTTGGCTGCGCCGCCTGTTGTCTCCGCTGCTTTCTTCTTCCCGTTGTTGTTGCTGGGGTCGTCTCTGATCAATCTGGAGCGCTTCCGTCGAGAATGATGAAGTTGATGATGACCACTACTCGAAGGAGAAATGTAAAGAGGGTTTGGAGGATGAGAGAATCGAAAATGGGGATCGGAGTTGGTCATGATGATTACCAACTTGAAATGGAACAAAATGGTTTTTGCATCCCTATACCCCACACTTTCCCTTGTAACTTCCACAAATCCCACTTCTTTTGTTAACTTCCGCCAACCTCCAACTCCCAATAGCTTTTGGTAACTTCCCTTAGGTTTTTTTTTAAAAAATAAATAAATAACATTTGATACATTTCCAAAAACGAAAATATAAAATTAAATTACAAATTTCATCAATATTACTTGTGATAAATAATAGTTTTCAGCATTCAATATTTTAAAAAGTAATTATTTAACAATTAAATAAACCAATCAAGTAAATCAAATTTTGTATAAAGTGAAGTACAAATGTTGCAGTAAAAGTGTATATAAAATAGTGCTATGCGTTGACCAAATTAATATAATGAAATATTTAAAAAAATAAAATTAGTAATAAAAATATTTATGTAATTTCTGTAAATTTTGATATTTTTAAATTATTTATCTCAAATAAACAATCATAGCATAACACATCTATATGATAAAATTGATTATTTTTTCTAGAAAAATTAAAGCTATTTTAATGAATTCTATTAATATTACATTAAATAAATAAAAATAATTTTAAATTTAATTTTGTATTAAACACTTGTATTAATCTTACTAATGAAAACTAAGATATATGATTTATTTTATGTTCATGAAAGAATTGATAAATATATTTTTATAATCAATTTTTTAAAAATAAATAAATTATCTATTGTTAACATCTTGCTAATTTATATATTTAATATTGATATATAGTATAATTATATTATATTTTATAGATATCTTGCATACAAAAATAATCTAAACTATAATTTAAATTATTTTTTTATATTATTAAATTTCAAATGTGAAGGAATATATTTTTTTTATTTTTAAAAAATTTATCTATACTTATATTTTAGTTATTTTTAAATTTATTTTATAATATTTAATAATATAAGGATAATAATTTTTAACTTTATAGCAAACTAAAAAATTAAATAAAAATATAAAATTAAACAAAAAACTCATAAAATAAGATATGATCAATAATCTTGATAAGGAAATGTTAGAATAAACTACAATTCAAATATGCATTATTATTTATATATTTTGAAATTGAATATGTGTTATTTTATAATAGAATCAAACTTATAAATATTTGTGTTGTTTAAATTATATTAGTCAAATAAGTCTACTTAATAGTAAAATTACTATCAAATGTTTAAATGTTTAAATTAGATTTCTCATCCTTATAATTTGCTCTAATTTGTCATTTTATCTTACATTTTTCTTGTAATTAGATCCTAAAGTCTAGTTCCATTCCCTATCATAATTAATGAAATTTTCAATTTCTAATTGTTCAATGTGAAAAATATATATTTATATAGTTAAACCATGATATGAAAATTAAAAGGTATAATTCTATATACAAAATTTTAAGATAATAGTATATATAATTCTAATCATGCATATTTTTAATATTATTGGCTGTAAAGGTTCTAGTTACATTATATGTTGTTATAACCCTTTTAAAATTTAAAATATTTTTTTTGAAAGAATAATAAAGTTTATAAGAGACAAATATAAGATAAAATTTTATGTAAGGAATGGTTAATTACTTGAACAAGTTTGAAATGAGAACTTTGCATGGAATGGATGAGAAAAAGTAGGAGAAATGAAATATTAATAGGATAAATATGATTAGGATTAAGTAATTGAGTGTAGAGGCGATTTAAGGGACTTCCCTTATTTTACCCTTAACCATATCCTTTTTATTTCCTAACTATTTAACTTAATATTTCCTCTTTCTTCCTCAATAACAAAACACTTCAAACCTTATCATTCTCTTCTTCTCATTCTTCTTCATTCAAATCAAAGTATATATCTTCTTCGATTCATACAAGGTAAGGCTTTCTAGACTTTAATCCTTATCAAGTTTTCATTTATTTTCTCTTTAAATTGGAATTGTTCATGGGTTTAAGCTTAAAAAAAGAAATAAAGCATTAATTTAGATTCCTGGATTTTCGCAAATAAGGAACTATCAAGTGCTAATTCTTTCTAGCTAATATTTCCTCCATACAAGATAAGTAAGCATCCTTACTCAACTTTAAAAATTTTGATTGAAATTATTGATTAAAAGCTAGGTTTTACTGGGTTTTGTAATTTCTTGAAAATGGTGTTGAATGGAGAATTTTTGCATAAATCTTTGATAAGTATAGTAGGAATAATGTTGTAAATATGATATATATGATGATTAGATTTTTTATTATGGCTTATGAAATGAGATTTTACTGAAGAAATCATAGGTGAATGATGTTTTTCAAAGGCAACTTTGCAGAAAATCAGATTGTACCGATTATGTAGTCGACTATGTCCTTGAATATGCTTTCTAGGCAAGCATAATTGACAATGTCATTAGAAATTGCTCTTTATCAGTCTGTAGTCAACTACACACTTGAACTGCATACTCAATTATAAAATCAATTGTGAGCTATTTTGAACCCTTATAATTGACTATGACCTTGTATAGTTGCTTTTGAAGTTTCTATAGATGAGTATATAGTCAATTATGCTCTGTTAAGTCACTTATATCATGTATTGAAATGAGTCAAGATATAGTTAAGCATTTTATAGTTTTGAAATTGATTGTTACATGTTAGTTAAAGATGAATATAAGATATGACTCCATGCAAAAAGGCATAAAAATATTGTAACATATGATTTATATAAATGATTAAATATCATGTTATGAATAATTAATATAAGGTCATGCAAAAAGGCATGGTATTATTGAAATATATATATTATAAGCTATGGTTAAACTTATATAACTATAAATGAGCTTGAATACTATTATTATTCATAAGAATTGAGACAGGAGTGATATGTTATCTTGTGAATTGAACACCAAATTCACTAACAATTTGTGAAGGATAAAGATAATTTAAAAGGATAAGGATGGACTTGTAAAGAATAAGACATAAGAATAATATTGGGTTGTTATGATTGAATAGTGATATAATACATAAATGCCTTAGATTTATGATTCAAATTTCCTGTGAAGGGTGATTGTGTGAAAGGATAGTATAATTGTGAATGGGTTGATATTACTTGTGCATATGCTTACCTATTTGAAAAGGAAAGTCACCACTTAAAATACCCCTTGTTCCCTTTAGCAACCATTTATGGAAGTTTCTCACAGCAGAATTATATTTTAATTATATTTTATTTGTATTATCATTGCTTACTCACTGAGTTTTTCTTAAAAATTTCTTTCTTTCTTTTTATTCTCTTTCAATAGGGAATTTCTCCGCTTAAGTACTTAATTGTTAACTAATAAGATGGAAATAAGTTTGTTCATGCATTATGGAGCTAAGGCAAGTAGTAAGGTAATGGGTAGATAATAATGCATATCTATTTCTATTCCATGACAATCGGATAATTGATCAATCTCGTTACTAACATTTATACTTATTTGAAAATATAATATCATGCATATTACATTATCCACATAAATAAGACTAAAAGGTAGTTGCATATAACACCTTTCTATACTAGTCACATGCCTTAGAAATTGGTTGTGACATGTCTATTAAATAATATATTTCAAATTGAAACAATTTATCATTTGAAGGAATGATTGTTAATCGTTACGGTATGTATAGCTTCTCATAAATACATAAACTTTTTAATTATAATTGTAAATAAAAATTCTTCAAGCAAGAAGATAATTACAAATGAATACAAAATTTATTACTTAATTAACAAAAGCAAAAAGGCATAAATATGGAATTACAAATTGGAATAAGTTATAAGGATTAAAAGTTAAATTGAATCTATATTTATTATCTAACACTATTTGTTAATTCATTTAATTTGTATTCTGTTGAATACACTTATCAATCAAAGAATTATGCATGCTCCCTTTTTATAATATAATATAATTGATTATAATATTTATAAATTGAGATGATCAAGCAAGAATAAGTTCTTCAATAATGATATTTTACACAACTTGCATTTTCATAATTTTTCTTAATCTTTACTCTTTGCATATTTTATTTAACATTGACTCCATTAATTTATTTCAGATTAATAAATTCAATTATAAGTAAATTATGTCATATGTATGTGTAAACAATGAGAAATTGTAAATAAATAAATCATATAAATATATTATGTTTAGGTTGCTTTGGCTTTATTAATATATTTTTGAGTTCTAATTACCAGTTATATATTACAATATGAAATGCATATTGTTAATGCTTTCATCTATTGTTAATATATTTTACTCTAAAATTGACCAATTGATCTCTTTACTTTTAATTTGACATTGATTAAAAAGTTTTGTAATATAACAATTGCATATGATTTTCACATATGTAATAATATTAACAGCTAGCTCCTCTATAAATGTTTGATAAAGGAAAATTTTTCCATTTTGAATTTTAGGTATATGATTATTTCAAATTATTTAGTGGTAAATTAAGGAATATATAAGTCTTCTTCGTTTTCTTAAATTATTTTCTTTGTTTTTCATTGAAAATGATCTATTAAATATGGTGACATAATTATATATGTTTTTAAATAAAAATAAATAATTATTAAAATTTTAAATGCAAATTTAGTAAATCAAAAAATAGATCTTTAAAAACTTAAAACTACTTTTTTTTAAATCAAATGACTAAACATTAGGTGTCATTAGAGATTTCAATCAATAACCATACATATTCGATTAATATCTACACATACATTATAGGAGTATACACCATCTACAACTCCCATGCTATGTCATGCACCTCTTATAGTTGTGATTGGTGTAAAACTATAATTAATAATTCCACAAGGCTTTCCTAAACTCGATACCTATTTAGTTGAATATCACTATGTCTATTATTTACTACAAGTGTGGTTTTGGAATCTTGGAAGCATATCCATTGCATTATGATCAAGTCCAAAATATATTCAATCTATTTCAAAAAGGAAGTTAGACCAATTTATGAACTTATAGATAAAAGGAAAATAAATTAACCTAACTCTAGCCTTCTATAAAGCATTATATGCTCTACCAAGTTATGATCATAGCCTTATATTAGAAAGTTAGGACAAAGGGCTCTACAATTAATTACATAAAAAAATGTTACCTAATCCATAAAAATAGAGGATCCACACTTTAATGATCCTATTTACTATGAAAATGGTAATGAAACTTCAGTTTAAGTATTTGAAAATGTAAAACATAAAAAAAGTAAATCCGAGAGTTTAATAAAATGACATTCTACTTAAAATAGATAAACTTGTGAAACCATAATCAAATGTTCATTTCTTAATTTAATCATCAAGATAACTAAGTCCTAAATAAGCTTACTTAAAGACGATTTATAATACTAATTACTTAGCTACTACATGAAGTATAATTAGACTTTATATCTTAAAGTTAATATTGCTAAGAGGAATTAACACAAGCCTTCACAAGAGAATTCAATAAGGCCATTAAACCTATACAAAAGATTCCAAGATTAAATCTTACAATAACAACATTAATTGAAAAAATAACAAGTTAAACAATCCTTCTTATGTCTCCTAATTATTTTTATCCCTTTATAAACTCTATCCTTGTTTGTCTGCCTTATCTCCTCATAAATAGGCACTCAAATCTAGTACAAAAGTCATAATATAAGTGTAAATCACCCTCACCATCACCAAATCTTGTTTATGGCACATATACAAGCATAACTGAACAAATTCATAATAGGCACACAAGTGTACTAAATCCATATTATAGCCATTTATTTCCTAACAAGATCATTTGCTTACATAAGCACATATATGAATGAACAATACATGTTAAATCCTTAAAACATGTGAAATGTAAAATGGTAATAAGATAAATTAATTAGGGAGTCAATTTAGGTCATACAGAAATATTCTATACAAGCTGAATGAATTCATGCCATATAAAGAACATTTGTTATGACTAAATTGATTAGAAAGTTAATTCAAGCTTCATAGAGAGCTTCTATTAAGGTTAAATGAATTAGGGAATTGGTTTAAACTATACAAAAAGCACCTCAAGCCCCTTAAATGGATTGGTGAATCAATTCCCTCAATGCTAGGTTAACACATAAGATTCTTTTAAGTTTTCCTTAACTATATATTCAATGATTTTTTTCCTTAGAATAGAAGGGATTCAATTAAAAAATCTTTAAAGAATAAATAAGCTAAGGATTTCTTGCATCGATTACTTAAGGATAGGAATTTGGGAAGATGACTTTAACTTTCTCTTTTAGGCTTTTAAAAAGGTGAAGAGTAAATATAGGAAGAAAGGGTCCCTTGGAAATAAAAAAGTGAACCACTTTAGGGATAAAATCAGAAATATAATTTTATGCTCCAACTTTCTTTAATTAATCTATTTTGTCTTATTTCATTACAACCATACATATCCTAATTCAACATATAATTGATACTAAGCACTTTCAACATTATGCTTTCTCTTTAAATGTTTATATAGTCTATGAAGATTTAATAAAAATCCATACAATCATAAGTCATTTCATATTATATATTCTTATTAGTAATTCAAGATTTCTGATAATCATAATTTGATCTACCATTATTCTATTTTTCTTAAATATGGATTAAATTAATAAATTACTAATCCTAATGCTATTAGGTGTAATAATGCTCGCCTATCAAAAGAACTCATACTTAAATTCTCACAAGCATGGCAGGATATATATTAAGTTACCTTAAGTATCACAAGTTTAGGTTTTTAATACACTAAATAAATAGAAGGCTCTTCAATTGCATGCCTGCTTCAAGTCCCTAGGTAGTTTCCTCCTCATCATGACATTCCCAAAACACTTTCACCATTGGCACTTCATTTGATCGCAAATTCTAGATTTGGTGATCAAGGATTTTCACTAGTTGTTTCACATAGATCTATTTGGTGTCTAGCTAATGGGGTTTATCCCTTCCACTAAAATATTTCACATAAGTTATAATACATTTTAACTACCCCTAGATGCATGGCATAAGAAAAGCAATAAGCTTGATGTAATAGCTCATTCCTCTTATTTGAAGAAAGCCATAAATGCCTTTAGTACCATAGTAAACCTCTTTCATCTATGGCAAGGTCATTTTCTTACTCCACAACTAACTCCTACATAAGGTTAAAGTACTAAGGATTAGTTCTTTGAGATTCCTTAATTCTATCCACCAATACAGATTGCATAGCCACTTGTGCTAACTATATTTCCTAATCATCAAATTAAGGATTTTCCTAGTGCCTTACAATTTCCTACTTAAACTATATGCCATCATATTCACCTTGCCAAGGTGATACAAGAATGAACAATTATAATATTTAACAAACTCCATGCACCTCTTTTTGTCATAAATTTAGATTTTTCTATTAGAAAATGTACTTCATACTCTTATGATTGGTATGGAGCTCACAAGTTACATTATATAAGTAATGTATCCATATTTTTATGGCAACTACCACTACGGGCACCTTCAAATCATATGTTAACTACTTCTAAATGTTTCATAAGTTGTTAGGAAGCGTAGATGGTAACCTTTTTATTTACATCAATACACATCCTAGATCAATTCTAAAGGCATTATAATACACTTCATTTCCATTAATGTTAGAAGGTAAAGTAAATATCATTGATATGGTCAAATACATTTTTTAAACTTTAGAAATTATTTTCACACTCATCAATCCACACAAACTTAGTACCTTTTTATGTCATCTCAATCAATAATGTCATAATTTTTAAAAAATCTTTAATAAATCTTTAATAATATTTTGCTAATCCAAGGAAACTTTAAGTTTTTGTGACTATAGTATACCTTGACCATGATTCCACCACTTTAATTTTTTAAGAGTCCACTTGAAGTCCTAATTAGGAAACCATATGCCCCAATTACTTCACACTAGTTATCTAAAGTTCACATAAAGAAAACATGTATAAGTGATGTTCTCAAAAATTTTGCAATATAATTATAAGGTGTCTAGCATACTCCCTATCATTCCTTGAGTACATTAAGATGTGATCTATGAACACAATTATAAACTTATTCAAAAATAGCTTGAACCCTTTATTCATCGAATATATAAAAGTAATTGGGGAATTGATTATGCTAAAGGACATAACCAAGAATTCAAAATGGCCATATTGCATTCAAAAAGCATTTTTAGTTATCTTTCCCTCCTTCATTTTCAACTAATGATAACTAAACCACAAATTTATTTTTGAAAATTACTTTACACCTTGTAATTAGTCAATAGGTCATTAATGTGAGGTATTGCATATCTGTTCTTGATAGTCACCTTATTCAGCTACTTATAATCTATACATAATCAAAAAAATATGTCTTTCTTCTTAACATATAATACTAAGCCTCCCCAAGGTGATAACTTGGAATAAATAAGACACTTATCCATTAACTCTTTATAGTTGTAATTTTAAGCTATTTGGTAAAACAATATGAAAATTAGTTTAAAGCTAGAGGTTAAATCAATGTAAACTCAATCTCTCTATTAGGAAGCAATCTTGGTAACTCTTTTAGGAACACATCCAAAAATTCATTCACTAGTAGTACATTACTCAAATTTAAAATTGGTTAATTCAAGCCCTAAACCATGGTTAAATAGATTATCCATCCTTTCTTAATAAGCTTTTGAGCCTTTATACTAGAAGTTAAACCTATAGCCTCAGCAAATCTTTTCCCTAAAAGATAAATGATAAGGATCCCTTTAGGAAAAAGTCATTGTCTTATCAAAATAATTCATGTAAGCACAATACTCAAATAATTAAACCATTCTTAATATCATATTGTGGTCTAACATATCAAGTAAGATCAATTTTATAGACATCATATGACTATTAATAATTATAGGATAATTATTAATTAGTAAAGTAGTCACCAAAGCCTTATCAATCGAAATGACTACCACTAAGAGTGAATTTAGCACACTACAAAGTCTACATAACAAAGATGTAAACTTTTTAGAAATAAAGATATGAATGGAACTCAAATCAAATAACATTAAAGCTAGTAAATTTTCAATTTTAATTATACTTAATACCACCGTATTAGATGTTTAAACTTATTGTTGAGTCAAGGTGAACACCCTTACTTAATTTTTATTGATGCATTTACCTTAATTGCTTCCATCATTATCCAACTTGAAAGTAACCTGACTTCCCACTAGAGTGGCAAAATATATCATAGGTACAATCCATTAAAAGGTGACTAAATAGATTCCTAAGATACTTCCTTCCTTTTATGACCCATTTAGCCATACTAAAAACATAAAATATTGTTCTTATTACATGAACCTTAATATTTGTTATTACATCAAGCACATCAAGGTGGTTCTTCATAAAATTGGCTCTTTCCTTAAGAGATTCCCTTTTCTTAGCTTATCGGTGCATTTAAGCAAGTCTAATAACTTCCTATATTTCTTCCTATTGAAGGGCTACTCAAAATATCTCTTAGATAAGCTAGTCCCAAATAAAAACTATTCCCCTCACTTATAGGGGCATTGTAAGGAGGCATTCTTCTTGCACCATGCATACAATTAGGTTTTTCCTAGCAATTCCATTTCTTACTCTTTTATTTACACTTTTCATTCCTTCTTTTTTTTATCCTAAATTCTAGTTGAAGAGCTTGGTCTAACATCTATTGGCAAATGGTGGCATTAATTACATTAATGCATTCAAAGTAATAGTTCTATAGCTTTTGAACAAGCCTTTTAACTTTAACCTTTTCCATCAAAGTCAAATATCTTGCATATCAAGATAATCATGTGTTCTATACATCATATTCATTAATTGTGAGACTCTTTTGCTTCAAATATTCAAACTCTCTCACCATTGCTTGCCTTGCATTAGGAGGAGGAAACTGGTCAATAATAAAACTTTATTGGAAGGTCACTTAAATTAAGGTTGCCACATTAATGTTCCTATACTCCACTATGCTAATAAACTAATAATATGTCATATCATATAATAAATGTCCCATAAGCTCAACCAATAACAAATTGAAACACCTTAACATCTTTTCGTAACATTTAATTTAAGGAAGAAAATGGTATAGATCTATTAATGGATCCATACACAAATGTCAAGGTGGCTTCAACTTGATGAATTCATGAATAATAAAATTTACTATAAGAACCTCCTTTAAGAGAAGTTTAATCTTTTTCTCTCTCTTGCCTTATATGCATATCATAATTATTTTAATCGCATTGCCCACAATCCATATTGTTGACAAAGGCTTGAGATATACAATCTATTATTTACTGCAAAAAATTTATAGCCAAAGCTAGAAGAATCTAATCATTGCTCTCAATATCATAACTATACTCTTACCCTTGTGAATTAATAAAAGATTCTTTATTATCAGGTTCACTTTGATGTTATCCTATTATTCTTACCACTTCTTAAGTTATGAAAATATTAGACTCTATTTTAAATATTAAGGACTTCTAAGTATAATACACTACCATTGATTATAGACAAAAAAAGGTCAACTGAAATGGCATTGATAATACATGATCCCTAGTGCAAATAAATCGTTGATGTAATTTAGGTCCACACTAATATAGCAGAAGACATAATCTTATAAGTGTTATACCCACCAAGGTTAAAAATATGTTATTCAGAATTAGTTAATTAAATTTAATTAAGATATAGATATAAGTTATTGTTAAAAGTGATTAATGAATAAGTAAGTGAAAAGTGCTTTAAAAATTAAATATTATTCAAGGGTAAATATGTGAGTATGATTGAGAGATGGGAAACTTTTTCTCATTTCACCCTAATTTATCCCTTTATTCCTTCTAACCTCAGCCACCTTTTCCCTTACTTTTCCTTTACAAACTTAAAAAATCTATTCTTCTTTCCCTACCCTTGCAAGATAAGAGCTCATTTCCTTTCATCAATCTTGCATCCTCTCTAATCTCAGTAAGGTAAAGTTTTTCATACTTTAATATTTGTAAAAAAAATTATTCTACTTACTCTTTAGATTTTAAGAAATTGAGAGTTTATAGTCTCAAAGGAAATTCAATGCCATAACCTCAAATTTATAATTATGGATGATCAAAAGCAAGTCAATCCTCAATCTCGTTGCCTAATATCTCCCTTATGAATAATTATTCTAACTGACTGTGTATGAATATAAATAATTTAGGCAAGTTTAAACTAAGTTTTTTTCTTATATTTGCATGATTTAAAGAAGAATGATATAAAATGATATTGACTATAAATTTTTAGCTAAATGGTAGATATGATGTTATTTTTAAATTCTATAATGGTTAAATTACATGATATTGCCTAAAGAATGAAATTCATAAAAATTTCTTTACATGTGAATAGTATTTTTATTTTAAAAATTATATGTGAATTGATTAGTTTATCGAAGTCAATATGCAAAAATATCTACCCTAAATCAATTTGCAAATTAATTCACTTCTTACAAAATTAAATCTAACATAACTGAATTATTAGTGAATCAATTCAATAGAAATGGAAGCAACTTCCCCTGCATTAAATCCATTTATGAATCAATTCAAGCCTCAAGAATCATATAGTATAGTCCGAATTGATTCTCAAATTGATTTAGTTTTCATTGAACATTATCAGAGGCCTAAAATTAATTCTAAATCAATTTATAGAGTTTAATTTCCAATATTTGCTATAAGGTCATGGAATATTTATAATGTTAATGTGTAATATAAATATAAACTAGAAAAATTGTAAAGGAGTTATAATTCCATTTTAAATACATAGATTATTATTATGCCATGATTTAATTGAAGTATAATTATTATTATGATGCACAACTATGATTAATGCTTGAGGTTATTTCATAACTTTTCTCATGCATATATTCATAAATATATGGAAATTTAGTTTGTTTTAGGTTGATATGCCAGATAAGGCCATATAAAAAGGTATAGTAGTGTTATGACTTCTAAAATCATGTTGTGGTTTGATATTATGGCAAATAAACTTGTTTTCCCTTTTATACATGCATTAATGTATATAGATTTTGTTATATTTAATATATTTTCAAATTGAAATGCCAAATGAAACTTTAGCTCATATATATTCATATATATGTTCTCAAGTGATATTGTTGTTATGGCTTGAAAAATATTGAAATAATAATTAAGACAAATGTTTATACTTTGTTGAATTGTACTATAAATGAGATTTGATAATGTTAGGGAGATAATATGCATGTTATGACTTTAACACTAAATCTGTGTGCCTATTTATAAGAGGATAAGATAGATCTTGAAAGGATAAAAATGGAGTTTATAAGGCAATAAGGACGATTGGCTATCATAAGGAGGGTTAATTATTTTATATGTATTTATCGAATGGTAATCTTATAATGAATTATATGCTAATCCTCTTGACAAGTTTTAATACTATACTTGATAATTGAGACAAGTTTTTAATGGTATTCCAGTTAGTAATATTAAGTAGTTATTCTTATGCAAATCTATATAGAGATTTACATATATGTTATATCTAATTATTTTCTTGTAATGACTTGTTAAGGAAAGCCTTTTTTGATAAAATAATGAGTCAATTAGTCAAGAAACTTTAAAGGGATATGGATTCATATGTGTAAACTAGCCTTCATTTACATGGAATATTAAGCCATTTTTATGTTTCAATTCTTCATTACAAAGGTATGTGAATGCATTTTAATTTTTTGATAAGAATATGATTAGTTTTCCTTAGGTTAAATTGTAAGGTTGGAATCAATACAACACTAATTGTCATATTTCTTTTGAATCAATTACTCACTGAGTTCCTAAGAACTCATGCTCTCTTTTCTCCTTTTTCCCTTTATAGATCTTTCACCTTAGGTACTTAACTACTATTAAATAGGTTAAAAGTAAGCCTACTTGAGAATGTAGATATTGAAGTGAGTCTTGGAATAGTTAGTTTGGTTAATTATGAGTGTATGCTATTGCATGTAAAATTTCATTTTATTTATAATAATTTCAACATTCATACTTCTTGAAAGCAGCACATCGGTGCATATGGAATATCACATTAATTGCATGTCAAAAAAGCTTATAGGTAATTGCTTATAATGACTCTTTGTGCTAGTCACTTACCTTGGATAGGTTATGATAATAAACCAACTAATCTTAAAGTCATTACCTTATAGGTAAACCCTAAATCATGCACTAATATCATCTTTAACATAACTTCCTATGATCATGATTGAACTATAATCAATAATCCTACAAGCTTTCCCTAAACTTAATGCTAATTTAGTAGAATAATAAAGTAAAGAAATACTTAAATCTACTATTTACTATAAATATAGATTTGGAATCTTAGAAGCATATCTTTTACATTTTAATTAAGTCCAAAATACATTCAAGCTATTCTAAAAAGGAAGTCAAACCAATTTATAAACCTAGAGATTAAATGGAAATAAATTAGCCTAATTATAACCTTCTATAAAGCATTCTACATTCTGCATATTTACAACTATGGCTTCACATTGTAAATTTTAGATAAGGTATTCTACCATTGCTTACATCACAAAAATAAATGTCATTTGGTTTGTAAAAAATGGAGTGTCCATGTTGTGATAATCTTACTTACTGTGGAGGTGGTGATGGAATTTTAACCTAATTATTTGAAAATGTAAACTATGAAAAAAATTAAGTTCAGGAGGTTAATTAAATAACATTCTACTTAAAATAGATAGATTTGTAAAATTATAATAAAATATTTATTTCTTAATTTAATCATAAAGATTACTATCTACTAAATAAGCTTACTTAAAGGCGATTCATAATACTAATCACTTAGCTTCCACTTGGAAGTATAATTAGACTTCATATTATAGAATTAATCCTATTAAAAGAAATTAGTACAAGACTTCACAAGAAAAAAATTTAGTAAGTAAAGCCATTAAACCTACATAAAATATTCCAAAATCAAATTTCATGGTAACAATATCAATAAAAAATAACAAGATAAACAATCTCCCCTATGTCTTATAGTTATCTTTATCCCATTTCAAACTTCATTCCTGTCTTTCCAAGGTCTGTCTTTTCCCTTCATAGACAGGCACGCAAATTTGGTGCATAAGTTATAACATAAGTATAAATCATTCTACCATCACCAAATCTTATTTATGACACATACACAAGCATAACTTAATAAAATTTGGTTTTACAAGTGACCAAGTCCATATTATAGTCATTTATTTCCTAACAAGATCATTTGTTCACATAAGGCTTATATATGAATGAACAATACATGTAAAATCCTGAAAATATGTCAAATTTCAAATGGTAACAAGATAAATTAATTTAAAATGCAATCCAGGTTATACAAAAACATTATGTGCATGTTAAATTAATTACAAAATTGAATCATGTCATATAAAAAGCATCTATTATAACTGAACTAATTAGAAAGTTAATTTAGGCTTCATAGTAAGCTTCAATTAAAGCTATATCACTTGGGGAATTAGTTCAATCTATATAGAAATCACCCTAAGCTGCTTAAATGGATTGGTGAATCAATTCCCTCAATGCATTCTAGTTGAATTAATTCTAGCTATCTAGAAACATTCTTAGGCTTAACAAATTAATCGATAAATTAACTTACTTATAAATTTCTACAAATTTTGCTTAAAATTTATTGTTCATCTAATACATTTTTCCCTCGAACTTACTCCTGACCCCACATCTCTAAATCAAATAATCAAAATTCATCAATAGCATATAGCAACAAGTATATCCATTATAAAAATCTTAATTTCTTAACCCAAAACATAATTCCTTTATAATCCTGTAATAATTGATATTTAAGTAATCAAATGAAGTTAAGTTAAAAATTAAGTAGAATGCTATTTACAAGTTAGGGGAGGAAGCTCCAAAGTGGAATTTATTAATAAATGGAACAACTATACATTAGAGAGAAAAAATCTTAGGTTAAGGCATAGTATTCTATATGTTTTCCATAACTAAATCTCTAATGATTTTCTTATAAGAACAAGAGAGATTCAATTAAGAAATCTTTAAAGATTAAAAAAGTTAAGAATTTCTTACCCTAATAACTTGATTAAGGATAGGAATTTGTAGAAGATGACTCTAGTTTTCTCTCCTTAGCTTTTAGGAAAGTGAAAAGTAAGTGTAAAAAAAAGAAGGCCCTTTGGGAATAAAAAGGCCAACCGATTTTGGAATAAAATAGGAAATTTAATTTATTCCTTTCAAACTTCATTAATTAATTTATCTTATCTTATATTAATTCAACATATAACTAGTACCAAGCACTTTTAGCATTATTCTTTCTCTTAAATTGTTCATATTATTAATGAAAATTTAACATAAATTCACACAATCATAACAATTAATTAAATTTCATGTTCATATTAGCAAAAATTTAAAAGTTCTTATTATTATTATTCGATCTAGCACAATTTTATTATTCTTTAATATAACTCAAATTGATAAATTACTATTCTAAATGCAATTAGGGGTAACATGCTATCACATAAAATATAAATTAAGGAGTGAGCAATCACTAATTAGTAAATAGAGAATTTTGAATAGAAAACTATTTGCAACATGCATATTATACATAGGAAAATACATGTACATTATTAATACATGTATTCATGAAACTAAACTAATTCACAAAAATTATATTTTTCATATACTTATCAAGATCAATCAAACTATAGCCTTTTAAACTATCATAATTATAATAACCATCATATATCATTAAATATTTATACATAGCTAAAGAGAAATATCAAAAGTGTATGTCTTGTTACTATATAGTAGCATCTATTGTATAACGTAAAATAATACTATAATTGTGTATATAACTGGAAACTATATTGTAACCTTTGAACTTTTATTAAGTGCACATGATGATTCCTATCTTATGTAACATAAGGAGTTACATCATAAGCAATTGTTATCAAAATATATGTACATATTATAAAATAAGCTATCTTTACTTCCAATTTAATCATACATTTTGTATTAGCTAATCAATAACCAACAGTACCTTGCCTATTTTGTAAACAATAATATAACTAAAGTAGGAACTGTCACTTTGTTATAACCTTATTTGGATTGTGACTGACATAAGAAATTGCCATAGATAACCACCCACTAACTTTACTATTGCATAGTGATATGCTTAACTCACTACAATGTTATGCAGGCTACAAAAAAGACCTTCAAATTTTCAATACAGATTTGATAGCAATCTAATAATATAAACACCTTACCTAGTTGTTATGTTACTTACCATTATGTCATGTAAATTCTCCATGAAAATTTACCTTTAACTAGTCCAAGAAAGAG
The DNA here is from genome assembly GCA_020226215.1 of Sindora glabra. NCBI lineage: Eukaryota > Viridiplantae > Streptophyta > Magnoliopsida > Fabales > Fabaceae > Sindora > Sindora glabra. Next base: position 108,690,876 of record CM035227.1, on the reverse strand, counting down.
TTAAATACATAAGGAGAAAAAGTTTACCCACAAAAAAAGAAAAAGAAAGATAGTGAGTTTACATTAAAAGTTAGTGAGTAATCATTCAAATTAAATACACCATTTAAATGAAGAATACGAAAAATTTACTATTCATACTTTTAAGAAACTAAATTAATGTCCATTTCATAAAAAAGGAAAAGAGTTTCAATATCTTAATAGGGGTAGCAGGATAATACTTCATAAAAGGAACTTAACTTTGCCTTTTAGTCATTTAGAGATGTCAAGTATATGCATAAATGTACTCAATAGGAATTTCCACAATCAAATGTCTAAATAATACCATTATTTGAAATTTCATTCCATATACAAACAATTATATCCATGATTTTATATGCCAATTATAAAATAATCATGCAATTAAGATAATTTTAGATATAACAATTAAGTAAACTTTTTTATGATTCCTTTCAATCTTATCCCTCACAACCCTAGCAGTTTCCTTTAAGGGTTCACATTATCTTTTCATAAATAAGCATATGGATTTAGTGCATAAATCACACTATAAGTAATATTATGTTATCATTCAATTCAGTTATGCAATTGACATCTAAACTTCAAATCTATGAAGCTTAATAAGACTCAACACATGCACTTATCCATTTTGTAAACAAGAACACATTTCCTTATTCATTTCATTCTTAATAATACACATCAAAACTATTTATCCTCATTCTACACAAGCAATAAGGTACAATATCATTTAATTTGAAAAAGCATGTTATTTTTGTGAAAGAAACAAAACATAATTAATTATAATCAATTATAAAAGTATAAAGAAAAACTTTATCAATTATAATTGATTATATAATCGATTATAAGGGTCTAAAAAGTAAATTTGCTAGACATAATCAATTATATAGTCAACTATGCTTGTCTAAAAAGCAATCTTGAATGAGTATAATTAATTATGTTATCGATTATATCAACCTAGTAAACAACTCTATTTGAGCATAATCGATTATTGCTTCTCTATTTATAGATTTTTTTATAAAATTACTATTGATAACAATTAACCCCAAATCATTTCTTTAAATAACTACTCTAATACAATAATATCCACCAATAAAACTCTAAATTTATAGTTAAAAACACAATTCTATGGAAATTCCTTTAAAACCCTATGAAAGGTAAAATTGAGCAAAATAATGAATTTCAACTTGAGATATAGGTAGAATGCTACTCATAAGTTGGAGACAGAAGGGTTTATGTGAATTTTGTGATGGATTGAGCTACTTCACATCAAGGAAAGGAAAACCTCAAGTTAAGGCTCAAAACTTCCTAGATTTTATTTCAAACTATTCCTTTGCAATGTCTTATAAGCATATAAGAAATTTAACAAGAAAAAATCTCTAGATGATGAAGTGTCAAGTGATTTACTTAATAAAGATGAAAGGAGAAGATGAGATCCTTACCTTTAAGAATAGAAAAAAGTGGGTAATGAAATAAAGAAAAGGAGAGAGGTTCTTCATTTGTTTAGAAAAGGTTATTCTAAGGGCAAAATGGAAAATAAGATAATAAACCCTTCTAAACTCTTTTAGAATACTAATGTTATAATATAAAGCTATGCATAAATTTAGTAAATTGTCAACACATATTTGCAAATCAAATTTTATCATTTGTTACTCCTTTTACATATTAATTACTCGATAAATTAAATTAAATATCAAACTTATATCAATAAATTCAAGCACTTCTAACATCCTAGTTCAAATTATGACTCTACTCTTATTTTTAATATTTTATCTTTTTTTATTTTTTATTTTTTTTACTTTTTATGTAATTAATTATAAAATTTGGTCCCAATACTTTTAAGTGTAACATACTTACTTTAAGAAGAAAGTGTTCTACTCAAAACCTATCCCAAGAGTTTCGTTCCTATATTACCTTTTTAATTTTTTTAACTATTGGAAAATCCTACAATAATCAAAGAAAAAAAAATATTAAAACTTTGGAGAAAATAAATTATAGGTATAAAACTTTTATCTTAGGCCTTTCCCTTTGTTGATACAAGTCATAACCCTATTTTTATAAGTTTCTTTATTTAATATCTTTAATGTGAGAATAAGATTGTGACAAAGAACTTTTCCACTTTTGTAAGCTCTTAAAAGTGGTCAATCAACCAATGGTTAGATTTCAAGCCAATTGTACTTAATCTGAAATATTAATTTAACTTATTTAAGATCTAGTTTTATCCACTTCCCTTTCTTTTTTCTACTTCTATCCACAAACTAAAGTAAGATTGCTCCAAGTTATTATATACACACATATAAATAGAAGCATAAGTAGGCCTAGATGGAAGTAAGATGTGTTCATGGGCTTAAAGCCCTTCAGGAGCTTAGAAGGTTAAACCTAATAAGTTTTGACTTACTTCATTATTTGAGTTATGAGTTTCAGTCTATTCAATGAATCCAGCCTTCATGTATTATGAGTTAAGCCCATGATTGACTTAGGTTAAGCCAAAGGCCAAATTCTAATTACATTTATAAAAAAGTCTAAAAACTATTCATTAATAATTCAAAATCAATTAATTAAATATTTAAAATTATTCTAAATAATTTATTATAATACATATAAGTAAGTATTTAAAAAAATTATATTCTATCTTTTTCTCTCTTTTTTATGATCAACTATAAATAACGTTTTTTATTTTTTAGGTTACTTATTTCTAAAATCTATAAAAGTTTCCCATATTTATCAAATTAAGAATTTCACCACAAAATACAAGCTACTAGAATGATAACTTCAATATACATTTTATTTTACAAAAGGTTGTATTTATTAAATTTTATTTCATTAACTTTTTGTTACTAAACATTAGGGCAAGGATACCAATAGTAACTAACAAATGCAAGTTATTTCACATGTACCTATTTCTCTTATACTTTATTTGACACACTTAAAAATAAGATTTCATTTCATTTCATCTAAAAATGAATAAAAAATAATTTTATTTCATTTTTAAATGAATTGCTTTGTTTGGAATAAATTATATAAAATATAATTTTATTTCATTCTACAATAAATTTTTTATTTGGAACTTTAATTAAAATACATAAAATTTATTTTGAATATTTATATTTACAATATTATTCCTAATTTAATATTTTATATTCCTTGTTCAAATAAGTTGTTCCCTTTCACTTTCTCTCTCTCTCTCTCCCTCCCTCCCTCTCTCTCTCTCTCTCTCTAAATGTTATAAGAGGAATAATAAAAATAACAGAATGATCCCATCACACTCTCAGCTACATTCATGAGACTTGCTAACTTTTTATAAAGTGATGAGCTTTCTTTCAGCAAAAGATAAAAGGAGAAGGATGAAGATAGGTAATAATTTTAAAAGTTAAAGATAAAATTATTTAATAAAAATATTATATTACAAATAAAATGAAATCCTAACAAATCCTAGTTAATTTGATAAGATTTTAAAATGATAATAATGTAAATAAAATAATATCTATAAATGAAATAAAATCTAATAAAATTTAAATCCAAACATAATAATTTGATAGAATTTGTTTGAGAATGATATGAATTCTTGTTTTTGGGTATGCCAAACATGGGATTATTTTTGAAATAACTTGTAGTTTTAAATTGGCCTTAGAAGGCTTTTTCCTCTTAAATTTCAATTATACTTTTTTATCTTTTCTTTGGACATACACCATTAAATGTCTATTTTTTTTAACTAAAATATTCAAATGTATTAATATCCATTGTATTTTAACAAGTCAAAATTCACCATTTTAAGCTCTATTTGCTTTGTCCATCAACATTTTACATAAAAAATATAATTTAATAATTACACAATATGTATTTAATAATTCTTATGATGAATACACAACATATATTAGAATGGATTAATTAATAGTGATTAGATATTAATACTTTATATTTTTCTATCAAGTTTTAAATTAATTTTCAACTCTCCAATAATAACATATATAATTATAAGATAAATATATTTAAATTATATTCTCATCTCATTGTAGCAAATAATTGTTAGCCTCATAGGCTCTCGAAGCCTATGGATCTAGACCTTAATTCTTCAATGGGTTTAAAATTATATGATGTACAACTTCGACTTTGACTCAAATCTTGTTATATCTTCTAAGTTTTAACCGAAAATTAATCCATTAATTCCATGAGTAGGTCTATTTGAAGTTAATGAATAGAGGCACTCATATCATTGACTTTTGGCTTTTCTTTGTAGCTAATTTAGTTTCATAATTTTCTATTAAAATTAAGTAAAAAAAAATTGATAACCTACTTAAATTTACCAATTTCATAAAGAGAAATGCTTAGTTAGGAAAATAATGTTAATTAATATTGTAATTAGTTAAGATAAATTTTAAATAAACATTATTTTTTTTTGCTAGTTATCTAATAAAAAAAGTCGTGTGTACACTTTATGAATATACGTATTAATATTATTTTTAATTTATACTCACAAAACAAATAAGTTCTCTATACTTAAATTCAAAAGGAGAGGAATTTATTATCTAGTGATTTTATTTAGAATCTACTTAAAATTTATTGTAAAATATTTCATATATTCCTGTACTTAAAATTATTTAAATTTATATATGCAATAATTTTTTACACAATTGATTTTAATAATACACCAAAAAAATGCTTCTTCTTGCTTTTCAAATGTCGTAAATCCTAACGGTTTATATTTCTTTTTTTAATTCATCTTAATTATTTGTGTGATTATTAAAACTGTTAAAAGGAATATTCATATAAAAACAATTTTATAAAATAAATTTTTTGTCTACTAATATTAAATATTTTTTGATAATTATGTTTACATTAACTAATATGCATACTAGTATAATTTATGAGTATATAAGAATATTGATATTTATATCAATATAAAACATTGTCCTTGCTTGCCTATTGATTTTAGATAAGCTGTCTAATAGGAGCAACCACAAGTAACGTCTTTATATTTCCAAAGTAAAGGCAAATTACATTTCAGGTTTTTCAAACAATATTTTGAATGTATTAATATTGTGTAAAGTAAGATGGAATGGAATATATAAATGAAAATGAAAAAGGAAATTGGATTAATAATCATTTCATAATTATACTTAATATGATTAAAAATAGAATAAATATTTTATTTTATTTTTATATCTGATACATCAAAGTAATGTAAAAGCAAAACGAAGAAGAGATATATAATGATAATAATATTTTTAGCACAAAAATAACAAATATTTTATTCAATAATATAATGTTATTATTAAAATATATTATTTGATTACTAATAAAAATTTATAATTTTTCCAATTCTACCATAAAAGAGTGCATGGCCAATCAAAATAGCATGGCAAGAGATTGAAGTTAGCCTAGAAATAAAACTGACCAATTGAGGATACTTAAACTTGTGACAAATTTGTTGTTATAGGTAATGAAAGACAATAATTTTCTAAATTTAAGTGATATTCTTAACTCAAACTCGATGCATATTCATACAAGTAAGAACATATCTACTTTGTTAACACACTTAAAGGTGTTTAACGAGTTTGAAGCCCGCAAGTTAAATGGGGTAGTCCATAAACTTTTTACAAACCAGATTAAAAAAATTAAGCTCATTAGAAAATGGGTTTAAATGAATTTAACTTACACTGGTCACAAACCAAAGTGAATTAAGCCAATCCATAAGTTTAAACGGGTCAAATTATTTTTTTAATTTTTTGTAGTTAATATTTTAAATAAAATTTATTTTAAAAAAATAAATAATTTATTAATTATTTTTATATCATAATTTAATATAAAATATAATTTAATTATTAAAAAATTAAATATGAACACTCAAAATAATTAAATAAGATAAAAATAAAAATAAATGATAAAATTAATGAATATAAAAATATAAAAATAAAATTTATAAATATAAAGATAAAATAATAAATATAATAAATAATAAAATATAAATTAAAATTTAAAAAATAAGCTGGTCTATAAGTTAATCCAACAAGCTTGCAAATGTGATCAAGTTAACTAAAACGGACATATTTAAAAATATGTTTTAACATACTAGATTTAAATAAATTTTAGCTTGATCTAAATTGATCCATCTGTTAAGTACCTCTAAACATATCATTCCATGTATTTGAAAGCACATAAGACTAGACTAAGTCAAAATTTTCAAATTTAATCATGATAATAATTATAAATGATTGCGATTAAATTTTTTATAATTGAATTTATTTTATTTTAATAAAAATAATTTTTATTCATTTACAAATAATATGTTAAAAATAATAATTTCAATTTTGTAAATGAGTTTTTTTTAATTTGAAACATTTTGAATAATGTGTGAAATTTAATGAAAAAGTATATTTTGATAGTATTGTACCAAATCAAATGTTATGATGGAAATTAAGTTTGATAAAAAATATATATATGTTTTATATTGATAAAATGAATTATAGTGGAATCCTTGACAAATTTGATGAATTTTATAATAGTATAAATGTAATTAAGATAAAAATTATAAATGAAATGAAATATTTTTTAACTTAAATACCAATATCATTTAAAAATAAATCAATTTGAAAAACAAATGAAACTTCATTCTAAATGAAAGGCTCCAAGAATAATACTATTTTTCTCGTAGGTTTGGAGTTTATATCATGCTACTTAGTACTTGATGAATAATGTTTTTTAGGCTAGGAATAAATAGTCAGAATTAGATTGGCCCACCACATTACGCAGGCCTATCAATCAGCAACATAAACTAATAAGAAAATGACTCATTCTTAGAAAATGTGAAGAATAGGCCAATTACATAGTGTGTCTTATCAACTAAAATTGTTTAGTTGTTTGGATACAATTGCTAATCCAAAATATTCCATTAACAGATAAAGACTTTTTTTACCTTTTCAAAGGCCTTTAACGGTATGAAAAAACTAGTCCACCCTTGATCCATTCCTATCTATAAATACTAACCAAGTATGAATGATGCTTACTCTGAACTCTTATACTAAAGACTCTTTATGCTCTCTTCTATTTTCTCTAGAGATCCCCTTGCTAATTTGATTGTCAAAAAGCTTACAACAAAACCATCATTAATGGGCTTTTTATGAAAGACATGCATGACCATTTACGATGATTGCACGATTGTGATATTCCAACTATCCTTTTATTTTGGTAAGATTATTCTACCAATGGTATCATTTGTGGGGAATCTTTAGAAGAGTTAGTGGATTGAGTCTAAACAGTCGATAAGTGACATGTTTGCTAATAAATGGTTATGTTAGCTTAAGAAAAAGGAATTAAATCTTTTTTATTTTTGATCTTCTAAGAAGTATTTTCTTTCTTTTACTTACCTTTGGTCTCATGGAGCTATTGGACAAACCTATCCATTTAAATAGAATCCAAAGCCCTTATGTTTGATGGTAATGGTGTTAAACGATCAATGACTAATTTACTTGAGGTTAAAACAAATGACTTATAATTTTTCTAACTAATCATTGCAAGGCCTTTCTAAGTGAGTCCTCTCACAACTACCTTTTTCACCCTTTGATTAGAAAAGATTTATCTCTCTTTCTACCTCATCGAGTTTGTTGCTTTGACTAAGAAAAACCTCTTGCTGGGATGATTTTCTTAGTTCCTATCTATTACCTAGCTAATTCTCTTAGCTTGCCCATATCAAGATCTTCTTTGAACAAGTAAATTTATGAAAAATAAAAATACAATGAGGTTTTTAAAACTAGATATTACTTTAAAGTATTAACATACTTAGAATAACTTGAATGTCAGAGACCAAGCTTAGTTACTTTCTTCGCCCTATTAATGATTAATTTGTCAACTTATTCAAATTAATCTCCTTTTTTATAGCCTTAAGCTTAAACCATACCACAGGGAATAAGGTTATATCATTCGAATTAATTTATCTTGAGCATTCTTCTAACTAAGTAATAATTTTAAAGTAAGATTCTTTCCATTGATGGAAATTGGAGTATAAATGTGAGAATATATGCTTCCCTTCCTATGGGTGATGTATGTTCATGAGATACTTCTTTTTGAAGCATTTTGAAAAAAAAATTAAAAGAAACTATTAACGATTAGTCTTGATCCTAGTGAACATTAGAAATTAAAAACAAATTAAAAATTAACCATTCACAATAAATAATTTATGGCAAAACCACATTCAATTTCTAAAGTATAGCTTGTTAGAAAGGCATAAATGGTGGTTTAGCACTGACCTTTTCAATGAAAACCTTATAAATCATATAAAAATGATCTAAATCATAGCTATAGATGCGTTCATTCTCTTTTGTCAGTTCAAATACCAAGTCTAGAGATTGAATATGTGGAGGGAGGCTATTCTTATAAAGTTAAAGAATTTTCCTAACATTTAACCATCCTACCAAAGAGCTCTATGATTTCATGTTTACATGAACCTCTTCAATAAAATTTGCACCACCCTTTATATAGCATGATCGATCTTCTCTCTAATTGTCTCGAGATCAACAAAGAAATAAAAGATATAGATAAGGCACTCCAAATGCATCATTTGAAAATTCTATAATATTGAGTCTCTGGTTCAAAGTACTAAGTCAGTTGATACCAATAAAAATACTAATTGGAGAAAATGATTGATTTTTTTCCATAAATTAATTAAGTGTTTATTATACACTTGCAACATTTCAAAAATATTATTATACTTGGTTTGAATGACTTATCCAATAATCCCTAAGCATTACGATATTCATAAGTATGACATAATATAATAGGAAAGGTAGTAAGAATTACTGCAACTTACCTACAATCATATAAAAGGAAAAATAAATTAAAACATCCAAAACACCAAATTTTAATGTTGCAAAATGCAAATAAGGTCTAAATTGGAAAAGTACAAAGCTACAATTAGAAGTTAATATAGAAATTCAAAAAAACTCCTAAGAACTAACATATTCACTAGTATTAACACTTCAATAAAGGAAAAACTAAGCACAAATCATTCAGTCAAGAATATCTAATAGAAGTGAAAGGAAATATAATAATCAAGAAGATCGAAAGAAAAGCATGCTAAAAAAATAGAAAAAATATAGAAGGTTACTAAAAAAGAAAATGATAAAATACCTCTAGAAGCAAAATCAATGATTATTTCACCCAGAAAGCACACTAGCAATAGCTAAAGGAGAACAAGTAGAAGAGTTAGCAATAAGGAAGGAAGAATATTGCTGTCAAAGTGAGGAAATTTTGAAAGAATAAAAAAGTGATGAAAGATAAAGTTTATCCTATGTATAGACCAATGAATGGACGAGATCTAGATCTTTCATTTTTCATCTAACAACCTATACTCATTGTCACTTAAATCATCAGTAAAAGATGTTTACATCAAATAGTGTTAAAAGTTAATCATTCAAATTAATAGTAAATCCAACAATTGGAGTTGAAGAAAGTGCAACTAAAAATTTAAAATCCTACAAAAGAACATTTATTATTAAGCTAACCTAAACTTGCACATAATTAATTAGTTTGTGTGAGATTAAATGATAGAAACTAATTGTTTACATAAATATCCTTTAAATAACCTTTTAACTTTAATCGATTGCAACATAAACAGTCAATCATGATCAATCATGGCATAAATGGTCAGTCCCATGCTTTTCATTCCCTATGTATTAAACTACTCAATCAAGCCTTGTTAAGTAATTTTATAAGGCTAAATGATGAGTACTATTTATTAGGCCAGAAATGATTGATCAAAACTAGATTGACTCATATTTGGTTAGCTTGCCATATTGCACAAGGCTTACTAATCAACAACTTAAAACAAATAAAATAATAACCCATTCTTAGAACACATGAAAGACTAAGGTTATATAACACATCTAATTAACTAAAATTGTTTAATTATGATAGTTGGAAACAATCAGTTTGCCGTTTGGATACAATTGCTAATCTAGAATATTCTATCAATAGGTAAATACTTTCTTACCCCTCTGAGAACCTTCAATCAGTATAAAAAGATTAATTTATCCTCAATCCATTCATATCTAGAAATATTAACCAGGTATGAATGATGCTTTCTTTCTAAACTCTTAGATTAAAACCTCTACTCTATTATTTTCTCTAGAAATCTCTTACTAACTTAACCATTGAAGGGTCTATGGCAAAACCACTACCATTGGCCTTCTATACAAGACACACATAACTATTTATAATGATTGCATAACCATAATCTTCTAATTATCCTCTTATTTTACTAAGACTATTATACCATTACTTATTACAAAGATGATGGTAGAACTAAAGTAATTTTGATGGCATGGAAAACAATAGCATGTTCAAACTAAAATTAAATTAAAATCCTAATAAAAAAGAAGAAGAAATTTTTCTATTTTTCTTTTGAAATTTTTTAAGTTCAAGCGAAATAACTACAATTTTTCATGGCATGGACATAAATGTGACAATTTGAGCAAGATTAAGGCTCCTTTTATTTTGATAGAACACATTATGTAAGAATAATCTCATTCAATTGTATTTATAATTAAAAAATATTAAAGTAATAAAAAATATTTTGAGGAATACGATGGTAAATAATGTTATCTACCTTAAAGAAAAAGTCATTTTACTCACTATCATGATATTAGGCATGTAAAATAGGCCTAAAGCTTTTAGGCAATGTGAGCAACCCACAGTTATAAGGCAAGCTAGGCTCCTTATTTAGAGTCTTTTTATTTTGTGAGCTTACACAGACGAGCCTACAAGGGCTTAAGCTTATACAAGTGCAAGCTTCCTTATCGACCTTTTTTTTTGTACATTAAGAGTTTTGGTAATTATTCAAGCATTTAGGGACTTTTTTAATCTAATTCAAATCCTAATCTAATGTTTAATGTCATAATATAATTTTTTAACGTTACTTGACTAACCTACTATACAAAACTAAAAAGAAAAAAGTAATTGCCTAATTATAATTTACCCAAAAAAGAGAGGTTTTTTAATCTAACATAATCTAATACCTTTTGAAGGTTCCTTTCTTTTTTTACTAATGATTTAATCACTCTTAATAGTTAAAAAAAATAATGCGATTTACTTGTAAGCCTTAGCCATTTTTTCCTATACTTTTTACAGGTTTTTTTGCAAATAAGCCTACATTAGTCTAAGCCTGAATGAACCCCACTTTACACCTTTACATGACATCATAAATTATTTTTTAAGAAAAATGTAAAATATCACTTTCAACTTTGGAGTGGTTGAATTTTGTCTCATGCAATTTTGAAAATTTGAAAACTACTCCCTTAAACTTTATAAAACTTAAAATTAATAAATATCTTTCACTTAATTAGGTATTTTACCAAATTATATGATTTTTTTATAAAATTTTTGAAGAAAAATCATAATATTGTAATATATTATTTCTTGTCATTTTTCGCACATAATTTATGTGTTATATAATTAATAAAAAATTAAATTATATATATCAACTTTTAATTAAACACGTATAAATATGGTGCCAAATTATATGTGAAAAATAACAAAATAAATTAATATTCTATAATATTGTGATTCTTTTTTAAAAATTTCATAAAAAAATCACATAATTTAATAAAAAATATTAAATTTGATTTCCTTTCAGTATAAAATATTTAATACTATCAATGAATGAAAAGAAAAATATTTTATTAAAAAAGTAATAGTAATTAAAAACTTTTAATAGTAATAAAGGAAATATGACAACACATGAGTAAATGATAGTATAAAATTAATTTATATTAATAATAAATCAAATTTAAATCCTTTAACAAAATAGCAAATTAAGTAAATGATGAGTATTGATTCTAAATTAATTTTACAAAATTTAAAGAGATAATTTCTAAATTTTTAAAATTGAAGAATACAAAACAACTACTTCAAAATTGATAAAGATATTTTTACATTTTTTTTCTTTTCTAATCATACTATATATAAATGAAATGATACTTCTTTATTTATATAGAAGTAATATCTAAATTTTTAAAATCAAAAGGAGCAAAATTAATAAACATATTTTACATTTTTTCTTTCTTTATTGTAAAATATATTACCTAATAAGAATTTTTTTTTAAAGGGGATGAAGATTATTATTATCAGATTCAAATAGAACCTGAATTTTATTGAAAGATTATTCTCATCAGATTCATATTCTTTCAATTTTTTTAAAAGAAAATTGAAGAGATAAATTTATAAGGAAGACATATACTATATGCAATATTTTCTTTATTACCAACGACAGTTAGTTCAAGTGGATAAGAGTTTGATATCCTTAAATAAAGTCTCAGATTCAAGTCTTATGAATGGAGAAAATTATTGCCGAAAGAGTTTTATCCCCCATATTGGATCCTTCTGCCTCGAATCTGGATTAGTCGAAGGTCGAATCTGGATTAGTCGAAGGTCCAATGTGATTTATTGGATACCGAATGGTTCTTAGCAAAAAAATATATATTTTTTTTATTGGGAAATGCATTTTTTACAGAAATTGTTATTTCAATTCCAAAATAAAAATTATATCTACATTACCCTTAAATTCACATCTCAGTTTTCTAAAGATCTATATTCTTCACTATTGACGATAAAAAGCAACAAATAATCACACATGGAAAAATAAAAGGAAGAACAAATATCAATTTATTCATTTTTTTTCCACTGAAAACACAAGGCGAATGACGAAGAGCGTTTGGGGCTCCCACGCCGTTGAATGAAAATAATAATTATTTGAAACCTAATCCACGCACAAAAGCAAGGTTACCGTTGTGAGAACTCAGAGGGCATCGCGACTCTTCCTTGGCGTCTGTTGATCCAACGGTCACTATTTAGTAGCCGTTATTTTTAAAAATCTAAGAAGTCACAGCCCCGACATCTTCGTCTCAACTTCGCATTTTTCCCTATTCTTTTCTCTTCCTTCCTTTCTTTGTCTTGTCGCCTAGCGTGTATTCACAAGTGAACGAGAGAGTGGAGCCTATTCTTCTTCACAGCGGGCAGGCAGTTGAAGGTAAGCTGACTTATAAGTCGCCGATCAATCCTTAATTCAATTATCTTGACACTGTTGCTATTATTTTCTTCCTCCTGTTGTGGATCTTGCCTTTTCTTATTCTTCCCGATTCAACTTCTTGGGTTTTGTTGACGCCTTGCCTTCAATCTGAAGATAAATGGATGGCTCCAAGGAAAATCATCTGGATCGATTGATACCATCCTCCAGTCTTCAAGGTTAATTTCAATCTGAAAATATTTATTTTCTAGTTCTTATCCCCGCATCTTTCCTTTGAATTAGAGATTGATTGCCCCTTTTTTTCTGTTATAAATAAAGGTGGCTCAAGAATGGAGGGCGTCAAACTTGTGAAGGAGACGGCACACAATCATCGCCGGGCTCTCAGCAATATCAATCAGAATGTCATGGAAGCTACTTATAAACCCTGTATTGTCAATAAAAGAGATTATTCCGGGTACATACTCAATGTTGGTTATATTTTGCTCTGAGTTAGATTTTCTCATTTCATATAATTCCCATTTATATCTATTCAAGACTTTCTGATACATTCATGAGCACCAATTACATAATTGAAATTCTTTCCTCAGTTTAAAATCTCATTTTATTGTAACTTTTCTTCCCCATAATTTATGTTCTCTTCCCATTTTTTTAAATTCAGGTGGAGTATAGCTCAGAAGGTTCAGCACTGCCCTCAAGTAATTTACCTATGAACCAGACAAAGATGTTTTATTTTGTGTTGTCTCTTGCTTTTGTATTGATTATTTGATCATATTTATTAGGAAACAAAGACACCGGACCCGTTGACCCTGATTCCCAGTTATCAGCTGGATTGTATCAAAGATGCTGAAGAATGTGAGGATGTCAGTGACAGTGCAGTCCCAGAGTTTGTGAAGCACACTGAAGCAATGCTGGACGAAATTGACAGGATAGTAAGTGTTGAACTACCTATCAATTGCTTTGCAAGAGATTAACATGATAAAATAACAAAATCTGATATGTCCCGAATGATGTACAGGAAGAAGTTGAAATGGAAGATGTGGAGGAACCTGTTATGGACATTGACACCTGTGATGCTAAGGATCCACTGGCAGTTGTCGAGTACATAGACGACATTTATGAATTCTACAGGAAAACTGAGGTAAATTTGAATCTGGAGCCAAAAAATTTCTCATCTACAGAGAGCTTAGAAGACCAGGCTTTCTCATCTAGACTATGGTTAACTAATAATTATAGACGACCCTTGCTTAGAACGTCAAAATGACAATTGAAGAAAATTTCTTCTACGATGTTGAAAGAATTCTATGACTGGCATTGAGAATTTTTATGACAATACTATTGATTCTGTTGCTGTCTTTGTAACTGAATCTTCGCTTCTTCATGGTAGTCAGCAAAACACAAGATGGTTGAATTTGATCAAGAATAGGATTTCAACTTAATTGTAGTAGAATATGAAGTGGATCTATAGGCTATGGTTTGGTCGGCCAGTATTTGACGTCAAATATTAAGAAGGAACTTACATGAAATGTTGACACCCCAGTTCTTTTGCAGAGTTCTAGCTGTGTCTCTCCAAATTACATGACTCGCCAGTTTGACATCAATGAGAAAATGAGGGGCATCCTTATAGACTGGCTTATTGAGGTACATGATTTTTTGTATCTTGAAATTCAAACATCTATGTTGAATTTATGAATGCAATAAAGCTTATTTTCTAAGTATGGAATTTATCATTTGAATTCCATCTGTGCTTTTGAGCCCCCTAAACTTAACAATCTAACTTGATCACATCAAACAGGTTCACTACAAATTTGAGCTTATGGAGGAAACATTGTTCCTTACTGTCAATCTTATAGACAGGTTCCTCGAGCATCAGACAGTGATCAGAAAGAAGCTTCAACTGGTTGGTGTAACAGCCATGCTAATGGCTTGCAAGTATGAGGAGGTTTCAGTTCCCACCGTCGAGGATTTTGTCCTAATAACAGATAAGGCATACGCAAGGGAAGAAGTTATTAATATGGTAAGTTATTAAGATTTTATTCTTCAGTACTTTTTCTTCTTCCCTTTTGTTTTTGAAGTGCATCTGATCAATTTCTGTCTAATATAGGAGAAATTAATGGTGAACACATTACAATTCAATTTCTCTGTGCCTACCCCTTATGTGTTCATGAGGAGATCTCTTAAGGCAGCTCAATCTGACAAAAGAGTAAGCAATACTGTTTCTACAAAGTAAAACAAATGTATGTTACCGCCGACTAAGCAAGGGGCATATTTGTTTCTATGTATTTGAACCAGCTGGAGCTCATGTCCTTCTTCATGATCGAGCTTTGTCTGGTGGAATACCAAATGCTCAAGTTTCCACCATCTTTGCTAGCTGCTGCTGCTATTTACACAGCTCAATGCAGTCTTTATCAGTACAAGCAATGGACTAGGACCAGCGTGTGGTATACTAATTACTCTGAAGAGCAGCTTCTGTGAGTTGTTTTTACAATGCTATGCTGAATTTTGTGTCTCTAATACATAATCATTGTCATCGCTTGTGGCTCATGTTTTATTCATGTTTCTATCAGAGAATGCTCAAGATTGATGGTTTCTTTCCATCAAAAGGCTGGAACAGGCAAACTCACTGGGGTTTTCAGAAAGTACAGTACATGGAAGTATGGTTATGCAGCCAAAGTAGAACCGGCCCAGTTTTTACTAGAGAGTGATTAAAGGAAGTATCCGAAAATCAGTATCTACTGCTTTCTCTAAAAGTGGTACAAAATTGCAATGGTGTTTTTTCAAGGGTTTGTTTGCTTGCAGTCAGCTTGGCATCAAAAGTTGCCTCATGACAAGTCAATAGACATCTTTATCTCAGAGTTTTCCTATTCTCAAGTTCTGTATCTTATATGGTTCAAGATGATTGGAAAATATGGTACTTCATCATCATCTGGGCACTTTGTCCCTATTTGATTCAAATGCATGCCTATCATCTTCTGAAACTCAGTTGGCTGAATATGTATGGCATAATTAACCCCCGCCAGTAGATTAAGAATATAAACTCAATAGCCCAAATAGTAATCATACCAAAAGGATTGCATTTATAATCCATTGATAAGTTGTGAGCAATCAATGGGTAATCTCTCTCAATCCATAGGTGGAAATTTAGAATGGACTGTTGAAGATAATTTTAATACATTACACTCCAGAGTAAACATGACTTTCATTTATAAGAGTGGTAACTATTATATTCCTCAAATTTTATAATTAATACTGTTCTTATTTCCCTTTACTTATAATAAAATGAAAGAAAAATATTACAATGAAATGTTAACCCTCACCTTCTAAAGTACACACATCTCTCTTGGTAATTATTATATTCCTCAAGTTTCATAAGTAGTACTTATTTCCCTTCACTTGCAATGAAATGAATGAAAAATATAACACTGAAATGTTAACCCTCAACTTAGCTATGTCAAATATATTTTGCTTTTCAATTTTATCTTTTTTATTATTATTAATTTTAGTAACCAAAAAGAGAAACGAATAATTATAATAAAAAATAAAAATAAAAATTGATAATACTAATTATGAAAATTTGATGGATAATAATTACCACGTGTGTAAACATTCAGATTTCAGAAGTACCGTGGCTGCTGCTCCTCTCGACAATGGGCATATAGGCCCCTGGCCATTTGCACATCACATCTCTTTAATGTCAAATATTTTTAATAAAGAGCATAAACTCAACAACGGGCGTACAGAATTACCCGCACCACGAGGTCAAGAACATAAATTCAACAGCCAAAATAAACTATTCATACCATAAGGACTGTATCCATGATCCACTGATAATGTGAGCAATTTAACCACAAGGAATCTCTCTCGACTGTTCCATCAAATAGGTGGAAAATTAAATTGGCGTGTTGAAGACAATTAAAGGTATCGCTGCTCATCACAACAACGGGCGTAGAGGCATATCACATCTCCTTCAATTTCAATTTTTTATACAAAGAAAATCAATTGTAAGTTCTTGCGTGACTGTGACAAACAATAAATTTGTTCATTTATCATGAAGTTCACTCAGAGAGCTTTTATATTAGAGACATATGTAGCAGAGAATCAACACTCGCCACAACTACAAGGATCAATTCTAAAACGAATTTTATAAGAAAAGAAAAAGGTAGCTACAACAATATCGGAATAGATTACACATGATAAGTAGAGAACATCCCTTATAATACGACTGCGCTGGCTTAAACAAAGTATGAAACTAACAAATTGAGTGTAAACTTTAATGAAGCACAGAGAGAGGAAAATAGTTTAACCTGGACGATAATTGAATTGGGTTCTACTTAAAATTTTATTTCAAGACAGTTTACCAAGACGATATATAGAAAAGAAAAGAAGGGAGGCTACTGAGATATATGGACTAGACACTAGAGCAAGACCAAGGTGTTCCATGTAATTGCATCTAAAATAAGTAATATACCTCTACACAAATCTATAACAAAAAGAAGTTGTGACTTTTACAGTGTCAGGATAGTTCTACGCAATCTTTACAAGCAATCAGCTTCAACATAGAAAGCTGTATCCAGCTCATACATTACAACTTGGCTGGCCGGCTCAAGAATGTATTGAGGTCTTGTACAAAGTACAGCATCTGTGAATCATCTCATCTTCACATATAGTTGTATCATATTCTACAATTGGCAGCTGGGATGAAGTAACAAAGGAATGAAATTTAACATATTAAACTCAAACACTATATAATCCACGAAAAGAAACGAAATTTAAGCTCTGTTTATTTTATCAAAAAATATTTTTAATAGGAAAATGTCATTTTCATATATATTAATAAAGGAATAATATAGCACTTATTGATGGTTAAAAAAATGATATCTAAAATATGGTAGTTGAGGAAAGCAAATTCTTTTTTAAAACAAAGAAAGTTGCTTCCCCATATTCTTCATATTTAACACTAAATAAATAAAACACTTTTCTTTATTTTAACATTTTATAACTATATTTTACAGAAAGAATTTTTCATTGAAACAAACAGAATTGGATTTTATCCATAATGTTCTTGCAAAACAATTTAATAGGAAAAATTTATAGGTGCAGAGATCAGAACCATTGAAAAATTACTAAGGCAGCAACTTGAAAGCATTTATAAGAGCCAGAAAGCCCAGAAGTAACACCTTTTTTAAATCTTTTTCCCCATTTTACCCCTCAAATTCTAAAAGCAACCTAGTACTCGACAAGATGTTTCAAATAAAAGCATGTAAAATGAATGATTATATAAGGTTGATCCATGTGTACTCACTACAATAGACAAACTGGTTCAGGTCAAGAGTAACTCTCCCTTGTTTAGCTGTATCAAACGAATTAAAAAGATTCCTGGAAGAAACAATACAAATTACAATGATCATAGGAAAGCTCAATACCAGAAATTTTATTGAAGCTGGTACAAGTTCAAAATAATACATGTGGCATTATTGAATTTTTTTGTGAACCTACCTAGCTGACTGTAAGAAAATGCACAGTGATATGAAGTCATCCAGTCGGAATTTTCCATTCTTACTTTGATCAAAACTCTGAGGAAGCAAACCAAACATTTAGCATGGTCTGGTAGATTGTGATATTGGATAAGTGAATCATAAATTAACGTTAGTCAAAATCTAACATGCAATGATGACAGATTAAATACAAGTAATGCACATTGCATTGGTGACGTCCCCATCACACCAACCCATCATCCAGAGAAAGAAGTCACTAAAGAATTTAAAAGAACATATAGATAAGCAAGATATGTCTGCTAACTTTGACTTTCACCATTGATTGTTATGTGCAAAGAAAGTGTTTTACCTCACAGGTGGTGTAAAAAGCAGGAGAATCCAACATGAAACCAATTTTCACCAATGCCTGAAAAAATTAACAAGAATCATCAAGATAAGTTGAGAGAGAATCCTATCCAGTATGAGAAAAACCAAGCCACTTCCAATTTAAAATAATCTCAGAACCGGAAATCCAAAGCAAGAGACCATTTTTGTTGTGGGAAATAATTTCTAAAACATACCTCATATACATCATCAGGTACCAGAAAACCACGACCCCTGCATCAATGAACCCAAAAACAAGTTATTCTTTCCTAATGGAAAAACCAACGACCGAAATTGATTGATACCCAAATGAGAGTAAGGAATAGCTTAGAGAAGAAGGGAGTGAAACTTTTGGGTCAAACTCATTATTTGATATAAACACCAAACTATACTGCTGTTGAAAACATAACTATGGAGCCAAAGGGTTAATTACATTAATAAATCCATATGAAAGAAGTAACAGATTGCATCACAGGTAGACTCACATGACTCATGATCACATAATTCAAAAACATTCATATTTTATCAGGGGCTTCATCTCAATAAAGCTCAAGGCAAAGAATTATTCTAAAGACTTTACATAAAAGCAAAACAACACAAGCATTATGGGGGAGAAACATATCACCTCTCTAAATCAGAAAATGCATGTTGAACCTGCAAAGGATCCAAAGTAAGCATAAGAATACAAGTGATCTAGACTTCCCATTCTTCATTGCAAGGTAATACACCCCAGAGAAATAAAATGGATATGAATTTTGACATAAAATGAACCAGATCATTGAGATAACCTTGTTTCTTCCTATTTTGAACTGAAATCAACAGCAGTCTCCATATATGTCATATATAGTTGTATAGTAACAATTAATAAAGAACAAGTGAAATACTAACCTTACGAAGGAACTTGTTAAGTGCAACAAATTCTGTGAAAACGAATTATTTGAAGGTTAGAGAGACTGGAAAAACCTCTGTTAATTCAATTATAAAACCCATCAAGTCACAGGTATCAACCACATAGGTAAGCCAAAAGCTTGTGTAAATAGTGTAGTTATGAATACGATCAGAAAGTGGATGAAGGTAGTTTTCTGGATAGTACTCTAGTTGGCCATATCTTCCCCGTTTCTTTCAAACTCGTCCAAATAAGCATAAATCCAAAATTCAAAGTATGGAGAGATATATGGTACATCTTGAACATAAAATCATAATCAGAGACCTTCATAGGCCAGCCACCACATTACATCGTTAAAAATATATTCCTGATAAAGACAGATTGAAAGATTTGCCACGAAATCTGATTGAAACAATTGAAAACGGAGCATAGGCACACTTTTTCGTGATAGAGAAACGCTGAAACATAAGGCGGGTGTAGATAAATCAAAAAGTAAGACATTAGTAGGCAAGATAACTCACCTTCAAAGCTCATAGTACCATTCCTGTCAAAATCATACATCCTACGGCGAAGGTGGCGAAATCAAATTTCCATCGTCAAGGAAATTGAAACCCAAATAGATCAAGGCTATGCTAATAAAGAGATAAATGGAGGCAGAATTAAAGACCTGATCATCTGCTGAACAACTGAGAGGGGAATTTCGAGATTTCCAACAGCCAGAGCTCTCTGATAGGCAAACTTGTTACTCAGGGGCAAACCAAAATTAAAAATGTCTGAAATTTGAAGAAAGAAGAAAACCTTGAGTTGGAGAGCAGTGATGCTTCCAGTTTTGTCTGAGTCAACCCGGTCGAACCACTCCCTCAACACAGCCGTGTTCTCCATTTCCAGCTTGTCCGTGGGCGTTTCTGGATTTCCTCTCCTGGTTTTATTAAAGTTACCATTATAATAATCCGTACATTAATATTGGATTTTTAATAAGCCATTCATTTATTACAACTGACCAAATTCCACAAATTTTTAATAATTAATATTGAAAATGATAAAAAGGTAAAGACATTACTACCTAATTAATTATTACAAATTTATTAATTTAATAAATCCATATTTTGAGCGATTATTCTAATATTATTATTGAATACGAAGGGACGATGTCACAATCACAATTACATCTTTTATTACAATTTACGATGAAACAAGGAAGGATGAATAATATTAATATTAACAATTGATAAACATGTTACATTATTTACATTTTTTGTCTCAAAATTTTATGTTCAAAACTTCTACTGTCATTTTTATATCTCACGTCCTTTGATATAATTATCTATCCAGAAAAAAGCATAATTGCTACATTAAAAAAATTAAAATAATCCCCCCAATCCATTAAGAAGTACAGTATATAATTTGTTTGAATCGGTAGTTGAAATTATTTGAAATACGATGTGGCAAAAGAATAAAACTGAAGATTCAGGAAAAAAACGACATGTCTGTTTGAAGCTTGTTTCTACTTCAGCAGAATTTCACCTAGTCAATAGCATATTTACTTTTCAAAAATTTTATTTTTAACGAAAAGAAGATTTTCACCGAACAAATGAGACTTGGATGCATAACAATAATGACGATCCTTTCTCTTCCGTTACTCCATTCGTTATGCTAATTCTTTCGTTTGAAAGAAAAATAAGCAACATCCTCGTAATGTTTTTACTATTATCATTCCTTTATTCATTTCTCTTTGTCAGGTAAGTTTCTAAAATCTTAATTAATGATGTTGGCTTTGTTTCTTTATTGTTAACATTAATTGGGAAAATGATTATAAATTTGAGTTATAATACATTCATGACTCAATAGTAATGTTACTAACATAGGATAATTTTTCCTTTTCATCTTTGATAAATCCAATTGGAAATATATGCTAACAAGGTTTTGTTTATTGCAGGAGAAAGAGGAACAAAGTTACAAAATTAGTCATAACTAATGCACATTGACTCCCTCCAACATAGGTGAAAATTTGCTATTATTGAATTCATAGATTCATAGATTCATAGATATTTGTTCTAATGTGTTATAGTAACTTGTCACACTTTAATATTGTAATTTTTATCTAATGCTCAACGTATTAACAAGGATGCTTTTACACCCTTAACCACCTAAGAAAGATTGTTTGCAACAAATGTTTGATAGAATTAAAGTCATTAAGAAGAGATCAAGGTTATCAATATGATTAAATAGGTTAAATTGCCCCCAAAATCCTAATTTATGAGTAAAAAGAAGGCTTAAATGCAAACTTGATCCTTATAAAATTGAATTGCGTGAATTTGATCCTTTTAATTTAAAATAATCTATTCAGCTCCTTTATTTATATAAATTGCTTGAATCAAGTCCTATCATGAAACTTTCATAAAATCATTGATGTTCTTATTGATATAGCATTATTTTTGCCAACCAGTGTGCCATGTATGGCCAACGTCTTAAGTTGAATTAGGTGGTAACATTTTATAATTTATTTTTATGTTATGTTTACAATTATAATTTATAATTTCCATTAAAAACATATTTTGTTTAAAAAAATATTTGGTTGAAAGAAAACCAAGATTTACTTTTGAATAGAGTAAATTCCTAAATCTAAAGATTCAACAGCAAAGAATGAAATAAGCATACACACCATCCACAAAGGCAGCCATTGTCAGAATTTGCCATGTTTCCCTTATCAAAAAGTTGGAATCATTAGTTTGAAAACCCTACTAAGTATTCATCCAGGTATTTATTACATTAATACTAGTTTAAAGATTTTTTACTTTGTCTTAATTTGTAATAGGTGTAGAAATCTATTAGGGGATTTAACATCAGGTTTCTAAAGGAATATTCTAAGTTCGTAGTGTCATTTCCCTTTTATGCAATCTAATTTTTTTTCATATGTAATGGTTCTTATTTGGTTAGCTTTATCTTATGTGTTATTGCTTTTTGTTTTTGAAATAGAGGCATTATGTGGTGTTTGGTGTATCCATGTGAAAAAGAATCTTTCAATTCCCTATAAATTAGACTTAAACACCATTTATAGTTAAAAAATATATTTTAGAAATATTAAAGTAAGATTGTTACTAATTAATTGATTAAATGACTATTTAATGTAATTTTTTTTACTGCAGAGTAATAAAGATAAAATTCTTTAATGTTGTCATTCACCACAAGAGAAAATTTATGGAAAAGCCCACATAGGCCACACTATTGTATATTAGAGGCAAAGCAAAGAAGATGAAAAATTTTGACCTTGATACATTTTCATCTATTGAGGTGGGACACATTGTGAAGCTACTCTAATATACTTCCTTCAAGTATTTGTGGTGGAAGGTTCCAAGCTAAAGTCTTGCTAATGGAATAAGGCCATTAGAGAATAATGCAAATATGCTTGAGTTAAACAAAGTTGAAAAAAGGCATATATATGTTGATATTCTTGTTAAACATTCTGTCGATATTCCAAAGGTAGTAAAGGGAGAAGTGCTTGCAATTGATAGTGTTGTATATAATACATATTCAAAAGATGGCTTTGTAGGAAAGGAAGAAGCAGAGAAAGGTCAAAATGAAGAAAATTCAAATTATCAGATGTTAAGGTTGAGTATAAAGTAGATTTAAATCTAAATTATGAAGAAAAGACTAAGGTTAAAGTTTTTGAGGATGGTAGTGTGTTTAATGAGTTTGATGCTAACATTCGTGAGAGTGACTATGATAAGGATTAAGGATAGGATGATGTAGAAGGGGATAAAGCTGTAAAAAAAATGAGGAATATAAAATAGTCACAAATACAAATCAAGAAGCAAACCCAACTGAGATAGGTTTAGATAACCTTCAAAACCAAATATTTGTTGTTGATTGGATAAATAAGGATAGTCATTTAGAAAATTATGTAACTCCTGATTAGATTGAAGACAAAAAAGATGTAGACCTAAGTGAGAAAAAATCTAAATTTAAGAGATTTCCAAGGTTCAAAATGCCAAATGATAGGAAATTAATTCAATTTAAGCTTAGATTGGACTTTAATACTAAAAATTTAGCTGAAGATGTTATAAGTAATGATAGTCTCTATAATAGCAAACTAGTATGGATTAATAAAGATGACAGGAATAGGTTAGTTGTGAAATACAAAGAAGGTTGCTTATTTTATTTAAGAGCAAGTCTTGATATACATAAAGAGGTATGGAAAGTAAAGAAGCTCAACAACATCGATACATGTCCAAGGCAATTCAAAAATCCAAAAGCAAAAACCAAACTACTGGGGGAAAAATTTATTAACAAAGTCATAGAAAATCTAAATGTCAACTACAAGACAATTCAAAAGGATGCTAAAATAGAGTAAGGAATACATTTATCAATGCATCAAGCATGTTAAGCTAAAAGAAAGGCTATTGAGTTGGTTAAAGGAACATATAAACATGAATATAACAAGATATGGAATTTTGCCAAAGAATTGATCTGGAGTAAAAAAAGGCTTTAATTGTTATAGCTACTAATAAGCCATAATTAACCTTAACTCCAAAATTACAAAGAATGTATGTTTGTTTTAAGGGAAGCAGAAGAGCATTTGTCAAGTGATGTAGGCCAATAATAAGACTAAATGGTTGGTTTCTTAAAGAAGTGTATGCAAACCAACTATTGACTATTATAAGAAAAAGATAGGAATAATGCAATATTTCCTATTACATTTGCTATGATTAAGGTAGAGGTAAATGACTTATAGGAATGGTTTATTGAATAATTAATTAATGACCTTAGGTTTATTCTAGCTCATTGATGGTCCTTTATCTTAAACTAGCAAAAGGTATGTTATTGTATCTGACATCTTGTGTAAATAAATTAGTTTTGAGATAAATAATTTAGGAAGTTTTATTTGTGTAAGGGTTGGGTAAAGCTATTGCAGCACTAGATAAAAGGATTAAGCATATATTCTTTATGAAGCATATATATGCTAACTTCAAAAAGAAGTTCTCAAGTGATAGGTTAAAGATAAGCTATACAATTCAAGAATTTTAGAATATAATGGAAAAGATAAAGAACATGAATATATATGCTTGGAAGCACTTGATGAAATTTCAACCCTAATAATAAACTAAAGTCACATACTCTACTTACATAAGGTGTTATCTACAAGTTAGCAACATGTAAAAGGCATTTAATAAGGCAATATTGGAGCATAAGGAAAAACTTATAATCAAACTTGTTGAAGGCATTGGACGTTATTTGCTGGAAAGGATAATTCAAAATAAGAAGAGGATAATAAGGTATAGAGGTTTTTTGTGTCTATAAATTAAAAAGATTTTAAGGACTATTAAGGAAAAGAGTAATTTATGGACCCTAATATGAATAGGAGATGAATAAGATTCATTGTTTGAAGTGGAAAGGAAGCTTGCAAAATATATTATCAACTTAAATAAGAAAACATGTGCATGTAAGATATGAGATTTGACTAAAGCCATTGAAATGGGCTAAAGCTTGTGAGCCAATTTATTAGCCCATGGACTTTAAAGGACTTGAGCATCCATTCTAGAGGCCCTAATTCTTACAAGTCATAACCGGCCTAGTTTATAAAAGCCGACAATCTGCATGAGACAGCTTATAAAGAATTTTTTTTATTTAACATTTCTAAATTTTATATTTATATTTTCAATCCATATAAAATTACACTTTTATTTTTAATTTTTAATTATATAAGGTTGTTTTATGAATAATTTATAAATAATAATTTTTATTTTATAACTTATATTATATATAATATTTTTCAATGGTTATATATAAATTTAAAATGTATTATTATTAATTTATAAATGAATATATGATATTTTTGAATGATTTTAAATTTTTTATTATTTAAAAGTTAAAATTTTAGTTGAAAAATAAAAACAAAAAAAGCCCCAGGGATAGCCGAGGTTCACAAAGGACCAGATAACCTTCAATTTGGAGGCTTATGAAAAAACTAGATAGGCCTAACTCAGCCTGTTTAATTACTAGCTTTAAATTTGAGAAGCATATCATACTACTATACAATAGTTGCAATGGCATAATGCAACCATTAACTAAAAATTTATGTATATAAATATTATAGGTATTTGGAGCCATACTTTTTTTCCACGTATTTTTATTTTATTTTTTAATTTCTTTCTATTTTCTATTTTAGCAGCAAGGAAATGTACATTTTCTATTATAAGTATGTCATTTACCATATTAATAGTCCAAACTTAAAGCTAAAGAGTGACAAAGAGCCTTTATAATTATTTCCAATGAGAAGACATGCTGGAAGGCCCAAGAAAATAAGGAAGAAAGACCCTAATGAAAGGCCAAAAGACCCTAACAAACTACCAAAGCTCTATTCCACTTACAAATGTGCAAGATGTTAGTAATTTGGACACAACATTCAAAATTGAAAAAGCAAGACCAATGCAGATAGAGAAATTCCAATAAAAGGCTTTATAATCACAAGTAATAAAGAATTAATCCTCTAAGGCTACGTCCAAAGCAAAGTGTTCTTTAAAATAACCATCAAAGGAAGCTTTAGAGGTAGCAACATCTAAGTCAAAAGCTACTGTAATAAAGCCATAAGATGAAAAAAGTTAGTCAAAAGTTCAAAGGACACAAAAGAAAGCTCTAATGAAGAAAAAGAAGGTTGCTAAGTACAATACATCTTATCAATTAAGAAATAAGGCATTTACAGTTAACGGAAAGAATTAGGTCACAAAGGAAACTATACAAGTAGTATTTGAAGGCAGCATAATAAGGTTGAAGAAGGTGATTTATACCTAAGAATCATAAGTTAGGGATAAGAGTAATGTTTAATTAATAAAGTCAAATGTTGAAGAAAATGTATAGTTAAATTTAGCATATGTGGGCTTTTTGAAAAATGTCACTTGTAGGCAAACTGCCCATGACTTAACTAAAATGAGGGATGTTGCTCACTTTGTACAACTTTTGTTCCTAATTTATATAGGAGTGTTAATATGAAATGCTTATGTTGCAAACTTTGTAAATTTTTTATTCCTAATTGATATAGGAATGTTTATATAACGTTCAAAGTTAAGATCGCATAATTTAGTTTGGTGGTTTTATGATCTATCTTTTTAATTTCTTTGCTGGTTTAATTAATTTTACTGATATAATGATATTGATTTGTGCTCTATCAACTTACTCATATCTAATTTTTTAGTACAAGTCTTATTATATTATAATATTTCTATGATCTATTTTTTTGGTTTCTTTGCTAGTTTAACTAATTGTATTAGTATAATGATATTAATTTGTACTCTGTCAACTTGCTCAGATCAAACTTTTCAGTACAAGCCTTATTGTATTATAATATTTTTAAATTAAATTGTTTAAGCTTGAATTATTCATTATTGGAGTAATAGATCATCTACTTGAAGAGATGTAGGTTTTCTATGTTTCTTTGTTTAGTAAGATATAAAAGGGCTTTTGGATATATCTTGCATTTTTATAATAAGTAATGATTTAAATTATATATTTTATTTCTAATTGTTGGAAGTTAGGTAGGAATCTTAAGGGTATTTTAGGCCAAACTTTGACCACTAGAGTGATTCTTTTATTATACTACTGTCGCATCCCAATGTATTTCTGCATACAGAGCATGTGTTGTTCTTAACACTTGAGGTTTCTTAACTTCAAATTTTTTCTATTTTCTACATCTATATATATTCCCATAGTTTGTATATGGATGTATCTTCATACGTAATACATTAAGGGAAAAAATGATGCTTATTGCTACTTGTTTTACTACTTAGTAATGCTATTCATTACAAACCATCTACATATATGTTACATGATGTAGAATTGTTTATTATTTTTTAAAATTTTCCTATTTTTGGTGAATTTTTTTAACTTTGATAGTAGTAAATCATATGCTTCTTTATCATGCTTCACTTTATAAGATATTATGGTTAGATGCCATTGTATGAAAGGAAGGCCTACAATATGGCTTCCTACAACTAATTATAGTAGAATTATAACTTGAGTTTGTTAGTAAACCTTGAGTGCATAATTTCTAGTCATAAACCATAATTAATGACTTTTTTAAAGTATGGACTTTAGTGTCCATGTTTGATGAGTAATACTAGAATTTCAATCGTGGTTTTGTTGCAATCTTCCTTTAACAACACTTTGTTGCAATCTTCTTATGCATTTTCTATAGCAAATGCAGAATGGAATTAATGTGTTTCAGTTAATGCACATTTCATATTTTTCCCTTAAATTTGTATATGTATCTATCATTAGTTTATACTTGATACCATTGTTTAGGAATGGACAATGCATAAAGTGTTACATTTAACCTTATTGTTAGAAACTACACGAGCAAAACATAAATAGAAGAGGACTCAAGGGTAGCAAAAAATAACCTTAAATAGCACAATCAATAAAATATAAACCAATTGAAACACATCTATCAAAAAGAAGCTTCACTTAATTTCCTTATAATACCATACATAACAAAATAATATAATGGCATAAAACAAAATGCCAAAATGACACAAAAATAAAGCACCTAAACCTTTACATTTACTTCTTTATGTTTTAGATCTTTACATTTTCTAGCTAAATACATCATAAAAAAAAAATTTTATCTTATCAAACTAATAGCCTTAAATAGCAAAAAAGTTAGCAAAATTATCACTTGACTATGCCCAATTGCAACTGCACAAACCTTCTCCCTCTATTAGAAATAATCAACCTATCTTTATATTATTCTCATTATTTTTTTCTTTCTTTCAAAAGGCTCAAGATCATGTCAAACTATATAATTATAACCATTCTTACCTTTGAAACATCCTTAGTACCTTTGTCTAATAGTTTTGATCATTCATGAAGTCATAATCTTTGTTTCACTTTACATTTGCATAATTTTTAGGCTATTTTCTTTGAAATTGTTGCATAACTACTTAATTCGATTGATTTTGCATCATCTCTTATCTTCATCTTTCAATTTTTTCCTCCTTAACTTTCGTAGTCTAGGTTTAAAATGGCGATGTTGTTTTCAATGATAAAGTATAAATTATAATTGTAAATATAATATAAAAATAAATTATTAAATATTACTACTTGATTCAACTTGCAACATGAGTCATGCATGGCATGCTAGGTTAGCAAAAATAATATGACATCAGTAGGAACGTTAATGATTTTATAGAAGTCTCATAGACTTAATGTGGTCTTCATGACCATATGGAAAGATATAGTCTATATTATGGAATAATCATAGTTATATGAAAGGATATGGTTTAAAGGCTATTAGTTAAAGTCTACATAAATATTACATAATATGAAAGGTCATTATTATAAATTAGATTTAAATACTTGGCTAAAGTTATATATCTAAATTAAATATACATTATCCAAGATTAATGTACTCTTGAATGTATTTAATGATTTTATATATGAAAAGTCTTCCACTTAATTACTTGAGTTAATTGGATTCATGAATGTTAGAGGAAAGCAAAGAGTCAAGATTTTTTAATGAGCTAAGTCATAAAGGTTATAAATAAAGCTCTTGATCCTTCTCTTCATTCATGGACATAAGTTTATGTAACTCCTATCATCTTACAGATATTATAGTTTTATTTAAGTAAGAAGAGAGAAGGTTAAGGTGTTACCTAATTTTCTATCTTATTTTATTTATTGTAGCTATTAGATTCATTGCGACTCAAGATATTGCATCTACCTTTTCTTACTTCTGCATTTATTGTGCTTAAGTTGCTTAAGCATTATAGCTCATTTGTAATTGTAATTATAGCCAAAATCCAAATAATAAATTTTTTCTAATAATTTATATAAATAAAAGGACTAAAATAAATTATTTTGAATTAAGGGAGCTAAATTTGCATAATTTCAATTTTATGAAGACCAAATTTGCATTTAAGCAACAAAAAAATTTAAAATGCTAACTAACATTTATATTTAGTTTTTCCCTTGTTGTGTTGTAATTAATTAATTGTTTTACTTGAACATAATAATAAGGAGTATTATATATTAAGTATAAAGAAATTTGAAATTGCAAAGTAAAAAAAGAATAAGGAAGCTTTATAATGTTAAATTGTACCATACATAATAAATTTAAAATATATTATAATACATAATTTTACAGTGTTTCTCCCTAGAAAGGTAGTTCTTTTTTACCTAAGTGTATGAGTTTTTAGTAACAATTTGTATAAAATTCAATTTGGACTTAGTACTAATATAATGAAAAATTAGATAAAATTATTGGTGAGTTGTACAAAAAGATGTGGATGGACAATTGATGTATAAAATAGAAATTATGAATCAACTAAGATTTTGTTGGAATTTTCAATAACATGTAGATAGTAGCAAAGCTTCACTTAATTTTTTTTAGGGCCAAACTTATAACATATTTAATAGGTAAAAAGATTTAATGGCATATGATTTTTAGTATTTTATGCATTGCTAAATATCTCAAATATAATTTCATAATTAATCATTACTAAAAAAATCGGGAAAAAATAATTAAGTTATTAAATTATAAGATATTAGAAATTACTTCCTTTTAAAGTGTACCTTTTGGCTCTTTCAAGGACTTGAAATTTTCAATGATAGAATTAAAGTTAAAATTTTCAACTATTTCTCACTTAATACAAATCACAATGTTATCTACAAGAAACTTATCTTTCATTTTATTCCCTAATCTTGTCTTCTTGTTTTGATTATTTTAATTATAAAAAAAGTTCATCCTATTGTAGATGTTAAAATTGGAAGAGTTAAAATAAGACAAATCAATCTATCAATCAAATGAAAAGTATTTAATTTTCTTATTTTTACTAAACATTTACACAATTTAGACATAATAAAAAGGTTTTTCAAAATTGGATCATTGGAAGCACTAAATATAAAATGCTTGAACTATTATGAACTTTTACTTTTTTTATTTTTTTCTTTTGCCTTTTAATGTTATGTTTTTATTTTTTAATTGATGGGCTTCTTTCAAAGTTTTGGCTCATCATTTATTTAATTTTCTTTTATTTTGTTGGATAAAAATTAACTTTTAAAATAATATTTTAAGTTTTTTAAATTTATTTTGTATTCTACAAGTTATGCCTAGTTTTGTTAAAAAAATTATACTTATATGTTTTAAAATTTATAAATCTTATATATTCAAAAAGTAAAAATATTAAAGGGGACAAATTATACATACCAAATTTCTTTAGGCATAATTTTTTTTTATAATTATTCCCTTTAATCTTTGGCTTCTGCAGATAAGTTAAAAATATGATCTTATTTAATGGTTGATGAATTGTTTGTGAGATTCACGCATGTTGTTACTTTTTATTTTTTGTATATGTATACTGAATTACTACAATTCAATGGTATAAACAAAGCCATTGGACTAGATAAAAAATTAGGATTCTCAATATTATTATCATTGTGTGTAAGTGTAAACTATTTTATCAAGTTTTATATGGTTATAATGTATATTTAGCTATAAGACTTGCTTTTTGCTAATAAGTAATCAAATTGTTACAAAATGGTATTTTTAACTTATGTATATGAATTGTCTGTATATAATGAAAAAAGTAATGTGCATGTTGTTGGAATTTTAACTCAAAATTCAAAATATAAAATATCTAAATTAAATTCTCATTATGGATCACTTAATATAAAAATGGTAACATGTTAATATGAGTTGATTACCCATTAATAATGATAATGATTGAGCAAATTTTATGATAATAATTCTCAATAATTGGAATAGGTAGGAGTTGATTAAATGTTAGTTTTTATGTGGTTTAGTGATTTTATAAAAATTAGGTTTTGACTCCTATACTTTGACTTAAATTGTACATGCCCTATTAACATCTAGTTAAACGGTAACTTAAAAGTAACTCCATACAATTAGGGTAATTAAGAGGGGTGATCTCTATAACTTATTTTGCGTAGTTGATAAAAAGTAGTATTAGTTTTAATTAATTCGTTGTTATAATTTTGATCTAGAAAATTCTTGAATTTCTTTATTTAAATATAGACATGATTGAAAGCACAAGTATTCATATTAATTTTCATTCAATTGTTAGCATGTGATTTTGTGCTTATTTATATGACTTGGCAATCAATTATTTATATAAAAATTAATAATAATAATTAGTGTCAAAGCCATGTAAATCATGTAAACATGATAGATTCTTATGTGAATTTAGATTATGGATTATGATTTTATAATTTCATAATTTATAATTATAATCTCCTTGAATAAGAAGTATGTTATGAATCCTACAATTATTTTATAACTTTATTGTTTATTATCTTTCATATTTGAATATATGATTTTGCCACTTATTACTACACATGAATTATTTTTCTAGTATGAAAAATAACTTCTTACATGAATATGGTTTGTGATACAAAGTTATTAACACAAAATGCATTTTGCATGGTTTGTGTCATGTAATAAGTCTAGTTTTGTATGATATTGATATATATATATATATATATATATATATACGTGTGTGTGTGTTGAAGAATAAGCCATAATTGTTAAATTCAATTATTGCTCCATGTATATATGTTTTAAAATGTATTAGTATTTTTTAAAGTTTAGTATATAGTTTCTACTATGTAGGTTTTTGGTATGTATATTTTGTTAGCCTTAAGGTTATAGATAATTAATTTTAATGATGACAAATGGTGAATATATGCTTGATTATGTGCTTAGGTGTTATATCTTATACAAGTTTAATATGCATGTTATGTTTGATCAATATATATAATATGATTGTTATATATGTTTTAGTGTTAACTTGTTATATTTTTTGTATATCAATATCTTAAGACATTAGATTGAATATAGGAAAATCCAAAAAAAAAAAAAGAAAAGTAAATATTGGATAAAGCAATTAAAAATCTTGTCATGCTTAATTCAAAAAGGATAATGAAAAAACACAAGAAAGAAGATGTGATCCAAGTATTAAAAGATAAGAAAATTAAAGTATGGAAGCATCAAGAAAATCCTAAGGATGTTATTAATATAATTTTTCTTTTTATACTTAGGCTTTCTTATAGAATAGAGTTTTTTTTATTACATAGAGCTAAAAAATTCTTTTAAAATCTTAGTTTAATCAAAATATTTTAAAAAGATACCACTACAACTATGTTTTTTACAAGATAACCTGTAAGACATCTTCAAAACTAATGAAATATGTGTTTTTAATCTTTTCAATTTTAATCATTAGTTACTTATTTGAAGATATTTCATAAATTACTTATGATTTAATTGTGAAAAATTTTCATATGAAAATATACTAAAAGAGGTGTTATAGGTCTATTATTTGCTTAAAAAAGTAATAAAAATTTCAATTTAGGTCTAGAAATCAATTTTCTGCATTTTAGTCTTTTTTTATCTTTACTTATTATTTCAATTATATCTCAAAAAATATATAAAAGATATGAGTATGAAATCAATTCCATTTGAAAATAGCCTTAAACATCTTTCCAATAATAGGTTACTTGCTTGAAATGAACTAAAATGAAAAATTTATAATCTTTTATAGTCAACATTAAATTGTATTAGTCTAATAATCAATTGTTAGCTCTTTTAACATGCTCTAATGCCAAAATTTTGTAGAATAATAATAAAAAAATAACTAGTTTTCATTCCTAAGTGTATTGCATGGCTATAAATCATTTTAGGCTTCCTATATAAGTTAAGAAATGACAATTGCAATATATTTAAAGCACATAGTTCATTATTTAACATTAATTACTAATTTTGTTATCAAAATCATTATTTAAGCTCTTCATTATGAAATTTCTCTATTCTAAGTACTTTATTTGTTTTATTCACTTTATTGGAGAGGTTATATGAGTTATTTTTCATCTTAAATCAATTTCAATTATAAAAGATAAGGTATCTCTTAGAATATCTTAGAAAAGGTAAGGCATCTTTTATAAAGAGGGAATTTGCTAGAAGAAGAGCAAGTGCATTACAAGAGGCTTATTTAAATGCTCGGTTCAAACTTGAAGGGATAACGGATTGAAAAAGAAGCTTGAAAAGCTTAAAGCTTGAATGTATACTTTTGGGAGGATACTTAAAAGGAGAATTACTATAAATTCTTGTATTTAATCCTTCTACTTTTACTCTTTTTACATTTGATTAGATGCTTTATTTTTATTGATAAAATTTATTGAATATATTGTGTAATAGTGATTAGGTGATCATATGCTTAATATATATACATATATATATATATATATATATATATATATATATATCTATTTATGCATAAGTTTCTTGATAATTTGTTTATGCATAGTTAAATGAGTAGATTTGCATAAATTCATTAAATTGATATATCTTAAATACAAATATTTTCATAAAGCCTTCTTGACTTTGCTTAAATTGAAATTATCCTTATGACTTCCTAAAATCAAAATATTTTCAAAGAGGATTTTAAAAATGGAGAAAATTAAAAAAAATACTTAATTTACCCCTTTTAGGTGTAGGTTACCTTGACCTATAATTAGTATTAGAGTTATAGGCTTTTCTTTAAATGACTTAATTATCTTAAGAAGATTCATGGCAACCTTTAATAATATCTTTTTAACAAAAAATTTTAATGTTTTTAACACTTCAATATTTGAATATGTTGATATTTTAGGAATATACATTAATTTTTAATGGTTCTTATTTTAAGGTTTAGAGAGGAAAAATGGAGTGTTATTCACTACCTTAGATTTATATTCAAGGGACGTTGTTAAGAATGGTTTTACTTTGAAACCAAGGAATGAATTTGAACATAGAGTAATAAAAATTTTGCTTAATAGTTCATATGATGTAGGTTGTGCCTAAATTTCTAAATACTTTAGTGCTAAAGAGATTTAGAACATTCCTAATGCTTATTATCTTGATAATAACACTTTTATTTATAAGGGTATTTTTGCTAAGTAAGAAAAAGAAAAGGAATAAGTAGAAGTAATTTCCAAGGAAAGTCTTTAAGGAGATGCACAAGAGTGTGAAATGGCTTTAAAACCTCTTACTGAAGAATTTAAATATGAATACAAAGATAATCTTAAATAAGAGTCAATAGAGCTTTAAATAAAGGAATCATATTCTATGATTCAAAAGGACTTGAAAGGACATAATTCTAATCCTAAAACTAGTCTTTATCATGATGAATTGCATAATAGCGAAATATTTATGGTATTTGATTGTTCAACCTCTTGTGACTTTAAAATTAAGAATGATCTATATAAAAACAAAGTTAAATATTCAATTTGTATACCTTCTAAATCTTTGAAAGAAAATATAATTTTTTTATTATAAAGTTAAGAATATCTTTTGGTAAGTTTAAATCAAAGTTCAATTTCTATAAAAGGTCAAAGTTTTCTAAATATGCCTTCAAGAAAAATTAAATTCTAGTAAGAATTCTATCATTTGTAGTTATTGTTATCATCAAGGTCATATTTCTCAGTTTTGTCCTATGAGAATAAATTTTCATGTGAGAAAGAAGAAAATTTAAGTTCCTAATATATCTAAATGCTAAAGTACTAACATTAAAAGACACAAAATGAAGTAGGTATCGAAAAGTCCTCCTAATGATTTAATTCTACATAAAATTTCTTTTAAAGGTGGATAATTTGGTTCAAAAAGGAAAAAATCCTTATTAAGAGCTTCTTCAAAGCAAATGATTAGAAAAAGAAGAATTGGTATAATTAAAGCTTTTTAAACTTTCACTAGAGAAATGCTAAAGTTTAAACCTTTTAAAAGAGAAGTAATGTGTAAGAAAGGTCCATCCATTCATTACAAAGGATAAGATATCAATTCCTTAAATCTCTTTTACTTCTTTATTTGACATTCATTGAAAAAGAGGTCATTAATTTCAAAGTTTGAAGCATAAGCATTGTATAAAGATTATGATTCATCTTAGTGTGATAAATTGGACTTAGATTATTACTAATTATTATTTTATAACTTAATTATGATGTAATGGATATAGTTGGGCCTCTTAGGCTATTAAATGTTATGATGGTATTTTTTATTGTATTGCATGATAAAGTTTATTGGAGAATGGTTTGGCTGGTATGTGTTTCGTTCTTTTCTTAATGATTCTTAATATTTCAAGGTTTGAATTGATACATTATATCATTATGTGAATGTAGAATTAAGTAAAACTGTGCATATATAATTTTATAATTGTGTGGACATCAATTTATGGAAATCCTAAGTAAAGTGTAGGTAGGTATCTAAAATAGATAAATTAATTATCCTCGTTAAAGAGTTTAAGTATTGAATTGGTTAGTTTTTTTGTTTATTTATGGTTTAATTATAAAGAAATTTTATTTTATTAAGTATATGCTTATTGAGTTCTCGTAACTTATTTTTTGATTATTTTAATATTTTAGGCTAAGATAAATTATCTTGTTATGCTACTTATGTAGAGGTTTAAGGCACATGAGTGGAAGAATTTGATAGTTGAAATGGGGTTGAATGTAATTATGTCTAAATAGGTACTGTGTATTAATTTTTTATTTTCATATATGGTCTTTAATGTTTATTGATTGAATCACATGTTTGCATTCTAAAGCTTGTGATCCTCTCAAAATGTTTATAAATAGAGAAAACTCTATTTATTACTTTTTTGAAACTTGTATTAAGTTTCGTTCACTACAGGGATAAAGAAATTTTTATTAGGTCAAAGTTTGTAGAGCAGGTTCCACATCAATCACAATTGGATTAGGTCATGACTATAAAATTATCCTCATTTATCTTTCATAAAATTTACATTCTCATATTCAGTAAAATACCAACTTTTATTTTATCACATAATTCATTTATCTTTATTCATAAAAATTTTCTTCTATTCATATTATTTTTATTTCAAACCAAAGGCATACTAACTATTCCAATCATTCCTCTTATGAAATAAATTTTATAATATTATACTTTAAAAACCATGTAATAAGAATATTTTTGAAGAAGGAAAAGAAAGGATAAAGAAACAAACCACAATCCAAGAATTAGATTAGTTCAATATGTAAGCTTACAATTAAAGTTTATGGATTCACAAATCATATTGGATAACCTAAAATTTGGTTTGTTTTTTAAACAGGCTTATATGATCTAATAAAGTCCACACGAATAATCCATTCTAGATCAAAGCAAACTGTTTGCCACCCCTTGTAAAAAGGGAATAGATCGGGAGAGAAAGAGAAAGGAAAAAAAAAGCATGAGAGAAATTAAGGCTTTATCTGGGAATTAAAATAAAAATAGTTTGCAATTGCTTGGGCCTTTTTGCTATTTGGTTCATTCCATCAAGACTACGTAACTTGATTTTCTTTTTTTTGTAATCTATGTAACTTGCTATTTGATCCATTCCATCAAGACTATGTAATTTGATTTTTGATGATATAATTGATGCTTATATCTCTAGATTTATTAATTGCTAATTTTTATTTCTTTTTAATTAGGTTTTAACCCCTTTATTTTAGTAACAAAATAAAAAAAAGGAAAAGAAATAACAAGACATTTGATTTATAGCAATAATAAAAAGTCTAATTTCTTAAAAAATAGGAAAGAAGTGAGTTATTTAGTTGGTTATTATATAATAAATTGAAAAAAAAAGATATTTTTTAGTAAGTTTTATTTCTCATAAAACATAAAATATGAGAAGTTATTTATTTACTTTCTTAGATAAGTTTTACTTTCTGTATTCTTTCAAATATAAAGATAAAATTATTTTTATTAAATTTAATTAATAATAACCTTAGCCTTCTAAATGAAATTTTAATTAAAATACTATACTTTATTCTCTAAAATATTTCTCCATCATTTATGGATGTTATTTATATACGATTTTTTTACTATGATTATATTTTATTGCTATAGTCAATTTCATACATATTTATATATTTGTATAATTTCTTTTGATAAATTTTTGGAATAATTTTTAATTTTTAATTATAGATATTTCTAAAATATTAAATTTACATTACACAAACTTTTTTATTTAATATTTTAACAAAAAGAACATCCCAACTCAATTTTTATTTAGAGATATGGCTTAAAAAATAATAAATAAAATATTTAAATTAAAATTTATTAACATTTATTTTTTATTATAATTAGGGATATAATAGTTACTCTACTAACATATTTTAGATAGGCCAAAGTCGAATCAAATAAAATAAAATAAATTACTTCCAAATTTTTTTCATTTTCTTGGCATTAATAAAAATAATTTTAAATATTTTCCGGAATAATTTATAAGAGAATTCACTTTTCGCAAAATTTAACCATCCTACATAGTTATTTATTGTATGAAGCAGAGGCGAGACGGTCACATGGATTAATTATAGTAAGGAGGGTTAGATACATTATTTTTGAAGTCAAGCGGTATTTCCTAACGCACACAGGGTTTTGAGCATTTTGACGGAAATCTCAAAATAAAAACGTCTAATTAGCCTAATTTTCACAATCTGTCCAGAGAAAATCTAATATTTCTTTACCGTAGGAAGCAAAACTCCGGGATCCGAATAATTCTTATTTGGACAAATTCCAGAAGTTAAGAACTGACAGAAACCCTATATTGAGCTGGTTTGCAGCGGTAATCTGTTTGGTTATTCTAGGTTGAGTTGAAATCTGTTCGGGGAAGAAAGAACTAGATTCATATATTGTATCGTTGTTGAAATTTTTGGTATTCAATCTCTATTTCATACCCGTTGCCAAGGAAACCGATAAGTGTCGTGCTGTATCGGCCCAAACCATACGAATTTTAGTTCCTTGGGAAGGAGGGAAAAGCTTCCAATTTATCGTCAATGGGTTAAGCTGATAGTTGATTCGTTGATCGGATTCAGAACCCAAGTAAGAGTTGAGGGTTGAGTTTGGCTTGCGGACGATTGAACACGATCCATTTCAAATATGCTTCTCAAATTGGCCATGGCTGTTGACGGTGAAGCCCTTTTTATTTACCTCCCCATTTTCCTCTTAGATTTGAACAATCTTCCATATTTTCTAATTTCGATTATTATCCTGTTAGATGTATATGGTCGGTGATACCATTCAATTTCAACTAATTAGTTTCATACTTGCCATGATATGCTAAAACCTGGTCTTTGTGTTACTGTATCAACTGTGAATTTTTTACCCCATGAACTCCACTTATGCTTTAAAAGCAAGTTCTTGATTAGTCTTTTGTGCTTCTGCATGTATATGTAGTTTGGAAATATGGGTAAGATAAAAGCAAAAGGAAGCCAATAACTTCTACACTTTTTCTAAGTAAACTCTATGTGGGTCTAATTATCATTTGGCTTTTAAGTATTATCGAGCAAAATATGTCAGTCAGTATGCCGATTCTTGTGAGTGATATAATTTGACCTTGGTCCCTGGTAAGCGTCAGATGCATCAAATTCTCTCTCTTTTTATTTTTTCAATAAACTAGCCTCTCTATTCTATTTTATGGGAAGAGTATAGTTGTTGTCTTTCTTATTTATAATTCGTTTCTCCTTGTAATCTGTCATTTTTCAACAGGTAATATGCTTTTTGGCAATTATCATCAACTAATGTGACTTCTAAGGAACTATTAGTTCAGTTATGCTGCATCTTTTTGAGGATATAGGCCAGTCAGAAGTCTATAGTGCTGATGAAGATGTTTGGTTATCTAAGTATTCAAACTCACTTGGGCTCCTCACCTCCTATGTGGGCTGCTCTTATTGCCGGTTTCTTTGTCCTTACTTCACTTACTCTTTCGGCATATCTTCTATTTGAGCACCTTTCTGCATACAAGAATCCAGAGGTTTTCCTCCTCTAATGCTGCAATTTTACATTGCTATTTCCCAAGCACTAATTCTTTTGATTACGTTACCAACAATCATTTTTCCTTGCTGTTGTCTGTGTTTAGGAGCAAAAGTTTTTGATTGGAGTTATAATGATGGTTCCGTGCTATGCAGTTGAATCAGTAAGTTGTTTGAGAAAACAGAAATTTGATACTTTTATGTGATTTTAATTTCAAAGCTACACTTGTTTGGGATGGACCTGGTATTTTATCTTAAGGACAAACATGACTGATAGAAAAGACTTTGTTATAAATATTAACTGCACAACCCTGCTTCCCAGTGTCATAGTTGATAGAGTAACTGAAACCAAAATTTCCCATTCTCCTTTATTTTAAATTTATAATATAAGCTAAAGAATTTTCAGTGCTTCTAACTCGCATTTTATTAGCAGTTTGTATCATTGGTGGATCCATCAATCAGTGTTGATTGTGAAATACTGCGGGATTGCTATGAATCCTTTGCCATGTATTGCTTTGGAAGGTACCTTGTTGCATGTTTGGGTATGTCCTTACAGAGCTTTTAACTATCACCACCATTTCATGTCAACTTTAGGCTTTGTTTGTTTCATCGGGAAGTATTTTTCATAGGTAATGTCATTTGCAAATATATATATATATATATATGTATGAAAGAGTGATATGTTACTTGTATTTGTGATTCAAACAAATGATACCTAGAGCTATAGTAACAGTGAAAAAGAGGAATTTGCTTTTTTCAAACTCTTTATATTTAACACTAAACAAATATAACACTTGCCCTTATCTTAACATTTTATAATTATATTTTAGATAAAACATTTTTTTTTTTTGGAAACAAACGGAGCCTTAATTCTACAATATTTATTATGTTTTTTGACCAAGTTTTAAACTGACATTTTATGATCTGTTCTTTTTTGTTATTCTGTTTCCTTCTTGTTACTTCAATTAATCTGGTCTTTTATATCTTTATGGTCTGGTTTTCTTCTTTAGCAAATAGATACTTAAACTCAATGCCTTTAAATGCCTTGTTTTATTTGTTTTGTGGTAGTTAAATATTTGATTTTATAACTGCTTGCACTTTAGAGTATTTGGGAAATTTATATTATATTACTTTTGGCTGTTGATTAATTTTTGTGAAATTTTCATTTATGTACAAGTTCGAAATTTGTAAACATTACACCTTTTTTGCCCCATTTGTTCGGTACCTTATTATTGTTTAAGTTGGGAGCCTGTCAATATGTTAGTTTTTCTTGCAGCATTTATAAACCTTGAGATTTTACATATCTTATTATTCATGGTGAATACATTGTACCCCAGATATGGCTTGGAATGAGGGCCACGAAAGGAACCTATTGTTTTGTTCCTTTTCCTGGGTTAGGCTGTTGGGGTGGGAGGGGAAAGGTGAGATGACTAGGGGGTTCTCAGTGTCATTATTTTTTTCCTCTCTTTGTATGGAGGTTGCTGCTCTTAGCTTTGCTTTGCTTAATAGAAGTTAAAAGTTCTATGCACAATATGCTGTATTCTTTTAAAGGTGACCAGGAAGTGGTGCTTATCTGTTTAGCTCTATTGATGATTTTGAACATTTTTACTTCTTTAAATTTAGAGCTGTTCTTTGAGGTGCATGTCATGTAGTGTGACCTTGATTTCATCTCTATGTGTACATCATTATTCTTTTTCCCAACATTTAGTGTAGATTCTTTTTCCCAACATCTAGTGTCTTCTTTATGTTTACTTCTCCTTGCCCATTTGTTCTAGGTGGGGAGGACCAGACAATTGAATTTATGGAAAGAGAAGGCCGTGCAAGTATTAAAACCCCTCTATTAGAACATAGTTCTGAGAAGGGAACAGTGAAACATCCGTTTCCTATGAACTATATTCTTAAACCATGGAAACTTGGTCGGCGGTTTTACCAAATTGTGAAAATTGGAATTGTTCAATATGTATGCTTCTGTCTCTGATGATTTTCTCCCTGGTCCCATTTCTGCTAAATATTTTATATCATATTAAGTGTCCTTGGAACTTCTTTCATTTGCAGATGATAATTAAGTCTTTCAGTGCTATTCTGGCAGTAATACTTGAAGCCTTTGGACTCTATTGTGAAGGGGAATTTAAATGGGGATGCGGGTAAGGAGATATGAAATTGCAGTTGTAGAATTTCTTAGTTAATCAAAGCACTTGACATGTTGCATTAGATTTATGGAATTCTCTTGTTTCCTCTTTCCTATGCTTTATTTGTCTAATAGAACTTGCTATCCTATACATGTGAGTTGTGAGCATTCTCTAAATTCCCTCATGACATAAAAAATTCTGTGTATACATGTAAGCTAGACTTGTATGATAGATTCTTGTCAACTACATTGGTTTTTTCAATGGAACTTGTCAATTGCATTGTTAATCAAGGTACTACGCATTGCGTTCCCCTATCAATATCATATCAAGGCTACCATAAATTGATAACTGCACAATTAGGTTTTGATTTGTAGTCTCTTGTTATGAGTAACTTGACAATTTGCAATTATTACTTTGGTTCAAATGTTATAGGCATAATTGCAAGTTCTATTGTGAAAAATGTCGCAATGTTAGCACTGCATTTTCAATTTTACCAATCAGGTCCCTGGATTTCAAAATCATGGCAATTTGGTCTACTTTTCAAATGGCAGTTGGCTAGAGTGACCAACTATAATGATGTGTCAACAACAGATTTGATGTAGCCAAAATTGCCATGTGGTAGCTGACAGACAATATTTGTTGATATGGCAAATTCTTTTTCCTATTTGTTGACATGTTGAAAATCAACAATGCTTTTTGGTTGTTTTTTATCTATTAATTTTAGGATTTTTTTTTTTTGGGGGGGGGGGGTAACGATACGAAGGCTCTTTGGGATTGTGTTTGTTTTGCAGTTATTTGGCTGGAAAGAAATGCTAGAATTTTAAAAAATAAGACCCATTCAAGTGTATGGATATGTATTTTGTTTGTCGCTTTTCTTTGGATGACAGCTAATGGCTTTTTTAGAGGGTTGAGTTTATTTAAATTCCATAGAAATTGGGTAGCAATTTTGTATAACTTTTGAGGATTACTCTTATTTTGTATTCTTTTCCCCACTTATAAAAGTCTCGTTTTCAATATAAAATAAA
This sequence comes from Sindora glabra, assembly GCA_020226215.1. Taxonomy (NCBI): domain Eukaryota; kingdom Viridiplantae; phylum Streptophyta; class Magnoliopsida; order Fabales; family Fabaceae; genus Sindora; species Sindora glabra. The sequence goes on along the minus strand of CM035227.1, from coordinate 108,648,169 downwards.
ATTCTACTCTTACTCCTTCACCTACACCCTCTTAGGTAGATGGGACTAAGAATTCTGGACCCTATGTGTTTGTGAGAGGATGTGAATGAAGGGTGGGGCAAAATTTATTTGTTCAAGAGCTTTGTCCATGTGTTACCTATCACATGGATATATCTTTGCCATGTTAGACCCTTGGTTGTCATATCATCAAGGTTGATTAACTTAGTCTATATCTTTGCCATGCTAGACTTGCTGTTTTATGTTGTATGTGGTTGGAAACAGATGCTAGAATTTCTAAACAGAAATTTTAGCCTATGTTCTTGGTGTTAAGATTAGTTTGTTACTTCACTTTGACTTGAAGCTCATGGTTTTTTTGAAGGATAAGTTTGATATATCTGCAAGGGGATTGGGAATCTATTTTAGAAGTTTGACTGGGTGGTTTCTCTATGTAACTTATATTCTTTTAGGTTTTCTTTCTTTTGAGGATGGCTAATCCTCTTTACCTGTAATCTTTCCATTCCTCTTAATAGATTTTTCCCCCTTAACAAGGAAAATAGTTAACATTCATCTTAAAATTCAACCAAATTGCCCTTGTTTTAGAAATCATGAGACTTGGATGCTACAATAAAAAACATGGGTCTAACATTGTAACCGTTTAAAAATTAGAGGGATAAAATAGCTCTTGAGCCTTTTTATAAAAAAATAGCTATGAAGCCTGTATTGTATATTATATTATTCAAGAGAAGGTCTCTGACCTTTTCCCTGTTATAGAACCTGTCTACATGAGGAAGTCAGCATAGAATAAACAGGGAAGTGATTACATGACAAGAGGATAAGGAATCCTCGAGGAAAGGGAAAATTTAAAATTGGGTAGCTGCCCAATTTCTATGCAAACCTGACTGATGCAACCCTCTAAAGTAGCTGCAAATAAGATCTTATCCCATAGAAAGATACTAGAATGGACCTGATTCCTGAAAATTCTCATTCCTTTCCAACCAGCTGCACCAAATGATAGCAAACTGAGCTCAATCCTAAACAACTCTCTTGACCTTATTCCTTCCAAGACTTGATAAATGAGTGTACAACAGACTAACCAAACTTTTAGGACAAATCCAAGAAACATCAAACGGAGAAATATAACTTGCTCCATAACTTCTGAGCTCACAATGCAAAAAATTGTTGTTGGTCTCTGAACTTTTGGCAATGCATCACACATATTTTGGAATCTTTATGAGGCCTATGGATGTAAAGCAAATCATTAGTATTGTTCCTATTGTGAACAGCAACTTTAATAGAAACTTTAACCTTTGAAGGAATCTCTTGACCCTCCAAAAACATTTAGTAAAGAGCAGAAACTAATTTGAAGGATTTCTGACCAAAAACTTTAGAAGAAAAAAATAAAAGATTTACAAGTGTTAGATCCATAGGAATCTAAAGACGAATTATATCTATTTTGGAAGAGAAAAATTAAAAGAATCAAGCACATTCATCATAACAAGCAACTCAGAATCTTCCCTTCATTCAGATTCCCCATAAAATCAAAGTTACAAAAAATATTCATATTTTCATAGAAATAACAGCATATGAAAGGAAGATAAGCAATAAAGATGTGGAAAATAAGCCTGAAATATGAATTTCCAGTGGCCTCTGCGAGTAGCATTTACTGCAGCCTTAGCATCCCATCCTTTAATATGTAAACCATACTTGCTTTTTATCATCCAATGCCATAAAGAATCAGGCTTCAAAGGAAAGCGCCACAAGCATTTAGCCATGAATGCAACATTTTTAGACACCAACTTCCCAAGGCCTAAACCACCACCTCTAGGCTTTCCAACTCACTAAATGATCCCTTTTGCTATCATCTGAATCACTCCATCCACTCCATAAAAAGTCTCGCATGATACTCTCATATTATATGCCACTCTGATTGGAATCCTGAATAAAGAAAGATAATAAAGAGGAATGGTTGAAAGACCAGATTAGATGTAAATAACTGAGCCCCCCAATCAGAAAGAAGCATCTTTTATAATTGTCCAATCTTTTGGGTCCTTATTAGTAAGTCCCAAAAAGTTGAGCAAGGATTCCCCCACAATGGGACTACCAAATAAGATAAAGGCTGCCAATCCAGAGTAGCATAACATGCCACACTAGCTGATCCCCCCCCCCCCCCCCCCCCCCAAAAAAAAAAAAAAAAAAATGATCTTCATTGTTAATACTTGCCAAATCACTCTTGCTGAGATTGATATGTAATTAAAAAATACTGTCAAAGAAGCAATGAGAGGACATTTAGAAAATTATTGTTAACTCTAGATAAGAAAAGGATTTTGTCATCCACAAATTGCAAATGAGAAACTGCCACTGAATTATTCCCCAATATACAAACCTCCTGTATGCCGTATCCATATCTCACTGCAAAACCCTACTAAGCTCAGCCACAACCAGGGGAAATAGAAAAGGGAAAAGAGAATCCCCATGACATAAACCCCGCCATGCCTCAAACCATTCTTTCGGCTCTCCATTAGCAACAATTGAGAAGATAGCCGTAGAAGGAGATCCCCTAATCCATCTCCTCAACAAAACGCTAAGACCCTTGTTTTCCAACCCTTAAGTCCCAATCATCATGTTATAGGCCTTTCCAAAATCCAATTTAAAAACCAAACCTTGGTGCCTATGTCTCCAAAACCTCCAAAACCCTTCACTACCTTATCAACCAGCAGGGCTGCCTCAATAATCTGCCCATCAGCCTCAAAAGCACTCTCACAAAGTCAAATTGTGTCTCTGAGAACTTCACACAACCTCAGAGACAAAACCTTAGTTATAATATGAGATTCATAATCTCATACATGATTATAGGCTTTGTAAAAGCTTTAACTCTTACACACACACACACACACACACACACATAACCATCACTGAGCAGTCCTCCTTGGGATTTAAGGTAATGGATCCAAGCTTTTTTTTTTTTTTTTGATAATCTGATCTTCTGAATGGTTTATAGTCTCAAAATTGACAGCATAAGAACCAAGCTGACTGGTTTTGATTTACGATGTTTCAAATTGCACCTTTTTCATGTGGATGCCATTGATTGTATCAATTTTGCATCTGATTATTACCAATGGCTCTGTGAATCACTGCAGCCTGGAATACTGATCATGCCATATTTATTATTGATTCTGTAGTTTAGTCACTTTCAGTATCTCCAAGTTGATAATTGTGCTATTATTCCCCTTTTAGCAGTTATATCTAACTCTGAGTTTTGGATTCTTTTACAGATATCCTTGTATGTTTTATAATTGATCTGGAGTTATATCTAACTGTATGTTCTGTATTCTTTTGCAGGTATCCTTACATGGCTGTGGTGCTAAATTTTAGTCAATCATGGGCATTGTACTGCCTTATTCAATTTTATACTGTTACAAAGGATGAATTGTCACATATAAAGCCATTGGCCAAATTTTTGACATTTAAATCAATTGTATTCCTTACTTGGTGGCAAGGCGTGGCAATTGCTATCCTTTATGCCCTTGGCTTGTTCAAAAGTCCTATAGCTCAAGGCTTGCAGTTTAAATCAAGTGTCCAAGATTTCATCATTTGCATCGAGGTAGATGTCCTTCACTGGAATTGCCATTTAAATGGGTTGTTGATTTGAGTACAGATCCCCGGACCAACAAATTGTTGCTTTGTTGGCCTTGAGCTTAATTATTTGAACTCATAAAAACATAATTCTGTTGATCTTTGTAGCTTCATAATTGTATTCTATTACTGCATCAAATAAAGGATAGAAATAAGTTTAACAGCTTCTTGTTATCATCCAGCACAGATGGGCATTGCTTCCATTGTCCACCTGTATGTGTTTCCTGCAAAGCCTTATGAGCTAATGGGAGATCGCTTTCCTGGAAGTGTTTCAGTTCTTGGAGATTACTCTGCTGATTGTCCTCTTGATCCTGATGAGATTAGGGACAGCGAACGTCCCACGAAGCTACGTCTTCCCACTCCTGACATTGATGCCAGGAGTGGGATGACAATCAGAGAAAGCGTTCGTGATGTCGTGATTGGAGGTGGTGGATATGTAAGTTGTCTTTTTCTTGGTAATACTGCACTTGCAAGTTATTTCTGCTTTCGAGGTATGTGTTCCTAATTAGCCTGGCCAACTTAGTGTGATAACTTATTAACGGGGAAAAAGTCAAATTAAACAGAACATGTTTTTTATTTGGAAAATTAAACTGCATATTTAACTCCTTTTAAGCTAGCAAATTTGTCATAAAACTGGAGATTTAAATTCTTGTAGGCTACTGTAGGATCTTGTTTTCTTATGTTTCTATGTAGTCAATTTATGGTACAGAAAATAGGAAAGTTGTGTGTGTGCATTCTGGGGTAGACTGTTGTTTTGAGATTTATGTTTATTTATATGGTTCATTTGCTTCGAGGTTGGAAATAGGTAATTCTATGGAGGAAACACACAAACCTCTCAAAAGCAGGAGCTCTCCTTAGGATCACCCTATTGCTAATAGGATCTAGCTAATGATGTACAAGTCTATGACATTTTTAATTTAGCCATATTTTTTCTATTACAATAATTTGTTTTGTAGCCTAAGTTAAAAAATGGTGAAAGAGGAAGAAAGCTTTACTAATAACAGAATAAGATAGAGTTGAAGTTTCTACTTATTGACTGGTGTTTACTTCAAGTTATATAATATCCTATCTATTTTCATTGATTGAGAAGGCTGATAGCATTTAAATTGTTAAAAATTAAAAGTTTTTGTTTGTTTTAGTATTTGCAATTTTTAATTTTATAAAAATGAAGAAAATTATATCCCATTTAAAATCAAACAAAGAAAATTTTGTCAAATAAATTTTTTAGAAAATGACAATCTCCATTATTTCAAGTCCCTTTGTAGTAATAAATTAAAAATTCGCTAGGATAGATTTATTGCTGATTATGGTACATATAAATTTAACAAATGATATATTAAATGTATGCTATTCTTTTATTATTACAGTTTAATAATGAAGAGCCCCCCTCTTCTCTCTCTTCTTTGATACTTTGTGAAATTATACTTATGCTTGAAATTGTTAAAAAGTTAAAATTCATTACTAACAATATTCGCTCAGAAATAAATGTAGTCTTGAAACAAAATATGATGTTGACTAGAGGTGAAATGCAGCAACTTGTGGGTTATGTTTTAGTGTTCATATATAATCCATGCATATGTCCTATGAATTGAACATAGAGAAAAATATGTAGAACCTTCTGCAACTTTGAAGAGGTTTGATTTTGCCTCTCTAACTTTGAAACTGTGAATTAGAATCTTAAACTATAAAAAACTTTGCAATCAGTACTTGTTGTCCAGTTAATTAACCATTTTATTTCATTACATGATCTTTTTATGAACATTTTAAACAAATATCACAATATCGTTGGATGTTGACTGGCCAAGTAATTTTTTTTTAAGTATAATTTCAACTTACTCCGGCATTGTCCTGACTAATAGCAACTAATTGATGTATGACATTTTAAATAAAATATGCAAGAAAGGATTCTATGTTGAAAAAAATGATGTGGGAATCCAATATGTAATAATATTTTTTATAGAAAAATAAGTATTATTAGAAAGAGAAAAGAACAAGAATATATGATAAGTGATCCTTAATAGAATGGAAAAAAGTAACAAGAATATATGATAAGCAATCCTTAACAGCAATCCCATTCTATTAGAAATCTAAAGTAGATTCTCAATTCCTTTGCAGTTCTGTCAAACTAATCCCTTAGAAAAAAACCATGATCTTTAAGCCAAAAGGAGCTAATAAACACACACTGAAAAGCAACAGCTTATATAGTTGTTCAAAAATAATATTCATTGACGGATCCAGGGGGCCAAGGGTGGCCGAGGGCCTCTATGATGCAGTCTAACTGCTTGCAAGATGCTGTGCTGGTCTCTTGTTGGCTCCCTAAAAACATTTTTAATAATTTGTATTCTTTAATTTTTGGCTATCACAGGACGTAGAGTTTATGAGTTGTCTTTTTCTTCAATGTTATATAGTTTATAGGCCATTGTACTACTCACACCTGCATTATATATATATTCGTATAAGATTATGCTATTTTATAGTTTCAGTGTATTTTTGGGCATTTTTTTATATGTTGTTAGAATTTTAAGCTTTTTATGTATAATCTTAGGGTGACATGTACCTAAAATTTTTTTATTAGTGCGTAGTCTTGGGGCTTTAGTACAAGGTCTTCATACCTTTCACAACTATTCATCGAAAGTTGTGATTCTTTTAAAGTTTTAGCTATGGTGAAAAAATTGTGAGATTTTGTACTTTAAGTACTACTTTTATGTTGAGATTTCATTAAAACCTGCAAAATCTTAAAGTATAAACTAAAACCTTTATTTTAATTATATATTATTGAGTTATTTAATAATCTTCATAATATAATTTTGTTTTTTTACCTCTGTAACTTGTATTTTGGCCCTCCATCACTTGAGGCTTGGATCCTTCATTGATAATATTGTGATACTTATTAAAAAAATGATGTATGTTGGTCAAGTGTTGTATGATTCTAGTATTACAAGTAATGTAGAATTCCAAAATTATTATTTTTTTCTTAGTTTATTTTCTCATTGTTGGTTTTGTAGGTTAACTAGGGTCTTTTGGTTCTAATCTCAGGAGGTCTTGTACTTTTTTACACAAGGAAAACATAATTACATGGCTAATTACGGTCTCAAAAAATAAACTAAATACAACCCAAAATTATGAACATCTAATTCCCAATAATCAGGACCATCTCACTTGACCGATTTGCAAAGGAATCTGAAGTTAATCTTATATATCTAATAGGATGGTTTCATTCTTCTAGTGTTTGAGGACTTTTTCCCCTCTTCCTTTGTATCTTTCTCCTTCTTGTAATAAAGTTTCGTTTTCCATTAAAAAAAAAAACAAATAATTAGAGCCGTATCTCCTATATTCAGCAAACACATCCCTCCATGACCTTATGTATTCAATGCCCTCTTAAACAGAAGCTTATCTAAGCTTAAGCTTAAAATTAGTAAAAATATAACTGAACAGAAAACATGTTTATAACTTCTAAAGACTTGCACAAATTCATCTTAGGTTGATACAACATCCAAAAGTTTTGCTCTTTAGATGTTCTCTAATTTAGTCTACCAAGTATCATCAACACCTTGAAATTTTAGAATACCAGAATTACACATGGCTATATGGTGTCGTCTGCACCAATGAACATTGGTGCCAAAGAGCAGATTTTGCTAGATTGACCCAACAAAACACTTGACAGTTGGAATGACATTTCAGAAGGGTTGTGGCAGTTGGGGACTGTAGTGATGAGAGGAGCTATGGAAGGGGCCAAATCCAAGTATGTATGCTAAGCAGGAATTTTTGTTGGGGGGGGGGGGGGGGAACACAGCCTCCTAGAGGAAAGCAAACTGACTAATACATAAAGTAAGGGAGAAAGAGTAGGAGAATCAAAACAAAAAATAAGGAAGTGGATGTTTGAATGTAAACAATGAAGAAAATTGGTAAAATAATCCGAAAGAAAAGAAAGCTACAGGTCAAATACCAGGAAAGTGAGGAGTTTAGAGAGGAAAGTGATTCAGTTGAGACTGGAATTGACGTGAATGCCTTGACTGAATACATCTTGGCCTTGAAGGAAAAACATAATTACAAAGCTACTTAAAATGTCCAAAAATCAGCTGATTACAATCCCAAATTTTAAGCACGCAATCCACAATAATGAGAACCATATCTCCATACTCGATAGTTATATTTCCATCAAACTTCATATAGTTAACAATGGGATTAGGTTCATAGCATTATAAATGTGCAATTCTACCTATTGGCAGATAAGTATGTTGTCAATAATCTTTTTCCCTTTAAGTGCTTCTTTTCTTTGAGAGTATCAAAGGAAGTTTTATAACCTTACTCTACGTTTAAAAAAAAAAAAATTGTCACCTTCCTCTACATAAATTCATGAAAAAAATTATGTAATTAAATAAAAAGGTTAAGTAAGTGAACAACAGAAATTCTGAAGTTTTATATAATTAAAAATTTTAATTTCAATTTTCCAAAGTTGATGGGGAAAGGGCCCTGTGCCTTTTTCCTTGCAAATATTAACTTTACTGCATTTCATTTAAGTCTCAAGTGTTATCTTATAAATTATTTGCCTTGCTGCTGGACCTTCATTCAGATTGTTAAAGACGTAAAGTTCACAGTCAACCAAGCTGTGGAGCCTGTGGAAAAGGGGATCACTAAGTTCAATGAGAAATTGCATAGAATCTCCCAAAACATTAAAAGGCATGACAAAGATAGAAGAAGGACCAGGGATGATAGTTGCATCCTCTCATCATCGCCTGCAGAGAGGGTAATTCGTGGAATTGATGACCCTCTCTTGATTGGGAGCATTAGTGATAGTGGAGTATCAAGGGGAAAGAAGCACCGCAGACAATCTGGATATACTAGTGGTGAGAGTGGTGGAGAGAGCAGTAGTGACCAAGGCTACGGAGGCTACCAGATTAGAGGCCATAGGTGGGTTATTAAAGATTAAAGTTTCAGAGGATACCTTGTGGCAGTTTGGAGGAAAGAAAAAGGCTAGAATAGGCTGGCTCAGGTACCAAATCCAGCTTTAATATGCTTGGATTTATTCCGAGGAAGTATTTGATCCATCCTCTAGTTTAGAACAGAATGTTTATCACAATACTTCAGGTTGAAATCCTTCTGCTATAGGTGATGGCATCACGTTGTTCCTGTACCTCCAAATGTGTAAAGATGTTCCTTATGTCAGCTTCTAACAGTTGCTGTGTACCAGAAAAAGCAACTAAGAGTTGCCAGAATGAGCTGCCGCATTCTATGGTTGAAGGAAGAGAATTGCCCCAGTAGGTTTGTCCCAGGAAAGACATTTTCATAATATATGCTGGCTGTGTTTTTTATACGAATGTTAATGCAAGTAGTGTTATGTGCTCGCCAATGTTTTAAGGAGTGTTTTAAGTTCTATTAAAGATGGCTCGAGTGTGGTTTTGCCATCGTTTTCTTAACACGTTTATAAAAGATCTCTTTGATTTCGTAGGAGCTTTCAAGGTTATGTAAACACTGAAAGATGTTTCGCATATCCAAGGTTGTGGATGTGTGAGATACTTGAGAGCCTTAGAAGTTCTATGTTTTGACAGGACGGTACATAACACCGTGGATTTGATCATGGCTCGTTGAAATACTGTCATTTATGTTCGTCTTCCCCATCAGGTAATAATTTATTTATCAAGTCATATCCATCCATTTCAGGGGTCAGGGCGAGGAAATCCATGTAGCAGACAACATAATTTGTAAAATTCAAGTAGCATGGATAAGTGAGTCATTTTGACAATCCAATATTTACATAATTTTATGATGCAATTCGAGTTAAATTGATCACTTCTATTGAAAAGAATGTTTACAATTTATCTTACACTATTTTAAGTTGTTTATTACTTAAAATGCATTAGGGAATAACGGATGGAAAGCTAAAGGAAAATCTAATTACCCATTTTAGTTTCATTTTTAATTTTTTTTTGACACAATCTTGAATTAATCGTGTAAAACATTTCTGTAAATAAGAATTTATTATCTCCTTGAGACAATTTAATCCAAATTGTAACGTGTGTAATATCTTATTTTTAACCTAGCTGAGTACAGAAAGGCTTGTGTCATTTTTATTAGGCAACATCACGTTCCTTGTCCCTCTTCATGATACTATTAGAGTCGAGGAACTGACTGATGCTATACCCATTTGAATAACAATTGAGGCAAGTGTAATATATCAAGACACTATTAGAAGCTGCCATAGTTTCTCCAAATGTGATCAGAGTAAATTAACTATTTAGCCTTTTAAATCTTCGAGTGCCACAATGTGGTTCATTAAAAATTTTTACTGAGTTGATTCTAAATGTTTTCAGTGTAACAAACTAAACAAGATACACATGATATGCTAATTTGATTTTTTGCCACCTCGCGGTCTGATAAAACTTATGTCAATAAAACAGGACCGCAAACCCTAACCCTTTGGTTGGTTAGAGAAAAAATGGAGAGAGGAAGAAAAATTTTACAAATTTGAATTAGAGAAAAAGGGAGGATGTAAAAAAAAATTATAATTCATCCAAACAAAACAAGAGAAGAGAATAAATTTCAAAATTTTTTTGTCCACCTTATCCTTTCTTTCTGGCCAAACAAATTCAGAAGTCCAATATTTTCATTAAACTCTGGAGTTTGATATTCTGGTTTCTTCGTTCTTTATAAACTTTAGGACATTCAAATTTGAAAAGATAAAATCTACTATAGAAGTGCAGCTCATTCAATATGCCTAGCATAGAATTACTACGTTAATATGATCATCCTTCATTAGTAGAAAGATGAATTACGACTTACATACGGTTTACCTCTAGTTCACTTCTTTACATGCCTAATGATTTAAGAAGTGACAAGTTACCCACATATGACTCCAGTACAACACCCACTTACGCAAAACTAACAGACCAAGCATGTGAAAAGCACATGCCACCTTCTTCCGCAATCTCTATTTTGAACCATTAACTCATTAATGAAAATATTGAAAAAATATTTAAAATAATCAATTTTTTATCTGTAAATGATAAAATTGACATAAAAAATTTGAAGGATAGAATTAATATAAATAAAATAAGTATGGAATTTAGTTTGCAAAATCCAAATTTTTGTTAGTAACTTAACAATAAATCCAACTGAAGAATTAAAATGGAATATAAATATAATATCAAAGAATTAAATTAATATTAATTTTTTAAAATTTTATTTATGCAAAATTAATCTCAGAAAAAAAAAACAACATATATCTAGCCAAATTGTAATTTGCACGTGAGTGTTATAACCAAGAAGAAATGAGTGAGAAATAATGCACGTATGTATAGGATTGTATCTTTGAGTATTTTGCTGACACCCATGTTTGGAACAGTGGTGAGGTCATAGATTCACCTACCCTATTCTCTGTTGTTTTGTGCCTGTCTTTTGCACCCCATGGCCTGTGTAAAACGGTTTGGAACAGAGAGTATAAAACGGTTGCAATCCATTTTGTAACAAATGATGAACCTCCTCTCACTCTACTAATGTTTTTTTAGTTTTCTGGATTTATTAACTTGCAATATGCTTTTGAAAGAATAGGCACAAACCATGTGAAGAATTATTGGCCATACTAAATAAAATCTGGCAGCGCTGCTTGATTAGGATTGGCCAAGGCAGTTGCTCCTGAACTGTAGATATCAAATGATTGCTCGCAGCTCTCCGGTAAGTAGATCATATTTGCGGTGCTGTGACAAGATATGCGGCACCAGGACAGACTTTAGTTTTGATTCCAAGTCATCAAAATTAGAGTCCTTCAGTTGACTAGCTTCATTCAGTATTGTCTGCAAGATTTGCAAGGGATCTCCGTGGCTGACAACCAAAATTGCACATCTACAGATAGGGGAATTAAATTTTATAAGCCAAAACAACGTAGACAGAAAAATTATTTATCCTGTTAACTTGATCAATATGCTTCCGAAAAATGAGAACCAGAAGGTTTTATAATGATAATAAAAGTGAAAATCACTACCTTTCCCATTCTGACTCGATCATGGCCACTGCTCTTGCAAGCCTACAAGCAACATCTTTGACACTTTCTCCTCCTTCGGGCCCAAGGAGTGGATCCTTCTCATCAAGGTCCCAAATCTCTACATACTATTTATATGATTGGGAGAGAATTAAAATCTAAACTACAGATGCAAGGGGATACATGAACGCAATATTATTATGGAGCAGTGGCAAGCCATGGACTTCAAATTAGAACCTGACTATTGTTTTGAAATATCAAATATCTTCAGAATCGAAATATGAACCAGAAAATAACAGCATTCTAATTTTCCACTTTTATCGGTGTTAAGAGTAAATACAGCTGCATAAGGTGCCAATGATCATTCACTTACTTTATCATGTGACTTGAGTTCAAGGGAAGGGCCAAAGAAGCGCTCACGAAGGTCTTCCATCTCCTGTATAGAAAAACAGACTTGCTAATGAGACAGACTAATATAAAAGGAAGTATGCATATGAAAAAAAAGATCACATAACAAATATCATATCTTAAAAGGAATATATATGAATTTTGAGAACTTGACCCATGAAGAAGCAAGTGATAAACAGTGCAATGGAAGAAGGGGACTCCTGCTGGGAAAGGTCACCCCAGATTTAGAGGTTTGCAGGTTTCCGAAGCCACGTATGCTCCAGCAAAGTTGATCTACCCAAATAAAAGAATTCTCATGTGGAGTTTGAATGGCTCACCTTACATTGAGGACCTTCAAAAGGAAGATTCAACACAGTAGCAACTACTTTTGCAGTGTGTTTTGTTCTTGCAAATGGAGAGTAAAGAATGCGTACATTTTCCAGCGGTATGTTATTTGTCTCTAGCTCCTGTCCAAGAAATACAATTAAACCAATACTGAAGCATGTATAGCATTTTGATTGTTTAGGTTAATTTCCATCTAAGCTTCACTTTTTGTTCCTAAAAGAAAACGAAAAGGCCTAAATGTGCAATATGCTTGCATTAATTCGTAGCTCTCCATCTCCAACTTCAAACAGAAGGTAACAGGTGTACTCTATACTATGGGTACAATACTCCAATTGTAGTTCCCTTTGACTATGCGTGCGATTTTCATCTGCCATTGCAACCCTCTTGATCAATCAAGTAAGCTGTCTGAGAGCTATTCTGATACTAAGTTCCCTCTGATTCCATGCCATTCAAAATTAAATTCTAATTAAATGGTAATTTAGGCTCCGTTGGTTCACACAAAATGTTTTCCCTAATATATAATTATAAAATATTAATATTTATTTTATTTATTTAATCCCTTATTTCAAAAAAAATTTACTCTACTCTACTACTATATTTTTGGATATCATTTTTTTTAACAATCAATTAAAAACACCTTCATCAATATATATATATATATTTATGATATTTTTCAAAAAAAAAAAATTACCTTTCAAGGAAACAAACCAGCCTTATCCTCACAGCAGAAATACTAGACTTACAGGGCAGAGTTGCAGTCGCCTAAGACATTGTAAGAAAAGGAGAAAAGGCCAATCAAAACATGGTTAAAGGCAACAGAAAGCACCTTCTGAAATAATTTCCCAGCCAATTCTGCTTGATTTACTCCATCGGAAGCCAATTGAAATTCAGGGAGCGTACCATTTTCCTGTGAAAAAAAAAGAAAAAGGTGCGGTGTTCAGGTATAGAAAAATGCAAAAGGGAAAAGAAGTGAAGGGAAAACATACGATGGAGGAAACAATGAGGCCTTTCTCGTTGGGAATGCTCTTGCCATGCCTCAGTACCCAGTATCTGTTCCTCACTAACGGTGTCGGTGTCGGTGTCGCCTCCATTTTTCCCCACGCTCAGGCTGCTAATCCTCTCAAATTATAAATCAATATTAATTAAAATATTTGGACAATTATTTTTAACTAATAATTCATTATTACGGTGCTACTACTAGTGCACATATGTGGTTGATTGGTGACCGTCAGATCAACATTAATTGACGTGGCAAGCTGGTATGGTAAACCGTCCATGAGCAGGGCAGATCCAGAATCCAGACCCGTTTTCCTCTGCCTCTTCGCGTCTGGAAAACTCATTCTGCATACTTCCCTTCTTTGGTGCATTGGAGAACACCGATTTCATAGTTATGTCTCTCAATCTTCGTCAGAAGCAAACAGGTAACCAATTTTCTCTTGCACCTGCTCTTCCGTCCTTTGCTTCAATCGAGAATCTGAATTTGGATATTATACCGTCATCAATCGAGAATTCCTGTGCTGTATCATGTTTTACCTCAAATACTGTATTTGATGTATTGCGTTTACAACTCAAATACTAAATCTTCACTGATTTTCGTGCATTTCGGGTCTGATCTATTTGTTTTTACAATTCAGAATGTATTATTCGTATGTTGAATCTGAACCAACCCCTGAATGCTGCGGGTACTGCAAATGAAGAGGTGTACAAGATCCTGATCTACGACAAGTTTTGCCAAAACATACTTTCCCCTTTGATCCACGTCAAGGACCTTCGCAAACATGGCGTTACTCTCTACTTCCTCATTGATAAGGATCGAAAACCTGTCCATGATGTTCCTGCTGTCTATTTCGTCCAGCCTAATCAATCTAATATTCAGCGGATCATTGCTGATACCTCGCGCTCACTCTATGACACTTTCCATCTCAATTTCTCTACCTCAATTCCTCGCCCACTTCTCGAGGATCTTGCATCTGGGACTTTGAATTCTGATTCAGTTCATCGAATTTCAAAGGTGCATGATCAGTACTTGGAGTTTGTGACACTAGAAGATAACTTGTTCTCTTTGGCCCAGAAATCCAACTACGTCCAATTGAATGATCCATCAGCTGGTGATCAAGAAATTGAGCAGATTGTGGAGAAAATTGTTAGTGGGTTATTTTGTGTTTTGGCTACACTTGCTGTTGTGCCAATTATAAAGTGTCCTCGTGGTGGTCCTGCTGAGATGGTTGCATCAGCTTTGGATCAGAGATTGCGAGACCATTTGTTGTCAAAGAACAATTTGTTTACCGAGGGCAGTGGTTTTGTTACTTCCTTTCAGCGTCCAGTTCTGTGTATATTTGACCGGAATTTTGAGTTGTCAGTTGCAATACAGCATGATTTTCGGTACCGTCCACTTGTACATGACATTCTTGGGTTGAAGCTGAATAGGCTGAGTGTGCAGGGAGAAAAAGGTGGGATGAGGTCATATGAATTGGATAGTTCAGACTCATTTTGGGTGGCAAATGGATCGCTAGAATTTCCAGAAGTTGCTGTGGAAATTGAGACCCAATTGAATAAGTATAAGAAAGACGTTGATGAGGTCAATAAGAGGACCGGTGGAAGTAATGGTGCAGAATTTGATGGGACAGACTTGATCGGTAACACTAAGCATTTGATGAATGCTGTGAACTCACTGCCTGAGCTGACTGAAAGAAAGCAGGTGATTGATAAGCACACAAACATTGCTACTGTGTTGTTGGGGGAGATCAAGGAGAGATCACTTGATTCTTATGCAAAAAAGGAGAATGATATGATGGTCAGAGGGACTATTGAACGAAATGAACTTCTTGGTGTGCTCAAAGGAAAGGGAACAAAGACAGATAAGCTTCGCTTTGCTCTCATGTATCTTATTTCTTCTGAAAGCATTAATCAATCAGAAGCAGAAGCTGTGGAAGCAGCACTAAGAGAGTCTGAGGTTGATACTGCTGCTTTTCAGTATGTGAAAAAGATCAAGTCATTGAATGTCTCATTGGCATCAGCAAATTCAGCTAGCAGGAGCAATATCGTAGACTGGGCTGAGAAGCTCTATGGACAGTCAATTAGTGCAGTGACTGCTGGTGTGAAGAATCTGCTATCTAATGACAGACAGCTAGCATTGACAAGGACGGTTGAAGCCTTGATGGAAGGGAGGCCAAATCCTGAAATAGATTCTTACCTTGTGTTTGATCCCCGTGCTCCTAAATCGGGGTCAGGGGCAAGTAGCAGCCATTTGAAAGGACCATTTAAGGAAGCGATAGTGTTCATGATTGGCGGTGGTAATTATGTTGAATATGGCAGCCTGCAAGAGCTCGCACTGCATCAGCAGCCTGTCAAACATGTTATATATGGAACAACAGAAATTCTCACTGGGGTGGACTTTGTAGAGCAGCTTACAATGTTGGGGCAGAAGATGGGTTTGGGTAATGCTGGTTCTACCTCAACACAGTAGTTTAGATGTGAATCTATACCTTATTTGTTTTTGCCAAATTGTTATTAGTACACTGAGGAAAACTCTTAGACATTGAGGTAAAACTGTCAAGTCTTTATTTTGTTTTGGTGTTCATCGACTAAAAGGGGTAAAGGATGTTTTGTTATGCTTTTGATGTCTTGGAACATTCTTTTATGCTTCATTTTCATTCAATGGGAAGTTTTAGTCAACCAAAAGCATTGTATGTTTTAATTAGAAGTCTTTGATGTTAGAAATATCATGCTGTACTTTTCTTCATGTTCTGGGGACATTCTGGTTTACGTCAATCTGTCAGGCATATAATGACTTTTTGGTGGTTTACGAGAAATTATCTGCTCTTTAAAGTTTGATTTCAGAGAATTAAGCTCTGTGTAATTTTTTATTCTTTCTATTTATGTTTTGAGATTGCGGTGTAAAAAAAAAAAGGACAATTCAAACGAGCCATAGGTCTTCATCTGCCTTTTTTGTCCAGTTTTTCAAAAACTTTAAAGAAGTTGTATGTAGAATTTAAAAGTTATGTGAGACTAAATCTCAGATTATATTGTCCATTCCTACCTTACAATCTTCCCGGATGTAAGGTTGTTTGTTTGGTGAGATGTAATTATAAAGCTCTGCTGGACACGTAAAGATAGGTTTCAGTGAGAAATTGTAACGATCCTAATCCTACGAGAAGTCTATAATAATAGTTTCCATCTTCTAATGAAAACATTAAAAAAGACTGAAGCACTGCACTGCTGTATTCTAGACCTTTGTTCATTTGAGGATGCCATTGTTCCAGCATTGTCTGCCAACGTGGGGTGAGTAAAGAAAATTGACGAGTCTTCTGCATACAAGGGTGGTATTAGGGACTGGTGCAATGAGCAGATATTTGTGATGGGGGACGAGCCCTCAAAAGAGTCCCCAATATCGATGCCAGTATGCAAATAAGGGGAAAGAACTATGGAATAAGCTGATTAAGTTTAGAGTCCGTGTAACTTGCCCTTTATATAGCCACGCAGTCAGAGTAATTGTGTGCATATATGTGAAGGGAATATTGATCTATATAGGGTAGTGATGAGAAGTAAAAAAATTTTGCCTTAAAATTATGTATTAGCATTTGGCTGATTTCTTTTATTTCTAAGTTTTATTTGTTGATCGTCAACATGACTGTGTGCTGCCATTGGTTCCTTGTAAATTTCTGAATTTGCTAACAGCTAATGTACTTTAGGATGCACAACTTTTCTTAATGCTGCTTCCAGGCATACTGTACCGTACCAGAGTTTTGCTTTTGTTAATCAAGGCATTGCTGGCTTTCAAACCTTTGTTATTGATTCATCATTTGGTTTTTTTGTATGACAATAATGCTATTATTACTATAAAATGAAATGGGATCCTTGTTTCATGAGAATCATATCCCATCTTAACCATGCAGATAATGATTTTTTTTTTGTGACAAAAACGATCAAATGGATTCATAACTACTGTCTACTGGATTACTTGGTGCAATTATCCCCTGAACACCGCAATAAACAGATGCAATGTGAATTCAAAATTCACCTGAATTCAAATTTCACCGATGAATAATGTCCTGTAGGAAGTTTATGTTGCTTCATAGAATAGTTTTGTGACCTTAATTGAATTTAACTGTCATAATATTTGTTCTTATTTTTATAAATATTCAATATTCCTTTGCTAATTTAACTGCCATAATCTTGTTATTTGTCCTTTGCTAATTTAGGACTTGCTTATGATCGCTGAAGAAGTATAGATGAAAATCTGTGAACTTTTGTCTAATTATCAAAAGAAGAAACTGTTAATCACCTATAGTAGAAGATGAAATTCCAAGAGATGAGGCAAAAGTTCCAGTCGTGTCCCCATCAAGTTATCTCAAGACGATCCAAGTCATCTGCTGCATCAAGCATGGTAAGCTTTGTAGAAGGGAAGGAACTCCTGTGCACAAAGGATCCCAAGCTCAATTAATTCCCTGCTTGCAACCTCCCATGTCTTTTTCACTTGAGGGGACTGGTCTTTTGAAGCTGTCACCAAAGAAGGTTCTATCACTTTTTCTACCCTTCCATGATAATGATTTTTTATCCATTTGTGAACATTTAATCCACTAACAAAAATATCATCTGTCGGTCTTTTTCTGGTCACTATCTCAAGAACTAGAATGCCAAAGCTAGAGGCATGTCCCTTTGATCCAAATCCATATTCTACGGGGGGAAAGTTCAGAGGAATGATCGTGACTATGTTTGAACTAAAATATGATTCTATGATTCTTTAAAATTTACAACCTGCCAAACTATTTAATGCGAACTTAATATCTTTGATCTCATTAGCATTTTCTTATGTGATGCGACAATGTAGTAACCAAGAATTTGCAAATCATCCCGTATTAATAAACAGAGTCAAGTTTTGAAAGCGTTTGCTTAAATGCCATTCATGCTGTTTTTACTGGAAGTATGTTATGGAAGATTGACATGAACAAAATTATACAAAAGCAAAGACTGAAACTGTGTATTGCTTTGTTTAATTTTTGTAGTTTTCTTGCACTTATGCAGGAAAGATAACTATATAGTTTTGATGGAGCTGGCTGCCGAAGTCCTCAGTTTTGTTTTTTTCATGTGTTGATTTTAATTTCTGTCAATGGGCAAAAACACTAGGAATGGGAATTTCAAACCAAAGACACTTTATTTAAAATAAGAGTTTTGTATACTTTTTACGTTGTTCTTAACTACAATACCCGTCATTAGTTGAGAGTTCAAGTAAGAGATACAATGTCATAGAAGCTTGCCTGATAATTTCTTCTCTCTGCACTTTTACTATTATTTTTGGCAATTCATTCAACTGACAAGTTGATTCATGTGCATGCTATAAAATGATATTAGAATACTAAGTATTTGCAACACCTCTGCAAATCATGAAAGAGAAAACATCAAGCCTAAAGGAAGAAGAAATGAAGCAGGAAAAGACAAAGGGAAAAAGAGAAAAACAAAAGATAAACAGTTGAAAAGAAGCCTAAAATTGACAAGTTCGAGAAGTTATAAGCTCTTGACAGACGCCTGTGGCTTTGCATTCTAAAACGAGGAAACCATTGAAGATATAGCTCCTCTTGAATCCTGTTGACAGCTTCTGTATCATATAGAGTTCATCTAACTACAAAACTTGATTTTTACTTTTAGTAACTATCTAGATCCATTTCCTGTCTCATTTTTTCGGGAGCTTTGAAACTTACTTTGTACTCGTAACTGCAAGTAAAAAGTCCAACATGGTTGTAGCAATGTTACAAATACTTCGCGAAGCTGAGTTGTTTTAAGTCTGCTCTTCATAACCCAGATGTGAACGAAGACGACATTGTTCTTGCACTGATTTCGACAACCTAATGGGGTAAACGCGAGTAACAAGTTCAAGGAAATCATGGTGTAATACATACGATATACAGCCAAAGGTTAAACCATTTGTAATTTAATCAAATCGAAAGTCTGGAATGTTAAGATACCATTCCCCAAGCATTTACACACACAGAAGTACTTGATTACCAAATGCAGCTCTACTGTAACTGTTGAAAAGAAATCTGCACTTTGTAGAAGTCTAAATCTATTATTCGCGATTGTATGCAAAAACCGGATTCTTACATGAACACACAGTAATTCCAAATCATGCAACGAACAGATAACATGTTTGAGATTAAAACAGTAGCTCTCTGAATGTAATTGAATTCTAGGATTTAATCAGGTGTTAAAGAGAAACCTAATAACCTTGATAATCTATGACGAACAAGTTCCTTAACCTATTAAAGAGTACATCCACCTAAGCCAAACTTACAAGGGATAAATTAAATCAGTCCTAATGGTCAAGCTGCATATTACACTGAACTACGGGCTGCTACCACCGCCCCTTTCCAATTCCTCGTCACTTCTGAATGATATGCCCAATGAAGGATCAAACTGCTCCTGGCCAAGGAAAACATTGTTTGATTACTGGTGTGATGCCATGCTTTGCTTCAATATCTGATACGGAAACACCATCTCTGGATTAGAAAATGCCCGCCCCATACTCACCCACTGCTTCGTTGATGATCTCTCCCCTTTAGAGGGCTGCCAGTAGGGGAATCAACATGGCAACCAAAAGAAACAGCTCCATGCACAGCCTAATTAACCACGACTGGGGTAAGTATAATGAAGCAAATCTAGATAATTTTGAAGAACAAAGCAAGCACAACCGACCTTCCTCTTAAGAAGGATCCTTGAAAACTTCCCTCAGATAAGACCCAACATGAATCCGAAGCTCTACAATAAAATCTTCTGTTCTGGTTGAGATTTGAATCAAGCAAGTCAATCCTTGGAAAGATCTATATTGAATATGTTCCAAATGCACAAAGATATTACAAGCCAAAAAGTTAAAAGAATGCTAGGATTGAAAGGGCCAATGGCAATTAAAAGCAGAGAAGAGTATAGTCTGAAAATTAACACGTGGCAAAAACACAAAGCACACAGGAAATAAGTAACAGTACTCCTTAAAACAAAAGCAAGAATTAAATGTTATAATTAACAAAAAATCCTCACAGTCAATCGAGAAGCAGCCAAACCAATGCAGAGTATAATCAGCACAAGAAGCAAAGCACTCATATTCGTGATAGTACAAAAAAATCTTATATTATAACTGTTCATAGAAACAATTTCAGACATTAGGGTGGAAGTTTGTAACTCAAATCCTTTCTATATAATATAGAGAGGAACCTGAATGCCAGCAAACGCTTCAAATTTCTTCTACCTGCAGATATTTAAGATTTATGATTTAAGTAGGTGGCGCCAGAGAATCACATGAAATCCCAAATCATAAAAGTATATATAGAGTTTGTCTGATTAAGGCCCGAGACAGAACTGGTCAACATTCCAAGGCTAACATTTCAATGTTTAAGGAAAACGACTTAAAAACCATGTACTATAGCATCACATCCATCAGAGACATTTTACAGATGAAAATTTATTTTCCACTCAGGTGTAGTAAATGTCCATATGAAAACTAATGGAGAGCGAGCTGCCAAATTTAAATCATGAGGCTACAAAGCAAGAACCTAGTGGCGTATCTTAAAAATAGTGCATTTTTTCTCCCACAAATTCATCAACAGCCCGCAACTTAGCAGCCAGCACTTTCCAACCTTTAACTTCCTCCACAAGCTTGAAAGGGTGCTATCTATTAAAGGGGCGCTTGATTGGCTCAACATTCCCAGTATCTTTGTCAACAAAATTCAGAAAAGGCCGTTTTTCCTGAAGTAATAAATTAGAAATTAATTTTAAAAAAAAAAGGGAACAAGACCACAGCTGATTCCTTTGTCAAGTCCTGACATGAATTCCCACCCTGTACCATGTCATGAAATGCTTAATGAAATCACAGAGTCTGTTAAAGAGTAAGGGATATTATCCATAAAGCAAGTGTAAAAACTTAATACCAATTCAGACTCTAGTTTCATCTCCATTTCAAATGACTTTCACCGAAGTTCTTCCATATCCCATTGTATTTGAGCAAAACCTTCCTTCTTCATTAAAATAGCATGTTGCAAATTCCCTTTAGTCTTTAATTTTCTGTTTGGTAGTTTCAAGTTCTTCCTCCAAATCCTTGACTTGAAGAGTGGCAACGGTAAATGGTGATATAAAATTTTTGACCATGTATACAGTTATTCTGTAACCATAAAAAATTTCCCTGAGTATAGGGTTCTTGAAATTGTAAAATATTTATTTCTAACCCAAGTACACTGGAAATTTTCATTTGCAATAAGATAGCAACAAATGAGAAGAAATTAACGTACAAGAAAGGCATGATGACACACCTTTGTTGCAAGAAAATCCTTTGAGGCTATTTCTTGGTTTAATCAGACTACAAGGTTCTCCATATCAGTTTTTGCAGTGCCGAGCCTTCATTGCATCATTAAAAGAATCTAGTTCAAATTTAAAGCATTGATCCTTTGGAAGGACTAATTGAGCATCTCCTGTAAAGTGCAAGTCTGCATGGTTAAGGTTATCCACGGTTCTCAATGCCTCAACACTTCCAGAAAGGTCCAGAGATCCATCAGCAGATGAGTATGGAATCCCAGAACCAGACATGTCACTAACTCACAAAGAGCTTCCATCACTTCAAACACCCTCATTTGAAAGATTACAAACATAACCAATAACCTTCGCATGATTAGGCTCTGAGAAAAGCCCTATTGAATTATTAACTGAAACTGAAGCACTCAAAAATTTCCACTATCTTTGTTCTTCTCAGCAACATTGCTGAAATGTCTAGCATTTACTTTATGCCTAGGAAGCCCTTTCAATTGATCTAGAATAGTCTAACCCATAAATAATCCCTCATCAATGTTTGATATCCCATACTTGACAAGCTTTTCTAATGGATTTGTCAAATCTTCATCCAATGTTAAATTGTAAACGCCAATTTCCAAGTTAAAATCCTGTCCCGATAAGACATATTCCAGGCATTGATGAAACTTCACCTTGTTGAAAACTGTCTAGTATACCAGAAATCATGGTTTCCCAATATTACTGCTTCAGGAAATTCAAGACATGCCAACAAGTTCATCATTCTCCTCCCCAAAATCACCTAAGTTCCATACAGAAGAATCAAAAAAGGAATAAAACAATGACAAACCATATATTAAATAAACACACAGTAATAAATCTTTTACCACTTACAAATAAAGAGAAATCAACAAGACATGAACTTGGCATGCACTAACATGCTGACTTGTCCAAGCATTTTATTATCAATACTACTCGTAAGTACATAGAATATGTGTAATGGAGAAATTCATGAGGATAAGTATTCAATATGGAAACAGAATTTCAATTCATGTTTCTCGTATTTTCTTCATCAATTAGAATAGTACAAGATGAAGACAAATTTCTAGCATTATTGTAGCACACTAGCATTGAGATCTCAATGCTGCCTATTGTTTTTTTGACAAGTTTCATGATAGAGTGAACGCTAAAATCAAGAAGTTAATTTTCTAACAAGTCAGCATATAATGGTCAAACAATAACACTAGAAAATTTTCCTAGTAAGAAGCAACAACACTTAAATGAAATGACGCTTGTAAACAACATCAAGTCTGGCCGCATATTTAATATATGACCGTATCAGATTGATAAACAGGATATAATGTAAATGTCTGCAGAATAAAAATAAGAAAAAGATAAATATACATAAAATGAAGCCGCTGCTTTGAACATTTATTTCCATTCCCTATAGTTTCCCCTTTCCCCTACTTTCTAGCAGGATTATATACAATTGAGTTGATTCACATTAACTCACTATTGAGCTCTATTCTCCATGATATCTAAAATAATAAACACATAATAGAGAAATAACTCTGCAAAAACTGAAGTGCCTTCGCATCTTCTTGTAGGCTTCAAAGAAACCCATAATTACAACTTTGATGGCGATTGAATATATAAATGATCATGAAAGATTTTCACAACGGAAATTTTTTGTGAAGAAATCATCAGCAACATCATAGCGGAACACGCACAGCTGAACAATGGAGTGCAGTTTCAAAATCGGATACGTGAAACAAACAACGAATGGAGAGAGAGTACGACATCACCGATGATGGCAATTCGAGCAGAAGACGCCGTCATTGAAGAACGCGAGTAGTTGCGCCAGGACAGCCTACCATTGGCAGGACCGATATTTCTACACCGCATAGACACAAGCAACAATTTACAAACCCGGTTGCCCCCCGACACTGCTGAGGTCAATCCGCGGGTGGCAATTTTTGCAAATACATGATATTTCAATACCAATACGAAATACTTATATGGACTGTGATTAAGCATATATAAATTTAGATAGATTATATATAAATTGATCCGTGTATCATGAATAATAAATAATAAATGAAATAAATTAAACTTGTCTGTCAATTCATTTAAATATTTATATTACAATTTTAAAAAGTTAAATACTACGCTGATAACAACAATTCTCAAGGTTATTGTTATGCAATTCAATTAATAATATTTAATATTTTATTTTTATTTTTAGTAATATTATAAATAATATTTCCTCCATTTTTTAACATTATATTAAAGAATATTTTTTATTCCTATTCATTTATCATTTTAAAAAATTAAAAATATATTTATTGACTTCTTTCAAATATTATCCAATCTAAATAAATACTCATTAGTTGATTTATTAGTTGACTTTTAATAAAAAATATATTAATAATTTAAAATTCATCTCTCCTAGAAATTAAAATTATTTATTACTTTCCTTAACTCGTGTATATTAACCTAAATGATATTTAAAAAGGAAAGTGGTAAGTAATACAATTAATATTAGAATAACATTTAATGTTGCATTTTTATTTTAATAATAATAATAATATATTATTATTAAAATCAATATTCATCATTTATTATATTATTATTAATTAAAAGCAAAAACATTAAATGTGATTAGTTAGAAATTAATAATTATGTTTAACAATAGCATTTGGGATTGTTGTTAGCATTTGTTTTTGAAAAATATTATTTAAAAATAATTATTAATTAAATTCTAAATAATTATATATAATAAAAATATAAAATTTGGATTTTAATAAAATGATAATAAAAATTAAAAATATTTTATGAAATATTAAAAATATTATTTATGAAAAAAATAAGTAATTAAATTTAATAGATGTGTTTATAATATATTTTTTATTAATTAAAATTATTAAATAGATTAAATGAATTGATTTATTTTTATACTTTTAATAAATAGATTGATTCAATGCAAAATGATTATTATCCAAGTCTAGTGTAAGTTAAGCTTATTTGGATTGTCACTAATTTTTGACACGATACAAATTCGGCACTTAAACATGAATTTCTAACCCTAATTCAAATTCATTTGCCATCAAGCTCAGGTTTAGCCCTAATAATATAGTCCAATGGAAATCATTTTTTCTTCATATTATGATTTTGGTCTCGGTGTGTTCTTCATGCTCAGTTACTTTAATCTAGCGTATTGTTTGTGTGGCTACTCACTATTACATCCTTCTTAAAATATCGAATTTTAAAATTTTATTTCGTGATGACAATAATCAGAATGACTTGGAAGTTTCTATGTAAAACAAAATTCATATGGATACATATGAATGAACATGAATGAATATGGATAAGATGATGAGTGAAACAAAATTTAATATTTTAATGAGTTTTGGAGTGAGGATTTCATGAGAATGGAACAAAGAAAAATTAACAAGATAAAAAAGATTAAGGTTTTAAGTCATAGGGAGTATATGAATATAGAGAAGATTTAAAAAATAATAATGAAAAAACATTGTCCTTATTTAACCTTAATATCAGCCCATAATCACCAATTTTTCCTATTTCTTTCTAAAACCTTAACTTTTTCCTTCCACTTTCTCCCGCATCCATATTCTTTACTTCCTTTATCAACTAAGCGAGATTAACATAAATCTTTGTCAATTTCTTTGTACAATCAACGTATGAACATGAAAGTCCTCCTCTCTACCCTATCTTTCTTTGATTTTCTTCATGGATTTGAAGAAATCCAAGTGTGGAGTTTAAAATAAAATAGCCTTAATCCTTATTTTTATGATTTTAAATGATTAGGAGTGATCAATCTTCAATCTTAGCTTTCCAATACTCTACTTTTACTAGGTGAGTAAATACTTTAACTTAAATTGATAGATCTAATGAGAATCTAGCTCTATATCACATATTTTGAGTTTTTCTTAAATATGACCATAAATGCTTGAATATTGTCATGACCTAACTTAATCGTAATTGGCAAGGAGCCCATTAATCAATTTCCACTAGCCTTATTCTCTAACAAAGTAAACATTGTCCTAATAGAAATATCTTTATTTTAGTAAGGACTATAATACAATACAAATTTCAAAATAAATGCATAAGATTTCCTTTATTTTTAGACACTTGAGAAGGTTGACCTTAGAATGCAGAACCTAAAACTAGATAGACATATACTAAGCATTATACATGATACAATATCTATCATAACATATTCTATAACTAGCATTTTTTCTAGCTATCAAATTCTTTAGTTGAGATACCTTGGACTTCCTTGAAATCAGTTTAACTCGATAATTCAAGTTAAACTTAGTGAGTGCATATATATCTAAATTAATATTAAAAGCTAACTATATACTATATTAGAAATAAAAACATCTAGCAAAGGAAAAATTATAATAAAATTCGTGGCTAACAAATAGTTTGATAATATATATATATATATATATATATATATATATATATATATATATATATATATATATATATTCTTTTGCTCACATTCACATCAAAACTTTCATAAATTTAAAGGAAAATGGCATCTAACAGGGTTGCCATGGTATCGTAATTCAAGAATTTCACTAGTAGAAATGAGACATCGATGATATATTTTGGTTTTTAGTAAAACTCCCTTGAAATTAATAACACATATATTGATCATTAAGTATTAGGGTTCATAGATCAATATATATTCTTTAATTGGAATCATAAGTGCAAGTGCACTTCTATCATCTTATATAATAACATAAAATATAAATTAAAATAAACAAGAGAGCATTTTAGATCTTTTTATGACTTCTGATCAACTTTATCTTTTCACAAATCCAACCTTGTTCCTTTGAAGCTAACTTATCCCTTCATAAATAGTTTTCCAAATCGGGTACTAATCACATAATCATATCCACCTTTATCTCTTTATATCAACTCTATCAATACCATAAATTTCAATTTATCATAATAGTAAATTATTAATATAATCATGATAGTATCATAAACAATAGTTCCATACCTTTTTTGCGTGGCCACAAATTATATACTTAACAAGAATTAACTACTTTATAAAAATATAACTGTTATAAGTCACAACTAAGCAATAATAATGCCTTGTCTTCATTATAAGGCCTTAGAAATAATACAACAGTATTCCACAAGTCAAATTTATACATATTCATTATATCATGTATAGCAATAAACTTTGTTATTAATGAAGTATCAATCAAATTAGGAATTAAAGTGCCTTATACACAATGTATTGATGTTTACAATTACGTAAATATATATGATCCATATGTACAATGGATAAAAATATAAGGTTAATTGAAATATTAAGTTTGCATAGGATATAAACTCACATTAAGACATTACTTCTTCACTAGAACTCCAAAACATCTACACTTATCTCTTTCCTTTCTCTTACTAGTCAGAAGATAAACAATAAGTATATTACTATTCACTATTTCCTTTTAAAAACTTCTATTTCAAGCTCTAATCATGCTATTATAGCAATCCTAATCATCAATTTCTTATATTTTTAAAAATATTATAAGAAATTATAGTTATGCTATTATGTAAAGGTTCCAAAATCTAGCTTAATCAAACAAAAATATTAACATTTGATGCTTTGAAATCACTTACCTCCACCTAAAAATGTTTTTACTAGCTTGGTAGCACTATATTTATGGCAGGTTACCAATGGTAGGGGCTGATTAAACTTCTCCTTTTAGCTATCTCCATTCACGCCTTTATGTCTTTTCCATACTCCAACTAAGAGACCAATGGCAATATGGTAAAAAGAAATGATGACCAAAATGGTAAAGGAATGGAGAGAAAAGGTGATAAAAATAAAGAGAAAAGAAAGTGCTCAAGAGAGAGGAAGAAAGCTGAAGAAAAAAAATATAAGGTAAGTCAAGGGCTTTGCTAGAGTACTTTGCATGTGTCATAGGTTCACCTCTTTGCAAACTTTAACAATTGATTTCTAAGAAATCAAATAAAGAGATAGGGTTAAAATAAAGGTAAAATAAGGTGCATAATAACCTAATAATAAAGATTCAATCTCAACTACTCTTTCTACTTACCAATCCTACCAAATCAAAGTCATAAAATGTTAATTTTCTTTATTTCTATTTCCTTAATAATTGCTATAACAACTTAAATAATTTAGAACTTTAAGTGATTATCTCAAAATTCCATAAAACCTAAGAAAATTATTTATTAAAATATACATGAATATTGAATGGAGCTTACTAAAAAAAATACATGAATATTTTTATAGATCTATGTACTCGTAATTATTAAATATTCTTAATTTTGTGAGAATTACCTTAAAAACCATTTAAATTAATATTAAAACAACACCTATGCCAAGTAAATAGAATCATAATTTCATTAGAAGTATGTTAAATTCTTGTATTTTATCGTAAGGCGAAAGAAGTAACATTTAAATAGTGAAGTATACAAATAATTAATTTATTTATTTGAAATTAATTTAACAAGAAAAATTTTAAATAATATAGTTGAGCTTAAACCAATAGTAAAGGTAAATAATTTAGAGCATTGATATAGATTATTAACAAGTAGGAGTGTGAGTATAGGAATATTGGCCTACAGTAAAAACCTTCACATAATAAGGTAAATATTAACTTTGAAATTAGATTTCTAGCATGAATAAACTAGCACCACCAAGAAAAGGATGTTAAGTGGACTACAAGGTTAATTTATGTAGAAGGTATGTGGTTTTATACTAAGGTTTGCAAAGAACTTTGTAATAGTGGTTTAGAATCTAGGAAATATGATATTAATAAAAAAATAGGCAAGTATGTATTAAAGATAAACAATTGAAATATTTTTAAGCCTTATTTTTTTAAGTTTTTAATTTATGTAAATAGGTTGCAAGGGCAATATCTATTAAATTCTTCATATTCCTATACTATTAGAATTTTTAAAGATATTTTAATTCCTCCAAGAAAGTTAGGTAAATTCAAGGAAGAACTGTGAATATGTGATAACTTGATCCTTTTGAAGATTTAATCTTTTTTTACCTTTTATAATAGTCTAAAAGGCTTATGATAGGAATATAAGTAAGGTAGCAACTTAAGAGTTGGAAATGAAAGTGAGCCAGGTTGTGGCATATAGATCATATTAACATTAAAAATCTTAGTAACACTTGATAGAACATAACTTTTCAATGAGTTGAAGTTAACATATAATTAATAATATTCTATACATATATATAGTTTAAGTATAATTCAATTTATGGATTTCCTAAAAGTTAGAGTGTTTTAATTAAATGTTAGAATCCAATATCAATACAGTTTCTTTTAGAATGAATGACAAATTAGGCTTTAAGAATTTGAGAACAAATTCTTTTGAAGAGGGGTTGTGTTGTTATATCCTCTTGAAAATATAGAATTTCATAATTTTGTTTCATAGCAATTAGAATGACTTGCAAGTTTCTGTGTAAAATAAAATTTATATTGATAAATATAAATGAAGATGAATAAATATAGACAAGATGTTTAGTGAAATAAAATTTAATATTTTATTAAGCTTTAGAATGAGGATTTCGCAAGAAAGAAATAAAGAAAATTTAACAAGATAAAAAGGTTTAAGGTTTTTAAGTCATTACTAAGGAGTATGTGGGTATCAAAGAGATTTAGGATAAAAGAATGAAAATGGCCTTACCTTTATTTAACCCTAATTTTAGCTAATCATCACTAATTTTTCCTATTCCTCTCTAAAACCTTAACTACTTTCTATTACCTTAATATTCTTCAATTTATTCATCAACCAAGTAAGTGTGATATAAATGTTCATTAATTTCTTCACACATTTAAGCTGAAGACATTAGAATCCTCATCTTTACTTAATCTTTTTTTTTTATTTTCCTCATGGATTTGAAGAAATCCAATTATGGAGTTCAAAAGGGAATATGAGCCTTAACCACCATTTTCATGATTTTGAATGATTAGAAGTGATCAATCTTTAATCCTAACTTTCCAATACTTCACTCATGCTAGATGAATAAATACTCTAGTTTAAATTGATAGATTTTATGAGGATTTAACTTTATGTTACATATTTTTGGTTTTTCTTGAATATGTGCATAGATGCTTAAATATGATGTTAATTGCTAGTATATATATGTGACTTAATATTTGAAATAACTTAAATGATGTTTTATTAAAGTGTATTTGTGATTTAGTATAAATTGATAATTGAGTTTGGATGGATTTATATGTGAATGAGTAGTGTTTTGAGCTAAAATATGAAAAATGTCAGGACATAATGGACTATCATAATTGATTACAAGCCTTTGAATTGTTTTCTAAGTGCTAATAATGGACTATCATAATCAACTTTAAGCCTTCAAGTTGCTCTGTAAATGCTAATCATCAATTATTGTTGTGGACTATACTCCAATTTTGTTAATTATCATAGTGGACTATGAGCATTAATGCCGTCATTTAAAGGAGTATAATGGATTATCAAAGTGGAGTATGAGCATTAGTGTTGTCCTTTGAATTAGTATAATGGACTATACTTGAATATAGCAGACTATCATAATAGACTATAAGCATTAGTGTTATCTTTTATACTAGTATAGTGGACTATATCCTAATATAGAACTATCATAGCAGACTATACTTTGATATAGTGATCATCATAATGGACTACACCCAATCTAAGTTAAGATACTATATTATATAGGGAGCTAAAGTATACCTTGGTGTTTCTAAAGGTTAAGATAAGTTAGAATGTGATAAATAGAAATTGGACACATGATAAATAATAATAAAATGAGACATAGTTACTTAGTGATTGTAAGTTGGATTGTAAATTATATTATAATATCATGAATGATATGCATGGTCATATTAATAGGTATGGTGATACTGTTATGCTTATACTACATTAGAAGGTGATTTGATTTAGATATGCATATAATTGATAGAATGAAATTGTATTATACCACAAGCCTATTCATACTATAAAAAATATCGTTATAAAAATCATCGAAAGAAGATAAACTAGATGAGGTAAAGTAAACTTAAAGAACAGTTATATGCAACCAAAATTAGGCCATTTGAAAATCTAAATATTATAAAATATGAAAGTACCAAATAGAATAATAAAAGAATAGGGTCTAAAAAAGGATGGAAATCACTAATCATGGTTATGAATTCTATAGTATTTTAATTGATCCTAAAATATGACAATCAAATTGATTTATACTTTATGTCATGAACATTTAATTCAATTGAGATTTAATATTTTTTTAAAAATTTTTGCATGCCATATTAGATTCTCAATCTTTATATATATGAATTCAATGAATTAATAATTGTTTATTAATTATATAGATACTAATTTAAACCTAAAATATATCAATCAAATTGACACATTATGTTGTTAGCATTTAACAAAAATGATATTTAATATCTTTTAAAGGCTTTTCTTTATATCTCATATTTAATTCTCAATCTTTAAATATACAAATTTAATAAATTCATCATTTATATCATTATTAAAAAAATTACATACCTTTTCAAAAAAATTATAAACATTGACAAAATATTCCTTTAAATTTTAAAAACTTATATATTAATCTATTTCAATTTCTACATCTACAAGATAAAATTTCTAAATAAATACCTAATTTATCATCAATTACAAATTTTAGAGAAAACAACACTTTATTTACCATAATTTCACTCTTTTTAACTTAAACCACATGTAAATGTTGCAATTTAATTATATATGTTTTTAATTATCCATCTGATTTATTTTTCATTCAAAATTTAATAAAAAGGCTCACTTGCATTACATGTGATTTTTACTTTTCTAAAATTTGACTTAATTCGATACTTTTTTAACATCAAATTAATAAAAAAATGCTAATTTTTTTAGAGATTTATTTTCTATAATCTAATCTATAGTTGCTAAATAAAGGATTTTAAATAAGGTTTTTTTTGGAAGCTAATTACTTCTAAGTAAGTATTAAATTAAGTTAAAATTTTAAAAAATAAAGATTATATATAATATAATATATGTGAATTTTCTATTAAATGTTGGGTAAAAATAATTTAGATAGGTAAAATGTTAACCATTGAAAGCATATATGGATAAATTGTGACACTCAAAATTACAAGTAAATAAGTTAAAAAATAGCATAATTATCGGTGAATAAAGTATAATTTTTATTAAATTTTATAATTTAAATTTGGATAACAATTTCAACATATGTAATAAGTTAATGTAGAGTTTATTCCTTGTAGAAGAATATAAAATCTCAATACTCTATGGCTTCATTTCGCATAATTAGTACATAACTAGCTGATTTGATAACTGATAAGTTAACTAATAACTTATAACTGATAGCTGATAGCTGATAGCTGATAACTAATAAGCTGACTAAAGTGTTTCGTAAAATTAGTAGTTGTACTAGTTGAAATTACAAAATGACATAAAATGACATATTAATAGAAATATATATATATAATTAAAATTTTTTTATTTATCTAAAAATTAAATTATATTAATATAATTAAAAAAATTAAAATAAAAGTATAATTTTTAATATTTAATTAATTATATTTTATAAACTTATATATTTATTTACTTATATAATTTTTATTTTATTATTTATTATAAAATTATAATTACTTAAAATATAATTAAATATTTTAAAAAAATTACTTAAATTTATATTATAAAAAATATGGATTGTAAATTAATAAAAAGAATGAGGATAAATTTGAAAAGAATTTAAAAAAATAGTAGTTTATAAGTTATAAGCTATTTAAGTTACCTAACGTAACTTATAAATTAGTGTTAGAAACATCTCTAGAGGCTAACTTTTAGCTTATTGATCAAATCAATAAATTATAAGTTAACTTATTTGTTGTGCGAAATGAAGTTTATATGCAATATATTTATTCATTTTAGATTAAAATCCATAATCAATTAATTCTTTTATAATTTTCTTGAAACTTGATAATCTATAATTTATTTTCAATTTAAAAGTGTAATATATAAGTTTTAAAAATTTATTTTTTGATATGAATTATTTGACACTTGATAGGTTATATTGAATATTCAATTAATTCAAATTCGAATCGAAAAGATTTAATATGGAGATAAAATTCTATCCACGATAATTTTTTCTATTTATAAGGTACAAATTTGAAACTTTAAGAAATTAGATTTCTAATTACTTGAACTAACCGTGATTAGTTAACAGAAAAATTTTGTTTAAGGGATTGAGTTAACCAACGACAAGTTAACTTTTCAAAGTTCATTTGCAGGTGCGAGGGAGTAACTTAAAACTTCGAACGCGTATATTTTTCTCTTGTAGCCGTGAACAAGGGGCGAAGATGACTTTTCCTTTGATTCCGCCTTGAATCTGATCTTCCTGCATTTTCTCGTCAATTTCTCGCGCCTTTCAACCTCCAATTCTCGACAGTCCTGAGGATTCCCTGTCGGAAGTCTCACCTTTCTCTCCTCTTTTTTTGGTACGCCATGGCCCGAAGAACCGTATCGATCCTAAAGCAACTCACCAACCGTCTAACCATCGGACCCGAATCCGGTACCCGGTCTGTCACCTACATGCCCCGACCAGGGGACGGGGCTCCGAGAGCGGTCACGCTGATTCCCGGTGACGGTATCGGCCCTCTCGTCACGAACGCCGTTGAGCAAGTGATGGAGGCTATGCATGCTCCTGTTTACTTCGAGAAGTACGAGGTGCACGGTGACATGAAGCGGGTTCCAGAGGAGGTGCTTGATTCGATCCGAAAGAACAAAGTGTGCCTGAAAGGCGGTTTGAGAACTCCGGTAGGTGGTGGAGTCAGTTCGCTGAATGTGCAGTTGAGAAAGGAGCTTGATTTGTACGCATCGCTTGTGAATTGCTTCAACTTGCCTGGGTTGCCTACACGACACGAGAACGTAGACATCGTTGTCATCAGGGAGAATACGGAGGGAGAGTACTCGGGCCTCGAGCACGAGGTGGTTCCAGGCGTTGTAGAGAGCCTTAAGGTAAAATGTTTTTCAATATACATCCTTTTTTAATCCACTTGTCCTTTTACATCCGGATAAATTACTTGTTGTAATTGGTCATGAAATCTAGGAGCATCAACTTGATGCAAATGATGCTGCGATTGTCAACCGGATTATCTTCAATGCTGAATTCGCATCCCTAGAATGTGGCAGTTCATTGGGTGATAATTTATGGGATTGTAACCCCCTAAATTTCTTAATTTTTTGAGAATTTGAAAGTGTATTTTATTACAATATTTCTTCTATCTATAGCACTACAATACCTATTTAAGGGACCCTAAAATGTTATTGCATAATGTTATACTTTTGATAAATTAACACCATCAGTTTTCTTAAAAAATTGAGGTGATCGTAATCATATTTATCCACAATTCTTTTGCCAATGCTCCGACCTTCTTGCCATTATATTCTTTAAATAATATTGTTTTATTTTCAAGTTGGAAACTTGGGGGACATTTCAATTTAACTTTTCCTGCTAGTAGGATAGTAGAATATAGTTGTTCAGCCCCTACCATCTCTGCGGGAGTTGTTATATGATTGCATGTTTAGTAGAGGGGTTGTTAGCATTTAATAAGTATGTTCTTCTGCTTTTTGCCTTTTTTAAGTTTTCTCTGTTAATAATTCAATATTAATAATTGTGAAACAAAGTCTGCACCTATTTCATGTGATAGTTACAAGGAAAAGAGAGCTATATTGATGATAAGGTGATCTAATCTTAAGGTTTTCTTTGAGGATTGATTAATGAAGTGCCAATATATGTATGAAGGGTTGTACTGAGTTTTCATACTGTATAAATTAAATTCAATTTGTTGGCTTTACAGTTGTGTATTTCTGTTCTATTCGATATATATGATTTTCTGTGCTTGCAGTTTCATATTTCTTCATTATTTCACATATTTGAGTTTCTCTTGGTGACAAGTTTTTTTCTTTCTCTTGCTTTATGATCTCGTTCTTTTGATTCAAGCTTTATTTCACTAGTCCTGATTCCATTCTACCATTGCTAGGTTATAACAAAGTTCTGCTCAGAACGCGTTGCAAAATATGCATTTGAGTATGCTTACCTTAACAACAGGAAAAAAGTCACTGCTGTGCATAAAGCCAACATTATGAAACTTGCTGATGGTTTATTTCTGGAATCTTGCCGGGAGGTTGCAACAAAATATCCTAGTATCAAGTATAATGAAATTATTGTGGACAATTGCTGCATGCAACTTGTCTCGAAACCAGAACAATTTGACGTAATGGTATGTGACTTTGAAAAGTTATCTTAGTTAATTTTTTTTAATTTATCTTAGTTCATTGTTATTTATGTTGCAGACAGTGTTATTACTTGCATCCATTGCCAGTTATATCCCGTAATGAGTTTGCTGCACTCTATACTGGATCTTGATGACTTACTACAAAGTTGTGGTTACAAGAGAGCATAATGGAGATGTGTCGGTGCTTAGATCCTTGTGCATGTGATTTATATATGACATTGGCTAATAAGAAAATTCAGCCTCTTGATTATTTCTCAGTTTCCACATTATGCTTAAATCATGGCCAACAGCCAACCCCATCTAATGATGGTTTCTTAAATCATGACCGTCTTTATATGTTGTAGCAACACAAAGCCATACCTAATCATTCTTTTCCTTTTATCTGGCCATAAATTGTTTGTCCTTGTTCAAGCAGAATCAGAGACAATTTGGGCCCATTTTGCTCATGCATATGGTTCTCATAACATGAACTCTTCATAGTGCTTACTGTTTAAAGTTGAAATTATATTACTATTGGCATCTGCCATAACATTATTGAAGTGACCTATAGTCTATTATCTAACCTACAAAGTAGTTGGTTTAGACTTTAGAGTGACCATACTGACAATGATGTCAAATGTTTTGTAGGTAACTCCAAACCTTTATGGAAATCTGGTAGCAAATACAGCTGCTGGTATTGCTGGAGGCACTGGTGTTATGCCAGGAGGTATCTATCACTATAGCATAATCTCATTTTCCCACAAAAAAAGGGGGAGGGGGGAATCACCCATATTATTAAACTAGGACCAACTCAGTTGGTTCAAGCATTGAACCAGTGGTTAGACCAGTCTGGATCACACTATCGGACCAGTTTTGCATGTGAACCTATAAAAAGATGGTTCAACTGGTATTTTTTTAGTTAAATCGGTTGAACCATGGTATTATATTGAACTGGCAGTTTTTTTGAAAAATTCTAATTTATTTGACTATGAATTTTGTGTGATCTCCAGTTATTTCCTTTCTATTGTCATATTTTGATAAATCATAATGTGAACTTGTTATTATTTTACTTATTGAAGGTGTGCTTTTTTATTATTTTTTATAGAAATTTATATTTTTTATATTTTTATATTATAAGTAGTTGAATTGATGACCTACTGATTAAACCAGTGACCTAGTAAACTGACTCTTGTCCTGTTTAATATTTAGTTCGGTTTTAATAACTATGCAATCACCTCTTGAGTATTGAGTTTTGCTTCATTGATGCCATCATATGTTGATTGTGATCAGGGATTGGGGTGCACTCACTGACCTCTCCCCTTTCTTCCCAAAAGAAAGCTAACAAGGAGAGCAATACATAAAAGGAACTGACTTTTTCTGTGTTAATGGCCTTTGATTTTTTGTAACCAATAACTTCCAATGAATTTTCTTGTGCAAAACAATTATGAAGAATTTTTTTTAAAAAAAGAAGGGTTGGGGTGGGGAGGGTTTTGTAATGCTTGGTTTATCTTGTAAACTAGTTTTCTCACAAGTAGTGGCTCAGAATTATTTCATATTTCTTCTGATAACCCCAGGCAATGTTGGGGCCGATCATGCTGTCTTTGAGCAAGGTGCTTCAGCAGGAAACGTGGGAAAGGAAAAAATGGTGGAGCGGAAGACGGCTAATCCAATTGCTCTGCTGCTATCATCGGCCATGATGCTGAGGCATCTTCAATTTCCTTCATTTGCTGATCGACTTGAGACTGCTGTCAAGCGCGTGATATTGGAGGGCAAGTACCGAACTAAAGATCTTGGTGGAGACAGCACTACCCAAGAGGTTGTGGATGCTGTCATTGCTAAATTGGACTAGTTTGATGGGAACATGCGCTATACTTCCGACTCGTGATTGTTCTTCTTCACTTGGTTGAATTGGTATAATTGTCTGTGTCAATTTGACGTCCGGACCACTGCGCTGCCAGGAATTTTTTCCGAATAACCTGAGAGCATATTAGTAAATAATAGTTACTTGGTAATTGGTTCACACTTATCCAATGGTTGACGGCTTGTGTTGTTTCATCTTGGTCCCTCCTTCAATGGTATAGACCAAATTATCTCAGTCTGGCTCTTTTTAGGACTACTCTTTTTTGCTTTCGATTACTTTGTCTTTGTACCTTATTGAGGCTAGTGTAGCTTAGTCCTCAAAGTGGGCAGTGTGAGTCGCTACTTGGTGTTTGCAAGGATAATGAGTAATGGTTAAATGGCAGAGAGGACAGAAGAAAAGGAATTTCATCTCTCTTCCCTTTCATTTGCGATCATTTATGTGTTGGTGTCTTTATTTATCCATACATTGCGCAGCACTACTTGACTAACTTTCGAGTTTGCGTGTATAAATAACTATCCGATAGTTAACGCCCATGATCAGATTGTTCATACGAGGACTACCTATTTCCGTCTGAAAGGGCACCGGATGCCTATTATGCACCGAGATGTCTATGTGATATGAATCTATAGATATGAATGTTTTCCTTTTACTTTTGTTATATTTTTATTATTTTTCAAGGTTAAAAATGTAACAAAAGTAAAAATTCATTTAATATTTTTTACTTGCACCGGGTCCAAATTCATTTAATATCTGTTTGCCGTAAAAGGATATTTGACTTTCAAGCGTCTACTTCCGATTCTCTTGCCGGTTGCCAAATCAGACCTTCCACGCGTTGGTTGTTCCTGCAGTAGCCGTCTAACATCTCGTCTATTATCTTGACACAGTAAGATATCAAATTGGACCCTCTAGATGTTATGGATGACAAAGTTAAATAAGTTTGACCCAAACCCAACATTATCTTTTGGCCAGCTATTTTCCCTTGTGTTAGGCATAAATTGATTGACTGGGATGCAGGGTGCATTTTTTTTTTAAATAATCACAGCCCATGAATTTGTACTCATTTATACATTTCCAACATAAAACTCATTCGAGTGAAAAAAAAAATTAAACATTAACATCACTGATTTATTTTTGAGTTATGCTATGAAAAGTTAAGTTAGATTATATTTAATATATAAAAAATTATATTTTTAATTTTAATTTATTTATTTTAAAATTTTAAAAATAATAAAAAATATTTAAACTTTCAAAATATTGTACTCCCTATAACATTATCTTGTATTTTTTACCTACGTATTTTTTTTAATTCAATTAAGAATAAATTGTTATATTATACTTATATTAGATACAGTATTATAATTATACTAGTTTTGGAGATTATGGCTAAAATCAAATCGAATTCTCCAGCAAGGTAGTGTAAGCGTATCACTAATCGAGTTTCCGCCGGAACAGCGCTTTCGATTTTTCCACCAAAAAATTAATAATAATAATAATAATAATAACCAACCCGAGTTACGAGGTCGTCCACTTGAATATGTAATAAGATATAATGTCTGGAGGTAGAATATATAATAAGATACGAATCTTCCATTCTAACCTTATTCATCTAATAAACAAATTCATTATAAGGGTGGATCAGTCAATAGATTTAAAATTGCATTACCAGAATATTTTAAGTTCGGCAATTGTTGGTATTGATTAGTTAGTGGGCGGTCGTTAAAATATATTCTGTCTGCGAGTTCAAGAAAATGTGTGAAAAGTGAATTTATTTACATATGAATTTAAAGTAGCTCGTTCCATTGATGAATTCGTATTTTTTTTATATTTTTATTTTCAAATTAAATTATTATTATACTATATAAATATTCATTTAATTAATCTAATGCTTAATATTAAACATAATTTTTTATCTTTCAAATCCAAACTAAATTTATCAAAAAAAAAATCAACTCAATCTAAATAAATTATTTTTAATTTACTGATTTTATTTTTAAATTGATAACTTTTTAGTTAATTAATTTTTTATTATATTTTATTTAATTTTAAATTATTGGTGTGGATTAAAAATGAATTAAATATATCATTTTTAATCTATAATTATCATTTTGTGTTTAAATTTTTTTTTAAAAAAAAAGCTTAATGATCCTATTTGCAAATTTATCATTTGTGAATTTTAGGATTAAAATTTTCATTTAAAGAGTTCATAATTTTGGCAGATCATATTGAGTCCAATACATTTATGGATGGTCCATGCAGATGGACTTGAGGACAAAGCAAATGAATTCGTCCAACAGCTGTAGGCATCAATTAATTGGAGCTTTTATTTCGTCATGTTCTCAAGTTCGGTATATTATTAAGTAATTGATTATCTTTGTGATTTAAAAAATAATTAATCTGAATCTCAAGTCCAATTAAATAATAATAATAAATGACAAATTACACTTATTTTCTTTGAAGTTTAATATAATTACTTTCGCATACTTTTAATTTTAAAAAGTATACCTCAATCTTCTTCTTCTTCATATATATTCACATTTATTTCTTTTTGTTTTAAGCATACTATCACCTCTCTTATTTTTGAAAAATAAAAAATGTGAATGTATATTTCTAAAATTAAAATAGTAACAATGGAATTACATGGAGCGTAATTTATTAAAAAAAGAAAAAAGAAAAATCAGTGGCAGTAGTTTGCGGGACGGAAGTGCACAGGATTCATTACGATTGCTTCTTATGGTATATATATCTATTGACTTGTAAAGATACATAGATCGAAGCAATAGAATGGATAAGCAGGTGGGGATCATAGGTGCCGGTTTGAGCGGCCTTCTTGCTTGCAAATATATCCTTTCTAAGGGCTTCCATCCCATTGTTTTTGAAGCTCAGAGCAAAGTTGGAGGAGTTTGGACCAAAACGGTGGAGATCACAAAGCTCCAGACTCCCAAACCATTTTATCAGTTCTCTGATTTCGCATGGCCTTCTTCTCTTGTTGATGACTTCCCCACCCATCATCAGGTCTTGGAATACATAACAGCTTATGCCCACCACTTTGATCTCTTCAAACACATCAAGTTCAACACCAAAGTGCTGGGAATTCAGTATGAAGGACCTTCTGAGGATGAGATCCAATCGTGGCATCTCTGGAGTGGAACTGGAGACCCTTTCAGCTCCAAAGGCAAATGGAAAATCTCTGTCAACAATACCCAAAACGATACAACTGACGTAGGGTTGAGATGACTGTTTCTAGTGCTTCAACCTTGTTTGAATTTCCTTTCTTGTTATATCTTACAGAGATAAGAATGCAGGTATACACAGTGGATTTTGTGATTCTGTGCATTGGAAGGTTCAGTGATGTTCCAAATATACCAGAATTTCCTGCAAAAAAAGGGCCAGAGGTTTTTGAAGGAAAGGTGATACACTCCATGGATTATCAAAGCGCAGCTGAATTTGTAAAAG
This sequence comes from Sindora glabra, assembly GCA_020226215.1. Lineage (NCBI taxonomy): Eukaryota > Viridiplantae > Streptophyta > Magnoliopsida > Fabales > Fabaceae > Sindora > Sindora glabra. The sequence goes on along the minus strand of CM035227.1, from coordinate 108,607,956 downwards.
GAAAGCAAGTTACTGTCGTTGGATTCCAGAAATCTGCTTTAGATATCGCTATGGAATGCTCTGCTTTAAACGGTAAACCAATATAATTACATGGACTCTTGTCTTGTATGAACAACCTGTATATCTAATGGTTCTGCTGCTTCCTTCAGGTGTCGAGAAACCTTGCAGAGTTTTGTACAGGACAGAACATTGGACCGTTCCAGACTATGTTCCTTGGGGAATCCCTTTAACCTATTTGTACCTCAATCGTTTTGCAGAGCTTTTAATTCATAAGCCTGGCCAAGACTTCCTTCACACTCTCCTTGCGACAATTCTTTCACCCGTGGTAGTTTCTCTTTTACTTCTCTCAAAAATTTGCGTGTATTACCTGCAAATATGAAAATGAATGGTTATGTTTATGAACAGAGATGGGCAATCTCGAAATTTGTTGAAAGCTATATAAAAACGAAGCTTGGATTGGCAAAGTTTGGAATGGTTCCGAAACATAGCTTCCTTGAAGAGTTGAGTTCTTGCTTGATCTCAACGGTGCCTGACAAATTCTACGACAAGGTGCAAGAAGGAAGCATCATTCTCAAGAAAGCTCCAAGCTTTGGCTTCTGCAAACAAGGCATTTTGGTGGCCGGAGAAACCGCACCTCTCGACACAGATTTGATTATATTAGCCACTGGATTTAGGGGTGACAAGAAGCTCAAACACATTTTTGAATCTCCCACTTTCCAGGACCTCATCGTTGGCTCTCCAAATGCAGCAATTCCCCTCTACAGGTGAGCCCATCTTTCAATTAACAAACCAAGAATCCAAAATATTTATCCTTCCTCTTGCATAAAAAATTGTTCCTTGTTAATGGATCAGGGAATGCATACATCCTCGAATTCCGCAGTTGGCGGTGATAGGGTTCTCGGAGAGTGCGTCGAATTTATATACGTCAGAGATGAGATGCAGATGGGTGGCAGGGCTTCTGGACGGCACATTCAAGCTACCAAGCATTGAGGAGATGAGGAAAGATGCTGAGAAATGGGATGCGTACATGAAGCGTTACTCAGGGCGGAACTATAGGAGGTCATGTATTGCTGCTCTGCATATTTGGTACAACGACCAGTTATGCAGAGACATGGGTTGGAATCCCAGAAGGAAGAAGGGATTCTTTGCTGACTTGTTTCAGCCTTACGGCCCTCTCGATTATTCTTCATAAGTCTTACATGTTACGAGTTGATCTCCGATGTCTTGTTTGGAAACATGATATTTCATTTCATTATGTTTTGATCTAATGTTAAAAATAATGATTTTATTTGATTTTTAGAAAAATGCATATTAAGAGTTTCATGGTAAGTAAAATTGAATTGATGCTTCATGTGGAGTTTAAGGATTTGAAGTTCTATTTCTGCTCAAGTATGTGATGTTTATCACGGACTAAAATTAGATTGAGACTTGGGCTTTAAGGAAGCCATTTTGGAATCCGATTCAAAACCTCTGATAGATGCACTATTGCACGATGATTCAAAGAATATGATTATACGAATCACAGGAATCTCCCTATAAAGTGTATAAAACTTTGGCTCAAAATTGGAAGGTTTTGTTGATCGGAAGGAAACAAATGAACAAGCTGATTAGCTTCCTTCAGCCTCAAGTAGAATCTGGAATATCAAGATCTTATTTCCTTTTCCCAGGATTATATATTTTATTCCGTAGTCAATTTATTGGGGCGACTGCACAAGAAAAACTAGTTTATATATATGTTTTTTATTTTGTTTGGACTTTTGCCCTTTTCATTTACTAAAAAAATATGAATATCTCGTGTGTTTCATGTGAAATGGAAGGAAGTCTTCACTACATTCGATGCATTTCAAAATTTTAAAAATTCGTATAAAAATGACAAATTTATTTATAAATTAATTAAGCTTTTTAAAATTTTTTTAGGGTCCCTTAGTCCTTATAACATAGAAATTCCCAAAACTTTATGGGAAAAGTTACAAATGGTAAAAAATTTGTTATATCCTCAAAGATTATAAAATAATATGTATGATCATTTTTAACCATAATATCATAATTTCTTAATCATCATCCTTACATTTCTCTCAAATACTTATGAGAATTATCACGTAATTCCTATAGTCACTTACAATATTATTTCTTTCAAATTTCAAACTTTTAATTAATATAAATGTTTACAATCTAAAACTACTTATTTGATAAAAAAAATTGCAATCTTTCCTATAATGGAAACCCAATTCAGTCATTATCCATATTCAATATCGGGTCCATTGAAGGTTGGAATGCATGCATGACTAAGAGCCCAGTCATTGTCACCCGCTTTGACTAAAATATTGAATCCGGCCCGTATGGCACAACCATAACATATAATCTATGTATTTATTATTAATAAAAATTAAAATAAATATATAAAAATAATTAAAAAAATTAATTATTAAAAATTGTCATTTATTTTAATTTTTATATTTATTTTAATTTTTATTAATAATAAATACACATATTATGTACTTACTAATTATATATATAAGAAAAAAAAATCTCTCATAGCAGCCTAACCTGAAGATACCTCTAGCCAATTTAAGATAAACTAAACAAATATGTGGCCGACAACGAAAACTCAAACAAATTATTATTTTATCTCTCATCTTGAAACCTAAAAAAAGAAAATTTAAATTCAATTCAATTGAAATTCAACTCAAAGACAATTTTGTTTTATATATAAATCTGATTTCAAGTATATAGAATTATCATTTTTCTTATCTTGTTTATTCGGATCAAGGGATTGAGAAACGGAACAATAGGCCTTGAAGCACTCTGGTTGAACATGTTACATCAATCTCCAAAGCGGCAGTCACATTGAAATTATCAATCAGAACTACTACAAAAGATAGATACCAAAAAGGAAGAAATGAATGCAAATGATCCAATCCCAGCCTTGCAAAGTGCTCCGTGAAGCTCCTGATGCTGTTGGACAACAAACAAAACAATCAACCGATGATAATAATAATTGAACTGATCATGTGTAATTAAGAGGTACGATTACCATACCAGGACAAGTGGACTGTGTTGTGATGTTGGTGAAGATTGTTTCATTGCTATAACCAGCATAGGCACATGTCGTGCGATTGCAGGAACTCGAAGCTGATGTGATGTTCCCGATATAGAAGGTTCTTGAATTGTCATGGCATTGCATTGGCGGGCAAGTGGACCAGTTAGATGGCTTAATAAGCTGGGATGGCTCGCATTGTAATCTAATGAATCAGCAAAATTAACAAATAATAATCAGAAACAAATGGAAACCGATCAGTTTGCATTGGCAGCTGGCAGTTACAATACTTACACCCAGTTGTTGGCGGCGTCACAGCTGCATTTGACGCAGCCATTTGCGGTGTAGACTTGAGTGCCGTTTGAAACAAGCAGAAGGGAGTCCAACGAGTCATTTCGCACCGCCGAAGTACAAGCTGCCGCACACACATCATAATATATGTATTTCAGTTGCAAAACAATTCCATTATCAATCGAACACTAATCATAAATTTTTCTTACCACTTATATTTAATTATTATCAATAAATAAATGATAATCGTCAGTTTTTACAATTCCAAACGCATAGAAACCGACAGTTATTTTTCATTCGTTAACTATGCATACAAGAATTTTTCTGACTCAAATACAAGCTCATCCAGGATAAACTATTGGCAGCTCTCAAAGCTTCGTAGACTTCAAAAGTGCCCCATACTATGGGCGGCCCCAACTATTGACTTTAGTGCATTAAAGTAACAGAGATCGGCAGAGTGAAGTGATTCGAGTTCTTATTTTATTTTCCACCACTAATTGGAAGGAAGGAGTTGAATGTTTGGGGTGTCCGAACCTTGATGAAAGTGGGTACACCCGAGTGATCCATATTTACTGTGTGTTTTTAAATAAATATTTAATTTATTATTTAAATTTGAATTCAAAAATAAAAATTAATTTTTTGATAACTGATTAAAGGAGTGAGAGATACGGAAAGAGAAATAACCTTCCACTCCTACCTTCAGAAATTAATAGAGAGAGAAACAAAAGGAAAAAAGATATACATACAACGCAATTCAGTTTTTACATTCTGTATGTGTGTGAACTAGAAAAAATTCAATGGGAGAATTTTTCTTCTTCTACTTTTCTTAACAAGAAAGTGTGTGTAAGTCTTTTGATTTTGGTGTAATTGTCGTGGACACAAGTCAAGAATTCTAGTACCGAAGTGATTCTTGACATCTGTGTGTGATGTAATGTAATATCAGGATCCCAAAAGGCAAAAATTCAGTATATATATTACACAATTTATTTTTGGGTTAATTATATCATTTATTTTCCCAACAAACCTAATTCAGAGATTTCTAAGGGAAAAAAAAAAGTCTAAATTTCCTTCAATTTTGTGCTAGTTGAATTTCAACTCCTCTGACTTGAAAAAACTTGAATTTCCCCTCTGATGTTACCTGCAGTATAAGCTTTTTAACACTCAACATCCTTTATGCATTCAATTCAAATTCAATACAATCCAACTCAAGGTCAAGATCAACTCCGTAAAAGCAATATATATCAGAATATTAAGGACTAAAGGTGTATTAGCCAAAAAAAAAGTTACTTTATTTTCCATAAATTAATTGTATCAGCAAAACCATAACCAAAACCGCATCAAAGAGAGAGAGAAGGAAAGTAAAAGACCTTTGAGAGGAACATCAAGAATCTGACCGGCCTGAAGACTTTTTGGATCGGTTATCCCATTGAGAGAGAGAAGGGTGTCGTTAGTGGTGCCGTATTCTTCAGCTATCCCTTGCACGCTGTTTCCTTCCAACACTATATGAGCGTAGTGAAGCACGCTCGTCTCGTTCACCAGGTCGCAGCTGCAGGGCAGTGGGACCCACACCTTCTGCTCCGGTTGTATCTTGGTCGGATCGGTTATATTATTGGCATCTTGGAGCTGTTGGTATGTGAGCAAACGATTGAATATCTCCGCCGCTATGTGGTAGAGAGTGTCACCTTTCTTGATTGTGTAGATGGGTAGCTTATTGGACAATCCGGTGCCGTTGCTGCACAGACACTGGAAGGGGATTCGGATTATCTCGTCGGCTTGGACGGTGGCGTTGGGTGAAGTCGTGGCGGGAAGGCCGTTGGCGCCGAAGATGTCGGCGATGTGTTGAACGTTGAAGAGGGATTGGATGGCGGCGTAAGTGGTGTGGTTGGGGGACTGGTAATCGGTCAGGGCACGACACGTGGCACCCGCAGTGCTGCAATGGAACCTTGCTTCTGTTTGTGCTTGAGCCATGGAAAGAGCCCATATTGATAGGAGGAACATGCGAAGCAGGAGCTTAGCAGTATTAGCCATTTGTGTTGCAGTGGAGAAATGGCTTCAGATTTGAGTTTTATTTAGAGCAGTGGAATATAGATATTTAATTTCATATTCTGGGGCGTCTGAACACAATCTGCACTAATAATAGCGTGTATTGACCTTGAGGGATGTGGAAAGGGGATTGCAATTTGCAAAATAGGCTAAAGCGGAGAGACCTTGACCATATGGAAGGCGCCTTTGAAAGTTCAGTAGTCTAAGATGAGCTGTTTTCATACAAACCTGCTTGATGTGAGGTGGAAACGTGGAAACTTCATGGGGAGTATTTCAGAGAGGTCATCCTCTTCGTTGTCTCTTTTAGCGCGATGGACGGTTGTGATGTCCTAAACAGATGTATCTTTGGATCCTATGATAAAAAATTTAAAATTAAAGAAGGACTGAAAAAATCTACACAGTAAATTCCCCCTCTTATTGGATGAGTTAGTCCAAGACCAGCTAAATTAGATTGCTTATTTAAAAATATCATTATTATCTAAATTTTATGTTCAAAATAAGCAAGTGATATATACAAATATATTTTGTGATTATTATTTTTAAAACAAGAATCTTTTGTTATTAGAGCTAAATTTACTTATGAATATTAATTTAGAAAATGAATTGAGTGTAGTGTTAGAGCTCTCCCTCCAACAACAAGCCGATTACATCCCACCGTACGGGACATATTGTGACCTCTTTATTCGATGAATCAATCATTAAAATTAAAAGGTAATTTCGTTTTATTTCGTTGAATTTTATTAGAAGGAATTACATTTTACTTACACATAATTTCACTCTTTTTTATTTATCCTTTTAAAAATTATAATTTATTCACATGTATTTTTAATTATTAATATTTCATCCACTTAAATTATTTTGTATACAAAATTTAACAAAAAAATTCACACCTTTATTTTCATAATTTTTAATTTAATTTGGCACTTACTCAAAATTAATTAATTCTTAATAAATCTTATTCAGTACTTATTATTCAATACACTTTAACTAAATTGTAAAAGACATCTTTAGTAGAATCAGGACTCTTTCAGATAATTTAATTCTAAATGAGAATAAAATTAAGTCAAAATTAAAAGAAGTAAAAATCTTATGTAATACATATAAATTTTTTATTAAATTTTGAATAAAAATAATTCAAAGTGAGCAAAGTGTTGGTAATTAAAAATATATATAGATGAATTATAATATTTAAAATCATAGATAATTTAAATAAGAAATAAATAAATATATATAAATTTAACATAATTTTTTATTTTATTATTTACATTTGATAAAGTATATTGAAAAACACAACTCATAAATTACGACTGTATAAAGAAATAGCGACCATAAAATATATCAGTTACAAGTCTACATTTTAGATTTTAAAATATTCGTAGTTATGGTGTTCATTAATCGAATATATTCATTGACTTACTCATTCGATAGTTTCTGTGAGCATACGTCAGTGGCGAAATCAAACGGGTCAATGAGATGAATATATTTTGATAATTCAAAAGGGTAAAATTTATAAATTAATAAAAATATTTTAAATAATATTCATAAATTTATATAAAATTCTAAAAAATTTAATGAAATTCAAACTTTTATTAAAATACATATAATTTCATCATCGATATAAATTGAATTATAATTTTTGTACTATAATAAAACAGAGTTAATTCCTATTTATAGTATACTGTACCTTAATATTGCTTTAATTTTTAGGATTTTCAAGTTTTGTGATTATTAATATGAAAGTCTACACTTATAAAGATGCTACTACAGAAATATAATTTCACATTAATTATACACATCATTTATATAATTAATGTGAAAAAAGATTATTACATTAATTTTTTACTAAAAAATGATATTTTTAAAAAAATATATTTTAAATATTTTACATCACATCTATCTTTAGTAAAAAAATCAATGTAAAATTTTTACACAATATTTTTTTTAAATCAGCCATAATTACAATAAATTAAAATTAAATAAATTTAATATCTCATAAAAAATATGTATTTTAAGTTACAAATTTTGAAAGATCATAATTTCATACACAAATATTTGTTTGGAATATTTTTTTTAATCTATGTAACTTTTGAAATCAATCTATTTACAAATTATGAAAGGTAGTAATCTTTTTTTTTCCCCACTTTTCTTTGCCTCATATCATTGTATAGCTAACTTTGTTCTCCATTTCAAAATCTTACCATAGATATAATAGCATTTAAAACTCAAAAACAATCATAAAAGTTATACCAAGGAGATGTAAATAAAAAGTCCTTGAAAAAATTTGCACAAAAAAAATTCTAAGAAATGCAATAAGCACATATATGAAAAATAGAAGTAAAAAATGTAGCCTTTATATTTTGAATCAACTTCATGCTTGACACTAATTGAAGGAATATTAGCAACTTATTAACATGTGATGGAAGATAAAATGAGACCTAGTATTTTATAGAGAGTGTTGGACGAAGATGGAAATTGAGTTCGAAAATAAATAAGAAGAAAAATAAAAGTAATAATAATTGTAAAAATATTGTCTTTTATATGACTTAAATGTTGGTTATCTAATATCTAGCAAAAAAAATACGTTGGTTATTTATAAAAAAATTGACATATAAACTTTCTTCTTATTTTTAATAATATCATTGCTCCTAGAGTTTTAGACACAAATTACTTTAGAAATTGATGATTAAAGTCAAACAAAAAGAAAATATGTTAGTTTTTTTTTTTTCTTTTTAGAATCAACATCTAAATTTTTTTCATATTTTTAAAAATATTACCATTTATATATTAGTTATTTTAGATATTGGTTATTTTAAAATCCAAAACCTAAAATAATTGATATCTAAAATTTGGTGAAATAAAAATACATCAATTATTTATAAAAAAATTGATATTTGAAATGCTTTTATTTTTCAATGCTAGTAGTTGACATTATTTTAAATGTCAATTTTATAAATAAAAAAAAGTAACGCCTTAATTATATCCCAATTTTGTAAACTATCTTTTTCCCTCCCTTTTGATGTTAAACCAGCATGTTAAGATGCTCATAATCTAAAAATGTCAGATGAATCATTATTCCACGAATGATTTTATTCTATTTGCAGTTATAAAATAATAATTCATAGTACACTCTTTCATTTTAAACAAATAAATAACAATGAACGCATGTTTTGAGATCTGGGCAACTTTTAAAGGTCATTGAGCAGACCGGACTGGGGACGACGCTACATGTTTGTTTGGGTTTGGGTCCGACTAACTAGAATCACGCGGACGGCCACTTCACTGCTTTTATATTTAATCGAATCCCATTGCGCTGCTCGCTCTAATCAATTGTATTTAACAAATAATGAAATTTATGCAGTGTTTATAATAAAATATTGAATCTGACTCCCAGCGAGATACATTTTAAAATATAAAATAAGACATCATAATTTTTAATAAAAAAACTCGGAACTCAAAATTAAATAAATAATAATTAATTAAAGATAATTTTTTAAATTCATAATTCATTCTTTAATTTTTATTAAAAATTATAGTATTTCATTTTACATTCTAAATTATATCTTATATTTTAGAAAAGTCCTATTCTAAATATTATTTATATTTATAGTCCATACTATAGAGGAGCACGACCACCGAGTTTGACCAGTAATGTCCTCGACTCCAAGGGTGGAAGAAGAAGGTGCGAGCAAACTTTCAATCTCCTAAAAAAATGTTAGGTTTCTATTTTTAGGACAATACTATGTCACAAATGCCTTCTTTGTTGGACGCAATACAACAATGAAATCTGAACCATCATTTTGTTATTCATGAAATCTAAGCTCTTGATTCAAGGTAAAGGGAAACTTTACTTATTTATTTATTTGTTATTTTGCTTGGATAGCAGTAGGACGGGAAATGAATTGAATCAATCCGTAATTCAAATTAAAAATTGATTTAATAAATTAAGTTTATGCATCGAATGAGTTAAGTTTGAATTTAAAATATTGGTTCAATTGTTAAAAAATTAATTCAACTCATTTAATTCACAACCTGATTTGATAAATTAATTATATATAAATATATTTTATTAATATTTATGAATTAAATTATAATATTATATATTATGTAAAATATTTAAATGAATTTAAACATCAATTTTTAAAAGATTTCAAATTAAATAAATCAACTAAGTTGAGTTAATAAATTATTAATACAAACTGACTTAATTCATTTTTATTTAGATTTATTTATTTAAAATTTTGGTTCATTTAAATAAAATAAGTTATCGAAATGAATTGAATGGTTTGTGATCTAAATTTGAATTAAAAATTTCAATTCATCAAGTTCAAAACTGATCTAAATTCATTCGAGTTGAATCGAATTAATTTATAGCTTCACTTATATCCACTCTTGAATAACAGCTAGTGACCCCATCTACTGACTTCTTCCTTTGATTTCATTTTTTATTGATTGGAGGTAAAAGGAAACCTGCTGATTTCCTTTGGTATGATGTTGACCTTCAAAGCGAGGAAATTAAAAAGGGGGGGATGGGGGAGTCAGAGTAAGGAAAATTAAGTTTTATTTTAGATTGTCGTTTGAAACTTTGGGTTACTTGAAATGGCTTGAGCTGGGTTAAGGCGAAGGCATAATTAAAATAGTGTAGCCATGGTTGGTTGATGCGACTCAATTGTCGGAGACATACAGCAAGCCCCTAACAAATCATGCAGCAAATTGTTTGATATCAGCCCCTATTTTCCATATCCAGTTTTTCTTCTATTTTCTTTCAATTTTATAATTTCTATATACAAAAATTCAATGGAGAGGTGGGTCACTTCCTTCAAAATTAGGAGTTGTTTGTATCAATAAAAAGTAAATTTCTATTAGAAATTGAATTTTAAAGAAAAGAAATTCCATTATAAATTTTTTAAAAAGTATTTAAAATTATTTAGTTGATATTAAAGAATTGATACTTATTAATGATTAACTTTCTGCATTTTAATTAGATTAATTCTAAACCTCTTAAGAAGTATATAAAAAAGAATAAGATACCATTTAAAATTATAATATAAAAATAAAAAAATTAATAGAATTTAATTGTCTCTAATTATTTTTATATTATATTTTTAATCTCACTTTTCATCATAATTTTTTTAAATTAATAAATTATTATTTTAATTTACTATAAAAAGTTAAATAGTGTTATAAAAAATTAAGATATGTATATGAAATTATTTTAATATTGTTAAAATGAAATCTAATTTAAATGATGAAAAATATTAGTAAATAAATTAATTATATCAAATTGATATAAAATAGATAAAAATAATTTTTTTCATTTTTATAATTAAATATGAAATATAATAAATATAAAATAATATAATAGATATATAATAAATATAATTATATTTAGAGTTAAATTTTTATTATAATAATATATATTGTTGTATTTTCAATTTATATTGCTGATATAATATTTAGTATATATTTTAGATAATTTTATATAATACTCATTTCATTTATTATATAATTAATAATTATATTTAAATAAATATATTCACATTCATTAATAAATTAAATTTATTATATTTTTTAGATTGTGATAATAAAAAATTAAAATGATTATTAGTTAAATAAAATAGGGATAATTTTATATTTTAATTTATAAAAAATATGAAAAGTTCTTATTAAAAGGGTGTTAATAAAATTTTTTTTATAATTTATGACAAGTAAAACTTTTCAAAAAAATTCTACTTTCTCTATTTTAGTAAATAATGACTAACTAAATGACTCAAATTTTTTTTTTTTTGAAAAGATACTTCCCATACCACACCTTTTAGCTTTTTATAAAATGTTGGTATTTGTAATATTTCAAATTAAAATTTAAAATTTTATAAATTTTAATATTGTGGGTAATTATTTATTTAATTAATATTAGTTTTAAATTTAATTTCTGTATTAAGAGATTTTGAAGTATTGAATTGAGAATGATACTTATAATAATATTTAAAATTTATTTATATTTATATTTACATATGGTCATATTAATTTGGGATTTGTTCAAAATAATTTTATAAAGAATTTCCCAACAGAAAAAATAATTTTTTTTATAAGTAGGGGTGCGAGAAATTATGAAATGATTTATTGAAATTTGATAGATCATTTTAGAATTGTGAAAAATTGATATAATCATTTTGGGAATTGAGGAATGTTAAAATAATTATTTTAAGATTTCTTAATTTATCAAATGATTACAATATATATATATATATATATATATATATATATATATATATATGTATATATTTCTATATGTATTGGAGAAGGATTAAAAATAATTAAATTAAAATTTTAATTAAAAAAATAATTGAAATTGAATTAAATGAGTTTGAAGGGTTAAGATTCTATACCGAGGAAATGAATTCAGAAGTGGGTGAAGTATGGAATCATGTCCTAAAGCTTCAGCTTTTCTCTCCTCCTTTAAATTTATAAAAAGAAACTCGGCACCCCATCTTACTTCTCCTAAAACCGATTTCTTTCCCTATTATATTCCGGCACCTATTTTTTCTCTTCTAGCCGGTATCTCTCTCTCCTTTTTTTTTTAAAAAAAAAATTTCTGACCCCTCTGTCTTTTAAATGCTGCACGGTACAGCTCAGCTTCTTTTCATAATTTTTCTGAACTTCCCTACCTTCCCATTCCCGTCAGTTACCTTTCTCCCTCATTTCCGGATTTTTCTTTACTGCACCGCCCTACTCTCTCTCCCTCTCTTTTCCTCTTTCTTCTCCAGCTGCTCCTCTCTTCTGTGGGCTTCCTCTCCGGCATCTTTGGTGCCGTGTCGCTGTCATTGCTTCAGCTTGTAGCTTGCGAGCTGTTGTGAGATGATAGCACAGTCCGTTGGTTTTTGTTCTGCTGTTCAAGCTCGTGCCCTGTTGCAGCAACGTCTCCATGTTTGGGCGGCTAAAGAACACGAGCGCACGGTGTAGGAGTAGCTACTATCGTGGTCAGCTCTCTCTTCCCCAAGTATTCTTGAAGTTTCCCCTGTTTCCCTTCTCCTTTAGCCGCACCTCTGACTTTTAATCTCGGCACTGTACTGTGGTTTCTGCTCGCCGTTATCTCCCTTCGTCTCATGTTGAGTGCAAATCGCATGAAGAGCAGCTGTAGGTTGGATTTTCACACTGCAGCTTGAGGTTGTCAGTGGGCTCCACAAAGCACCATCCCGACAACCTTCCTCACCCTGGTCCAAGTGAGCCGTGGATCTATTTAAGGTGAAATGCTACATTCCGTTGGTTCTAAAGTACTAGGTAAACATCTTAGATTGTGAAAGAACTAGTGAATTAAAATTTAGCTATGTTTGAAGTGCTAATTTTGCGTTGTTACAGGAAACTGATCATAAGAGATATTAATATATTACAATTTGAGAATTACTTTTGTAATGATTTGGAATGAGCTAGTAGTATCAAGTGAATTTCCAGAGTTGGAACCATAATATTTTCACATATGAAGACTTGATTTCAAGTTATCATGTAATAGCACATACTAACTTCATCAGATAGTATTAAAAAAATAAAGAAATTAATGATCTCAAGAGCTAGTATGCTATAAATATGAAAGTGAAATTGAAATAATTGGAAGGAATGTTTATTTATTCACAAATTATTTTTACAAATTACAAATAGAAAGAAGAGAGCAAAATTAAATGCGGATGCTTTAGGGTAAACGAAATAGCTGGATACTATTAGGTGGATGTCCAGTGAGTATATATCTCACCATTGACTTTATTTTAATATAAGATGACTTAATTGTGTTCTCCTTGTTAGTAATATATATTTCATAGTTATTATATGAAATTGGTTTCAAGATATAAAAGTAATTAATTGTTAATGAATAAAAAATTAATTAAAGTGCTCAATGAAAGCATAATGTTTGTACCTAAGCATTGATAGACTATGCTCGAGTATAGTGATATTTGTGTGCTTGATATTGTTCAATGATAAAGTGATGACTTGCATGGAAATGATATAACCAATGGAGATATGGGAGTTGAACTCTCTTGTGGGGATCATACCAATAGCAGCATTGAAAAGTGTAAATGATGATCGAACATTGATGAGTAACCGAATGGTAAATTCCTGACAAATAGTTGTAAATAATATGAAATCGATATTAAAAATTGGATAGGAAATTTTTGGCAAATAGTTGTAAGGATATAAGATTGATTTGTGAGTCGGATGAGAAATTCCCGTCGAAAAATTGAAAAAAGTGTAAACAAGATCCTGAAATGAGAAAATGGGTACATATAGATTTAATACAACTTAATGTGTGACTTGATGTGATATGAGAACTTTGCCTATGAATGGATGTTATTATTTGACATGATTACAAAAACTTAATATGTTTGTAATGATTTGTTTGTATTTAAGCTCTAATTATTGTTTGGCAATGTGATGTTTATCTAAAATGGGTAATATATGATATTGACTTCTAACAAATAGTTAAGACTCTTAGATTTGCGAAGTGAGAGATAGAGTTTAAGTTATGTGTAGGTGGATTTTCATTTCGGGATACGATATCACAAAAATTGGGTTTGCTAGTATTTTCTTATTTAATGTATGATTAATTTATTATTAGTATTATATAAAATTGAGCACCTGTAAAAAACTAGTAGATATATACTCATTGAGTTCTTCTAATTCACTTTGTTAAATCTTCAATGTTATTAGGTTATAATGAACACATTTGAGCTTATTGCATCCTTGAAGAAACAAAGACCGCCTAGATTGAAGATTTGATAATTAGGATCCTTGTTGGATTAGGAATAGAATTTGAGAATAAAAATGATATTGATTCAACATTTGATATGTTAAATCATTTATGTGTGTATGAATTTGAAATTGTACTATACTATGTGTATATTTGAATACTATCTTATCTGCATGGGTGTTGTATTTTAGGGCATATGACATTTGGGAAGCATTAAAAAATAAGATAGATTTTGCCTATTTTTTCATAAAATTTTAAAATAAAATTTTAAATCTCCCTAAAATTTAAGAATTTCCCTTAAATAGAAACAATGAAAAAAAATTAAGACTTATGGAAATTGATAACGGGATGTGAAAATCAATAACGAAATTCACGTCGATCATGATTAGGACAGGTCGTGACAATACTTAAATTAATTCAAACTAGCATTTTATTTGGGAGATAATTATGATGTATTGTTGATGTAATAATATATTAGTAAATTATCAAATCTGATTATTAATATATTTTTATGTAATATATTAAATTTAATTTTTAAAAAATATAAATATAATATATAATCAAATTTGATAATGTAGTAATGTATAGGAGTGCAAATGAGTTGAACTATTCGTGAGTAGCTCGGGATCGATTTGTTAAAAGTTTGGTTCAAGTTCGAATTTTAACGAATCGAGCCTAAATGAGTCATGCTCGTTTATTATTCGAGCCGAGTTCGAGCTTTTTATTATTCAGTTCAAATTGCTCACGAGTTTAAACAAATTTAATATAAAATATTTTTTTATTTTTTATTTTTTATATAATATAAATATATTAAACTGTTACAGGTTCATTTAAGCTCATTTAGGTTCGTTTATTTTTTATATTATATATAATATAAATATATTAAACTATTTTATGCTCGTTTAAGATCATTTAGGCTTGTTTAAGCTTGATTATCACTTAAGCTCAAGTTCAAATTTGAATATTTAGGGTCGATTAAAAATTTGAAATAAAAAATGTAAAGTTCATTTAAGGTCGTATTTGAATCAAGCTCAAATTCGAATTCGAATATGCAAATGTTCGGTTCGACTCATCTCGTTTGCACCCTAATAATGTATTAATATATGGATGGCATTCTATATCCTCTCCTCTCCAACTCAATCCTCCCCCTCCCCCTCCCACCCCCCCCCCCCCAAAAAAAAAAAAAAGAAAGAAGAAGAGATAGCTTCAGAGAAAAATGAAGTTAATCGAAAGCGTTGAAAATCTTTTATCACAATTCGAAGAATTGAAGCAGTCAACTTGTGATTGCGTTTGAAATTCTTTACATTCATGCAGTCTCAACTAGCCACTGAGAGAGTTAACGAGGCGTCCGAAAAGACAAAGTACAAGGAATGTTGAAAATGAAATTCAGCCGGTTACCTTACATGGTCAAATCTGTTCCGTCAACTGTTGTTGTATGCCGAGAAATTATTTACCTATACTCTCCTTATTCTTCTAAGAAAATTATATTTTGCGTATATATAATTTTATTAATTTTTATTTAATTTATTTATATTTTAAAATATCAAAATTTATTTATTTACAATTTTTTGTTAATATTTTGTCCACATAATTTTTTAATTTAATTTTTAATGAAAAATTACATAATACATAAATTTAGTAAAATAGAAGAAAATTATATGTAAATAAAATATATTTTTTATATTTATGTAAATATAAGAATAATATATATTTTGGAGAATTAAAATAACAAAATAAGGTTAATATATATTTTTTAATTTTCAATGATCGTGTAAATATGATTTACACTAATATGATAATATATCAAATTTAAATACTTAATTTAAACAATGAACTTCATGATAAATGTTGTTGACATCCAATTTTATTTATATAATAATATAATTAAAATAAAAATTAAAAAAAAATCTATCGCGCTCATTACATACCAACTTATCCTCATTTTTATAATCAAATAAAATAGTTTTTAAATAATTTAAAGAAAAAAAAGTTTGTACAGCAACACTAAATAGATAGGGCTAGCCAATATGAAAAACAATGACATTTTTTACTTTTCAACAAAAGTGGGATCCACACAATTTCTTATTTGTTTTTCATCTGTTAACCACGAAAATACATGTATATCATTTGGAAAAGAAAAGGGGGAAGCATGGCAACTGGATTATCCATTATCACTTCTTCTCTTAATCACTTTTTTATTGGTAAATGATGTAGAGCTTCATTTCATAAATTAGGACCCTTTTTTTCTTTTTCTTTTTCTTTTTCTTCTTTTCTCTCTCTCCCGCCTTCTTCCTCTTCCATTTCTCATTACTACCCCCAAACATGCATCTCTTTCAACATATGGCCACTCATATAGCTTCTATGATTTAAATTATCTTTGCGAAAATTTAAGTTCAAAAAGAAGGAAGAAAGAGAGCCGATTTGGTGCAGACTTGTATTCCAGAAGGATGGGATGCTTTTCTGGGTAGCAATGTATGTTCTTTTCAATCTGGCTCAATCACATTGAAAATGGACAATTTAATAATTCTAATTTATTTTGCACTCTGCAGTATCAAAATATTAGAAGATTATTTATTTCATCAGGTTGTTTGTCATAATTGACAATGCATTATTGGCTATCACATAAATGTGAAGGGTCTCTTGGAAATTTCTCTATTGGTAAAAAATAAATTCTATTTGTGTTCTAGTTATGTTGTTAAGATTTCTCTATTGTGACTTCTATAATGGAATAAATTAAACTAATTTGAAAGTTTAATCTATTTTAATATTTTTGAGGTGAGAGATATTTTAAAAATTAAATTGGGTAATTCAATTAAATTTAAAAAATTTTAATATTATTATACATAAAAATTATCTCATATTTATCATTCTTTTATACATTGTGTTTTAATTTATTTTATTATGTTATAGTTATACCTGTATTCATACTTTATATTATATTTTTATTTCTTAAAAAATAGATTATAAATATTAAAAAGGAGGTTCCTTTTCAAAATGATGTAATGGATGGGATGGCATTGCCATTGTACCATCCAACCCTACATGGCTATTTATTCCTTATTTATTTTTTTTACTTAAAAGAAAATTTTCTCTTTATATTTTAATAATATTGTTAGGGTGTTATTTTCATATAATTTCTATGATAGAAAAATTAAAATAATTTAAAATTTTAATCTAATTTAATATTCTTAGTGTGAAGGTATTTTTAAAGTTAAATGGAGTGAGTTAATTAAATTAAAATATTTTAATATTATTATAAATAAAAATTATTTTATATTTATCATATACACTCATAATTTATATTTTTATTAAAAAATATTATATATTTTCATAATTATGAAATAATATTGAAATTAATTACAAGTGCAATGAATATAATTTTAATTTTTACTAAATAATTCTTTATTTATATTTACTCATAAATTTGAATAAATTTGATATTTTAAAATTATAAAATAATATTAAAATTTTAATTTTAATTTTTTAAATATTTTTTATTTAGATTTGTTTATGAAATTAGATAAATTTGATATTTTAAAAATTATGAAATAATATTAAAATTATTATCTTAATTTTTTGAATAATTTCTTGTTTCATATTTGGTTATAAAGTTAGACAAATTTAATATTCTAAATTAAAGGTTATTGATTTGATGCTTTCTTAAATAAATAAATAAGGCTATTTAAAATGATTTTTCATATTATTTTAAAAGTTATATTACAATCATTTTATTCAATTTTTTTGAAAATAATAAAATAAAAATCTTTGTAAAATGATAAAATAAAAATATTTCAAATATAATAAAACAAAAGTCTTTCAATAAAAAATAAAAATATTTTAAAAATAATAAAACAAAAATATTTAAAAATAATAAAATAGAACTCTTTCAAAAATAATAAAATTTATACCTATAATATATCAAAGTTAAGTAATCTAATTGCAAATGCAATTATAACAGTATATAATTTTATTATAGCATTTTATTTCATTTAAATCTTATTATGTAGTTAAACGGATTTGATGTAGCATTACAAAAGCAATATCTAAAAATTTTATTTTTTTCTTTTATTTAAAAAATATATTTTTATAAATATTATTTTTTAGCAATTGCTTGTGAGCATATATATTGTTAAAAAAAATAACTTTATATCACTCACTCTTATAAGTATCATGTATCATTTCTAATATTATAAAATGTAAAGTGGGACATACTAATCACATTTTTTAAAAAAATATACATATATTATAATAAGGACCATTATAATTTATTGTAAAAGTAGAATTAGAATAAATAAGTAACTATTCTTTAAACAGACATTATAGAGTACTAATAACTTCCTTATACATAACTAGCTCCTGAATCTAAATTTTAAAAATGTGAACGTCTTTCGATGTTCTAATTACAATATAAAAAATGATTGGTAGTAACTGTATTTTCTTTTTATTCATATTCCAACATTTCGAAGAAGTACAAAACCACTCACCTCCCACTGTCATTGTAGTGTATGTCATGATAAATGTTAAAAACTTTCAGCTAAATTTTGTACAATTTGAATTACCTTATAATTATATTTTCAATTTTTTCATTTGGGATACTTTATGATATTTTGAATCTTGATATTTTAGAATTGAATTAAAATTAAAATAAAATATTTTTTATTTCAATTATCAATAAATAGCAAATAAATATAATAGTTATCTAAATAATTTAATGTATATTAGCTATTGTAAAAATTTTAAATATAATAACAATTTTGTCATTAAAAAATGACAAATTGATGAAATAATTAGGTTGGGTCTATTTTGAAATATGAATATCCTAATTATAATTAAATTTTATTTTATGCGTAATATTTTTATTTTTCATTTAAAACACAATTACTCTTAGATGACATAAATTTATCTTCAAAGATTCTATCCATTTGTGTCAAAAAAAAAAAACTATCACTTGGAGAAAAAAAATTCACTCTTCTCTTCAAATCATCATAGGCAGAGCGAATCATCATAGGCAGAGCGAAGGAGAAATGGAACACAACAAATCTTTAAAGCTGGCCAAGATTCTTATCCCAACAAGGTTTTCATCTCAATCTGTGATGCTTTCTAGCAGGACCGTGTCTAAACATTTTGAGGGCTTAAGCAAAATTATTAAAGGGGCTTAGTATAATATAAATTGTCAAATTTTCATATTATTTTTTTAGCTAGTATAATATAAGTCATCAAATTTTTATATTATTTTTCTAGTTCTTTGAGCTGTAAAATCACTTATAAAAATTTTATAATCAAGTAATTCCAATATTTCGCTCTTAATAAATAATATGACTAATCCATTAAATCTATCTTTGTAACAATTGATCTCAGATTGGATTTAAAAAATTTTAGCTTAAAGAAACTTCTTTCGATAATAGCAACCGTTACAGGTATTGACAATAATATTTTATAAGCAATGCATGCATTTGGAAATGAATCTAATTTTTTAATATAATTTAATACTTCTATTAGAGTATTAATTTCTTCTATTAACACTTTTCTTAATACCTTCAATTCTGAAAATAAATCAAGACCATCAATATCATAATACTTACTAAAACTTAAAAATTTTTCAAGATTAATATAATATTTTTGCAATTGATCCTCACCCAAAGTTTTAAATTTTTGGGGTTTAACTAAAAAACTAAAGATAGTTTCATATCTAAAGTTTTTCTTTAATTTTTCAAAGCCACATTCATACTTTCTATTTAACATCTTCTATTACAGTAAAGTATAAAAATAAAATATAATAACAAAAACAACAAAAATATAAATAAAATAGATGTACAAAGTAAATAGAAAAAATGATGAAATGGTAGAACCCAAAAACTTAAAAATAAAGAAAATTGCACATCATACTATTTACTACAATAATTTGATATCAAGTTATTTTGAGAATTTACTTTAAAAGAGTATGAAAATAAGAGTAAGAAGAGAGAATAAAATGTGAGAGTTAAGAAAATTTGAAGAGAAAATATTGAAAATCTGTGGTATATATAGATAAAAAAATGATCGTTATAAATTATAATATTAAAAATATTTAATTAGTAATAATGTGCAAATAGGTAACTAATTAGGAAATAATCCCAAAAAGAATAATTATTATTGGATTACTAACATATAACTAATTTTTTTATAATCATTAGTCATTTATTTTATATAGTCATACAAAAATTTACAACTAATTAAAAAATAAATCCCTAAATATTTTTCAATTAATTATTTATTTTGTATAGTCATACAAAAAATTTGTAACTAATTGGAAAATAATTTCAAAGAGAGTAATAATTGTTGGATTACTAATGTATAACTAATTTTTTTATAATCATTAGTTATTTATTTTGTATAGTCATATAAAAAATTTACAACTAATTGGGAAATAAATCCTCAATTATTTTCAATTAATTATAAATTGTATAATTAATGTTAATGACTATACAAATAATCCTAAAGAAAGTAATTATCATTGAATTTAAAGTTCAACTAATTATTCAATGACTATATAAAATAAAATAAAATTATAAGTGGGCCTAGAAAAAATTGGAAGCCTAAGGTAAATGCCTTACTTGCCTATCCAAATACACGGCTCTGAATTTCTGGGCTAGACTTTCTGTTTATGGTAGTTTTTAATTTGTGATCGGCAAAATTTCTGCAAATTAATAATGGTGATTTAAAACAGATTAAGCTTCAAGGTAAGGTTAATTTGGAGTTTCTATTATTGTGGTAACATATTGTTTTCGTTATTTTTGTCTAGTGAGAATTTAGAGATTTTGTGAAGGAAGATTGAAAGGAGGTTGAAATTGAATTGGAGATATATTGAATTTGGTGTATACAAATCTAGTTTCTTTGTAAATTTGACAATTAACCCTTAAATTTCTAGTGAAAGTGTATTAAGATGGGTTTTGAATGTTGTTGAGGTCTCTCTGTATGAAAATTTTTCCTTTTTTTTATTTTTTTTCTATAGTTTGCTGTATAAGTTTACTTACAGATACTACTTTTCTTAATTTCCAACAATGGAGTTTCTTGAAATTACAAACAAATTCTTTAGACTTTATTAATGTTGTTTCTCTTTAATTTTTCAATTGGATGGCAATTATGGGTTCTACAACGATTTTCCTCACAAAAAAGAAGAGAAAATGAGAAAGTGAGATGGAACTGAAAGAATAACTTGATTGTAGTGGTGATTATGGTAGAGAACAAAGTTGTTTGATTCTGCCTCAACTATAATAAAGGTAAAGGTAAAATAGTCAATCGATCTAGCTTTAACATTAACAGCACCTAATTTTGTTAGCAGTAAGGGAGGTTTGGGCTACTTTTGAAAAATGGGGAGAAGGAAGTGTATTTAGGCCTAAACTCAAAAGAGGGGAGTGTAATTTATCTTTCTTCTAATGTTAAAAATAATGATTTTATTTGATTTTTTAGAAAAATGTTATTGAGAGTTTCACGGTAAGTAAAATTAAATTAATACCTCGTGTGAAGTTTGGGATTTGCAGTTCTATTTTGCCTCAAGGATGTGAAGTTTATCGTGAATTAAAATTAATTATATTGAGATTGATGCTTTAAACAAATCATTTTAGAGTTTCATTTGAAAGCTCTAATGTACTATTGCGCGATGATTCAAAGAATATGAATCAAAGAAATCTCCTAATAAAGTTTATAAATCTTTTGGCCTAGCATCTAGATTTTTGTTGTTCACATGTATAGAGAATAGAAAAGGCACATATGAAAAAATTAATTAATTTCTTTCGGCCTAAAGTAGAAGATGAAATATCATGATTTTGTTTCCTTTCGATCGTAGACTAAATTTGAGCCCTAGTCCCTTGTTGTTCCTAAGTGTTAAGGGGACTATTTTCATCTCGTGCATAAATTTGAACATGTAGAACCCAATTTATTCATTAACAAAATTAGAATTCAATTCATGAATAATCTAATAGATGAATATAATTTCAAATAAATAGAATTATCAATTTTTTTCCAATTGAGTAACGGAGCAGTAGGTCTTGAAAACACCCTGGTTTTACTTAGTTCTGTTTAACATTTTACATCGATATATATATATATATATAGAGAGAGAGAGAGAGAGAGCAGCAATAGTGACAACCACTTAAGGATTAAGGAAGATGGGGAAGATAATAATTTACATCAACACAGTTACTAATACGTGGTTTGGTGCATTCACAAAGTGACACTCACATTGAAATTATCAATCAAAACCATTACAAAAGATAGAGACCAAAAAGGAAGAAATGAATGCAAATGATCCAATTCCATCCTTGCAAAGTGCTCCGCAAAGCTCCTGATGCTGTTGAACAACAAACAAAACAATCAATAGCCGATAACAATAATTGAACTGATCATGGGGTACATGATTACCATACCAGGACAAGTGGGCTGTGCTGCAATAGTGGTGAAGATTGTTTCATTGCTATAACCGGCATAGGCACATGTTGTTCGATTGCAGGAACTCGAAGCTGATGTGATGTTCCCAATGAAGACGGTTCTTGAATTGTCTTGGCATTGCATCGAGGGGCAAGTGCACCAGTTATATGGCTTAAGCGGGGATGGCTCACATTGTAATCTAATCAAGCAGCAAAATTAATTATCAAATAATAATCAGAAACTGATCGAAACCGATCAGTTTGCATTGCCAGTTGCCAGTAACAATACTTACAACCAGTTGTTGGAGGAGTCACAGTTGCATTTGACACAGCCATTTGCGGTGTAGACTTGAGTGTTGTTTGAAACAAGCAGAGGGGAATCCAAAGAGTCATTTCGCACCACCGAAGTACAAACTGCCACACACACACACATCTTGTATGTATTTCAGTTGCAAAAGAATCGAACATCAACCATTTGACTCTCATTTTAGTATAAACGAAACAAGGTATGTTGTTGTTAGTGAGAGGAAAAGACCTTTGAGAGGAACATCAAGAATGTGGTAAGCCTGGAGGTCTTTTGGATCGGTTATCCCATTGAGGGAGAGAAGGGTGTCGTTAGTGGTGCCGTATTCTTCAGCTATCCGATCCACGCTTCTCCCCGCCAACACTATATGAGCGTAGTGCAACACCCTCGTCCCGTTCACCGGGTCGCAGCTGCAGGGCAGTGGGACCCACAACTTCTGCCCTGGTTGTATCCGTCTTGGTTCCTTTATATGATTGGCAACTTGGAGCTGTTGGTAAGTGAGTAAACCATTGAATATCTGGGCCGCTATGTGGGAGAGAGTGTCACCTTTTCTGATTGTGTAGATGGGTAGCTTATTGGACGATCCGGTGCCTTTGCCGCACCGGCACGGGAAGGGAATTCGGATTATCTGCTTGGTTTGGACGTTGTCTTTGGGTGAAGTCGTGGCGGGAAGGCCGTTGGCGCCGAAGATGTCGGCGATGTGTGGGACGTTGAAGAGGGATTGGATGGCGGCGTAAGTGGTGCGTTTGGGGGAGCGGTAATCGGTCAGGGCACGGCACGTGGCACCCTCGGTTCTGCATTCGAATCTTGCTCCTGGTTGTGCATAAGCTATGGAAAGAGCCCATATTGATAGGAGGAATATGCGAAGCAGGAACTTAGCAGTATTAGCCATTTTTGTTGCAATGGAGAAATGGTTTCTGATTTGAATATAGATATAAAATTTCATATTGCACCAGCTGCAGGATTACTAATAATAGTGTGCATTAACTTTGAGGGTTATGGAAAGTGGAAATTGCCGATAGGCTTAAGCAGAGGGACCTTGACCATATGTAAGGCGACTTGGAAAGATAAACAGTCTAAAATAAGTGTTGAAGTGGAAACTTCACGGTTAAGACTTTAAAAAGGGCTATCCTCTCAGTTGTCTCGCTTGTGATGTCCCAAACACATTTTATCTTGGGACCCTAGGGAAAGGGAAAAAAAAACTTATAATAATGTAATTAATAAAAAAGAAATAAAAATATAAAATTAAAAATGGACTGAAAAGCCACACTAGCATATTTCAACCCTCCAGCCCAGCTAAATTAAAAATATTTATTCGTTACAAGTCTAAATTTTGAAATCCTTAACACGGTAGGGTTATCAGGAGTAGATATTAGTGATTTAAATAAATTAAGATACATGCTCAATTGAAAGAATATTTACATCGATAATTTTTATATGGATGGTTTGAATTATAATTTTTGTGTTATAATGGTCAGAGTTAATTCTCATATATGATATATTATATTTTTAATATTGCGTTGATTCTTAGGATTTTTAAGTTTGTGAATGTCAATATGAAATTTAATATTTCTTAAAAAAGTTAGAAAATATCTTATACTATTTTAAAAATCATGATTCAGAAATTCTTGACTTTAGATGAAAATAAAAATGATATTTTCTGAATTTCACATTATTAATAATAAATTCTAGATTAAATACATAATTAAATTACTAAAGTTTCAATAAATATATTATGTCTTAAGTTTGACCATGAGTATTGTATGATGAAAGGAGATAATAATTGTAATTAAAAAGTTCATATTTGTAATTCTTTTTTTTTTTTGAAAATAGATGGGGCTTAAGTTAAAAAAAATTATAAATAAATTATATGAGTAATAATGACTTTTAGAACATTACAAATAAACAAACTACTTATACTAGCCAGGGAATTCTCAAGAATTTGCAAACCAATTTTATAATTCATGTTAAATAAGCTTTCATAGCATGTTGCTAAACGTTAATCACAATTTATGAATTTAGGAATTAATAAAATTAATTCTAAATAATAAATTAAAAAGATTTAATTCAATCATGGAGTAAAGCAGAGATTGACCATTTGTATTATTGCTTTAAAGGGGACGCACTTATATCTTTCTTTTTAAAATGTTAGAATGTATGTCAACCAAGAGATGTGTATAATGTTATTTTGATTATTTTTCCAAGTCCGAATAATGCTCTTCATTTGAAAATCCCACTTTAAAATTATTTTTTTTTATGGAATTTGATTATCCGAAATTTTCGAGAGTATTCCACCAATGATTTTATTTCATTTGCGGTGATACTTTATTATCAATAAAATCATAATTCATACCGATCCTCAGCAATGCACTCTTTCATTTTAAACAAACACTGGTGAGTTTTGAAACTTGGAACTATGAAGGCAAGTCTTTGAGAATTGAGACCTGCGACTGGGGACGACGATACATGCTTCATGTTTGTTTCGATTTGGATTGACGTAGAACAATCACAGAGACACCGACTTCACTGCCATTTATATGTATGCTGATCCCTCTAATCAATTGTATTAACAAATAATAAAATTTATGCGGTGTATATAATAGGAAAAATTACAAATAAATTAATTAAAGTATAACTTGTAATAAAAATTTTTAAAATTTCAAACATATAAGTAATCCTCAGAAATTTTCAAAATATTGAAAATAATGGAATTTTAATTAAAGGAAATAGGAAAGGATATAAAGAGCTACTTATAACCTTTTTCAATTAATTTTTTATTGCAGTAAAGTTAAAGAACTAATAAAATATGAAGAAAAGACATATGTTATCCTTAAAATATAATTTAGTACAATTTTAATAATAATTTATTTAAATTATTTATTTTCTATTATATGATAGATATATTACATAATCAATTTTATTATTAATTTTTTATTTTTAATTGAATTGCTAATGTTTTTATTTTTTTAAATTTTAAAAGAGTTAATAGATTTTAAAATTTTGAGAAAATTATATAACATCAAATCATATTTTAAGGGCTTATTTAAACTCTGAATTGAAAATGATTATGTTATACTATTAATATATTAATATATTGATGTGTCATCAAATTTAATCATTAATTTATTATTATATAACATTTCGGATTTAACTCTAAAAAAATAAATGTAATGTATGATTAAAACTAGTAATATATTAATATACTAAATGATATATCATAACCACCCACTTTAAATTATTGAGCCCTTACCAAACACGTCATTCCCTCACCATTTGCTCTGCCTAAACCTCCGGTCACTTCATTCTTTCTTCTTTTTTTTTTTTTCCTCCTTTCTTCTACTTTTTACCTTTTTTATTCTTTCTCCAATTTTTCATACTTTTCTTTTTTCAAATGTTCAATTCCACGTTAAATAAATATCGGTTGGAATTTTGTTAAGATTTTATAACTCATAATTTTTTTTATTTTTTTATTTATTTCATTATATATTTTTTCTATTTACTGTTATTGTTTTGTAGTTTAGACATTAATATTATTAATATATAAAATGCAAAATATTTTTTATTAAAAAAATATTGTAAATATATTAAAATTTAATGTAATTGAATTATTTAATTATATATATTTTTTTTAAATTTTATTATTTTACTGTTCATGAACTATTCCTTTTTTTATTTGTTCCATTACATGTTTAGGTACAAAATGCATTTTTTTAATGTCAATTTCTATTGTTTTTGGCTTAAACGATAATATTACTAAATAATATAAACACAACATAAATTAAATAAATATTAATTATGATTTTTTTCAAGGTTTGACAACTCATACTTTATTTTTATTTCTTCTATCTTAATTTATTATTGCAAAATTTCCTTTCTTTTTTGTTTACTCAACTTAAATGTCATTATTACTAAATATATTATATATAAAGCACAAAATATTATCTTTTTTTATTATGAGAATAATTTAACTACATTAAAATTTTAGTCTAATTGTCAAGACTTTTTAATTTAATTCAAGTGATATTTAATATTTTTTAAAAGATATCTACCTTCTATTAAATTTAGAATTCGATATCTAGTCCTTACACATATACACATATGATAATTTAGCCACTTCTATTATTATCAAAAGAAATTAATTGAATTGAATTACTTAATTGTATATTGTATTTTAAACTTTACTACTTTCTAATTCAAACATTTTTTTATTTGTTCTTTTTAAATCATCTCAAATAGTAATATTATATAATATAAAATATTTTTAATTTTATTATAAAAATATTTTAAATAAGTTAAGAATGTAATATAGAAAGTAATAATTGACAATTTCCGCCTAGGGTTGGTATGTATTTGGTTCTACTTCAACTGTAAAATGAGCCAGGTGTTGGCTAATAAATCTAAGGTGGAGTCTCACTTCCTCGATTAACTTTTAAGGATAAGAAGGCCTGATAACATCCTTAGAATGAGATAAAGCATGCAGTTTATAGGGCCATTTGAGAGGTGATTAGATATCAAAGAGATTGGATGCAGGGGTAATTAGAGTTGCCTGGCTGAGGTCGATGAGATTCTTAACGGCCAACAGATTTAAATATGCCAATAATAATAATAATAATTGGATTGAACCTATTTCCTCATCTATGGTTAATATCTTGAATAATGTTCAAACTTGCTAACAATTCTTTACCAACTCCATCTTTTTGAAGGAGGGATAATTGGATTCAACCTACTACTGTGAATCCCAGAGCGCTTTGCATGTTGCTCCGTGTTGGGTTTGTTCTTGCTCGGCTCCGTTTCTTGAATTTGATTTCCTCCGTATAAAAACAAAAACGGACGGGGCAAATGAATTTTGAGCATCAGACATCAGACATCAGACATCCTTATATTATAACACGAATCGATAGATTCAATACTCAACAAAATTACATTATTGTACAACAGAATACCCTTTGCCTCCTACCGCGGTCGAATCGAAAATTGTCATTGGCGCCCATTGTACCACTAATAAAACGGACTTCACTTCCCATGGCAGCGTTCGAATCGTTCTGGAGCGAAGGCTTGGACACGTTGCACCACTTATCATCCATTAGCCCGTCCGACGTGGCAAGATTATAATCTATCGCTCTCCTTCGTCAATCCTCATCCTTCTCTCTCTCTCTCGGCCCTTTGGGAGTCTGGCAGAAAATGGCACTCAGATTAGTTGCCCAGCTTGCTGCACCTGTTACTGGAACACATCACCACCGTCAACTCAAAGTTTCATCTGCAGACGCCGGCCTTTCATGGCGCCGTACTATTTCCTCCGACACGCTCTTTCGTGTCCCTTCCCTTTCATTTACCCTCTCTCCTTCTACTGGTTTGTTCCTTCTTAAATCCACACTTCAACATACTCAATTCACTCCTAGCTCCTTTCCAAATTCCGCCGAAATTTTCATTTTTGGCTTACAAATTCCATTTTAGAGCTTTGCTTCTGTTCTCTTCACTCTTCCCCTGTGCGCTATTATGTATTTTGCGGTATTATTTTTCAGGACAACCGAATGCACAGCCAGTGGTGAAATGCACTGCGCAGGTTCAGACGACGGGGGCGGTGAATCTAGCCCCGGGCACCCCTGTGCGGGCAACGAGCATACTGGTGGTGGGGGCTACTGGAACTCTGGGAAGGCAGATTGTGAGGCGTGCACTTGATGAAGGTTACGAAGTTCGGTGCCTGGTGAGGCCGAGGCCTGCTCCTGCTGATTTCCTTCGCGATTGGGGCGCTACCGTTGTCAATGTACCTTCTAACTTCATTCTTTACTCTCTTCTTTTTCCTGTTTTGGGGAATTTCATGTATTTTTCCAGAAAATTTTATGACCGAGTGCTTGTTGATTATTGAGGATGCAGGCAGACCTCAGCAAACCAGAGACTATTCCTGCAACATTGGTTGGTATACATACAGTAATTGATTGTGCCACAGGGCGTCCAGAGGAACCCATTAAAACTGTAGGTTTCCAATTCATTGTTTTCTTTCTCTGTTAGCTTCCCTGCAAGGATCTTATAGTACAAATAGTTATGTTGAATTTTATTTTTATCATCATACCCCAACCCAAGTGCTGCTTCACATCCAGAATTATACCATTCTTACTCTAAAAGAGCCATGCGTTCCTTTTTGAATTTTTCGTATCTGGTGATTGATTTTGGACTTTCATTCCTGTCAAAGTAAAATTTATCCAACTTCTGTTTTTATAACCAATTTTGTGGTTGTGGGTGTTGGTTACAATACCGCTGAATTTTCCTTTCGTCAGTGTGGCTTGTGTCTTTATTCCAGAAAATATAAAAGCATGCATGTTTTGACTGCCTAGACTTATATCAGAAATCAGTTATATCTGCTTAAAGTGGGATCACATTTTTTATAGTAAATTATTTAGCGTATCGATGCATAGGGGTATCATTATATATCCAAGCATTTCTTTGCCAAAAAAAAAAAGGTTTATTATCTTTATGTCTTTGAGGTGTAGACTTTATCCACTTGTTCTCTTTAGGTAGACTGGGAAGGAAAAGTTGCTCTTATACAATGCGCAAAAGCAATGCGGATACAGAAATATGTCTTCTATTCCATCCATAACTGCGATAAACACCCTGAGGTTCCACTAATGGAGATCAAGTATTGTACCGAGAAGTTTCTCCGAGATTCAGGCCTGAACCATATTATAATCCGATTATGTGGTTTCATGCAAGTAATTGCCACTGATTTGATGCTTTAGTCTTTCTTCAACTATGTGCCACAAATTAGTTTACACAATTTTTTTTTTTTTCATTTTGATATCTCATATACTGTGTCTTCAAATCTTTATGCTCCATTTTTATTTAATTTTGACTTTTCTTCACCTCCATTGTTTAAAATGAAAATTTTTTACAGCAAAACACAAACAGTACTATCATTTCCAAAATGTTAATTATTTCTGGAAAGATGCTGGGACAAATAATGTAATTTATAAATATAGCTAATATAATTTCCTGGAAAAGAATTTATGCATTCAAAACCCATTTAAGGGGAAAAATTAGGGAGAAAGATTCTTATGAAGATATTGAGGAAGAAATTACCCATCAATAAGAGCATGCTTCTTTGTTGTGAAAAAAATTGATATGTGACTAAGTTGTGTGTGCATCTCTATAATGTTCCTCCTATGAAGGGGTTTGTCACTCTGACTAAGTGTTTTTTTTAATGTCGACACTAATTCAAATCTTTGATGCCAATTATTCCAGGGTCTCATTGGACAATATGCAGTGCCTATTCTGGAAGAGAAATCTGTTTGGGGTACTGATGCCCCAACAAGAATTGCTTACATGGATACTCAGGTTAAATTATTCGCAGTTGCTTTCTACATTGCCTATTTGGTTGCGTTAACTATTATGCGATCTCTTCCTGAATCCTGATACCTACCTACTTTTCATCTTCTGTAGGATATAGCTCGCTTGACATTTATAGCCCTACGAAATGCTAATATTAATGGGAAACTTCTTACATTTGCTGGCCCTCGTGCATGGACAACCCAAGAGGTAAACAATAATACTGTACTTGTGCCCAAGAGGCTGCTTATTTAGCCTGTCCACTCATAGATCTGTCACCTTCCTTGATGTTAGGTGATAACATTATGCGAGAGGCTTGCAGGCCAAGATGCTAATGTAACTAAAGTTCCAGTCTCCATTTTAAGGCTTACTCGTCAATTGACTAGGTTTTTTGAGTGGACAAATGATGTAGCTGACAGATTAGCATTTTCAGAGGTATTTATTTCTAGTGTTCTTTGAAGCCAAACCCATTTCATATCCTACACTTGCTTTAAAGAATAACATTAATATATTTGATTGTAATCTTCTTAAAACATCTTCTTGTGGGGGACAAGGGCAATGCTTGGATATGTCATTAGTTGCCTTGTTTTCTGACATCCATGTCCATCTTATGGCTATTCCATGAACTTCCTATGCTCAAAGAATATGACTTTTTTCTTCATTTTGGACTTAATTTCAAGAATATAGACCGTCAAAACAGAATTTTAGTCTAGATGATGAGATGCAAATAAATGTGTGAGAAATGCTTGATGCCCAAAATTTACTCCTTTTTTTTTCCCTTTTTCTGAAAAAATGAGCTTAGAAAATTAGGAAACATCATTTGTGTATATGCTACGGCAAAAAAGTTGGTAAATCGGTAAAACCCTATTGTTTTGATGGATTAAAAGGCCAGAGCTATCTTGTGATGACTCTACTCATTGTATTACTACATGTTACATTTAAAATGCCAATGAATTTGCAGCATTTAATATTTATCCTATTTCTGTTCTTTTCCTTTTTCCCCATGAGGCTGATTAATAATCCTTGAAATGGGAGAATATGCAGGTCCTCACAAGTGACACTGTTTTCTCTGTTCCAATGGCAGAGACTTATAACCTTCTCAGCGTGGACTCAAAAGATATAGTAACACTGGAGAAGTATTTGCAGGACTATTTCACTAACATATTGAAGAAATTGAAGGATCTTAAAGCGCAGTCAAAGCAAACAGATATTTACTTCTGACAAATGACTCTTAGTGTGATGAAGTAGATATCAAGGAAATCAGTATATTGGAAATTACATGCAGATATACATGACTGTACTTAATTGAGATTTGGTAATCTTAATGCACCTTCGATTTTGGGTTCCCTTTCCCCCCAATCCAATTGTCAGCTTAAGAGGCTGCCTTGCTTTATTAGACTCGCACCATCAACAATGTGCTGTATTACATCTTCTATGGACAAAGGATACCTGGAATATCTAGTTATTATTGTTCCGTAGTGCCTGTTGGAATATCAGAATTCTCAAAATCAATTATGTATTATCTCTGACCAATACTATGCACCCCGGATTGGCAATATTTTAGATAGACCCCGTCACCAACTTCAAATGCCATCTCTCTCCTCCTTTGATCAGCATATTGCTTCATTCTAATTCGAGCTTGAGTAAGATGGAATTTAAGCATTCTGATCTTCTCGGTAAGTATGGTAGGTGTACTGGCGGAATGATTGACTATACACATCCACATATGATGAGGGCTGTTGTACCAACATTCTTTCAGGCACAGCCATTAATGTGTTATTAATAACAAAATATTTATGCTGTAAATATAGCTTGAGAGTTGTAAGTGCGAATGTGGCAATTAATGGAATTTGTGTGGCTTCAAATGCTGTAAGTCAAGTTCTATTAAATATTTATGCTTATTTTTCTCCTCGATTTATGGCAAATCTCAAGCAGGCATAATTTTTTCTTAAAGTAGAAAATAAAAACGAGTTAGTTGTAAAGTATATATTATGCTAAATATGTATTGAATAATAGTCCGTAAAAGATTGAGTAAATGGAATAGTGGATGCAAGGCAATAGTTACACCATACGCCTCGTAGCCGGGCGAGGGAGCATGGTATGCGGATCAGTAGATGTCTCGTTGCCATACGCACTCGGTTCGTGTATCCCCTGTTTTAGATGGAATGAATAAAAAAAATGGATTTCTGTTCTGAAAAGAGGAATTTTATGATAAAGATTCAAAATCCTAAGTGATGTAACATTCTTAAAAAATATTAAATTTAAATTATTTAATTATTATATATGTTAAAAAATAAATAATTGTAATTGAACAATTTTAAATTAACAAATTCAAAATTTACTGCATCATTCTGAATTTTAAAACTTCTAAGGTACCATGATAAGTCCCTCAAGAATAAAATAAAATTGTATTGAAATTGTCTAATTTATCCATCATAACCGTTTTACAGCCCGGATTGATGAAGTAGTATGGATTGAAATGATATTTTATAATTATGCAATTATTTTGAATATATTAATTATTTTTTTAATCTTTCAATCACTTGGAAAGAATAAAATAAATTTCTAATTCTTTCTTTAACAATTTGTGACTTCTAATGGATCTCTCAATTTGAATGCAAAGTCTGACCATCTATCAGTCTACTTTCATGGAGACATATTTTAACGTGGTGGGCCTCGCTAACGATAACGAAGCAGGCTTGAGTAGAAGCGTCCCTCGACGAGTAGGGACAAAACTCAGCCTTATCTGATGGTGCCCGTCGTTTTCCTTTCAGAGTGTTAAGTTAGTAATGGGAGTGAGCTTTTTCAGGGTTCACTCTCTTGGTCGAAGTTTCTTTTAATGTTTAATTAAATTTATATAATTCAAAATTCAAAATTATATTTTATATTTAATTTTATTTTTAAGAGCTAGTTATGTAGATCGTATAAAGCCTAATAACAGAGGATGAGTTATACAATCACGTGCTATTGTATATTTGGTGCATAAAGTGAAAGTATAGCCCTATGCAATATCTCTCCCATCGATAAAATGTGATATGATAGTATACACTCCGTTAAAGTGAAGGATAAAATTTGATAAGTAAAACTTTTATTAAAAGAGCAATTTTAAGTGGGTTTTAACTTCTTAAAAAGTTAAGTATTTATTAGATTGTTTTTTTCTCAAATCTCAAAGTGAATGAATCAAAATAAAAAGCACAAAATTGAATGTATTAAAAAAATTATTGGTTAAAGTATTTAACTTTCTAAGAAATCTAATAGAATTACTATAATTGTCATAAATGCAAGGACAATTATTATTATCATTATCATTAATGTGATAATAACTTGTTATCATTGTCTCTAATGCAAATGATGAATGCCACTGTCAAAAATATTAATGTGGTAGAGGTAATGGTAGTGGTAGTGGCAGTAGTAGTGGTAGTGGTGGTAATAATAATTATCAATAACCTTCATAATAATTCTTTCATTGGTAATTACTTTCTCCATTACCATCATTAGTTATTGTGTTATTACATCATCACTACTCAATCAACTATCATCGTATACTACCATCATTTTTCCTCCATCAATGCTACTATATCTATTATCAATCACCACCATTATTATAAGTAATTAACAGATTTTCCTCCCATTATCAACACTCTTAGCACTATATAATAGGTAATTATATATACAGTATAGTGACGCAAAAAAACACTATATAATGTAAAAGCTTTGTTCTATACTATACTATTATATAATCCATACAGTACAAAAGGTAACAATTTTTAATGAAAGATTATTTAAAAAAATTAAAGAAATCGTATGAATTATAAAACTAAACTCTGCATATATGAAGCTCATTAGGACCATTCTGAGTGCAAAGCGTCACAGCTAAAAACAACTAAGGCAAATGCAGTGCTTTTGTGTAAAGGCGCAATATAATAAATTGATCGTGTGGCCTTATAAGACATTTCTCACGAGTCGTGAGTGAAACTTCCATGGGACCAATTTTGTATGAATATTCGAGCCCACATGTTATTTGAGAGTTAAGTCGAGGAATGGATGTCGTAAGTAGCAAGCCAGGTTGGCTTGGTAGTAAAAGAAACTCAAACTACATTGTTAACGACGGGATAACTCCTTATCCGATTTTAAAATAAAATGGTGACTGTGACTTGCATTTTTCTTTTAAAAAGTAATCATTCGCTTCTCTTTAATAAATAGTAAAATTCATAAAATTGTGGATCTTACGGTATAAGAGGACAGAAGCGTAAATTTTACTATATGTGAGGAGGAAATAAAATGTAGGAACCTAATTCATAAAAGGAAAAAAAACAAAAAAAAGACAATAACAACTGTATGAAGTACCTGGAAAGTAGAGGTATACATGGGTTGGACAACCCGCCCAGCCCGATGAACTCGATGAGCTCGACTGGAAAAAATAAAGCATTTGGACTCTTTTTTTTGCTCGATAGGCCCGATGAAAATTTTTTTATTGGCCCGATTAATAATTGGGTCGGACTCGGGTCAAGGAAAAAATGTTCGATAGGCCCAACCCGATCCGATTATAATAATTTATTTTTAATAATATAATTATATATTAGAAAATATAATTATATCTAATTATTTTCAATATAAAAAATATTAATTTAACAAATTAAATATTTTATATATTTAAATATCATATTTTCTCTTTAAATATATATATTTTTATTTTAAAAATTTTTTTATTAAAAAATAAAAAAAATTATATTTCGAGCTTTCAGGCCTTTTAATTGAAAATTCAAGTCGGACCGGACTAAAATTTTTTTAAAACATAAACGGGTCGGGCCAAGTTCGAGCCTTCAATTTTTATGATTTGACTCGGATGATCCGACCCGAAACCTGCACGGCCCGACCCATATACACCTTTACTGGAAAACAAATGGTTTCCTTTGAAAGTCAAACAAATGATTAATAAAAGTTAATAGTTGGGTGAAAGTTGAAGTTCACAAAGGATATGTTATTAATTTGCCTTAAAAATAGAATAAATTAGAATAATAGATTAAGTTTAAGATACCGTGTAGATTATGTTATTTATGTATTAGACCTGCCACTTTGTATTTTACTTTGACTCTATTTTATATAAGTAACTGATAAGTTATCTAATAACTGATAACTAATAATTTATAACTGATAGTTGATAATTGATAAGATAGTTGAAGTATTTTATAAAATTAATTGTTAAACTAATTGAAATTATAAAATGATATAAAAGGATATATTAATAGAAATAAATATATAATTAAAATAATTTATATTTATTTAAAAAATAAATTATATTAATATAATTAAAAATTTTAAAATAAAAATATAATATTTAATATTTAATTAATTATATTTTATAAACTTATATATTTATTTACTTATATAAATTTTATTTTATTATTTATTATAAAATTATAATTATTTAAAACATAATTAATTATATTTTATGATATTATTTATTTACAAATATATATTTTTATATATTTATAATTTAAAATTAAAATATAATTATGTTAAAGTTAAATTAATTATATTTTATAAAAATTATTTAAATTTATATTATAAAAAATATGAGTTGTAAATTAATAAAAAGAATAAAGATAAATTTAAAAATAATTTAAAGAAATAATAACTTATAACTTATAAATTAATAAGTTAGTACAAAAAATATCTTCAGAAATTAATTTATAATTTATTAACCAAATTAATAAATTATAAGTTAACTTATTTATTGCGCGAAATGGAACATGTGAATTATTTAATCCAAAATTTATACTTTATTATTAATGGTGATTCTACTCGAAGTTGGGTACAGCACTTGTCAAGCTTCTATTTATGCAAAACTTTTATCTTTTGTGGACATTTGATAAACAATTAATATGGACATATTTTTGGAATGTAAATTGTTTTTAAGGTGTCAAGTGATGGAGGTCAAATCCTTTGAAGACGAGGGGTCACCCTGTTGAATGATTGGCTTGTCAGTATGAGTGTTAAGCCTAAATGATATTTTATAGCATTACTATATTCTCCTCGGAACAATCTTTGTTATCTGAATTCTGAGGAGAGAACTTAAGAAATGGTCCTACGTTTTATTCTGCAACGATTTGGTTGATCTAGAACTATTAAGAGGTGGTGGTTGGCTGGGCTGACTGCCGTCTTCGCATTAGTTAGGAAAAAGAAATTCCAAAATTTTATCTAATGTTGAAAATCCAAGTAATGGTATAGGATTTTATTTATTTATTTATTTATTTCTTACTAGATCAAATTATATTAAAGATAGTATAGAAATACTTGTGTAGATATTATTTTAACAGTTCTTTATGCTTCTTCTGAATGCCAACGTTGTCTAAGCCAAGTCCATCTTTTCGTTTTCTTATGTATTGGAATAGCATGAAGGTTTGCCTAATTTGCAATTTAAGAGTAGGCTTTCTGAAACCTTTTTTCTCCTTTTTTCTTTTCTTTTTTTGGCAGAGGTATGGAGCTCTCCATCCAGAATTGGACCTTGTGGAGCGAGAAGAACAATTGATACATGTAGCCTCCCTGGATGATGAAATGGATCCCAAAATTTCTCTTGGTGCGTTCTACAACAGGTTAGTTGATGTGTCCTGTTTCATTTGCATGTGATTATATACTATTGGTAACTCCCTTTTCTTATATGCTGTTAGATAGAATACGTCTAATTTCCTGGAGAACGGGAAGGATTACGAGGAGTTGAAGAAAACCATGCTTGGAGAGAAATCTGAAGATGAAGAAGGTTTTAATACAGCTTCAGATGACAAAGATGTTGAATCTGGTGAAGAAGAAGAAGAAAATCAAGGGTGGAATAGACAAATCTTGTGCCTCTTGGTTCATTAGCTAAAGTCCTTTTCTAGATAATCTATGGACGTTGAACTGCGTTTAGAATTTGAAATTCATATGTCTTCCTCAATGTTTTTATCTCCAATTATAATTGGTTTAATCCTATAAAGCATCAAAATCAGTAGTGCTTTACAACTCCATTATTATTTGATAGTTTTTGCTGGTATGAGTTAGATTTAATCTTCAATGATCATTTATGATACTTTTGGTCTTTATTAGGTTTCTACTTTCTAGGAATGTATAAGGAATAACAAGTGATTTTTTTTCGTGATCTCTCGTAAATCGTAAGTTACTACTGCATTGTAGGGCTAATATGTGTAGTAGTGTAATGCAAATGAAACTCACAAAGTGGAAAAAGAAAGGTGTTTTAGTAGTTTTTATCAAAGAGAGATTCATATTGTCATAATTTATTTGAAGGAGTTAGTCATAAGAAGTCCTTATTTTCACATCAGAAAAAGTATGATTGAATGATAATCTGGAAATTGAAGTTAATTTAATTATTGTCATATTATTAACAATAGCACCCAAAGAGTTGGAATGTATCACATGTCCTAATCAACTAACTAATGTCTTTTGACCTATATTTCAAAATTCATTCATCTACTTTAAACTCTTAAACTCTCACATTTTTTTTTTATAGATTCACTCTAATTTCCCCTTTGGTTATGGTTGAACACCCAGTTTCTACGAGGGTTGTCATTTGTATTGATCGATCATTGATTGAATACTACCTTCTATGCTATAGAAACGATAGATTACCTCCTTGTATGTTATTTCTCATGAACCGGTAAGTTAATAAATTGTTAGTGTCTTATGATACAATGTATTGTTTTTTTATTCTCGTGAAGATATTATAATGAATTAATAAGCTACTACTTTTTAGAGTTTTTTGGCTCTGTCCTTAACAGAATATATTTATGAGCTTGAATTCATTATATATTCATAGACAACTACTTCTGAAGAAATTTTCTTAATGATTTAAATTATTTTACATGATTATGTTAAAAAATATGATATTTCAACTAAAAGTACATATTAAATTTCATTGACTTTCAGGTTTCTCTTATTGAATTATCATACTGTTGGCTACCCTATATGTGAAGTTGAAAAATAATAACACAAGATTTAGAGATTATTATCTTGGTCTAAACAAAACATTTAGTTTGTACGTATAACTAGGTAAATACTTAAACAGATAAAACCCAATATCTTGGTCAAATATATCGGGCAACATCAATGTATAATTTGGGTAACAATTTCACATAGTGAATTTAATTCATATCCTCACAAATGATATACAAATTATGCACCTAAATTCAAATAATTTATTAGCATAGTCAATTTAATTCATATCCTCACTAATCGTATGCAAATTAGGCGCTTAAATGTATTTATTCTAAATTGGAGCATAGTCATCTTCTTCTGCTTTTGGATCCAGAGAAATTACAGAGAAAACAACAAAAGGAAGATAATAATAATGGCAGTGAAGTTGACAAGGAATTTTTCAGAACCATATTTAGCAAAGCCTGAGTTTTCAAGAAAAGTATGTTTCTTTAGAAATCTGAATAGGTATTCATCCTTCAGCGGCCACCCATTTTGCTTAGTCATTTACATATCAAACACATCGTTTGATGCTTGCACTGTAAAAACTTGAGGGAAAATTTTAGATTGTTCTTCCGTCTATCACTAGCAGTGACAAAAATAAGAATGAGCACCTAACAATAAATCAAAAATCACTAATTTGGTGAGGTGTTGTGAAACAGACAACTTTTTATTTATCATTTCAAAATCACAAAGAGAACAAACACCAATGTGATGCTCTATCTATTTTGAAAATTGCTAGCTTTACCAAGTATTACAAGTTACCAATCAAAAGCAAAAAAGCAATAACTTCAACTGAATTTCAGTGTTCAAACATCATGCTTTCACCTTCCTTCCTCACTAACTCAAACAACACAAAAAAAAAAATATCTGTCACCGAAGCTGGGGAAAACAACCTGTATAATTTTCAGCGGATCTGTTAGTGCAACAAAACAGAGCTTCAACCGGAAGCTTAGGGGTTGTGCCCCATAATTTCAGTGACTATTCTAGTAAGGGATGAATCAAAAAAGAACCAAGCGAGTGTCGAAATTCATTGTTTTACTTTGATGAGTGAGTGTAAAAATTCACCATATTTGTCCTCCGTATTAAGTCAATAATGATTCCATTCCTATAATATCATTATCTATACATGTTTCAATTCAAACTCTAAAAACAGCTCTATATATATTTTCAGCTATCACTCAATGATATCAAGTCAAAATCGACTACTGCAGCTTGTAAGAAACTTACCTGGTTTGCCTTCCTAGTCGAAATAAAAACCTGTTCACCTCCCACCTTGCAGCCAAAACATTGCTCTTACTGCAACTCACCTTCCTATCCGACGCTTTGGTTTTAGGTACGTTTCGCGCTAAACCTCCTTCGTCCGAACTTTGGGTTTCAGTTTCCCTCTATTGTTAAACGAAGATAAGCACCTTCAACCTTTTTTAAAGTTAAAATACGTCTTCCAACAACCAAATATTTGAGGAACTAACCTGCAGCCTCGTTGATATCTTTTCCTAACCGGGTATAATGGAGTTGGAAATTGACTAGATCCACGTGTCACAAAATCCAACAACTAGATTTGTGTTGTACCAGCTGTACCACAATTCGTTAAAGCTTAGAATATTTTGTGATAATTATAATCGAATATGCTTAGTGGGAGTAAAGTTTAGAATTTTAAGCCAAATGGAGGTAAGTGTAAATTTTGTATATTTCAAGAAAAATCGGTGGATTTTTCTATATTTTTTATCGATCCGAGGTGTTTCAAAACGGGCAGAGTTTCATCGTCGCGGGGCAGAGAGCTCATCTTCTTCGATCGATCTTCTTCGCCGGCGATGAATCCGGCTGTTTCCACCGCCGGTGAACCTCCTCTCCGCCAGGTAAGCTTCTCTTCTTTCTGCCTTCCTTCTCTTCTATTTTGTTAATTATCTTCATTTTCTATCCTAGGGTTCCCTTTCTCTGTCTAGAAAGTT
Source organism: Sindora glabra (assembly GCA_020226215.1). Lineage (NCBI taxonomy): Eukaryota > Viridiplantae > Streptophyta > Magnoliopsida > Fabales > Fabaceae > Sindora > Sindora glabra. Next base: position 108,567,902 of record CM035227.1, on the reverse strand, counting down.
TTCTGCAAACCCCTCAAATTTTCACTTAAATTTGCTGGAGTTAATAGCTTGGTGATTTTTTTTTTCCCTTTATTTAGTCTTCTAAAATTTAAGCATGTCTATTTGTCAAGTGGCTGATGAAGGTTTGTTGTTGTGTGAAAAATGTTTGAATTTTGACATAGGTGAACTTCCATTCAATAGTTTTTTTTTTTTTTTCCCAATATTTGCGAGAATAAAAGAGTATCATTCTGGCTGAGATTGTTAGCACAATTTGATCTTTGTGTGTTATCGTCTTTGTTACAAAGGAATAGCTCTGAGATTCTTTCATCTTAAGTAGAAATTAGCAATTTGATCAGTTTTATTTAAGCAAATAGTATAAAAAATAAGAAAAAGCATGGTGTCCTGATATGATTAGATATTTTTGTTTCGGTCAATGAAATTTCACGTAAGTTATATCATTCATGAGCCATACATGCCCTTTTCTTTAATTGAATACAACCAAAGACACTCCATTTTTGTTGGTTTTACATGTCTCTGCAGTTCATAGAAAGTTTAGTTTCTCTTCATGTTAATTTGAGTGAATTTGGCTACGTAGTTCTCAGCATCAGAGTTGGAATACATTTCCAATCTTAATATATTAATATATAATAAATTAAATGGAATATAATAATTTCTATGTATTGAATATTTATGTATAAAATTTATACATAAATATTTGATTCTATATTATATAAAATATATAGAAATTATATAGAATATATAGAATCAGGATCTAATATATTCCTATTCCTTTTTCCAAGAGTCACTGATTCATTGGAACTTTCAATTGTGAATTAAAATAGAAAATTCAAAATATAGTTTGTCACTTTAGGGCCAAATTTTCATAAGATATAAACCTGAACGTCGTAAAATTAAAATTAAAAAAATATTAATCGGGTAGTAATTCCAAGAGTAGTGAAAAAATTTACCTCAAAAGAGCACTTAGTTTGGCATCAACCATTGAATTTAGCAATTGAAATAAAACTTGCTTGAATGGAAGACACTTATTGTAACGCACCCAGTTCTGCTGATAATGTAGATGTAAGACCAAGCCAGTAGCGAGTAGCACCTCTTCAAGTCAAACAACTCAGCACTAAGAGTTGTCTCTGAACACACCACCTTCTGTTGATAATGTAAATGTAAATTCCAAAAGAACTCTGTCTTGTTAATTCAGCTTTCTAGATATAGCACCGATTCTTCAAGAAGACCCACCGACCATGGAAGATTTGCACAGTGACACAGGTGGAAGAAGTAAAGATCCTTACCAGAATGTAACGCATACTAGCCAGTACCATAATAATGAAAACCTGCTTAGCACAGCTACAAACATTCTTAGTATAGCAAGGAAATGTCATGAACCTTAAACACAGTTCTTTTAATGTCTCGACACCATCCATTCTTGTAATCCCCCTTCTTTTCATGTGCTTCCTTCCTCCCCTGTACGAATTATGCTTTTTTCCATTTGCTCACTCGCCATCCTCGAGCATCACACAACTTCAACATGTTGGTGTGGGCTTGGTACTTTTTGCCATCTCGATAACAGTAATTGAGTTCATTGAAGTGAAAAGGAAGGACCAAGGCAGGAAGGACCCATCAAAGCCCATTAGTCTATTTCGGCTTTCATCCCAATATGGTATATTTGGAATTGCAGATATGTTCACCCTTGTTGGGCTTTTAGAATTTTATCACAGAGAAGCACTGGCAAGCTTGAAATCACTGTCAACTTCTTTGGACCATCTCTTGATTATTACTTGAGGAGTATGCCTGGACCATGTGGAAATTTCTTGTAATATGCATTCTGTAACTTGCTTATCAATTACATGCGTTTTTGTTTGTCAGATTGTAGAAATTTATACCTACAGTTTTCTTTAGATGGAGTCATTCTGTTTGATTACTGTATAAGGGCCAGGAGTATATCTTTATGTTTAGAGAAGAGTATATTTCTGTTTGGGTTTGGCATCTTCATACTTTATATATATTTTTTAATTCCAAATGCTGTGCTATTTTGACGTAGTTTTCTTATCTTAAGAACTTCAAGAACAGATTGTGCAGTGCAATAAGCAATTGCCCGCACATTGATCATGGTTTATCGTGATAATATTTGAATAATCTTCTCTATTTTGATTATTTAATGGCTCTTTCATTTTATTTCATTTACAATAACTCTTTTAATTATATTTGTGCTATTATAAAATTTATCAAATTTAATAAGAATTTTACTAAAATTCACTTCAAACACACATTATATAAATAACTTACCCTCTTTGTAAATTTATATTTATTATGATATCATCAAAATCTATTTTTTAATTGAATTTCATACATTTTTCAATATATTCCATACAAAAGTATTTTTTTGTAAATGAATTAAAATTATTATTTTTAACAAAATTTTCAAACAATAGAACCCATTTGAAAATGAATTGAAATTATTTTTATTAAAATAAAATGAATTCAATTTTAAAAATTGTCATGCCAAATGAATGGATGAAATGGTTTCAGAATTTCAAAATTATTTCTTTCGGATCTGCTTTCATTTGTTCAAGATAAGAATAAAGGCAGAAAGCCATTTTTGGTGTTAGTAAAACTGTGGAGAGAAAATATATTAATATATAATGAAAATAATATATTTTTAAATTAGTTTAGTACACATTACTAAAATATATTTCATGTAATTAAAAAAACTCAGGTGACAGATCAGTTTCTTTCATGGAAGGAATCCAATGCGAAGAATTTTGGTTGATGTGATGAAAATTGGAGAATTGAGCCCGTTAGAAACGGGCGAGACGATGTTTCTTTGATATGATTACTGACTTCACAGTCACAGACGAGGCTAGAACTTGAAGCGCTAATACATGTAATTACCCTCATTGGATAATTATAATTTTTAATATTTTAAAGAATAAATATGTAATTTTTAATGTAAATAAATTTAAAAAAATTAATATATGAAAAAGTAAAATTCACTTGACTATTTACGGGGATGGAGAGCATACAAAATGGATTGACGATGGGAATGGGGGCACCAATGATAAAGCCCATCAATATGATCCATTCCTTCCAAGTTGGGAGTTGGGACCATCATTCCAAATGGAAGCCCTTCCCCACCACCAAATTACAATAAACAACAGTTTTATAAAATTTTAATAAAGGATTAAAAGTTCCTCTGCTGGAATCCACAATATATATATATATATATATATATATATATATATATATATATATATATATATATATATATATGTATATGTATATATGTATGTATGTATGTATGTGTGTGAAAGTTGTAAGTACTTATTAGATTACTGAATTAATCTTCCAGTGCGGCAAAAAGGAGTATGGAAATCAAGAGAAATATTTTTAAATTTATAATAATATTGAAATAAAATGTTAGTATTATTGTTATTTGTAATTTAGCAAATAGAATATTTTAATATCATATTGAGTAATTATTAAAATTTAATAGATAATTATTTTATTGATTAAAGTGCAAGTAAAAATAGCAATAGAATTTTCGATATTACTAGGTTTAAAAATATTTCTCATTGGATGAGTGTAATCTTTTCCCCTCAATGATGGAAGCTTCCCGGTATTTGCTTGGCTCAAGAAACTGATGCCTATTCTCGCGTGATGGGTTGGCGAGGCAGAAGGTCAAAATGATTTATCGCAGCTGAAATTGTTGCATGTGCTCTGCACGTGACAGCAGCCGTACTATTGCTTTCCTTTCTGTCCTCTCTGCTGCGGCCTCCACACACTTTTGTGATACGCCAACAAACAGAATTCTACAAAAAAAATAATAATGATAGCACTTAGAAATAAATAAATAATAATAAAGGCACGTGAATGTGACATCTCGAAACATGGTGTCCATCTGTACGTCAAAAACATAAATTGTTCATAGTACTGATACTTACCATTCAACCTGCTTTGTCTGTCGGTGATTATTGATTTAAAATTGGAATTGTATCATCTCATTCTTCTAAGCTCACTTGGATGCCTAACTCCATTTTAATTCCGTTCAATATCAATTGAATTTTCTCAGACTACCAACAAAATTGACATAACACCAAAACAGTTAATGGTGAGTTAAATCTTACCAGAACTAGAAATGACTTTTAGTATGGTGGAGAGATTATCAAGAACAATTGCTTGTCACCTACACAGAAACAAATAGCCGAGGTCAATTCACTTTTGGCCTTTTAACAATTAAATTAGTTTAAGAGAATGATAAGTATACAGTGGAGAGTAATAAGGGATCGAAAAGTATGCCTTATTTATCTAACTAATATTTATAAGGAAGATGATATCAATATTAGATAGGTCTTTTTATATTAATAGAAAGTTATTTAAGAAGTAATAGGATTTTTTTGTTCTTAATAGATCCTTCTAAATTTAATGATCATATTCAACTAATAGAACAGTTAATCCTGATTAATATAATAGTTGCATCTAGTTGTTGTAATTATATGCAACTAATTTTATCCATTTGATCATTACAAGTCTATTGTCGATCCTTTTGAATGAAATGGCACATACATTGGGCTATATTGCCCTTTTGGACCTTAAATTGATGTGGTATAATCATTTGTACTAATTTAAAATAATTAACCAATCAAATTCAATTTATTAATATTCATCAAATGTTACTTTTCATTGAATGTCAATTATTTCTTAAAGTCTAAATTATTAGAAAAGGGTTAGACTTGAAGGCAAACATATTATATGTTCACCATACCAAAATTCATCTTGTATTGAGTGTTGTTCTAATCATAATATCAATTTGATTTGTCAGCCAAATGGGCTAGTTAAAACATTCATAAACAAGTACATCGAATCAAAGGAATTCTATTGAATTTCTAATTTACTAGAAGTTTTGATATTTTTCAAATTTCATTTCTCTCCGCTTTCAATGCTACAGCAAGCTTCTTATATGTCGGGCGTGTATCACACTAAAATTGTGAAAATGAAAATCTAGCAGAACGACCTTGACGTAAGCATTAAAAAGATATAAAACTGATAAAAATAACTGGTAACTAGTGTCATGAGGAGAACATTGATTGAGTAAGATAGTTAAAGGTGAAGTCCAATTCAAGCTCACAACCAAAATAATGAAGCATATCAAGTTCCCCACTCCATGACAGCATCTTTGTCCTCAAGGGTGAGTTGAGTGTAAAGTCGCAAAAAAGTCCAGAAAATACTATTCCCAGGGGGCCTCCTCTGCTAATAGCACTAATATCATGGGTGGCCACTGTCGGAAGTGTTGTATGCACTATTTGACTACCATGGCGTTTCTTCAAAAGAGCCACTGTTCCCACCTTCAACAGCACATTGTATGGCTTATAAAATGAGATGCCCTGTCGGGGACAGAAGCCCATGCCTCTCCAAGGAGAGTTATGATAAAAACTCTGCAACTGTTCTTGCAATGGAGAGTCATTCCCAATCATAAATTTGTCCTTTGGTGCCACTGGTATTGGGGCAAAGCTTGAGGATTCTTCAGTAACAATTGCATTTTTCTTTTTGCACCACTCATAAAGTCATTGCATGGGGTCTTAGTGCCTGCCTTGACAAGGCATCTGCCACCACAATCTTCCTTTCATGTTTGAATAATCTCATAATTAATCATACCCCATTAGTTTTTTCCAATCATCATTAATGTTTAAGAGGCTGTTGGCAGTTTTTATGATAAAGTGATGACCGATGAGAACAGAAAACACCAATATGCAAACAATTCTATCTCGTAAGCGGACGGAGCTTGGTATTTGTTGTGCATTGCTTTACTCACAAGAGTTGTAGGCCTTCCTGCTTTCATCAACACAGCACCAATGCCCCCTCTAGGCACATTATTTTCCAATACCTGATTGGCTGGTTAAAATTATGTAGATTAAGAACTAAGAAGATCGGTGAGCGGTTTTGGTATTTTTCATAGTTCCTTGTGAATCTTGTTTGAACCCTCAGAGCTTTCAGGACAGAGGAATTTTATTGTACTTTCATTTCATAGGTCATTTCTGCACCCTAAGTAGTTCTTTAGCCATAAAACTGAAATCTATTTTACTGTACTTCCATTTCACGAGCCTTTTCTTTATCCATAGAACTGAAAATCTATTTCACTTTAGTTAGAAAGTATTTTAAAAAATATATATTATTTATATATAAAAATAAAAAATTATAAATTATTTATATTAGTAATTAAAAAATGAGGCCCATAAAAATATGATAATAAAAAAGGATAACTTTTTAAAATTAAAAAAAGATTTTAGAAAAACTTTTATATTATTATTTTATAATTATATTTTATAAAAAAATCCCTATAAAAAAATGAAATTGTTGGGAGTGAGCGACCGATTTAAGTGCAGTCAAAGATAGTCATGATATAGTACGATACGATGCATCGTTTGTCAGTCAATTATTTTTGGGTTGGTGTCCAACACTCGAATTAATGGGGAGATACGATAACAGCACAATCATTTGCCAAAGTTTGTATTTCCCGGTGCCAAGGCACATGCAGTGTACCAACGAAAATTAAAACTTAAAGCCATAGAAGGAAACCAGTTAAGTTTGCATGCAGTGAGCGTAGAATGTGGTACTTCTTAGGGTATTCAAATCTGAAGTGTATGATATAATATAAATAATTAAATAAAATTATTAAAAAATTTAATAATTTTATCTAATAATATTAAATATGCTACATCATCACGCAATTGAAAACTCCCGTCATACCATAAAATTTTTCATAGAATGTAGATAAGAATTAGAAAGCTCCGAAGGGTGTATCATATGTGAGTCCAAGAGGGCCCCACAGGGACCCACATATAACATCAATAACCCAGACTCCAAGTCGTAATAATGCAAATAATAATTGTACCAAAAAAATATTGCAAATAGTAATGATATGCACATCATACATAGACTCATTTGAAGTTGAGGAGAGGACGCTCCTATATATCATCATATCATATTATGTACTATGATTAAAACCAATCCTCTCCCCATGCATGCATCTCCATGTTTTGCTTTAGTTGAAAGATTGGTATGAATCTCGTCTTTTTCTCCCCTTGACTTTCAGCAACTTATTCTTTTTTACATCTTATGTTGAAAATTTATAGTGTGTAATGATATATTAGTATATTATTAAATTTAATTATTAATATATTATTATATAATATATAATTAAATTTAGTAATATATTAATACATCATTATCAATGATATATCAAAATCTTCCCTTACCTTAAAACTACTGTTAAATTACATTCGACAATAATTAAGTACACTCATTAGTTAAAAACTTATTCATTGAATTGAAAGAAAAAGTTCAAAAGAACTAGAGTTAGCTAAAATCATATTTTCTAGGTCTGCATAAATCCCTAGCTCGGAACTAAACAAAAATAAAAATTTAATTTATTGGAAATTAAATCGATAAATAATTTTGTATATGAATCAACATAGAAAAGAGTCGAATTCTTACCTTTTTATTATTTCAAAGGATGAATATTATCTCTACGTTAGTGGAGGGTTGATATAACCTAGGTGAATTCACCGAATCTTATTTGTTTTTTCTTGAAATTGAAATGTGAAAGGGAAATTTTGTGACTAATTATGAGGGAAAAGAGCTCTAAAGAAATAGAAAAAGTTGATGGCAGTTTGAGGATGCCCGATGGAGGAAGAGGGCCTAATAATTGCAAATATTTGGGAATGAAGAAAGTGAAAGTGATAGCTCAGAGAAGAGAACTTGAAAAGAAGATATGATTTTATATAAGTAGGATACTGAAGCACATGCTCACAACCCAGAAGGAGGCCTCTGTACGTACCATGCTTTGTCAGCTCCTGCTTACCATATTTGTTCATTGCTAAAATTAAAGTGCAGTGGCAGTGGAAGCTTTTCAGGAGGATTTGCTACGAATCTGATTTTCCTCATTGGCACCCAGAATATCCAATGCCAAATCGCCTTTTATTCTTAATCTGTCTCACAAGACTGCACATGTATTACACATAAAAATATCTTCTTTCTTCTTGCCAATTGTTTCGACCTCACACTACAGTATGATCCATGTATGGTCTTAAATTGTGATTTGTAATTATGAAGATCAATCTCATCACAATTAATTTAAAACTACAATTAATAGTACAATGTTTATGACTATTTTAATTAATAGCTTTGGAACTTGAAATTGTGATGATTAAAGATTTGAACTATCTCATCCTTCTATTAATTTTGTCTATGAAGAAAGTTGGACGAGGACATTATCGTCTCTTTGGTACCGCAAAACCAAATTCCAATTAACCCTTTTCATGGTTGGCTGATTAATTCAATACAATTGCAGTGTTAATTGTTGTATTTATTACTTCTAATTTATGAGGAAATATTTCGGAGTAGTTTGGTTCGAAAAAAAATATTTTTTTATGAAAAATTAAACTTCTCATAAAATAAGTTTTTATGTAAAATTCTTAAAAAGTATTTAAAATCATTTAGTTAATATTGATAAAAGTAATGCTTTTCAATAAAATAACTTTTCATATTTTATTTGATTCAATTTTAAATCTTTTAAAAAATGTTAGCAAAATAATTATTATATATATATAATATTATTAAAATATTAATTAATAAATTTTATTTATTATTAATTAAATTTAATAAAAATAATTTTATTTTTATATCCGTAAATAATATAGGAAATAAATCTTATAAGGATTTATTAACTATGACTAAAATTATAATTAAGGATACATAATTGGAGTCAACAAAAATTTCATGAATATGGTAGAACCTTCGCCAGCAGTTTTGATTTTAATTCTCTAAGAACTTGGACTCTTCACTAATGTCAAATACCTTTTATAAACACCAAGAATCATAAAAATCAAGTAAAAATATAATTTCAGAATTTTAATAAGAGAAAATTATTTTGTAACAATGGCAATAATGTTGGTGGAGAGAGAAATAATTATGATATATATATATATATATATATTCAGGTATAGCAAAACCGTTTATGCAAAGTCATGCTGCACCTTCTTTCAATATCTCTTACCTACTTTGCGTTCGGCAACGTCGATGTAGGTTAACCCCACCACCTATACTTACTATCACAAAACTTTGCGCGTCTAACTTTTGTCTTGCAGGATGGATACTCTACATTTCGGGTGAGTTTCAAAGAAAAATAAATATAATTTTTTTAAAATTATGTATTTCAATAAAAAGAAGTAAAATTCATAATAAAAATTATATTTTTATTTTTTTTGAAATTGATAAAAAAGAGAAAAAAAATTATCTTTTATCTTAATAGATATCACCATATCATGTAATTATATATGATTATGACCCCATAGACCCATTAAAAGATACTTCCACCAGCCACTACCTTTATGGGATCAATCATCAAGTGATCATGCTCAAAATATAATACACTTATTTTTTTGGTAGAAAAAATATAATATACTTATTGCAGTATAAATTGATATATCAATCCACAATAAGAAATTACTTAATAATTCAAGCTAGTAAAGAAAGTAAACAATATTTAAATTTAGTAATATGACTTATAGAAAAAAATTAATTTGCATAAATTTTAAATATAATGAAAAATTTAATAATGATAGGACAAGGTATTAAAAGTCACCATTATATTTCATATATTCATTCCCTATTTTGATTTAATTAAATCTTAATTGTTATTTCACATTTGAAAAAAACTATCAAAAGATATGTATTTGAAGTCTATTAGAAAACTTGAAAGTGTATGAAGAAACTCTTCTTAACTTTAAGACATATGAGAATTATATTTTACATTATATAAAATCGACAATATATCAAATTAGCAATACTATAGTAAAAGATCAACATATAAAACTATTTTACTAGTAACAATTATAATCAAATCATACCATGTAAAAAAAGATTGAATTTATATGAAACTAAAAAACATAAGGTGTGTTTGAATATATTTTTTTATATTTTCAAAAATTATTCTCAAAAACTTTTTTAAAAATTATTTTTTTCAAAAACTTATTTTAAAATGAAGGAAAATAAATGTTAGAGTGTGCTTAGTATTGCAAATAAATTTTTTTATATAATTTCAAAAATGATATCAAGAAAAAGAAAATAGGTTAAGAAAATATCTAAAAATTATTATTAATTTTTAATTTTTAAATTATACATTTGGAGAACAATTTTTTAAAAAAATTCCTAAATAAGTTCTTATATTTTTAAAAATAATAAACAAATAGACCTATAATCTTTGGGTTATAAAATAAATTGAAATAATAAAGAGTTTTAAATATAAATTAATTTATAAATATTACAAATCTTGAAAGGATTATTTCAAGTCTCATAAAAATTCTAGCCTAACTACCGAGCATTCTCACAAATTCTAGAAAAATATGCAAGACTCGAATAGGGGAAGGGTAAGTTAAATGTCTAGCTAAGACTTCAATCTATAGTGGATGAAAACTTAACAATTTTCAGAATTAACTTTCATTCCTTTAAATATATCTAAACAATTGCTCCATTATATTCGTTGCTAACTTATAATTGAGTTAACTTCCTAAATTTATCTTAATTGACTATTTACATCTAACTAAGCTTTTTAAAATATATCAAGATAATAATTTTATCAAATTCATTGTTGACTTATAATTAAGTCAACTTTTACAACTTGAAAATAGAAAAAGATTAATAATGACTTTTATGAAATAAATACATAATAATTTCATATTTATCCCTCATAAATCTAAAATAATACCACCAATAAAATTAATTTAACATCTATTTTTACGCTTTAATCATCAATTAACATTTCTGCCATCGTAAATTCTTCGATTTAGATTTCACAATTCTTTAATTAGTAATTAGAATAGTTTACTTCAAGTATAGTTTTTATCTTAAAAGTTTTTAAATATTTTTTATTTGTTGATTAGAATTGCTATGAATATATCAATTCTATTTGTAAAAATAGGTTGTAAATGGTTTACTAGTGGTGTTCAAAACCATTTTACTAAAAGTAACAAAAGTAGTAAGCAAATGCACAAAAAATGCAAATAAAATTTGTAAAGATTGCACAAAGAATGCAAATACAATAATTAAAACCAACTATACTAATAAGAAGTACAATTTAATTGCAAAAAGGTAGGATAAAGTAATAGATTACTACAAGAGGTGCTAGTAGGATGCTAAAATGAACACAAAGTGGGTAAATGCTCAGATAGTAAAATTAGCGAACCTTTTTATGCTAGAAACATTTATACTACAGAAATTGAGTGGTTATACCCTAGCCATTGACAGTAACTTCCTTCCTATCCATCCGATAACATATCTTGCACATCATTAACATGTCATTATGTGCACATTTCAAGATATGTGTGACAATGATAGGCCCAACTACCTATAAACAAGATCTTTCTATCACGACCTTAGCTTAATTATCATGGATTTCATTACTTAATTTTTACCAATTTAATCTGATTTAACCATCATAATCTTAATGAATCAACTAAGAAATGAAGTGAGAAAAAAGGCTCAAAATAGTTTATTTATAGATACCTTATTCTATCAAAGCTAAATCAGAAAGCATACTTGCTATCCAAATTTTAAAAAGGTAATGATGGGGACTTATCTTACATATCTATAAAATAAAATACAAAAGAGTGATATTAGGACTTAATGAGTAGATAATCCAATATTAATAATCAAAATAATATACTAATCTTATTAATCAAGCTATTCTCTTGTAAAATCTAACATGGCAGCACTTTCACAAGTATTAATTTATACATCAAGTAGCCAAAAAGGGCTTATTCATAATTTTATCATCACATACATTTCAAACAACTTTAAAAAGCTCAATTATAATCACATTATCCTCGTTATATTACACAAGAATGATTAATTTTAATATATATATATATATATATATATATTAATTTCATCACACATTTAATAAAAATTGCACATAAGAATGCATACATTCACTTTGTTACTCCCGATCTAACTTTTTATCTTACCTTTATTTCTATCCTTTTTCTTTGTACTAACCTTATATTTTACTTTCCTTTCAACTAGAATTCTATTGACTAACATTCATATCCCCCTTAACATATTTTTCAATTAGCATTTGCTTAGTGCTTTTATTTCTCATATCATAGCATAAGCCTTTTTTTCATCACATCAAACAAACAATTCCATGCCTCAACACATGGTTACACAATTTCATTGCACTGATAATATTATAAGTATGTTCATACCATGTTTCATAACATTACCCTACCTTAAATGCAAGGCCATGTAATACATTCCATTTCAAGAATAATGTAACAAGTTCATTGTAACACACATCATATGATATAACATCTAAATTCTCATTTCACAATTACTACTTCAAGCATTTACCTTATAAATATCATAAATTATCTTATTTTAATATTTAAAAACCAAACACTCTAAATTGGACCATTAACTATCATCATAGTAAATTGTAGATTAAACATAATCTATTTTATAGTCATATTAATTTTGACCTTTGAGTAATATTTTATGAGTAACTAAAAAATTACAAGTTTCTTGTTCATAAAACTTATTTCATATAGAAATATACTCAATTAACTTTCTATAAACTGGTCATTTATTTAAAATGATTAAGGTTTGAAGTGATTTTATTCTTTGTAAATTAAAAGTAAAGATTCAATTTTTTACAATCCTAAATTTATTATATTTGTTCACTATTTTAGTAATATCTTAAAATCTATAGAAGATATAAGTTTGAAATTAGTTTCATTTAAAAGCAAACTCAATTATCATTTCAATGATAGGTAATTTACATTAATTGAAGGGGTTATGATTTTTCTAAACTTAGAATTAAAAAAATGGCTATTTTACTCTAGACTCAATCGTATCTAGAATTTTGAAATAATGACTAGCCATTCTGGACAAATAAACAATTATTCTTGATTGGTTTTATAGAGTTCCAATGCAAAAAATGCTATTCATTCAATATATTTATTACCTAAATGCATTTTTTATATCACAATTCCATTCCAAATCAAATATATATTATTCTCATGCTATTAATGTTATTTCCATCATTAAATCAAACTTAAGCCATAAATTAACATATCAATCAAACCTTTAAATTCATATTTTCATTTAAAAAATAATATATAACATCTAAGCTTAAATTTTTAAAATCTAACAAGGAGAAGTGATGTATTTACTCACCTAATATGGAAGAGAATGATATGAGGATAGATTTAATGTCTTTTTGCCTTAATAACTCCAAAATAAAAAAAATCCTTTGGTTAGGGTTCTAACTTTGTATTAAAACCAAAATAACCCCAAATCTTCTTCAACACAAAAGAAGATAAGGAGATAACAAAGCAAGGACAATGTTTTTACTTTTATTAAATAAAAAATTTGAAAAAGATTAAACTTTTGCTAGGTTAAAAAGAGAAAATGAGAGGAAGAAGTTGAGAAAATTTTGGAGATGATAGTTTAGAGGTTTTGAAAGAAAATGAGTGGGAAAAGCTTATTTAAGCCTTAAAATCAAGAATAGTACTCAAGGGTAGTTTGAAAATGTCTCTTAATCTTTTTTATATTCACATATTTACTTATAATAATTTAAAAACTTATACTTTAGTTCTCTGTTAATTTTTTCGCATTTATTTCCCATAAAATTGTCATCCTAGGATTTTCTAAAATATCAACTTTTGTTTACACCATATTCATTTATATCTATTCATCAATTTTTTTATATGCATACACTATTACTATTTCAACTCAAAGGCATATCAAATATTTTAATTATTCATTTTATAAAGTAAATGTAATTATTAAAATTTTAACATTTTCACAAAAAAATGCTTAACTTCCAAGTGGTGTTGTTGTTGGGAATTCGGATTATCACATGCAGCGGAATTTTAAATTTTGATCCGAATTCTACCTAGGATCCATGCAAAAAGCATGAGTCAATGATTAGGGTTTTACCTATTGGGCACTCGTGTTTCTACTGATCAAAACTTGAGAGCGGATGAATCAAACGCCGGCCGGAAGGTACAGCGTCTCTACGGTATCCACACGGAGTGAACAACGACCTCTCACCCTCCACGCGTCTGCTAGGATGCGTTTTTTCTCTCTAAGAATTAGGATTGGATGTTTCTGAGTGATTTTGGGTTTATATGGAAGCTTAAAACGTTATTTTAAGTGCTGCCCTCAAGTCCCTTTTTATAGAACTTAGGCAAGTCATAATCCTAGTCCTACTAGGATAATGCTTCCAAAATCCTAATCACACTTAACAACTCATCTTATCCTTATTCTAGAGATAATGGGAAGAGATAAGACTTATCTATTAATTATCTAATATTAGATAATGATATTATCTCATAATAAATATCTTAATATTAGATAATTGCATATAGTTATCAAATATCAAAATAATATTATCTCATAATATATTTATCTAATATCTGATAAGATAATTACTTGATATTACTTTAATATCAGATAATATCACATAATATATATATATATATATATATATATATATATATATATAAAACGTGAATTTATTATTCTAAATAATATATATGCACTGAAAATAAGTCCAATTAATTGGATATTAATATAATTAAAGTCCAATTAATTATTGTCTTATTCCTACTCCTTTTGTGTGACCCTGTAGGTTCTTACTACGTTGACAATGACTTATTATTGAGCCATAGACAGCGAGCGGTATCTAGCAATACATCACTGCCACTCAAGTAGTAAGAATGTCTGTGATTCGACATCCACCTAATACATGATCAACGTTTTACATCATAACCCTTTTGTAATAATATCCAAATTGAACTGGAGGCATGGAATGTGTCATCCTCGTCAATGTTCAATTTATATTTCTTGATACTGAGTAGACTTAAAATAAATAATTAATATCACATATTAATTCAACTGAGCATGGCCATGCATTTCTAAGTCTCACTCAATCAAGGGGCCCAAGGATATTTCTCTTTTATACAAGAGTAACAAAATTCCATTTACATCACTCACTTCCCTCTGCATGATTTATGACACACCCAATCAATGCCCTACTTGTCACCTGATTAAAGGTGACATAGGACAATATTAAAGTGAGTAATTCCTCATGTAGGGAACCGTAGTGATTTCAGGTCAAAGGTTTATGCGTAGTTGTGATCATATGAGAATATCTTATGACACGTTTATCCATGCAATATTCTCATAGTGGGTCAGTCCAGTACATTGTTCACTAGCAATGTACTCATGTATTGACTTGATATCACATATCCATGATTCGTAATCATCAGTCACTATACATGCTAGTCTCGATGTATTATTACTATCCTTTTCATAATAATACTTGACTAGGGGCATTTTAGGAATAGCAAAGCTATTCCAAGGATAATTATTATATTAAGTTATAAATTGCGCATAATAATAATAAAAACAAAATATAATAATTAAATTGCCTAAAATAAAATATAATACATTGTGTATAACTCTAATCATCTTATATGATTGGTTCTAGGACACACACCAACAGTTGTGTAAATTGTACTATTTTTTTATTCCAACATATTTGTTAGATTTGAGACTAAAGTATAATATACAAAGCATCAAACTTGATTACTTAGATAACTTGGGCTAATCTTTTAGGTTAATGGATTAGGTTTAGCAATTGTCTTAAATTAGTTATGTTTGAGGCTTGATCAATGGTATTAGAACATTCACTAATTATACATTCTCACTAGTGTAGATAATGGCCCATGATTTTTTAGTGAAAAAGATTATAAAACTCGACATTTGTTAAATTTGAGACTTGAATATTGTACATAAAATATTAAGCTTAACTATTTAGATAATCTAAACTAATCTTTTTGACTTGTAAATCAAGTTTGGTAGTAGAGATATACATGAGTCATCGATCTTCAAACCAAGCTTTTTATATATAATTGTATGGAATACAATAATTTAAGTTCGAGTTTGACTTGTTTAAAATTTTAAAAAAAATTTGTTTGATCTAATTATTTTTTATTTATATTATTATTTTAAAATAAATTTTATATAAAAATATGTATTTAAAAAAATGATAAAATATTTAAATTTAAAATTCATCTATATATTTAAGTGGGAGGATGGGACGGATCGCTCTATGATTCAACTAGCTTGCAATTAGTTAAATCTAAAATTTCAGGCTCGGAAGAGAGAAGGAATATTGAAGTTGGTGATGGAAAATTGAGCAGAGGAAAGGACGGCTGTAGGATGGGGCGGAGCCAGCGATGAGAGACTTGGGTGGTAGGATGGACCAAAAATCAAAACAGCTAGTTTCGATGATTTTGGGCGGTAAAAGAAAGCAAGCAAGCAAGCAATCGCAGAAGCGTAAGTGAAAACGACGTGGCATCGCCATTATTCTTGCATTCGTTTGGCGCGCTTGCAATCATGGCTTTGGATTGGACCCCACCTCACTAATGGCGTGGCCCACCCTCTCATCACTTCTTCGATGTGTCATTCGCTATTCCATTCACCATCCTTTTCCCGAATTCTCCCAATTCCCTCATTTTTTCTTGTGCTGATGAAGGGTAAGTCTAAATCTACTTTTGAATATAGGCTCGTTATCTTGCAATTTCCTCCTTATCACCTCTGTAATTCATTTTATTGATTTTATTTTTTTTTATTTGATTGCCAATAAATTTAAAGTACATGTAGCAGACGTGCTTTATTAATTTATTATTTTGATTACATTTTTTTAATTTATATTGAGTTCAAAGATACATGTTTCTTTTTTCAAAATTAATGCGAGATTTCAATTCCTCTTTCCGCGAGTATTTGGTATAGTAATTATAATAATTAAATTTAAAATGATTAATTATATATAATTTATTTTATTTCTACCAATTAGTTAATAATTTATTATATATAATTTAATTCTATTCGGGTGATATGCAAAATAATTATTTTTTAGTATGTACAATAAAATACACATGATTATATCAAAATTACTAATTTTCTAATCTTTGTGAGATTATTGTTTGTAAAATAATATATATAATATATATTACTTAACTTATGTATATTCTTATTTAATGTATGCATTCTTATTTATTTTAATTATTTTCATAAATAAGAAAGTTTAATTCTTTATAATTAAAATATAATTTATATTTATTTTGATATTCATTAAGTTAAAAAATTGTAAATGATTAAATAATAAAATATCAAAAGTCATTTATAAATTTAAAATGAAAAATTCTAAAGTACCCCCAAGAATTCTAAACCTTGAGTGGTGTGACAAAATCTCATCAATTGGATGAAATTACTAAAGACTTAGGTAATCTCATCCAACACCACATCACACAAGGTTTGAAACTTCTGGAAGTACTATAGTTTTCCCCATTTAAAATAAACAATTTTTTCTAACACTATTAAAAGAAAGGCAATGAAAGTAAATGACTAAAAAGGAATAAAAAGGCTAGTGCGAGCATAAAATTTAAAATTTCTCCTCCAATAATTACGATTAAAGTAAGTTTCTTTAAGTAACTTATTTTTTAATTATGATTATTACCTATAATTAATCATTGAAAAATTTTCAAAATTGTAATAAAACATCATTAAGAATATAATAATAAATTATTTGACTTATAATCGCTGATCATAATTTCTAATCAAAACTTAATAGATTAGGGTGAGGGTTTATAATTGATATAGGTTTTTTATCCTAACGTATATGTGCTTTTAGGTGTTTTTATCTCAAAAGTGTTGATTCATAATTCTATTTTAACATAATAAAGTCCTCATATGATGTCCATAAGAAAATATTTTAGCATAATAAATCTACGCTTTATTTTAATTTTTTTCTGTACAATGAATAAGATATGTTAAATATACGAGTAAATAAAAATTTTCTATTAAAAATACCTTCTAACATAAGAAACAAATCTGGGGTCTTAATGGTGAAAAATTTTCAATTTTAAGGGGTTAGATATAAGAATTTTATTAAATATATACAATTTTATATTTGCGAGAAAATGAACTTAAGGTTATTATGCATAAGATTAAAAACATTAAAAAAAATTTAGTTTAGCCCTTGTGTATCAATGCCTGTTTGTCTTTGGCGTAACTTAGCAGTGTGAAGAATGTAAATAACATATTAAAAAATGATATAAATAATAAATATATGTGAAACAAATGATGCACTTTTTTTTTATAGATAATAAAATTTATAAAATTGATTACATGGCAATATAAAATGTTATCAAGGTAATCAACGAGTGAATAATATTGTTTTGAGAAAAAAATGCTATTTCAGAAGTTTTGAAATTTTGGACTATTATGGCCCTAAATAACATGCTTACACAACAAGCAATTAAGGAAATTAAATGAAAGTTTTCTCCGATGGATTTTTATAAATTAAATATTGATGGTTCTGCAAAAGAAAATCCTAATCCATTAACTTGTTTAGCTGTCATAAGAAATAGTAGAAGAAAGTAGATTATTAGATGCTCCAGAGGTTTGGGTATTTGCTCAAATTATTTTGCAGAAGTATGTGGTTAAGAGATGGCCTTTTTTTAACTGACAACATGGGCCTATTTTCAATTATAGTTGAAATTGATGTCATATCTGTATTGCACACTATTTTGAATAAAGATCATTCACTTCCTATCGCGGTAAACACTTTAGTTGAGGATTGCATACAGCTTCTATTGACTTTAGGAAATCTTCACTTGAAGCAAACATATAGGGAGACAAATTTTATTACTAATTATATTACCAAAAATACTAATATTAAGGGTTCGTTTGATTTATGTGAAAAATAAGTTCTTTTAGGAAGTTAAATTTTTTAAAATATTATTTCTTACGTGAATTTCTCAAGAAATTTTCAATATTATTTAATTGACATAAAGAAAATTATATTTATCAAAAAATAAAAGTTATTTAGGAGGAGTAGGTAAATAATTTTTCATATTCTATAAAAAAATATAATTTTCTGAAAAAATAATTTTTTATATTTTATGAACAATCAAATAATTTATAATTTTTTATTTTTTAAAAAATATAATTTTTCACGTTGGGCTAAATGGCCCAAATTGTAATACTCAGATATTATGGACTCCCTTCCTGTACGAGTTCAATTCCTTTTGCTTTATGATGTTACAGGCCGTATAATGCCTCGAAATATGTACTTTCCTTAATTTATTTTTCTGTTCCGGCAAATACCCAAAAAAAAAAAAAGTTATAAAATTTATAATCTATGAAAAATAAAAGAAGAGGAAAGAAGTGCAAGGACATGAGAACAAGATTAATAAGTGAAGTGAGAGGGGGAGTCTTTTGGAATATTCAAAAAAAGACATTATTACTGATGCAAGTTGGCTAAATTTGCCGGAATCTAGCATCTCGTATTAAGTTAAAGGTATCTACTTTTAGGCAATTGGTTTAGCTTTTGGAAAGAAAAATGAGGCGGAGAAAAGTGATGGACAGCAGATGAGCTACTATATTTGCATGTGGCATTTCATTTCTATATCCATTCAACTACTATTGAATATTCTTCGTTCTTGTTTTCTCTCTCTATCTCTTTTAGTTCAACCCAACTTTTTTTAGTTTTATCCAGTCACATATCTCTGGTAAAAAAAATTGAGAATGGAAAACATCGTAATTTCTATCATGTTGGACTTTGCTTTATTTCGAGATTTTAAAGGATGGGCAACTTATATTTTATTTGTCTGTAATTTTCCCTCTTTTTCATATATTTTATTTATGATTTAAAATATTATAATTTATTCATATATACCTTCGGTTATTAATATTTTAATTATTTAAACTATATTCAGCCTAAAAATTAAAAAAATTTACATGTATTGCATTTAATTTATACTTAAAAAATTGTATTTAGTATTTTCTATTTAGCAGCTATAAGCTACATTATAGAAAATAAATCTCCAATAAAATTGAATTTTTTGGGATAATGTGATTTTAAGTGAGTATTAAATTGAATTAAATTTAGGGAAGTAAAGATCATATGTAATATAAATGAATTTTCTATTAAAATTTGGATTGATAATAACTTAGGTAAATAAAGTATTAAGAATTAAAAATATAAATATTAATACTTAAAACTACATTTGAATTAAGTAAAAATAACGAAATCTGGATAAATATAATTTTCATTAAAACATATCATTTTATTTTTAGTTGATATTATTTAATATATTTTAAATAGAAATAATTAAATATTTTTAAATTATATAATTTTGAATTTATGATATTATACATATCAAATATCACAAACAATTATATGATGAGAGAGCATTTTTTATGTAAGGAAAGCATTTTTGACATAAGGAATTTAAAATAATTATAATTTTGTGTGAATCTAAAATTTTACTTATCTGCATTTTAATTTTCATAATATACATATAAATTTATAATACTTAATTTTAAATTTTATATTTTTTATTTTAAGTTTCCATAAAACTTTAACATCATGTGAGAGATAAAACATAAAGTAATATTTCATCTCCGCAATACAACTTATAATAGAAAATATTTGACGTGTTTGTGCTCTAATAATTCTCATAAAATAAAATTTAATATATGAATAAATTAATTCTATCAATAAATTATAATTATTAAATTAAATATATTTTATAAAAAATAAAAAATTAAATATGAATCATCAGATATCTAAAATATAAATAAATTTAATATAGAAAAGAGTTGCCGATTATCATCTCTGATGTCTTTATCGAATACATCATGCCTATGTCATCATATAATCAAAACAACAGCGATGAGCCTTAAAACATGTTGCATTCACTTGTTACATGAATTTTACTTTCCTTTTTATTTTTCACAAATCCAGCGCCAGTTTAGCATATGTAATACTAGTGAAACAACTAATTTGATAGTTTGATTTTTAAAAAATAATTAAGAATGATGTTATTGTTGATGATTTATGAATATCGGTGATATTTAAATTTTATATTACTTAAAAAGTTAGTATTATAAAGTATAAATGAAAATTTACGTGTTTATTAACGAGCTTTTCAAGTTAATTTTATATACATAAAAAGGTAAAAAATGACTCTTGTTAACTTGATAAATAAGTATTTTTTTTATTTCAAAATTTAAAATTTTAAAAAGATATAATTATTTGTAATAGTTATCAAATAAGAAGTCATTACAAAAAAAGTAATAGTTTGTAATAATTATTTATTAAAAAATTAGATTTGTTAGATAATTATAAATAAAAATTTTTACTGAATTATTTTGATTCCTTCAGATCAGTAAATTATGAATTTTGATATATCTTAAAGATATAAAAAAATTTTAAAAAAATATGATATATGCCTTATAATTATATTATTCTTATTTTATTTATTTATTTTTATTTTCTTCTTATTCTATCTTTTTAGTCACCGGTTTTTTTTCACTCCATTTCTACGTATATTTTAATAACAGTTATTTGATAATTAATTTTATTATAAGACATCTATCAAAATTTTAAAATCACAAAGACAATAATACATAATTTGTGAATACTATAATAGGGCAGACATAATTTTCCCGTATAAAGTATCCAAGTTTGATAGTTCCGGCGAAATATTTTGTCAGTACTTATGCAATGAATTTACTCGAGCAGCAGCGAGTCATGGGGAGCCCGGGAGGTATAGCTTCCGGTGTCTTAGTTACGTTGCTTCATTTCATATTTGATATGACACTCAATAACTTGTACTAGGTAACTTGTACTAGGCATTGATGCTGGACATCTTTTCAAAGTTTCATCGGTCAATCATAAATAAATTAGAAAATTGAGGATGAATGGTTATATGGCTGACTTAACCCCGTGATTAAATTTTGATGGTATTAAATATTATTTTAAAAAATATTTTTTATTCCAAAGATTTTATCAAAATAATGAAAATTTATGTTGAAGAATTTTTTAAAAAAATGGCTTAAAGGTAGTATGAAATTTATTGAAGACTTTTGAAGATTTAATTTAAGATTCTAAAAATAATACGTACGCGATTAAACCTAATTCGTTATTGCTCAATTTTTTTTTAAAAAATATATATAATTTTGTGTTCAAAGCAAGATAAAATATTTCCATTTATAAAAGAAAATTATTTTATTTTTTAAAATTAATTTTAGTTCTTAGTATTCCAATATAGTAATTAAATACTTAGGTTCAAAAGTAAATCTCCAAATTAATATTCAAGTATCATATTCAAAAGCAAGCTGATTGAACCATAGTCAGGTATTATATTTAATTAAGTATTGGTAAAGGCTATTTCTAAACCTTATAATTAATTATAATAATTGAAACCTTTTGAAAATTTGGCTTCTCAATTTGCGTAATTGAATATCATATTTGATTACTAATTTGTGAATTTTGAATTTTTTACAACCATAAATTCCTAATATTTTATTTTCAAAGAGGAAGTGAAATTTTGTCAACTTCTTCGTACAATTAAAGTAAATACCATTAAACCATCATTAATCTCGAGTTTCATTTTTATTTTCTTTTATCTTTGTGTAAGTGTATTTTAGTATAAATTAGACACTCAGAATAAAGTGAAAAGGACTTATGATAATTTAGAAAAAGTATATCTACTTATATCAGATTATAAAGAAATCACATATAATTTTCTATTCAAAGCATGATAAAACATTTGCATTTCTAAAAGAAAATTTTTGGTTTTCTTAATATTAAATTTTATTTTTGAAAACTAATTTTAATTATTAGTATTCAAATATAGTAATTGAATACTTAAGTTTAGAAGCAAATCTCTTTCAAATAGTATAATTTAGAGGCAAGCTAACTAAACCATAACCGAGTATTATATTCAATTATGTATTGATAAAAACTATCTTTAAACTTTATAATTGATTATAATAATCGAATACTTTTTGAAAAATTGACTTCCCAATTTACATAATTGAATATTATATTTGACTACTAACTTGTGAATTTTGAATTTTTTACAATCGTGAATTATTAATATTTTGTTTTAAAATAGAAAGAGAAAATTTATCAACTTCTCTATACAATTAAGGTCAATGCCCCTAAACCATCATTAATCTTGACTTTTGTTTTCATTTTCCTTTATTTTTGTATTAGTACATTTTAGTACTAATTAACATAGTTTTAAAAATCGAACCGGATCAATGAATTAGTCAAGAAACCATCCAATTAAGGGTATTAAACCGGAAATACATGTGAACTAGTGTGAATCAATCAAAGTCGATGAACCAAACTAGTGAATCAATTTTTTTATTTTTTAAATTATAAATTTTATAATTTTATAATAATTGAGATGTAATACTTTCACAATTTCATATCAATTGAATTTATGTTATTGCTTTTAATATTTTTAACATAAATTATTGATATATCACTTATATTTTGTTACTTATTTACTTATATTATTAATTTATATTGTATTATTTTTTAAGTTTTATCGTAACTTATTATTGTAAATATATAATACTAATATACACATATATATGTATATGTTTGTATACATATAATTAATATTTTTTAACATATATAATTATATATAGTAATATATATAATTTATATTTTTAATTCAAAACTGGTTCAATCGATGAATTAGTAATTAAACCAGTAAGTTAGTGAACTAATGATTTGTTCGATTCAATAATCGATCCGATTTTAAAAACTACACTAATTAGGCACTCAGAACATAGAACATTATGAAAGAGATTTATCATGACTTAGACAAGATACGTCTACTTGCATTCAATTATAAAAAATTTGATTTTGCTTTGTCTCCTACTTAATTATATCAGTTGAAGTCATGAGACATTTAACAATAATTTTTTTTTAAAATTTTATTTGAAGATATTGGAAGATTTTATGAAAGATATTATTAGATAATGATTGATTTAAAGTATTTATTTTCATTAATTTGAGTATGCTATATTAAGGGCATAAAGCCTAGTATTTATTAACTATTTGTACAGGATAATTATGCTTTTGACCTAACAAAGAGGCACACCCTATTTTACCGGTGTTCATTTCTTATTTTCATCTTTACTTTCCTACTTCATTGATTTGAATCATTCTCATTTGAGATTAAATCATTTTAAGCTTTTCATTTTGTATTTATACAAAGGGTGCACTAAAAATTTATTCGTTCTACTCAAAATTTCTTATTCTTTGTATTTGATGAGTGATCTCAATAGTAGTTAAAGTGTGTAAGACCTTTAGAAAGCTTGTCTTGTGTGAGAATAGGAGATTGTGTTAATTCAAAATAATTGTTAGGTTTTTTAAAGAGCCATTAATTTAAAGGGATTTATCATATTGGTGATGAAATTGAAGGAGATTTCAATATTGGAGAATGGACAGACGTACACAAGAAACTCATTCCTTCTTCATGAAATCATTATATATGTATTTGCATCACTCTCTTCCCAACTCTTTTTAAATTACCACAAATTTATTATTGTTTTGTATGCTTAGATTGTGCTATTTGCCTCTAGACATGAGATAATTTTTTTGGATGATATTACTCTTATTAGATTTCTACATACTATATTTTCCAGTGTTGTTTTTCATTGCTCTACTTTGAGAATCCAAAACAAAAACTTTGCTTTCAACAAAATTTTTAATTTACCCCAACCTTTTACAAATAAAGGAGAAATTTATTATTTCTGCTATTAAAAGAAATAAAGTGCGAGGGATGAAATATAATGATGAAAGCCCAATTAGATCCATCGGGTCAGATTGGGTGATACAACCCATAATGACAGTTCGAACTGGGCAATCATCATGCTGCATAAAAAGTCTATGATTAAATCATAACAGCAAAATATATATATATAAAAAATGTATGGTATGGGTAATTTAATAATCCAATCCATTTCAGTTATATGAAATTAATTTAACTGCAACGGAAGCACATGATGGTGCATCTGATCTGGATAGTGTTGTTTGATATAGTAATGGAATCACTTTTAGGAACAAAGAATTAATATTTGTTTGACAAGTAATTGAGGAATATACAACATATTCCAGATTGGGAGTACTGTTGCAGTGCATCAACAGCCATCCCTCTAACACTTTGGAGGCCTTTTCTTCCGACTCGTTCCCCTCCCCACGTGCACCTCTCCCGAATATTCCAAACACAAGAAAGGCTCTCCAGGGACAGGCCAGAATTAAAGGGAAATCCTTTTTTTTCTGCGGGTTTAAAATGTCAATTGCTGAGAATTTTTAATAGAAATACATGTATATCTTTTTTTATAATAATAGGAATACTAATCATTTATCATTTAATACGGATACGTTGATGGTTTGAACTCATGGTACGAGAAAAATAAAATTTCATAAACTATATCCCCACTGAAAATATCTTCCTGACTATTGGTACCAAGAATGTAATTTACAGGATTTGGCAATTAAGAAATTGAGTATTTTAATTTGACAAGGAAGCATTAGGAAAATGAATCCGTCCAGGACTCTCCTGCATGCCAACCGCTCTGAATCCAAAAAAAAAAAATCACAACCTGTGAAGGTGTTGTTAATGAAAAGATGCATATGTGATTAGGTGATTGCGACCTTAAAAGAAGTTGTGAAACATCTTAATTCCTTGTCATATGCATCTGTATGCCCGTGTCCGTTCATCTGACGGCAGCATAAATTTGGGGCCTGCTCCACTGACTCCGACTTTTCCTCTAAAACTACAAAACAACCATCGACGTTTGTTCACAGAAACAAATTCAAAACATTCGTTTAAGCTTTAAATCTTTAATTGGTTTACAGGATTTTCTTTGTTTGCAAGTATGTCTAACTCTTGTTCACATTATAATCCTTAATTAAGTGATTTTGGTTTCAGTTTCATCTGCAAGAATATATTATAGTAGCCAAACTGCATTTAGACATGCATTTTCCATTCAAAACTAACTCGTTGAAATGCGAAGAATGACGATACAACTAGGTTGATCACGTGCATAAACACGTAGAATAGTCAAGTTCGTATGTCGCTCTGTTTTTTCAAAAAAGGACATTAATTGAATCTAACCATTAATTTGGCAATAATAATTTTAATAGTTTTATTTTCCTTTTACAAATATATACAACAAAATTATAGTTTGGTGGATAAAAATTATGCTAATCTTGTTGCAAATTTATTTATTTTTTTTTATAAAAAAGTTATGATATAAATACTTAATAAAAATATAAGAAATTATTATCTTTCCGGATACGTCATCTACGTGATTTAAAATTAAAATTAAAACTGGCATTAATAGTTTCCTGGCTTACAAGAAGTGACAGGCGGCCGCGGCAGGCAGGGGAGTCACGAAACGGAAATTGAATAGCACGCAATTTCTGCCGTTGAAAGTAACTGAAAGCAAAGGAAGGGTTATATCTGGAATTACATCAGAGGCGTCAAACATCAAACTTTGCGTCAAACAAAATTTCCAAATCGAATATTTTCGACGCTCTCTCCGCCTGCCTAATTTACCAAGAAATCTAACATTTTTTTTATTTTTTGCAGTTCAACTATTTTTAAACTCATTTACCTTTCAATCATTTTTAGCATCCACTATTCTTCATCTCAAATATTCCAAACAGAAAAACAAACTCTGATTTGCGTTTCAACAAATTAAAATGCACTTAATAATCTCATCGTCAGTTTCATAATACAAAAGCAGTGTAACTGAACCTGTAAAAGGATAATTAATATTTTTATTTATTAAGAAGAGAATAATACGGACAAACCTAAAAGAAAAAAAAAAAAGTAAATAATTTTGCAGTGTTTTTTTGCTCCCTTTTGCGTTACCGTATTCACACCGACGCGCGCAATCCGCACTCCGTCTCACAGTGACAGTCACTGTGTTGTTTCTTTCTTTCTCTCTCTTATCTCTTTTCTGATCCAACATTGCAAGCCGAAGACGAACTCCGCGCTGGCAAAGATTCCCTCTTCTCTCCCTCTCCTTCCTTTTCTCTCTTATCTTTCTTTCCTCTCTAATAAACCCTAAAAATGATTTTCCTCACAAACAAACACCACTGATTTCGCCTCTCACCATCGAGCACCATGCCTTTTTTCTTGATTTTCAGATAGCTCCCTTCCTTTTCTCTTATCAGACCCACTGTTCACTCTTTTGCTGATTTTGGAGTTCAACTCCCATGGGCTGTGCTGGCTCCAAGCTCGACGATCTCCCTGCCGTCACCTTATGCCGCGAACGCTGTACCTTCTTAGACGAAGCTATTCACCAGCGCTATGCTCTTGCCGCAGCTCACTTGACTTATATTAACTCTCTCAGGGGTATTGGCCCCTCCTTACATGCTTTCATCGATGCTGATTTCAAAACATCCGGTGGTTTTCCTCCGTTATCTCCTGAACTCAGTCTTCCCCCTGCAAAAAAAGCTGATCCTATGGCTAGTGCTACTATCAAACAAGTCGATGATTCACCTTCGCCCCTGCATGACTACTCCTCCGGTTCGGGTTCTCATCTTCAATTCCACACCGAATCCGACGAGGACGAGGTAGATCACGATATGGTTTCCCTTCATCACTCTGGTCATTCCTCGCCTTTTCACTTGCATGGCGACCATGCCCCTATCAGTTATATCAACAATCCAGATCGGCAAGGCCCTGTTTCTTTTCCCGGTGGATATATGCAAATGAATTACATGAAGAATAAAGCCACACCTTCGGTGGTCTTTGAGCAAAAACCTATGAGCCCTGAGACTGCTTACATGACCCAATCATCATCGTATTATAATCCTTACCCGTATCCCTATCCATACCCGAACATGAATCCTGATCAATATCCGTATCCCTATCCCCCCCAACAACAGGCAGCCTCATCCTCCAAACCGGAACCGGCTCCGGCTCCGGCTCCGGCTCCGCCTCCGCCTCCACCGTCTTCTGCTTGGGACTTTCTGAATTTTTTTGATAGTGATGACAAGTACTATTCTCAATACACGCCAAGCAGAGACTCAAAGGAGGTGAGAGAGGAAGAGGGAATTCCCGATTTGGAAGATGAGGAATACCAACGCGAGGTGGTCAAAGAAGTACATGGTGATCAAAAGCTTGTGGATGGTGGTGCTGGGAATCATTCCCGGTCAGTAGAAGACGATGAAGCTAACAAGGGAGAGTCTTCCCTCTACCAGCCTAGACCGAGCGTTTCCCTGGAAAATGAGGGGGTCGAATATGAGGTGCATGTGGTGGATAAGAAAGTCGTTGATAATGATGAGAGGTCCAAGGAGCGAGGTGGTGGTGCTGCATTCCAAGGCAGACGTGGCTCACGGGATCCTCTTGAGGTAGCCAGAGAGATTGTGGTTCAGTTCCAGAAGGCTTCTGATTCCGGTGCCGAAATTGCCAGGATGCTCGAGGCTGGAAAACTTCCATATCGGAAACACGGCGCTTATCAAGGTTAGAAAAACGTATTTCCGTTTGCGAGCCTGTCAGATCATGTTATGCTCATTTTCATTTTATCTGTTTTTCTTAATTGGGAACGGATAGTTGGGTTTGCTGTCAAATCATTTTTTATTGATCTGTGCGTAAAGTTTAACTATTTCCCTGATTTTATGCCTAAAATTTGTCCCAAGCACTGCAAATCCTTGGATCATATGTCAAATTTGTTTTAATTATTATGTAATTGTGATGACTTCAACCCTATATTTTGTTGCTGACTTGAAAGTTCTTGTGCCTGCCTATGAATGTTGCATTTCTTCGATCCTTGTGAGGCAGCTCCTTCCAAGATGTTACAATCACTGTCCATGGGGTCTTCGCTACCTTCTACTTCTAAAGGTGCTGAATCCACATCCAACTTGGATATTGATGAAGATTTGGTAATGCGGTCCCACAATCTTTCTTCTACACTGCAGAAGCTCTATCTTTGGGAGAAGAAACTCTATAATGAGGTTAAGGTATATTATCATTGTTTACTGATTCTTTTGGACATTTTCCTTGGCAATTTCACAGTAACTTTAATTTGTTTTTATTTAATTTAATTTAATTAATCCAGCATTAATTTATGTACCAATACAAGAGTAAATATGTCTATTTATGTAGTTATGTTCATTGGGTCCCAAAAGGGTGATAAGTTTCTGGTCTATTTAATGTGAAATTGCCAACCACTTACATGAGTTCTGGTTCATTCTTTATGAAGATCATCAGTAGGGCGTGTCTAAAAGTACCTAAACTTCATGTTTGCGCTTAGATGGTCTCTGTATTAGTGTTCTGGCGGCCTTTTTACAGTCCTTTAGTGTTGTTGAAGTCTTCTTCTGTATTAGGGATAATATTTTGATGATTTATATGCCATAAGTGCAGTCTTGGTTTATCAAAACATTTGTATTGTTAATTGTATATGTCAATTGGGTTTCTCAGAGCTATGTATATGCAGGCAGAGGAAAAGATGCGAGTCATGCATGACAGGAAGTGTCGTAAGTTGAAGCGTTTGGATGAGAGGGGTGCTGATTTTAACAAAGTTGATTCAACCCGGACTTTAATCAGGAGTCTGTCTACAAAAATGAGAATGGCAATTCAGGTTGTTGACAATATTTCTATGACAATAAATAAGATCAGGGATGAAGAGCTGTGGCCGCAGCTGAATGAATTAATTCAGGGGTATGTCAAGTTAAACACTCCTAGTCCTTTCATTTTTATTGTTCATTAATGTCTCTCTATACCCTGACTGGTTATATACATTATTTGACTTAGTTTTCTCGGCAAAAAAATCGGGGTTAAGTTACAAGGGTTCCTTATGGAATAAGATATGATTGCTGTTGCTATTACTTGTTACTCTTCGTTATCATTTTCTAGTTTGCTTTTTCGCTCATCATTTGTCCTGAATTGCTCTTCTTTTGGGCATTCTAGGAGCCTACCTCTGTTTATCTCCTTAAAGCTTGATAGTATGATTTGATGGAGAAGTCTTTGTTTAGTGCGATATTGCATTTCCCATCAGCATCACATCCCCTAATCTTACTACTTTAGTCTCACAAAATGAATCTAAGATTCATAGGCCGATTGCCATGACCATGAATGAAAGATCCTGAGAAATGTAGTGATGTGCCATTAACAGATGTTTACTGATAAAAAAACAAACACGTGATTCTCATCTCTGATACTCGGATCAAAACTGCTAGTAGTGCAAATGTTGGTCCATTATCCCTCTTTCTATCATCTCTAATTGGTGGTGCATGTACTCTAGATGTTTCCATGGTTTATTCCCCATCCTGATCCCCCCCTTTTTTCTGTTGGGTACCTTGCAGTATTTCCAACACAGGAAAATAAGCGGCAGTTTTGGTGGTGGATACCATGATTTATGACTTTCTATCATCAAGCAATGCTTGTGATATAACTGTCTTGTTTCTTTTTCTTACTTTGGAGATTTGCTCAATTGTCAGACAAAACAACTGATGGGGTTTGAGAGACTTTGAATTCCATGTATATGTTGTAAGTGGAGCACATTAATGAGAGCACTAGATTGCTCTCTAGCATGGGCTGCTCCTTTTGTGGTTGTTTTTTTTTTTTTTTTTTTGGGGGGTGGTGGTGGTGGTTGTTGTGGTGTTGGTGAATGGTTTCTACTGGAGAGTTGCTTTGGAAATGATAACCAACAGAACCTTCCTCCAGTGACGGCACTGCGTGGTTGGGGCTTTATGGTTTATTTGACTTTGGGGGATGATGAATAATGATTTAGGCACGTGAAGTAAGGCTATTTAACAAATGAGGTGGTATTTCTTCCTTGATATTAGTGGTTGTAAAGGAGACAAGTCATTTATGATCCACTCAAGTGACACTTGCATAAAGGCTCAATGTGGGTTGGTTTATTTAATACATAAATGAGATTGAACATCAATTAGGCTTGTTAAATGAGCTAGAGTTTGAATTATGAACAAATTGTTTAAAATATATACATTTTACATAATTGATATCATATATGTGCTCTGAGACTGGTGAGTGGTGACATTGATATGAATATGGCATTAATAAAAATTGTGTTTAATCTATCTTTTCATGATTTATGTATAGTTATGCTCAATTAGATTTTTATTTTATTTTGTAAAAGTTATATTTTAATTAAAGAAGCTAAACAGCTCGGGAATGTGCATTTATCAGTCTGCAGGAGTGAATTGCTTGCTTAAATCTATGATATTTTTATGCTTTCACCAGTTACTTGTTGTGCTGAATTCTTTCTGGCTTCCTGTTTGCAATTTCTTGCTCCGAACCCAGCTGAGGCTTTTTTTTTTTTTTTAACCTTCTATAACTTGTTTGTCTAAATTAAGTGTGATAGTGTTCCCATGCCCTTGTCTACAATTCTTAGTTTTATTTGTTGTCAGAGTTATCAATTATTGACAGTTGATATCTTACATATGATTTGGAACAAGACATGCATGTAATATCCACAAAATTTTTTTTGGCTTTTCATGATTTTCTTTTTAGTAATAACTACCATACATCTTTGTTTTGTAATGTGATATATATTTGTTTTCAGATTGACCAGAATGTGGAAATCCATGCTTGAATGCCATCGTAGTCAGTGTGAAGCAATTAGAGAAGCCAGAATTCTGGGTTCCATTGGATCCAGGAAAAAGAGCGGTGATGGGCATCTGACAGCTACAAAGCAGCTTGAGCAAGAGCTTATCAACTGGACTTTCCACTTCTCTAGCTGGGTAAGTGCCCAGAAAGGTTATGTTAGGGCACTGAATAATTGGCTTCTGAAATGTCTCCTGTATGAACCTGAACAAACACCTGATGGCATAGTCCCCTTCTCTCCTGGTAGAATTGGTGCTCCTCCAATATTTGTAATATGTAATCAGTGGTCCCAAGCATTGGAGAGAATTTCTGAGAGGGAAGTTGTTGATTCTATGCATGTATTTACAATGAGTGTGCTTCAGATATGGGAACAAGATAGGCTGGAAATGCACCAGCACTTGACAACGAACAAGGATCTTGAGAGAAAAGTCCGAAATTTAGATAGGGAGGACCAGAAGCTACAGAAACAAATCCAGGCATTAGAACGAAAAATGGTTCAGGCATCAGCAGAAGGCAAGAGTCTTGCAGTTTCTGAAAATATCATATACCAAAGTGACAAAAGCAGTAGTCTACAGGCTAGCTTGCAGCGCATTTTTGAGGCTATGGAAAGATTCTCAGACAATTCCGTGAGAACTTATGAAGAGTTACTACAACGTAGCGAAGAAGAAAGGGCCACTGGAGAGCAGGAAAGAGTTTCCTAGGGTGGTATGATTTGATGGAACTGCGTCTTCATGAAAATTAGAATCTTGCTTACCTTCTGCCACTAGCTCTCCCATACCCAAAAATATTGCTTACTTTCTTTGGCCTGGTATCCGATGGAGGATCTGAGTATTCAAACTATATCAGTCAAAGATCCTCTTCTACGAAGCCATAGGTGCAAAGATGCTGCTGGGAGAGTGGCAATGTGCAAAAGGGTGATATTATCTGTTCTGGAACCCTGTAAAACCAAGTTGCCTTGGTTGCCTGTTGCATTTGCATTAATGGAGGAGAAACTTTCTATAATAAGAAAATGCGAGTGAGAAAGGACTCGGTGCAAGATATGAAGACTCACCGTAGGTTTGAAGTCTTGTGGAATTATGGTGAAGCACCGATGGGTTAAGATCAAAGGGTGGCAAGTAGAGTATGTCTCTGCAAGAGTCTTCTATGCATTTGAAAATTTATATTTGCATGAAAGAACGTGATTTTGATTGTCCTTTTGAGGAAACGTTTTATGATGGTTGAAGAGGTTAGGGACATGCCCTCATCCACAAACACTGAGAAGCCTCTGTTGCATGGGAACCATGATTTATGGCTTGTTAGAGTGACGCAAGTCACTGGATGCGCAGATACCATTAGTTATTTTGTACGTAAAATGTCTTTTTTGCATAGAATATTCATTTTAGTTGTTGTACAGACAGCGGATTGCCTGTTGATACTTGGCAAGCTGAGAGAATTTTTGAATAACGGAACCTGGTTGACCTGTGAGAACATTGAGTTTTCTTGTAATGTTGAGAGATTGGAGGCTAGGTGCATCTAATGAGTAACCTGGTTGCAATGCCTTGGGCTCCGATATCAGACACAATTCAACTCTACTACGGCATCCTGCAATGCAAGTCTAATGAGTTTTTGATCAGGGCCAAAAATATAATCCTTTGATAGCTTAATAATTGAAGGAGACGTGAACTAATTTAAAAATGCTGACTAAAAGATCTCAACTTCACCTTGAATAAATGGATGCCCTAGGTGTAATCTATCTATCTAATCAAGGCAGGCAGGCAGCGTATATTCCCTTTCCGCCACCTAAACGAAATGATTCTGCAAGCATTCGAACAATTGTTGGGCTTTTGGCCCACAACAACTGTTGGCCCTTGGCAAGGCATTGCTACCAAGGGGGTGGTATTTCACGGTACACTGAAACAAAGGTAAATATGTGACCAAAGCGATTCCCGTAGTAGCGGCGAGCGAAATCGGGAGATTGAAAAGAAATAATTTGAGATTACAAAAATCTCATAGTTATAGGAATTAAGATTTTCTTTTAAAATTTATTAGTTCAATATAATCTAACAACTTAACCAAGTTCATTAAAAAATCACCAACTGAATCGATATTTTATTAATTAAACTGATTTATGATTGGGTCACTTATAAAATTAATCTAATGATATGATTCAGATCAAACTTATTACCAATTCAATTCGGACAAATCGGTTTTGATTTAATAATTATAAAAATGACTCATGATTGAAATTTTTTTCTTTTTTTTTTCAAATTATGAAAATATCATCGTGAGAGTTTGAAGATGAAACAATTTGTTTCCTTCCAGATATTTGCCAAGGTAATTTTTCTGCTTCTCCTTGTTCGATCACATGTTTTGATAAAAATTGAAGCACTTTCTTCTATTAGTAGAAGAAATTCTTTATGTAGAGATTCAAGGTTCTAGAACAACAAAATATGCCATAAAATAGCTCGATGTCACTAAGAAATTGATGAAAGCAATAAAATAGATAAAGCAATTTCCTTTCAACAAATTTCACGAGAAAAATAGGATAAAAACCTACATTCAATAACGAAGCAGCAGTTTATTTCCTGTCGGATTTGCCCAATATAGAAGTGCTGCCTTAGAAATTGTTTCCCGAAAGAAATTCTTCCATCGGCATTGAAGCTCATTCTGGGACCTTTTAAAATGATCAAATAGAATAGTGTTATTATCAAGATCACTATCCAAAATCCGATTCTTTGAATTTTTGTTTCAAGCCCTTAGATCCATTTCTTCTTTGAATATAACAAAATATTCCTAAAATATATACTTGTTAAGTCAAGTGCAAGATTTATAAGTTAAATAATGTTTGATTATTGATTACCCAACAAAAAATAATGTTTGAGTATTATATTACTTTTAAACTTACAGCAACTTTTTATGAAACTTAGTTAGAAATTAATATAAAGATCTAAAATTTTGTATTTTATTTTTCTCTCTCTTTCATTACATGTATTCAAATCTGCAGAAGAAACATTTTTCATGGAAGAAAATCAAGGTTTGAATGTGATGTTATAAGTCTCTAATTTACTGTTTCTTCTTCTTTCTTTTTTTAGCTTTAGTTTCTCAATTTTTTGTATTTTTTTAATCATATTTGAGCATTTTTTTATATTTGCTTGCAATTTTTTTTACTTACTTGCTAAATTCATATTTTTTTTAGATATGAGTCCTTTTTTTATATAATTTCTCATATGTAAACCTAGTTTTTGCAAGTTTATTTTAAGACGTGAACTCAATCCTTTCCTTGTGCGTTAAAAATATTTTTTTTTGTTATAAGTATTTTTTATTCAAATTTTCTTACCTAATAAAATTAAATGATAACCAAATTTTCGTTGCTGCTTGAAGACATGACAAAAGAAATGATTGAGAAGATTTTTCAACGTGAAACATAGGAATGAATTTTGAAAATGAATCTATGTGCTTATACAATGAAAGTGGGGATAAAGTTAGCAATTTTTTTCTTTTTATTTTTTTGTCAAAAACACCTTTTGACCAGCTACAAAGGAAAGACATTATAGCTAAGGGAAGAAAAACATTTAATTAAAAGAAAATTCGGCAAAATTCATAGCTTGAGAGAGATTTATTAAAGTTTTGAAGGACCAGAAATTTATACATTTTCACAAAATTTTAAAGAACGTCAGAATATTTTTCTCTTAAAACAATTTATGAAACAACTAGTGAGGAATTGTTTGAAACACCATTTTGTCCGACCAGAAAAAAGTGATATTTTTTGTCCTTTCAGGAGAAATCCATTTTCAATTTTTACTCTTGACTTGAGTGGGAAAGAAACAAACAGACAAGTTTTATTATTTTATTAAAAAATTAATTTGAAGTTATTTACTCTCTACCAGCATGTCCAACGTTCCCCTCAGTGAAGGTGATTGACCTGCGTTGTGTCTCACTCTAGTAAAAACGACATTAACCAGAAGAAAATGCTCCTAAATAAATTAATTTTAAAAGATGAAATTTTGCTTGAATGCTCTTTGAATATGTTGTAGGAAAATAGAGCAATTTTGATTTGATTTAACGTTGACTGCTGAGTGAGATTTATCTTGATTATATGATTTATGTTTTATTGCAGAAAGATTTCTATTCTATTCCTTGTAATGTAATTAGCCGTTAATTTGCCGGTTAGCCTTTGATTAAACATATCCAAAAAATAAAACAAGTAAAAACTAAAATTTTAATAGCTTAGTGATGATTGGATGGCCTACATTAAATTCCAAGGATGGATTGAGATTGAGTGAACTGTGCAGCCATTTTTATTACCGCAGCCCAGGCCACACGGTACAACGTACGTGTCCCAAACAGCCAGCAAGTTACTGCAACAAAGATGAATGAAACAAAACAAAACAGAGGTATAGCGTAGCTTAGCTTGACGCTGTAACAAGACAAACAAGGCATCGCTCCTTTCCACCCTGTCTCTTCTTCCACACCAGAAAACCCACCTTAGCTTCTCCAACTCATGCATCTATCTGTGGTTTCTTTCTGATCCCTTTCTACACGAACTCTCTTTCTCAGTGTTCTCAGTCATGGGTTGCTGCCAATCTTCTTTCCCCAAAGAAACCCACCCTGAGAAGCAGCAAAATCACCAAACCCACAACCACAACCAATCACACCAACCTTCTCTTGCTGCAGACCCAGCTTCCGGCGGCGGCGGCGGCGGCGGAGGAGTCCCGTCTTTCTCCGAGTTCTCCTTCTCCGACCTCAAAGCTGCCACCAATAATTTCAGCTCAGATTTCATTGTCTCCGAGAGTGGAGAGAAAGCACCCAACGTTGTCTACAAGGGTCGCCTCCACAATCGCCGTTCGATTGCTGTCAAGAAGTTCACCAAGGCTGCTTGGCCTGATCCCAAGCAATTTGTGGTACTCTTTTTAAATTTTTTAATTAAGCAATCTATTGCTTTCTTTTCATGAATGGAAATAAAATTAATTCCTTGGTGATTTTGATACCATGAGTGAGTTCAAAATTCTCATGTGGGTTTTAGGAGGAGGCTTCTGGTGTCGGAAAATTGAGA
This sequence comes from Sindora glabra, assembly GCA_020226215.1. Taxonomy (NCBI): domain Eukaryota; kingdom Viridiplantae; phylum Streptophyta; class Magnoliopsida; order Fabales; family Fabaceae; genus Sindora; species Sindora glabra. The sequence continues at coordinate 108,531,353 of CM035227.1, read as the reverse complement.
CATCCAAGGCTTGCTAATTTGATCGGCTACTGCTGTGATGGTGATGAGAGGCTACTTGTTGCCGAGTACATGCCTAATGACACTCTCGCAAAGCATCTTTTCCACTGTACGTATCATATCTTCCCTAACAAAAATTTCATCTAGGTTATTCCCAAGTACTCTATTTGAGCCGATTTCTATACGATCTATTTTAGCCCTTCCAGTTGGACCTTTAAATTTGATATGTCTTTGAACCATTTTTTCACTCCAAAAAATTGGAAGGGAATCTCTCATTGCTTAATGAGGGGAAAAAACAATTTACTCTTGTGGACCAAATTTTGTACAGGTATGCACTGATTTATTTCAATTTCAACAATTGTTTTCTCGAGTTTTGCCTTCTGTATTCGCTGTCAATGCCTGAATTTTATTTTGTCATTTGCATGGCTTTAGTGAGCGTGTGGAATATTAGTCTATTTTGTTGTATGTAATGGTAATGGATATATTGATCCAATTCCATGTCAGTCACTAACTGCCTGTGTCACTAACTGCCTGTGTTAGTCACTGTGTTCAGTGCTAGTAAGTGCCCTTGGACCTCAGTTCTTGCTGTTAAAACTTTCTAGTTTTAGCTTGTACTGCATGCAGCAACAGAGTGAAGCTAGGTGGATTGCTGTCTACGTTTAAGCTTACAACCTTTGTTTTATTTTCAGGGGAAAACCAAACTATTGAGTGGGCCATGCGCTTAAGAGTGGCTCTCTCTATTGCAGAAGCATTAAATTATTGCAGTTCTGAGGGCCGCCCACTATATCATGATTTAAATGCTTATAGGGTTCTTTTTGATGAGGTAATATGATCATCTATTTAACATTGCCCTATGATTTTGTTTCCATATTTGTATGAGGTTTTAATATTTAGATGATTTATGAACTTTTAAGGTCATTATCTAATATACAGATGTATCATGTAGGAAGGTGATCCACGCCTCTCATGTTTTGGTTTGATGAAGAACAGCAGGGATGGAAAAAGTTATAGCACGAATCTTGCTTACACACCTCCTGAATACTTGAGAAATGGTAATCACTGGTCCTGTGGTTGCCCTGACAACTATTGTGTTGTCATATATTTTCCTGCCCACATAAAGTTTAACTTGGTTCATGCAACAGGAATTGCAGCAATTATGTTTTGGAACTATCTTTCCTTTCCTGTTATCATTCCTAAGTTATATATGTTACTGATATATATCATATATTTGATTGCCACAATATTGACTATCAGGAAGGGTCACTCCTGAAAGTGTCATATACAGCTTTGGCACCGTGCTCCTAGACCTGCTAAGTGGGAAGCACATACCTCCGAGTCATGTAAGTTGTTACTATGTGCCAAAACTTTTGCATTTTTATGTTGTTCTTTTTCCTGATCTTTGTTTGGTAAACCTGTAAATTCGTATTTGTTAAATAAGTTTAAGTCAGCAAAGGGCTCCAATTAAAACTTGAGTTGACATATTGGAAACCTAGTTGTGTGCTAGTCAATATTACTTGCCCTGGAAAGATAGCTCGAGAAAGATTTACTAAAACATATTGATGAGAACATGTTTATTCAAATTTACAAATTACAACTGACATTTGTGTCATCTTGTAGTTCTCACAAACAAACGCATTAATCTGAGTTGTATTTTCATTTTGTCAAGCACACTTCACTACCAAACATAACAAAATGGACAGCTAGTCACTAGTATGATCTGTCTAACCTGAATCAAAGTCCTATTGCCAACAGTGCCCAAGTTTTTCGTAGGCATAAGTTTATAGCTGTTATCTTTGATACTTATTCTGAAATCTTAGCAATTATTGTGTTAATGAGATGGTGTCTGTGAGTGCACTGTATTTTTCCTTGTTTGAGGTACCAGGAGTCATGCGTGAACCCACTTCAAATCATATGGATATAATTGAAATCATTATCTTAAAGATGTTGTAGTGGTATATGAGTTGCACAATATCATGATCATCAACTTGACATATTGAATTCTTCCACTTAGTTTGATATTTGATACTTATAAAAATTTACAGTTGCTATTAATAGCTACTCAAGTTAAAAATGAATGTTTTCATACATGAATTTAAGATTAAACTTACTCAATCTTGGCTGTTATGTTGGCGAAATAAAGTTTTCTTATTCTGTTTGCAGGCACTTGATATGATTCAGGGAAAGAACAACATGCTGTTAATGGATTCACATTTAGAGGGGAAGTTTTCTACGGAAGAGGCAACAGTAGTTGTTAATCTTGCTTCTAAATGTTTGCAATATGAACCCAGGGAGCGGCCTGATACAAAGGATTTGGTCACAACACTTGCACCATTGCAAACAAAACCTGATGTAAGGGTTATTTCTCTAAGTAAAAATGCCATAAATTATCTACTATATCAGGGAAAGTTTTCAATTGTTGCCCAAAGGCCCTGTCAAATATTCCTTTATCCCCCAGATGGGCTTTTCTTTTTGATGTTTGGAACTCGAAATTTACTACTCCTGTTAAATAGTTGTTTATTTGATTGCTCATCGTGCATATATTTAGCTTAGTTTCATGCCCATAGTTCATTATGTTTAGATCACATCCAACTTGCTAACTTAGATCCTAGGGTCGAAGATTGGGACTTCTTTTATTGATTTTCTAGCTAGAAAATTTTCCAGTAAGCTATCCTATGTGTGTGTATCTATGCTTGCATGCATGTATGTATATTTATATATACATACATATTTATTTATTTGTGTGGAAGATGGGTTAAATGTTTTTACATGCTATGGTGATTATGCAAAGTTGTCAATGTCAATCTGTGGTTCTAGCAAAATGATTTGAAGCATATGGGGCAGAGTATTAGTGCTCTTTCTTTCCTAGGATTCACACTTCTCTTAGAATTTCATAAATTGAACTTGATTCAAACAAAAATATTAAATTGTTACAGTTAATTTATTATTTTTGTTTGCCAAAGGATTCTTTGTTTATTGGTCTGGGTCATCAGATTTAGTAATTGAAAATTTTTAATGGAAGTCAAAGTTCTCATTAATTTTGATCTCCCATATCTCTTGCTTAACTAAAATTCTGTGTAGAATTTCCTTACAATATGAACTAGTGAATAAGATCAAAACTATCAATATTACAGGTTTATAATCATATTGATATGAGATATGATACCTAGAAACAAGCTAGCTGTTCTCTGCATTTTCTTTTTAATTGTCAGGCTTCTCTTTGTGTATGACATTCAAAATTTAGTCCACACATTTTATTGATAATCAGTGATTTCTGTGAAATTACAGACCTGCTTTTAAACAGAACTACATGAGGACTAGGGCTGATCAGAATATGTCAAATTGCTCTTAACCAACTGACCGAACCCAAAATTGGTTGGTTAAGAGTAGTTAGTATGCTAACATTGGTCAAAATTGTATTTTTTTTATTTTTTAAATTTGGTTGATGAGTTAGTGGCAGTTAAAAAGTCCTTAATTGCACAAAACCAAAACTAACCGAAATGTAAAAGAAATTTGCAAAATTTGGTTGATTGGTTAAGGGATTTTGAACTTCTGTTTTATATTTTTTGACAATCTTTATTGTCCAAACTTTTGATATGAATTTTTAAGTGTTAATTTCATATTGTGTTTGAATGAAAATTCATGTTTCATGTTCCATGATCATGAAATACATTACTGTAGTATCATAATGTTTTCAATTTTTGACCTATCAATAACCGATTTTAGCTGACTGAAGCCAAAATGATTGGTTAATCTCAGTTAAGATTTGGTGATCAGTCAATTTTTTTTTTTTTTTGGGGGGGGGGGGGAACTTGTATCAATTAGAATCGGTTGATTAAGAATTGAAGTTAGAGTGGAAAAAAAAGTGGGGAGGTTAATTTGAAGTGTATTTATTGAGCATTCAAGGGCATGGCAAATATCTCACTACCTAATGAGAAAACATGTTTACTGGAAACATAGTTGTTAAAATGATCAAAGCAGCATTGTTTCACAGATCACTGTGTTTCAGGTTCCTTCTTATGTCATGCTTGGAATTGTAAAGCAGGATGAAGCACCATCAACCCCACAGCGCCCTCTTTCAGCAATGGGCGAGGCTTGTTCAAGAATGGACCTCACTGCTATACACCAGATCTTGGTTGCAACGCATTACAGAGATGACGAAGGAACCAATGAGGTAATTGATGCGGCCATGGAATTTATAGTTCCAACTCTTGGCTGACCTGCTAAAATGTTTGGATTTGGATTGGTTCAGTTATCTTTCCAAGAGTGGACCCAACAGATGAGAGATATGCTGGAGGCAAGGAAGCGCGGAGACTATGCATTCCGTGACAAGGACTTTAGAACAGCTATAGATAATTATTCACAGGTACAGCTTTGTAAATGTTATAGTTGTCGGAACAAAACATGGTTGCAACCAACATCACTTTCTCTCCTTAGATGCATTAAGTTCCTACAATATCTGTTGAAACATATTTTAGTACTTAGTAGCAAATAATGTGTATGTACTTTATTGTTGGGCTTAATAAGATGATTTTGCTGCAGTTTATTGATGTGGGAACCATGGTGTCGCCAACCGTGTTTGCAAGGCGCAGTCTGTGCTATCTGTTATGCGATCAACCGGACCCCGCCCTGAGAGATGCAATGCAAGCGCAATGCGTGTATCCGGACTGGCCAACGGCATTCTACATGCAATCGGTTGCTCTTGCAAAGCTGGACATGCACAAAGATGCTGCTGATATGTTAAATGAGGCTGCTGCTTTGGAAGAGAAATTGGAAGAGAAAAGGCAGCGAGGAGCAAGGTGATCGCAATACTCATTTTCCATAGTTCACAAGTGCTTGCCAATTGTCTGTATAAAAGTTGAGCTGCCAATAAAAATATTATCGTCCAAATTCAAAAAAGGAAAAAATGGGTTAGATAGGACATGTAGTTCGATTTTATTCACCAACCATCTGATAGAAATTGGGATTTTTAAGTTTTAACTGTGCATATGCGCACTAGATTGGGAAGGGAATATGTGATTATATATATATATGCTGGCTGGTGATTTTTCGGTGTTAAATACAATTTTCATTTTCATCGACAATGAAATTATTTGTTTTGGGCTTCTGCTTCATTGCTGATTTATATAATGGCAATATTGGCAGCATCTGGCATTATTCTATTCTGCCACGTGAAGCACGTAATAAGGAATAAGAAGTTCCAAAAGTCATTCCCCCCCCCCCCTTTTTTTTTGGTTTGTTTGCATTTGTTCTTTGCAAAACTACTTCTAGAAGGTCTACAACTTTGATTTTGTAATAGAAACAAGAAAAAAAGACAACATAAATATAATTGTACTTTGATGCGTACTTGTTTTTATTATCCAAAAGAAAGGACTAATGATAGATGAATCAGGTTAAGAGTGCGCTTGATTACATAATTTCAATGTTTGCAATGGTATTTCGCAACACTGTCGGAGAAATTATTAGATAAGTGAAGGTATGCATTTCCAATCAATTCATCGCCGCTACTAATAGTTGTGTGCAAAGGTCTCTCATACATATTTCTACTTTTATGAGTTTCTAATTTAAGTAATATTTGATTTTCTTTTAATTAAATAATGGGTTTAATTTTAATTTTTTTACGTATATACACTCAATAAATTAACCACTTCTGCTATTAGAAAAATATACATATTCCCCCTTTGATTGGATTACATCAAGTGTGAACATTAAAACGTTTATGCACAAATTACTCTATGTTAAACCCTGAACCTACGTACGCTTGATAATTAAAATTAAAAAAATTAACTTAGTAAAAAGATTAACTAAGTTTTCAAAGAAGAAGCTCTTTTCATATATGTTTGTAGATGAATTATTGTCAACAATTTAGTACAGAGCATTTCCAAACAACTAAAGAAGTTATTCAAACATCACAGATTTAATACTTAAAATTTGTGGTTAATTTTCACGGCTAAGATATTTAGTATTATGAAATACAATGTAAGCTGACAGCAAACAGACTAGATAGCACAATTTATGTCCATATAACCGAAAATATAAATATAGTATTGCAATAACAATATCAGGCCTTTCTTTAAAAAAAAAATCAATTGAAAGATACCTTCTTTACCTAGAGTTGACATGCTCCTTTGTTGTAAAATCTAAATTTCTACTTGGCATTTCTTAATGCGTATAAAAATGTTGTAAGTTATATTTCTTGATGTTTCGTTACATATTACTATGTCTGCGTTTCTTCACTTGCAAGGATCATAGTATGCTTTTCCTCCGCAATTCCCCAAATGATGAACCCCTGACCTCTCTAAAACAGCTTTTATCGACATAATGTTTATCATGCTTCACGTCGAGAGCCATTAGGGACAGAGGTGATACAATATTTTAAGTTGCTCCGATTTCATAAGACAAAACATTGCCAAAGACACTTGTAATGCAGTGCTTTTGTTCCCAGATTAAAACAGCACGACAAGAACCTTTATATTAGTCTGCACAAAATAAGGTGGAGTCATTCATAGATTCATACAATATACATTGTCTGCTTGTTGAATTGAAAGTTGAAACCATGTTAACAGCCCTTCCACTTGTGCGCTATTATATACAAAAAGATAGAAGTGAATCACGTGGCGATATTTCTGTGCAACCTGATGTGATCATGCAGACAAAATTTTATGAATGAGTTGGAGAGCTGGTCGGAGGGAAACATTGCAAAGACATTGCTGTGCTACATGCCTAGATCTGATCAAAACCACATTACCATCTATTGATGTTTGATGAGATGAGATTCGTAAACAGATATGTTATGCACATGAATGAATCAAAATTTCAAGGTAAAACAGAGAAAACGAACCGTTTGTACATTTAATTCAGGTTCTTACAATTCTCCGGCGAGACAAAATGGCAGACAATCCTTTGAACCCAAAATTTCACAGTCACAATCGAGCCCTGCAGATCTCACCCACTTGTTCTCCAATGCAATGAATATTGATGCAGATTGTGCAATTCAGAAGCCAACACTTGCTCATCAATCTTGGTAAGGCAAAAGTTAAGTGGCCTCCAAGATTAAAGTGAACTCGCGGAAAATTTGTTTCAATTGCTCTTAAGTCAAGTGGCCCTTTTCCAAGAGCGCAAGGAGAAATGACTAGGTGAGCTTTTGGATGGATCTCTAAGGCTCTTAGACATGTGCACAGCAGCCAGTGCTCGCGTGAGTTACAATCCATCATGAGAAGAAAAAGGGCAGCTTGCAAATGAGGTTAAAAAAATACTTGAACTCTAGGAAGGTGGTGAAAAAATAAGTTATGAGTCATCTTGGGAATCTGAAATCTCCTGAATGCAGTTGAAAAAAGACCATCAAACTGTGGCCTTGACAGGAGGTGCAAGTGGTCTCTCTATCTGTATTTGAGTCACTCTAAGGGCCATCGCAATCAAAGTCATCGGTCTTCAGGCTAATGCTCAACAAAAGGATGGCTTCCTCACATGAAGCTGATGAAAATGAGTTCTCAAATGCAACGCGAGCCGAAAAAGAAGCATTCTTGAGTCACCTTTTAGGCGTTTAATCAAAACAAGAGTTCCTCTCCTCAACATCGTCAACCATTAGTTGAATTAATCAGCTAAATGAAAGGCCAATTTCGTATCACTGTAGTAATAAGCTTTTTATGCCCCGCTAGGCTTGTATATAAATGGCACTTGTATAATGAAGATGATGATTTTTTATACTCCATTTTTTTTTTTTGCCTTAATTTTTGATACTACATTTACGGTTGCTGGATGTGTTTGAATATGTTTCTGTTTCTTTGTTTTCAGAATCCATTTTTGAATTTAAGAAAAATAAAAAATAAAAGTTAGTTAGAATGATAAATAGAGAAATGTTTCATTTAAGTACAAAATTGACATCTCAAATAAAAAAATAAATAAATTAAGAAAATATCCAAAAATTATTTTTATTTTTCTATTTTAAAAAATACATTTAAAATTATAATTTTTAAAAACAGATTATTATAACAATTATCAAATGATAATTTTTGCTTTTAAAAACAGAAAAACAGTAAATAAATATATTTTTATTTCACACTCCAATTTTTGGTTTATCTCACATGATGCAGGTAATAAAAACAAAGAAACATGTATTTTTGACCGTTTCTTATTCCAACGTAAATTAAAATATTATATACAATTAAGAATGCCAGATCAATATTTCGACCTAATACGTCGCCCTAGAGGTCAATAAATTAAATCTGACAGTGAGAAAGTCAAAAACATGTAATATGCTAGTTCTTGATGAGTGAAAACAACAGGTTATATATATAGTTTGGAGAGTGTAGGTAGTTTGAGTCGATCCCTAAGCTGTCAAAATTGGGAGAATCTGAAGGCTCGAGGAAGAGACAAATCCAGCAATATCCAGTAATATACACATGGTATAATTGAAGCCCACACGGTTGACACTTTCAAAAATATGCTTCTTGTACTTTAGTTTAGCAAATGCCAGATCATTTGGCATTAGACTGATTTAATGGTCACGATTTATTACTCTCCCTAAATATACCCCTCATATTTTAAGAGAGAGAGAGAATATTACTGAAAATACATACACAGGTACATGCACAATTAAGGTGAACTAATATTGAAAGCTTAAATTAAAGATTTGTATCCTCAATAATGTGCAAGGATAAGGATAGAGTTCAGACCACAGAGCAGGTCATAGCCAGAAAACTTGGAGGAATCTAACCCACAGGTTCAAGCCTCTAGAATAGATAATAGAAAGATGGATTTGAACGTTGGCAAAGTTGATCTCCTTGTTTTATCTCTAGTTTCATTCTTGTCAGTAGTGAATTTAGAATAATTTGCGGCCAACTCAGGCATCATCTGAACTGAGTGCAATTGCACAACGATTATGCCAAGTACGTTGATGCCGTTTTCACTAGAAAAATGGAAAATGATTTCAGCTTGGCAAGATTCCATGTGCCCCCCGAAATTGCTGCAGAAAACCAAGTGTTGATCCTCATACCATACACTAAGGGGAGACGTTACGATATCATGTTATTGCCTTGACTTGCAGGACTTGCTTGCTTGTTCTTCTGAACCTACTGAATCTCAATGTCATTGTGGTTCATTGTCTCTGCTCAAATCAACACATTATGAAATTCCATTCTCAATTTTTATATAATTGAATCATATACTTTAATGTGACGAAATTGCAAAGAATGCATTTTGCCATGCAAAATCACATGCCAAATCAGTGGCTGGGAATTGCAATTCTATCGCACATGTGGTTTTGATGAACCTGCAGTAGCTATGCATTGATCTGCGGGACACCAGACATGAAGATTTGTGTATAATTTATGCATACAGTTGTGTTAAAAGAAACAATGTCAGTGGCACTTTTGGGTCATATATGCATGGCAGAATTCTGTTACCATAAGCTTTTACGGATGTGATTAATACAATGGATTGAAAGCGAGATCTTCGTGCGATCGTAGACAAAAAAATAAGTTGGAGGGCTGGCGGAAAGGAGACATGGCATACACATTGCTGTCAAAAATGTCGAGATCCAATGGGACTCACTTTTGATAGTCATTGAGACGAGATTCTTTCTGTCTCCGTCATTCCCTTCCTTGTATATATATATATAGAGCAGAGGAATGGAATTGAAAGGCATCAACCTGAACCACTAAAGCTGTAAATTAAATTCAAAGCCTTCTGTCCTTCTCAGAAAAGGAAAGGAAAATGGCTGCTTCTCCTTTGAAACCAAAGTCCAATGGTCATAAACGTAGTGACAGCCGGCCCTGCAGATCTGATCCAGTTTTTTCACTCTGCAATGAACATTTGTGCAGATTAGGAGCCTCAGATGGTCCTTCTATTTCTTCATCTTCAATAAGGGACAAAGTAAATGGCCTCAAAGATTTGCACGACTGCATTGAAAAATTGTTTCAGTTGCCCCTCGCTCAAGAAATCCTCATCCGAGAGTGCCAGGAGAAATAGGTGGATGGATCTCTGAGGATCTTGGATGTATGCACTGCAGCCAAAGATGCCTTATTGCATACAAGGGAATGCACACGAAAACTGCAATCAATTATCAGAAGCAAAAGGGAAGGTGAAATTGAGCTTGCAACTGAGGTTAGAAAATACTTGACCTCTAGGAAGGTCGTCAGAAAGGCAAATAGCAAGCCCCTAAGGAATTTGAAGGGAGTCCGGCATAAATTCGTGTTTTCTTTTGCTGACAGATCATCAAACAGCGGCCTTGGTTGACTTGTTAAAAGATGCGGCAGTAGTCACTGTTGTGATTAATCTCAGGGAAAATGCAATCAAAGCCCTTGTTTCCAAGTTGATGATCACAAAAAAGGTTGCTTGCACAGAAGCAGATGATAATGATTTCAGCAAGTTTGATGCTGCACTTCATGAGATTGGAAAATCACTTAATGCAAATGGTTTGCAGAGCAGCTAGAAAAGTTGGAATCATGCATTCAGGATATTGATGAAGGGCTGGAGTCTCTATTCAGGCACTTGATTAAAGCAAGAGTTTCACTCCTCAACATCCTCACTCATTAGCACTGAATATTTCACTCCTCAACATCCTCACTAGTTAGCATTGAATATCAGTGCCAACAAATTTTGTATTGCCATAGAAATTAAATTCTCTTGTGTATCTGTACATGGATGAAACCAAAACAAGACTTGTATGCATAATTTGCATATATCCATCTGCTCAATTTCCTCACTCTATTTACTCTTCTTTCAAAAAAATATGCGTTATGATAGTATGTGGTTTATTATGTTAAATAGGTTCCTGACAAATCAGATGAAACAAGAGATGCTGCCTCTAATACGCTACCAATCGGACTGAAGCATGAGGGACCGCATAAATGCAGTAATGGGAGACACAATTCAATCTTTGAACTACGTATACGCATACTCTGTTCTTGCTCGTATGACCTCAAATATTGTTTTTTTTTTTTTTTTGTTCAAAATTAATCAAGCAGGCAGGGTATGTGGTGTGGGAAGCCTTGCAAAAACAGTGCTGAGAGAATCTAATTCAGTTTAATGTTCAAAGAGGAACAGAGTGAACTAAAATAAATGTGAATATCATTACTCACTTCAGCAGAACAGTGTGCTATGAATTAACTAGAATAACTTATGTCTGACTACAAGAGGGAGTGTCCTCTTTAATTTCAACTTTAGTTTTCAGCCTAACATCCAAAAAGCGCCTGGACACGACGGACAGCTTCTTCTTGTCAGGATATCTCAGAACCAGAGAACCTTGAGGACATAGAACTGAGGTTTTTGTGGAAGTGGAAGAGATCATATTGCTTTCATTCATGGAAGGCTTATATACAAGGCTGAACTAGTATGACGAGCATTACCATTACATCATGTTTTCCACCTAGTAAGCAACAACTCACATTCTAAACCAAACGAGGCCTCAAAAGAAGTTTTTCCCTTCACAGGTTTTGTTGGTAGCAAGTTCAACAAGTAGACTATAGTATTTATTGCTTCAATTCATAATTGTTTTGGAGTTTCTTTTTCAAATGACAAGTATCTGGTAATTTTCATCACAGATTTATTTTTCCTTTCACTCACTCCACTGTTTTAGGAATGTAAGCAACAATAAATTGATATTGTATACCTTCCTTCTCTAAAAAGTTGTTGAACTCCCTTGAAGCATATTCGGCCCCATCGTTAGAACTTAGAGCCTTTATCTGCCATAACCTTAAATTTTTGAAATTTAACTAGAACCTTAGACTTATGGTTCAAGAACCTTACCTGGTTCAAGAAACTTACCCAACGCATCTTGAAAAGGTCATTTATAAATAGCACAAAAAACCCCATTAAAGAAGGGGTGCTTATAGAGCCACATATATCAGAATGTACGAGTCGAAGCGTTTTGGAAACTCTCCAAGTACTTCCCCAAAAGGTAGTTTTATTTGCTTTCCTAGCTAGCACTCTTCACACATATCATTTTCTTTAACCGTTGGCAAATCATGAACTAGCTTTTTCTCAAACAAGCATTTCATATTTGACAAACTAGCATGGCCAAGTCGTTTGTGCCATAAGGCAGACCCACCAATAGTGCTTGAGAAAGCATGCGTCTCAATTTGCATCTTATGTTTCATTCTTACGGTCATTAATTCTGTCACGCCGTAAGTTTTACTAGCTCAAGCCAACTGCTAAGCTTAATCAATTGATTTAAAAAATTAGTTTGAATTGTCTAAAGTGTCAAATTTGGTAATTTATATCATGAAATTTTAAATCTAATTGATACGGAACTTTATAATCTTTACCACTTAAATAACTTAATATCCTCATTATATCCATCGAGTCATGGCCCAAAATTTGCACCAGTTGAAGTATATGACTAGCTAGTGTTTTTATGCCATTTGTCACACTCTAATCTTAATTAGACCAAATCAAATGCAAGCCCTAATCCATTAGTTTCAAAAACTTTTCTTAGTTATCTAAATAATCAAGTTTAATACTTTATATATTATACTAAAGTCTCAATTTAACCAATGCATGACTTTGCAAATTCATTTCCAAATAGATCAAATGGAGGAATTATTTTGCAAGTTCAAAACAAAGTTCTTTTTAGACATTTGAGAATCACTCAACAATATTTTATCAATACTACATACATAAAGAATATCTAGGATAAATTTGGTACTTAAAGGTTTTTCAATAGCTGTTACACCCCTTCCTTCGTTTTCTCGATTTTTCCCTTTTTCCAATCTTGACATTGAAATAGTAGGACAAATTAAAATTTTTCAAAATGGTTGAATCAATGCACATATGATTCGTGCAACCATTGTCCACCAATCAATTTCCCTAGTAATTATTCACAACATAGCATATTGCTACCCATAGCTTTTCTTCAACTTCTTGGCCATCAACAATATGAGTTTGCTATCCTTTCGTGCTTCCTTTGTTCTTGTGAACTTCTTCAACATGGCATTGATCACAAAATCTACATTTTACATTAATTTGGCCTCTACCAACAAAAATATTTTGTGTGGCCTCTTATCTTGTAGTGAAGACATGAAATTTTTTTTCCTTTGGTGCTTCCGTCTCTGCTGCATTCACCATCTTTTTTCATTTTTCCCTTTCTATCATTGGATTGTTTCTTCCCTTTATTATTTGTCTACTTCTCTTGTGCCTTTGCATTAAAGCTTCTTTTGTTGTCGTCTCTTCTGTCCTTATTACCCTCATATGTTCTTAAGTTTGAAGAGCATTCACAATTTTGGTAGTCAACCTAAATATGTTTTTGAAGTCTTCTAGAGAAGAGATTTTGACTACAAACATCATAGGAACACTAACCAACACCTTTTTTTACAAATATCCACTCTAGGAGCTCTTCACCAAGCATTCAAATATGATTTACCACCCTTATCATCCTATTAACATATTCTTTAGCAGTTTCAAAATTTTCTATCTTGAGCTTCTCAAACTCTCACCTTAAATTCAACACTTGCATTTGCTTGGTCTTCCTATTCCTTTTAAACTTCCTTTAAGATATCTCATGCTTCTTTTTGGAGAATCACAATTCATGATCCTTGTATGACTTTCATCTTGAACACAAGACTAAAGGATAAAAAAAGCTTAATATTTCTTTGCACTTTTTTCACTATAATGCTTGATTTGATCTAGAGTAGGATTTGTTAGCATAGTATTTGCCTTTCTACTAGTTTCCATCACCTCTTAAAGATCATAAGCTCTCATGTAGGTTTACATTTTTCTGTCCCAAATTGCATAATTTTTACCCATGAATTTAGGAAGTATAAAAGTAAAATAGTTATTGGAAGTCATGACTGAGTATTCTTATTTTTAAGGTTTTGGTGGAGGGGAAATCTTTTTGAGTTTCTCTTAAACTCACAGTTCCTTAAATATCACTCAAGCTTGTTTTTCAACTAGAATACTTTAAAGACAAAGAAATGGAATGTTTGTAAAAGTGAACAAGATCATATTGCTCATTTCGTTTGTATATACAAGGTTGGACTAGTATGGCCAACATTACCACTAGGTCATATTTTTCACAGTTCACATTCTATATCAAATTATTCTAACTAAAGTTAGTTTTACATTTAGGAAAAAAAAAAGTACATGCCATTGGCGGAGCAAGTTTACTATCATTACTTAAAGTATTTTAACAAAAAATTAAAATTCAATTCATTTAAAATTAAACACCTAAACCAATTTTGTACATATAACCCTCCTCTGTGCGAGTATCAAGACATTAAGCTATTTTCGAGGGGACGAATGGGCATAGAGTTGGGTTAAGACGAGAGGTGTAAACTTTGGGACTAAGGAATACTATAGCCCATGTCATGTTGCAGGTCCGGTTCAACCCACCAATGTACGGTGTTGATGATGCTGCAGTTTATCGTCAAAATATCAGGTAAACTTCTGGTGGGAGATGATTCGAACATGGCAATCTTGATTGCCATGGGATATTAATCTGTTATTATCAAACGAAATTAAGGGCTAGGCATTTTCAAATTGGGAGATGAGAGTGGTTGAAATCATGACCTGTGATAAGAATGCATGGTTTAAGTCAAACCATTCATAAGAAGGTAACATGAGACGCCAAGCAATCTGATGACCATCCTTGATGCATATTTAGTATGATAAAAAATATGAATTTATTTCATTTTTAAATGAATGTTTTTTTACTATGATATTTAGGTGTAAGTAAAAAATGATTTTATTTCATTTCATTTTAATTACAACTTTGTTATTATGAAATCCTTCCAATTTTATAAAGATTTTAGTAGAATTCATTTCATTTGACCTAAAAGATATATTATAAATAATTTATATTTTTTTAATATTATATTTGTTATGATATCATCAAAATCTACTTTTTAATTGATTTCTATATATTTGCTATGAAATCCCTTCAATTTTACAAGAATTTTATTAGAATTCATTTCATTTGATTTAAAAAATATATTATAAATAATTTACTCTTTTTCTAATATTATATTTATTATGATATTATCAAAATTTACTTTTCAATTAATTTTTATATATTTTTTAATATATTATAAATAAAATAATTTATTTATAAAAAAGTTAAAATTATTATTTTTAATAAAATTATCAAATAATAAAATTTATTTATAAATAAATTAAAATTATTTCTATTGAAATAAACTAAAATTAAATCTAAAAAATTGCTATGCCAAACAAATCCTAAAGCATTGGGAATACATTGCTTGTGAATAATTAACCTCCTGGATTATGAATTACTGGTCCAAGTTAGTGGCACCAATACCTAATTTTTCCATCAGTCGCACGCTACACATCATAGTGCTGTCTGCTGTGCCAATCCCTTCTCTTTATAATTTCCTAATGAAAAAATTTAGATAGACTTCTTACACATGCATATAGTACGTATCGAGGATATTATAAAAAATATTATAAAAATATTTTCGTGTATATATATATATGGGTGGGATTCCTTTCAAGGGCATGAAGCACAGCTGTTTACCAATAGCAAGAGAGGAGATATTCTCACTTTTTCAAAGCATGTGCCCCTTCCACGTCCCATGGACACGTGTGTGGAGAGATCTTATCCGATGCTGACATAAATCACTAACACAAAAGTGATTGTTTTTCTCAATTATTCTGATCAACTATGCTTTCCAATTTGAAAAAGCTTTTAAGCTGCATAAAGTATACTTGGACGCCTAAATCAAGTTAATCTAGTTGGTAAGCTAATTAATTACTCCTTGGATTCTTTTGTTTTTTACCCGCTTTAGAAATATAATTTTTATTTCTCTTTGTAGTTATCTAGATTATAAAAAAAAATATATTATTTATTTTATAATTAATTACTTACTATTTTTAATAAATAGCTAATCATTTTACATATTAATTAATAGTATTTATTTATTTGGCTTATTTAATTTAAAATTTGGAAAAAAAAGATGTAAAAGCTCTTACAAAATTAGATGTTTTCGTCATTTGATTCCGATTATTTATTTTTGTGTTAATACTTGTGCTTTTCGTTTGATTTATTTACTTTAAAATTTAAAAAAAAGTGATTTAATAATAAAAAATATGGATTATGCTATAAGAAGGTCAAATTCTTATCATTGTCAAATTATTTTTTTTTTGCATTTATTCACTTTGAAATCTACAGAAAAAAAAATTTAATGATGAAAGATTTTAGCTCGATAAGAGGCCGTCCTCCCCATAAAATTACCCTGGAAACTTTTAATATCACGAGAGTTTGAACCAGTATTATAACATCTCTTGTAATTTATCGTTTTTTTTTTCTTATTAGTCATGTAATTTATCGTAATGTAGGTATACGCACACAAATTTCTCTTTTTAAATTTTCTTTTACGTGGGAAACCGGACCCCACTGTCAGCGGCGTCGGAACATACATTCATTTAACATCGCATTGATGAGGATGATGCCAAGAAGAAGAGTCCTTAGCCGCCTGTAGGCCCCGCTGCCCCTTCTCTTTCTTTCCCATCTTTTTAGATATTTAGATGGTAAAGTTGAGAAATATCAATCAGTTAGCCACCGCGATTGAACGAGTCCCGACGTGCATTTTAAATTAAATATATATATAAATTAAACGAAATCCAGGCCGTGACCGACAGTATATAAATGACAACTGCTATATCATGTTTCTCAACTCATTCAAGTAAATGGATATGAAAATGAGGTTGGGAGGCTTGCTGGTTTTCTCTCTAATACTGTGCTCCATACTAGGAGGCTCGGCTGAGCAATGTGGACGCCAAGCCGGTGGTGCTCTTTGCCCAGGCGGATTGTGCTGCAGCAAATTTGGCTGGTGTGGTTCCGCCCCTGACTACTGCGGTAATGGTTGCCAGAGCCAATGCGGCGGCGGCGGCGGCGGCGGCCTAGCCGGCATCATCTCAAGGGACACCTTCAACCAGATGCTGAAGCACCGCGACGATGGTGGTTGCCCTGCCAAAGGGTTTTACACTTACGATGCTTTCATTTCAGCAGCGAAGGCTTTCCCTCGCTTCGGTACCACGGGTGACACTGCCACCCGCAAAAGGGAAATTGCTGCCTTCTTCGGCCAAACTTCCCATGAAACTACTGGTTTGTACTCATATTGTTACCCACTGTGGCAGTTCTAATTGATAATAGAGTAGCTGATCAAAGACTTCAAATCTTTGCAGGAGGATGGGCCAGCGCACCCGATGGCCCTTATGCATGGGGTTACTGCTTCAATAAGGAACAAAACCCAAGTGCTTACTGTTCTCCAAGTTCCCAGTATCCATGTGCTTCTGGCAAGCAATATTATGGGCGTGGTCCCATCCAAATTTCCTGGTAATTAAATTATTACGCTACATACTGTAAATGTTTTTAATCAGGGATTGATAAGATATATATAAAATGTGTAAAATGTATTATTAGGAACTACAACTACGGACAATGCGGAAGAGCAATAGGGGTGGACTTGCTGAACAACCCAGACCTGGTGGCGACAGACCCAGTGATATCATTCAAGACAGCTATGTGGTTCTGGATGACGGCGCAGTCACCAAAGCCGTCGTGCCACGACGTCATGACCGGAGGATGGAAGCCGTCGGATGCGGACAGAGGAGCGGGACGGCTTCCTGGGTACGGAACCATCACAAACATAATAAACGGAGGGCTGGAATGTGGAAAAGGACAGGATGGGAGAGTTGAAGATCGCATTGGGTTTTACAAGAGATACTGTGACTTGCTCGGCGTGGGCTATGGTTCCAACCTTGACTGCTTTTCCCAGAGGCCTTTTGGCAATGCTCTTCCTGTTGCCCTCCAGCTAGACGCCATGTGATGTTATGTATTGTAATAAGAAATCTAATAAAAGAGAAGGACTAAAGGAGGGTTTGCGCATCCATGATGAGACCTCGATAGTTATATATCTTATCCTGTCCTATGTATCCTACTGCCACTGGCTTTCACCTTTTGTTTTCCTTAGGATAAAACTTACCCCACCCGTCTCTTTTATCTTCGCGAATGTAGAAAAGGTTACTTTATAAATGCTCTATTATATTATATTTATTTTTTTACTGCGCGTTTTAAAATTACCCTTTTATTCAGTGGATGGAGTTAACCATAGAGTCTGGACTGTAGTTAAGATATAATTAATAATAATGTATTTTCTTCATCTTTTATTATTTATCATATTTAACTGATTTTGTAAATATTTAAAAAATAATTTAGCTTATTTATTTTTAGTAAATTTTTTAAAATTATTTTTTGATTTAAAATTAAAATTTATTCTAGTTTTATTTCTACATTTACTTTGAATTTTCAATTAAACTTAAATGCATATATAAGCCTTTCTTTCTTGCTCTTTCCATACATAATTTTCAATCATATTGAAAATAAAGAGAGAAAAATAAAATAAATTTATTGAAATATTTTAAAATTAAAATTAAAATAATAAATTATTTATAAATATGAAAAAAGGATAAAATTAAAAAAATATACATTTAAGACTTCATTAAATTTTTAAAAGGAAAATTAAAAAGAGAGAAAAAATTTTAAAAATATTATAGATAATAAGAAACTGAAAAAGTAATTATTACAATTATATTTGATTTTTTTAGCAATAAAATTAATTAAAAAAATGTAATTTTAACACTGATATATTAGTATTAAAATAGAAATAATATATTAAATATGATTCTAATTTAATCATACTATTATTAATTAGGGACCGGTAATTACATGTTAATCATTGTCTTGGAGGTGATGGTTAACATTATCTTTATTCAATAATTAAAATTTATTTCGTTATTATTTCCTCTTGATCACTTTTGTCAACACAAGAGGGTTGGGACTCAAGAGATAGGCGTATTATTGAAGAATAACATTCTAATCACAAAATTTGAGGTGATTAAAAATAGAGAGAGAAGCACATTAGAATAAATTGGTTGAGATAAGATGAAAGTGTAATTAAGTATTTATTAGAGATAAAAATAAAATTAAAGAAAATTAATACTTAGTTAAATTTCTGAAATGATAAATAAGAGGCGGACAAAGATTTTTTTTAAGAGCGATAAATGAACAGGTGGACGGAGGAAATGGAGAAAACAAGAAAAAATGAATCAATTAAGAAGTAAGATTAATATCAGGAATCCTTTAAATTATGTACTCCAATGTCATGTTCATTTTTAGATTAAAGTTATATATTATGCTAATATTATTATAACTTTATAATATAAAATGAAGCTGTTTAGCATATGTTTGTCTTTGGACTTTGAATTTTTTTTTCTTCTTATTCGTAATATAAAATTTTTTACAATTTCATCAATTGCAACACATTTTTTTTTATTTGGGAAAAATATACCAACAGAATCTCCAAAATTTATATCTTTTTTAATGTAAAAATGAACCGCCACCCACTAATCTATGATACAATTTTGTGAAGCGCAGCCTGCATGTAGTTATCATTACGTACAAAATAATAAAATCTAAAACATTTCTCAATTGAAGAGCAGGCTGCAAGCAAATCAGTTGAAAGGAAAATGTAATTTTGAAGGCATTGAAAATACTACAAAGGGAAGCAAGAGCAATATACTGCCCGTTCTACGTCCATTAAAGCATAAACAGACAAAACAAGTGATGAAGACGAAGACAATCGTCATAGGTTTGGTGAAGCCACGTATATCATATCCTTGGACTGAATCCACTACCATCATTCCAACTACAACCTTAATTCCAAATACATAACGCAGATTAGAGGCCCCACGTCACTCAGAATTGATTAATCAAAAAATTAAACAGTGCCAAGAACTTGGATTTTCTGCAAGTTATAAGATATAATTCAGAAAGTAAGGTATATAATAAAAATTTAAAATGTGATAAATAATAAATTATTAAAAAATATAATTTTAAATTTTATAATTATTTATTTTTCTTAATTTTTTTTATCAATAATTATAATTACTCGATTATTAAAATTTTTTTCAAGGTATATCTCACATTTTAAAGTCATCATATTAAGTCGCAGTCAAATACTTGAGCCTTCGCATTATTGTGTGCCTTGGGCTTACTGAAGGAAATTTTTACCTTATTCACAACCGCCCAGGTTAATGATCGTATCTCAAAGCATGAATTTATGAGCAATTAAAGAGAGGACATTATAAAAAAAAAAAAGCATACATATAATGTTTAATTGATTTTATGGCCATAATTTGAGTAGTTTATGAAATTTATGTTTCTTTAAAAAAACAAGTTGCTTCTTATTCCTAAAGATTAAATCGAAATAACTCATTCTCGAACAATTGGATGTCAGCAATGGTTTTCAAAAACAATCAAATAACAAAAAAGGTGATAGAGAATCACTTCCTCTATCAAAAAATTTATTGTACATTGTTTGATAGAAAGAAACTTCTTTCTATACTCCTATAAAAAAATTGCAATCACGTAGAATTTCTAAAAGTAAGAATCTCTTGATATAATTAATTAATTAGGTTGAATTGTAAATCTTATTTATTATAAAATTTATATCCAATTGACATATATTGAATTTAAATATAATATAAAATCCATAACTTTATAGTCATTTATAATTTGAGTATCAAACAATATCAATATTAATAATATATTTATAAATTAGCTAAGATTCAAAATTAGAAAACTTCCAACAAATACAACAATAGTTTGAACTGCTTTTAAAGCATAGCGATCGAATATTTGATCGTATATTAGTGAAAGATAGTGGATCGAATAAATCGATAATTTCACGAGAGTTGAGACGCACAGAACAACGATTACTCTTCGGATTATTCCACGTTGAAGTGGTAATTATATAAAAGAATATTCAGTATTGGTTTTACATTTCATAATTTTGAGATGAAGAAATGTAATTGTTGTTTTAATTTGTTTATTGGGCGGCCAATTTTATATCTCACAACCGTTGAAAACGCCACTGCTTGCACATGATATTAATATAAGCTTTAAGAATCCCAAACACTATATGAATGGAATAAGAAAGCAATTAGCTGCTTACTCCTCTTATCTACGTCCGACTGACCTTCTCATAAGAATGGCTCTCTCTGTTTCAAAAAAAAAACAAAAACGTATGAGGTGAATTTTGAGGAGAAATAAATAAAATTTTTTATTTGAAATTGTGGACTTCAATAGAAAAAATTAATGAATTTCAGAATAAAAATTATTTTTTATCTCTTCAAAATTGAGAGAAAAAAATGAAGAGGGTGTAGGTGCCTTCTAATTAATTAAACTAGGCACTTCCAATTGACTGGGGAGTAACTGCATTCTCTATACTATATATTTGTAAAAACATTTTGTTACCATCCCCTCGTTTTGTTTTGTTCAACTATGTTCTACATTCCCTCCCCACCCCACCCCCACCCCCTCTTTTTTCATTTTTTGGAAGGGAAAAATATGTGGGTGCGGTCGATCCTTGACCCACTGCATACCACATTCAGACAAGCACATGATTGTATTTGTGCCTGTTGAGCTCGGCCTGCGGTGATCTACTTATACCTTACTCACGGAAATTATAAAACCCACCCAGGCCCAAATTAATACAACTTGAACATCAGAGGCCCAAATTTTGGAATTTCAAAAATTTTAGCGAAAGCAACTTCTATGGCCTAAACTGTTAGCTGAGATGCGACGGAAGAAGAATGGTAAATCAACATGGAGTACGAAGAACAAGCCAGTTTAATTTCATTAATTACCTTCCCAATTTAGTGCTAGGGTGAAATCAAGTTAACTTGAGCTCTAACTTAGTTGAATATAGTTTAATAAAAAAAATGTAAGAGCTCGAGCAAAAATTATAATAAAAAAGTTAGTTTGTACTTGACTTGATTTGAAATATTAAAATTCAATAATAAAAAAAATCTTGTCAAATTTTAAATAAGCTCCTTATTCAATTTGAACTCGATTAATTAGAAATTAATCATTTTTGTGTTAAATCTAATTTTTCAATAATATACAAACTAAAAATATAAATTAATAAAAATTAAACTAAAACCCTATCAAACATTTATAAACTAATTAAAACTAAAGTCATAATCTTATTAACATTAATACTTAATGAAAAAAATAGAAAGTATATTTTTAGTATTTTTTAATATATAAATATATATACACGTGTGTATGTGTGAGAGAGAGAGTTACTCACAAATTAAATGAGTTGATTGAGAATAAACTATATTCAGCTCAAATTATTTAGTGAATGAAATTATTGCTTAAACTTGATGAAAATGAATCATAAATCAAGCCATACTAAGCGGAATCATTTTTTAGTCAAACTTATCGAGTAGCTCAATTTAAGTGCCATTTCAACAACTTCTAAACTTCTCATCAAAGAGTTAATCAAATAAGAATTGCCTTAAAATTTTTTCAAGTTTAACATGAATACAAAGAATGAATTTCTTGTATTTAATTAGCTAAAATCTCTAATCATATAAAAAGAAAGGAATCGTGACTTGATTATTAAATCAAATTTTTGTAATTTTTATTTAAATTTAAATTATTATTAATTAGTGATTATTTTTTTACTATAAATTATCTTCTTAATTAAATTAATTTTTTTGTTAGATATTATAACTCACCTAGTCATGATTGGTGTAGATCTTGTTTCTTGATCACCACTAGCCTTCTAAATCTAATATGACATCATAGCATGCTTGTTAATAAATACATTAAACCCAACTTAGTCGTTTTCATGGAACCATTTATATTTACATATTATTCATAGGATTATACAAAATACTATTTGCAAATACACTTTTCTAATTCAAAAAAACCTATTCCTATGGTTACTTCATGTGATATTATAGGAGCCTCGCATTGAAGAGCTTTAGATTGTGGTTGGGGAGTTTCACTAGTTTGTCATTAAAACATTTAAATCAAATAGAGTGAGATTTAAGTCTCAGTAAGCAAATAAGTCACTTAATTTAAAATAAATAAAAATTCATACATATGGAAGATTGGAACTTTTCACTATTAGTTATTAATTATAATCAGGCAGAAAATTTGAATGAACACTATTAAATTCATCACACAATTCTATGTTTATCTTTTTAATCTTCCTTATTCCCTTATAAATTGCATCTTTATCTCTTCAGGGTATATCTTATCCCTTTACAAACTATTTCCTAGATTTGATACAAATATTACATTGTTATATTCATATATGTTTCATTTTCCTAATATCAGTCCTTTAACAAAACTTATTTCAAAATCATTAATCATATTTATTCATATTATATAATTCAGCTACCTTGCATTCATATTTCTACTAATATAATTAGGTCAAGAAGAAGTTTATTAACTAATACAATCTTAGAAATGAAAATAATTTACAACTTATATATATGTCATGAATTGAATTAGCATACAATCATATAAGATAATAAACATCTGAGTACAGTACTTAAGTACAAGTTATTTTTTAAGGTGATAATCGAGTATTGTATTTGAGTGCTTTAAGGCAAAAGCAAAATTACCTTTAGGTACTTAAGTACAAGTCATTTGAATACAATTTTAAGGCAATACTCGAATATTGTATTTGAGTACAAATTTAAAATTTTCAAAAATGTTTAAATTTTTCAACAACCTTAATATATTTTATCTCTAAACTTCCACACATAGATACATAACAATTAAAACAACAATAATAGCATTCAGGCTTCAATTTAACTCAAATGCAAGCAATAATTCCATAATAAATATCAATTATTAACTCATTATCATCATACTTCTAATTTCTATTAAAAACCCAATAAAAGTTATGGATTTAACCTGTGGTAAAGATTTTAAGTAAGTTATTTACTTCCTTAATCCTTGAAAAACGTGAAGAGAAGATAAAAGAAGGCTAAAGTAATAGTATTTTGATCCCAAAAAAGTTTAAATAAAAATAATTTAGAAATTCTTATTCCAACCTCAAAGAACTATTAAATGGTGTGATTGAGTAAATTACTTACTTAAAAATGATTAGATGAGAATTCTCTTAAGTCTTCTAGTTATTTCTTGTTAAAATTACAAAAAAAAAATACAAGAAAGGGAGTATTGGTGTGTGTCCTAGAACCAATCATATAGATGATTGAAGTAATACACAATGTATTATATTTTATTTTAGATAATTTAATTATTATATTTTATTTTTATAATTTTATTATTATTATGCGCAATTTATAACTTAATATAATAATTATCCTTGGAATAGTTTCGCTATTCCTAAAATGCCCCTAATCAAGTATTATTACGAAAAGAATAATAATAATATATCGATACTAGCATGTATAGTGACTGATGATTACGAATCATGGATATGTGATATCAAGTCAATACATGAGTACATTGCTAGTGAACAATGTACTGGACTGACCCACTATGAGAATATTGCATGGATAGACATGTCATAAGTTATTCTCATATGATTACAAATACACATAAACTTTTGACCTGAAATCACTACAGTTCCCTACATGAGGAATTACTCATTTTAATATTGTCCTATGTCACCTTTAATCAGGATGATGAATAGAGCATTGATTGGGTGTGTCATAAATCGTGCAGAGGGAAGTGAGTGATGTAGATGATATTTTGTTACTCTTGTATAAAAGAGAAATATCATTGGATTCCTTGATTGAGTGAGACTTAGAAATGCATGGCCATACTCAATTGGATTAATATGTTATATTAATCATTTATTTTAAAGCTACTCAGTATCAAGAAATATAAATTGAACATTAACGAGGATGACACATTCCATGCCTCCAGTTCAATTTGGATATTATTACAAAAAGGTTATGATACAAAACGTTGATCATGTATAGGTGGATGTCGAATCACAGACATTCTTACTACTTGAGTGGCAATATATCTAATTAATTGGACTTATTTTTATGCATATATATTATTATTAAGAATAATAATGTGTTATTCACATAATATACATACATACATACATATATATATATATATATATATATATATATATATATATATATATATATATATATATATATATATATATATATATAAAGTAATATCAAATAATTATGTTATCAGATATTAGATAAATATATTATGAGATAATATTATTTTGATATTTGATAACTATATACAATTATCTAATAATTAAGATATTTATATTATGAGATAATATTATTATCTAATATTAGATAATTAATAGATAAGTCCTATCTCTCCCCATTATCTCTAGGATAAGGATAAAATGAGTTGTTAAGTATGATTATGATTTTGGAAGCATTATCCTAGTAGGATTAGGATTATGACTTGCCTAAGTTCTATAAAAAGGGACTTGAGGGCAGCACTTTAACAACACGCTCATAAGCCTCCTAAAACCCTAAATCACTCAGAAAATATCAAATCCTAATTCCTAGAGAGAGAAATGCATTCTAGCAGATTCGTGGAGGGCGAGAGGTTGTTGTTCACTCCGTGTGGATATCGTAGAGATATTGTACCTTCCGATCGGCGTTTTATTCATCCATTCTCAAGTTTTTATCAATAGAAACACGAGTGCCCAATAGGTAAAATCGTAATCATTGATTTGTGCTTTTTGCATGGATCCTAGATAGAATTCGGATAAAAATTTTAAAATTTCGCTGCATGTAATAATCCAAATTTCCAACAAGGAGAAGAAGGAAGTTAGTGACAATTACAAAGAAAATATGAGGAGTTTTCCCGAAGTAAAGGTGATATGAAGGTATATTAAGGGTAGGTGCAATTTAGTCATTTGGGGTTAAACAAGGGTAAAATTGAAAAACTAAACTTTAAATTTCCTTTATACATTTTTTTCCAAATTTAATTTTATTATACCTTATATCTAATCATGTTTTACCTATTTTTAACAAAATTTTCTATTTCCTTCAATTTAATTATTATCTTAAACTTACTTATAATTTTTTCAGTTTACTAGTAAATTCTTGTCATCTTAATAAATTTAATATAATAAAATCTTAATATTATTAGGGGTATGACATTAGATAGGGGTTGGAATTATTTGCTTAGCAAGTCTTTGGGCAAATAAATATGCATATTGTGTAAAGGTTTTGGATGCCTTGCTACAAAATTATAAATAGATATTAGGTATTTAATAAATTATAAGTTAGTTTTTAACTGGTATCTAATCGAGTGTAGTTATATATTTGTTATGGTATTAGTTATATAATTGATGTGAAAAATAGTTATCATGTTAATTTTTTTATTGAAAATTGATGTCTTTTCATATATATATATATATCATATCATATCATATCAATTTTTTTACAAATCATGTTAATATGTATTTTCTTTTAAAAATACCTTTTTTTCATTTCACATTGGTTTTTAGTTAAAAAAAATAGACATGAAATGTTGACATAATATTTTTTAACTTAGTTTTTAGCATTTTCGCCAGAATATTTATAATAAAAACTGAATAAACTTAACATCTTATAAAAATATGCATTTTGAATTCAAAATTTTGAAATGCTATAATTTTGTACTTAGTGTCTATTTATGGTGGATTTTTTTTTCTATTTTATGTAACTTTTGGATATTTATCCATTTGTAAACTACCTAGAATTAAGAAAAATGGTTGTTTTCATATATATATATATATATATATATATATATATATATATATATGTATGTATGTATAAGTATATATATTTACTTTTTCTCTTTGTTCAATTGACTTTGAACTTTATTATAACATTTTATCAAAGATATAATAAATATTTAAAATTCAAATACAAAATTAAAAATTATACAAGGAAAACATAAACAAAATTCTCATAAAAAAATCTATTGAAAAAATTGAAGAAATGGGAAAGGAGAAAATTTGAAAAATAAAAACAAAAAAAGTACATCTTATATTTTGAATCAGTGGCCTGAAATAGGACATTTGTTTGATTAATGTGGGATGCATGTAGATGAATTAGTTATGGATATACTTTACTAAAACTCATAATACTTGATTAATATAGAGTTGCTTAATAGTAAGATATTTGCTTAGATTTGCAGAAATTCTAATAATGAAGGACTTTTATAATTGACGCTCTATGATTGATCTTATTTGGTACTGGGTTAATCATAAAAATTAATGAAGATAATGTAATTTGTGTTAAACTGGTGATTATTAAATTTGACCTAAATTCAAATTATTGTCAATTGATATTTTTTTCGTGTGAGTTATCTTCCTAATTAAGTTAAATTTCTTATTAGACAAGGATTGTAATTACTTATCTAACAACTCTTTTGGCATATAAATATGTGTATTGTGTAAATGTTTTATATATGAGAAAAATATGATGTGAGTCCTCATAAAGGATTATATGAGAATTCTCATGGATATTTGAGAGAAATGTAATGATAATGGTAAAAAAAGTTCTGAAATTATAATTGAAAGTTTTGATATGAATATTTTGTAATTTTGATTTATAATTTTCTTTCATTCACAATTTTTCTTATAGAACTGTAAAATTTTTACATTAAATTATTTGTATGTTTTATTGTGCTGCTTTGACTTCTAATTGCTTGTTGATGTTTATTTGGAGTGGAATATTTTTCCCGATACATTTTATTTCCGTTTATGTGAAATATTTTTTCCACTTTTAAATATGGTTGCAAAAATAAAAGCACTAGAGTCTTACTTCGATTGGGTGTATATTTGGTCTAAAAATATTGCGTTTTGCTACAATTAATGATAGTGGAAAAAAGAAGGGTATGCATACGAAACTTGTAACTTTGTGAAAAGAAAAATGAAATAAACTATAGTCTTCACGAATTTCTTAATACATAAGTTTGCAGATGAAGATAAAGCAATGCCCTCCAATACCTAATTTGAAAAACCAAGTTTGGAGAAACCCGAGCAAGAAGCACAACTTATGTACAAATGAAGGGTTAATTAAGCTGAATTTTACGTTATTTTTATTGATTGCATATCCAAGCACTACATAATATCTAGTTGACAGATTAATTAAACAAGCTTTAGAGGTTAACTAGAAATTTAGGAGGTTGGAGTAAGTAGGAGTCAAATTTTGGAGCCAAGGGCTGTTTAATTGGGCCCAGAAGGTATCTTGGGTCCAGTCCGAGGTGGGTAACTGGAGCTCCGGTAGCATCTCCTTCCCGGACGGCAACTGCAGCGAAGTCGTTTTGTATGCTCTGATGTTTTGTTGGGGTAGCACCACCTCTTCGGCTTCCTTCTTGAGAACGACATTGGGTTGTCCGTTGAGGAATGCGTTTTGATCTTCCTGTTGGCTGCTAAACGACATGGTGTCAGTCGAGGAAGGAGGAGAGGAGGGCGAGCCTGAGCCACCCATTTGCTTCATCTGCTCTTCCTCCATTGTTGCTCTTTGCTCCAACACTTTCAACGAAGTTGCCTTCCTGTATATCTTGCACAACACTATGTCCTGTTCAACACAATTATTAATTAATTAATTAATATTTTTAGAATATTAGTACTATCTTCTCAATTATTTAATGAAGGCTAATAATTAATATGCTGTAAAGTCATGTCCCTTGATAACTCGTGAATGAATTAATGGAAGGGACTAGTATGCATGACATAGCAGCAATTTTAGACGTAACTCTTGTTCATAAACTGATTTCTTGGAAACTTCCTTCGTAGATGTAAGGAAGCTTCCTAGCAAGACCCAACCGGTTGACAAATTAATACAGCAGCTAATATTAGCAACTTCAATTCTTTTGTTAGAAATAAGAAATTATACTATTAATTTAAAAGTAATATAGTAGTAAAAAGTATTATAATTAATTTATTATTATCAATAATTACTTCAATTAATAAATATATTTATTATAAAAATGAGAGAATGAGTAAAATTAATTTAATCCTTTATTATATTATGTTATATATGTATATATGTATATTGAGAGAGAGAGAGAGAGAGAGAGAGAGAGAGCTAGAACGAGAATGGTCCATCTGCTTCAAGTTGTTGGCTGCCATTAATTGATCGAGAAGTTGCCAAATTGATGATAGTGAGCCTGTGTTTAATTTCACTATGAAATTTTATATCTCTTACACACTATCTACATGTATTATAAATTACTCCAATTTCAAATAAATATAATTAGTTTGACTGAAATTTTATATGATGTATACAAATCAAATGTAAGAGGGTTGTGAACTTAATTAGCTAGCCAGCAAAACAAGGAAACTACATGGAGCATAGATGCAAATATTTACCTTTGGCAAGTGGCAAGATTCAGGCAATCGGTATTCATTCATAACCCAGTCCGTCTTGGTCCCCCGGGGAGCTCTTCCGATATAGAAAACCAAGGTCTTCCTCAACCCTATTATCCTTTTTGGGTCCGACAAGCTTACGATTTTCCGGTCAGAACCGGTGGCCTTCCAGAAGCCTTTCTCAGTGGTCCGGTTAGGCCTTCCTCCACTGCCATGCTTCTTGTCCCTCGGCACGAAGAAGTACCATTCTCTTTCCCCCACTTTTGCAAGACCTGTATGTGATCAATATCATTCATTTATTTGTTTATGCCTATATGAATTGTAACGCATTTCTCACAAATCAAATGATTAAAAAGGTATCAGAAATGGCAGAATATAATATTTTTACCAGGTAAATCCCAAGGATTATGGCGATAGATGTTGAGGAAACCAATGACGTCGAAGCGGAGTTTCTTGCCAACGACCATATTCTTGAGATAAAAATCAAGCAGTTCTTCTTCGGTGGGATGAAACCGGAATCCAGGAAGTTCGATTTCCGGTGTCATATCATCCATTTCTGCCATTAGAGTTAGAGTTTGTGTGCTAGTGACTGTACCTAACAAGTAATAATATTAGCTAAGGGGATTTCTGCAAAAACGCAAACAATTTGTTACATGCAAAGACGCGGCTCTGCTGGCCGAGGTTGATGGATATATATAAGGGCACGTATTGCTATTATTTATTTTAAAGACAAGTAAAGAAAGAAAGAAAGAAAGAAATGTGTGGTAGGTGCCAAGTGAGATAACTGATTGAGGTGAGGCGATGACTTGGTCATGGGATACTGAGGGGCACAAAAGTCTATTAACTTGTGTTCGTAGTTAGTACACAGGATGATGAGATTTTTGTGGTAGGACCCACGCGCTTAGCATAAAGTCTTTAGAGACTAAACTTGGGCCAAGACGATGACATTTTTGCTTGACCTCGTTTTCTTTCAATTTTGGACTTTTACCCGGAAATGCCTCGCCCAGATCCACCGGAGGTCGATTGATCGAGCAGATTTTGTTACCACTTAATTTCATTTTCTTTCATTTTATTTTTCAACTTTTCTGCTTGATGTTTAGGAACCTGTATAAGTAAAGTGTGAGATATATTGTTAATTTATATTAATATTCCATGTAAAAATGACTAAGTTATACCAATAATATATGGTGGCAGAACATACGAACGGTATGGAAAAGTTTGGATCCATTAAAATTTTTTAAATTATATTTCCTATGTAAGCTATTTTGGCCCTTAAAATTTTTTTATCCTTAATATTATTGTTTAAGATCTACTATTGAAATAGATATGAATCACTGATATCCAACAAGTTTCATTAAATTACTGACTAATCCGAATTAATCAGGTCGGGTAGGACATGAGGACAAACTCTTCCAATACCGTTTATTTTATTTACAAATTTTAAACTTAAAATTTTATTTAAGGGATGTCAAACTTTTTAACACTCAAATCAACAATGATTGGTTTACTATTAAAATGGAAGTAATAAAAGATAAACTTCTTTGAATAATAATATCTTTAAAAATTAAATTCAAGACTTCTTATTGAATCTAAAACTAAAATGTTTCAGAATTGAACTAACAGATTATGAATAAAATTGAGTCAATTTTAATTTCAGTATAGTGCGTCTCATTTTATATAGCTCCTATAAAGAGTAAGCTCGTTACAGGAAGTAAACTATAACAAAAAAAAAAAAATAGCATTATCAAATACAGAGTATAGCTTATATGATTCATATGGGCGAAGGGTTTATATTTTTTATAAATATTATAAATAATTAAAAAAATGACTTTCTAATTGTCTCTCTTAGAATTTTATTGATGAAACCAATGTGCACTTTGTTACACACGAGAGGAAGCTATTAAGAAAAGCTTAAAGCAGTTCGAAGAATCCGTTGTGAGAATAGAAAATGAGACTGTAGGGTTTGTGGTCGGGTCATGGGATAATTAAGTGCAGTCTTTTTTCGTCGTAACAACAGTTTGGGTTTACTCTTACGGATGGGTCTGTCCTATCCCTGCTTCCGGGTACTTCCCATTACTAAGTTATTGTCCTTTTGGTAGGTAATAAGAAGATTCGTGAATAATAAAATAATCTATACGGGCTTGCATGTTACCGACAAATTAGAATATGTAAATTAATCGCAGAGATCGAATTAATTAATTTCAAATTAAAAGGAGAGACCTTCAATCAAAGTTTGGAAATTTCTGTCAAATATTTGAGTTCCAAGCTATGACTGTGATAATATTCCAATAGGGGAGAAGACCTACGAGTCAAGACTAATCCGTTCTTCTGCCATATGAAATGAAGAGGAAGTTCTCACGTAATTTTGCTTCCAAAACCATCAACCATGAAACTCGGAACCATGCTAATTATACAATCTTCACATTTGGGAAACATTACGTTAGCCATTGTAGGGATTCAACGTCGCCATTGTGAGATAGTGACTCAAAAATTTCTTCCACCATCCTCTCTCTTTGAATTGCTAAATTTTTAAGGCTAAAATGCATCCAACTCTTCCATATATACTTGACATCAAAAGATCATATGCATATATAATAACTTCGTATTTTTTTTTTTTAAAAAAAAGATTGTAATTTATTTATATATCCAATATTCATGAGATCCATACTTCCCATGCTCGGATGTCTAGTCTGCTTTTTGTTAATATTCTTTAAGTTTTCAGAACACGTTTTGTAGTTTTTTCTTAATTTCTTTTTTCTTTATTCTTTAATTTATGTGTACTTCATTTACATTCATCTATGTTTTCTATATAAATAAAAAGATATAAATTAAAGTGCACATAAATTAAGATATAAGAGAGTAACATGCATCTTTGTTCAAAAGTTAGAAATTATATGTATATAATCTAGGATACTGCAAGATTCCATGCATTTTAACTAATTTTAAATTTAATGTAGAAATTTTCAAATTAAAAATAAAATTATCAATTTTGAACTAGATATGATGGAATGCTAGATCAGGGGAAGGAAACAAATATTTAAAAAACCATTTTCTAAAGATTTGTTAAAATGATCATTATTCATTAACAAAATGAGATTCGATTTTTTTTTAGAGATTTTGTACTTTTAATTATATTTAAAATTTAATTTTTAATTCATATATATATTTAATAATTTAATTACTATCACCGTGAAAAAGAAAAAGGATGTAACCATGGACAATATATATTTGGCCAACTTAGGAATCCACTATGATATTGTTAACTTTGGTATGAAGGTAAGGGAGTGCGACTCTGGATTTTCCTTCTTTTTTTTTTTTTCCTGGGGTGTGAACATCTATATTTAATTTCACCCTTTGGTTCATCAAAGCAGTCATAAGCTTTCAAATTTTCTTGCATTTCATGATTTCAATAAAAAAATAATACATATTAGGTCGAAGTACATTTTAATTGTATATGGTATGATCTTATTTATAAACTTTTTACTTAAAATTTAAAGTATTAAAAAGAATTCATTTATGATTTACACCATTGATACTTTACTCACATATGCTTTTTTTTCTCAAAAAATAACAGATTTAGACATATATTTCTTATATATTCTTTTTCTTCATCTATTAAATTAAAATGAAGTATTAAAAATTTAATTTATGTCATTAATTTTTTTATTTAATTTATGTTGTTAATTTTTTTATTTCTTCTTTGATATCAAAAGAGTAAATTAGAAACCAGAAATGAAATTAAGATAAAATTATGTTAAATTAGGACTAATAAAAAAGTACCTAATTTACAAATAATAATTTTTATTATATTTGAACAAAAACATAATCCAAGTAAGCAAAATGTTAAAAGTACAAACCAAGGACTACCTCATTTTAATTATAATGCTTCAAATCACAAATAAATAAATTGTAAATAAGGCTATATTTCAAATGAATAAAATATAATTTTGCATACATACTGTAAGTGAAGTTAATTTGAAAGATGAAGAATTAATAAGTGAAATTTGTAAAAAAAAACATTTGAATAAGATAATATTATGCACACATTTGTTTAGCAATCGCATGTCAATTTTTAAGTTTAAATGTAATTTTATTCTCCTAAAATTTAAATTATATAATTTTGATCTTCCAAATTTAAATTATTTGATCTCACCTGCTTTAATTTTTTTCATTTCGTTAGATTGTCATCCAATCCAGCCATTGATGGAAAAGCTAATATGGAATGAAGTAAAGAGAATACATCCTTGTGCTGTACATATTGACAGCCAACTTTTTCTTTTGTACGTTGAAAAAAAAAAAAAAAAACGATTTCTCATCGAAAGCTACTATGCATACATATATATATATATATAAAGAGGGAAATTCTAAGGTACCCCAGGGGTTTCTAAACCCTGGGTGGTGTGGCACAATCTCATCCATTGGATGAGATTACCTAAGTCTTTGGTAATCTCATCCAATGGATGAAATTGTGACACATACCCAGAGTTTAAAAACCCCCCAAGGCACTGTAGTCTTCCCATATAAAGAAGTATCAAGTATGTCATACTTCATAAAACATTATTCCCAAAAAGTTATTTTTTATCAACATTTAAATGCGAATTGAACAGAAGAATACAATTTAAGTTGATTGAAATATCTAAAAATACTAAAATTAAGTATTTTAAATTAGCAAAAACTAAAATCACGTACTTCATAGTTTAAAAAGGATAAAGCTAGCTGGTTTTAAGGTTTCAATCAGTACCATCTATTAAATTTGAAAAGCGTAGAATAAAATTTAGACATATTAAAAAATAAAAATTATTTCATTTTATTTTTTAAAAAAATTATTTTATTTCTAAATAAATTGTTTTGTTTTAAATAAATTATATAAGATATAATTTTATTTCACTTTAAAATGAATTTCTTTATTTAGAACTTTATTAAAAATTTATAAAATTCATTTCAAATACTTATAATATTATTTTTAAAGAGAGTGGGAGAATGAAAATTTAGAAAGAAATAGTTATTAATAACTAAAAAATTAAAGGTAAAATTGTTTAATAAATTCTATATAGGATTTTAAAATTATAATAATGTAAATAAAATGAAATAAAATTTATAAAATTTGAATCTAATGATAATTTTTTAATAAAATTTATTTCAATACGAAATTAATTTGCCAAAGAATAAAAACCCTCCAACATATATAACCCTCTCACTCTAATTAAGTCTTAACCACACATAACAATGTACATTCAATTTACGTACGTACCAGGAAGCTCTTGAAGCTACTTCCTTTGGCATTTATACACAGCTTCACGAATCACGAGGAGGCATTTCCATTTCTATTTCTCCCCTTTTGTACTTCATCAACTCGGTGAAATTACATGGAAAATTATATCCCTCATTCACATAATCTAAATTATGACATCAGCTCGAATTCTAATTTCTCTCATAATAATAATAATAATAATAAGTAATATTAGGTGAATTAAATGTAATGCAAGTAATATTTTTCGTACAAGACTAGTCTTCAATTCATACTACATCTTCAATCCATAATGATTAGATTTAATGATTGTGACTCATATTTACAGGACATAGTGCTGTCTGAATCTTTTATTTGTTATTCATGCCATTGTAACTAAATTTCTAGGTAATTTAATTGGAATTACCACGCGGATTCCGAGATGTCATGCGAGTTATGATCAAATTCCCGTAATTGTAAAGCTTCAAAAGGTAAGTAACTAAAAGTAGTGTTGGAAGTGTTTTGCGTTGTTATAGCAGCCAACTGAAAGGTAGGGCAGTACAAAGGATCTCTCACCTTAATGGGTTCCTTCAGCTGGTTTGGTACAAGTTTACACTGGGTAAATTACGTTTAACTTCCCTTAAATTTTAACTTAATTATATTCAATATTTTTCAAAATTATTTTTTGATTTTTTTTACTATTATGAAATATAGCAATATTAATCTCTTAACTATAATCGCTTATCTAATATTGTCCATAATGATTAAAAAAATATTTTTTTATATTTTTATGTACAAATCTATCTTTTTTTAAAAAAAAAATTAAGCCTACTATATTTCTAATCTTTAATAAAAGAGTGCATTTGTATATAAAAATATAAAAAGATTATCTTCCAAACATTATAAATAATATTAAAGAAGCAACTGCTAATTAAAAAGTTAAAATTGTTATATTTCATAATAGGAGAAGAATGATCAAGGATGAAAGTTTATAATTTAAAAAAAATGAGAGATATTGAATGTAATTAGGTTAAATATCAAGGGAGATCAATGTAATTTGTCCTTTAAATTATATTATTATAGCTACATTACAAATTACTTTCTTGATTCTTTATCATTTATTATGCTTAATTGATTTCACAAAAATTAAAAAGATAATTTAATTTATTTATTCTTAATGAACTTTTCAAAGACATTCTATGCACAAATTTTAAAATGAAAGTATGGAATAATGAATTATTTATTAATGAAAAAGATAAGTAAAATTGAAAAAAATGTTTAATGATTCATTGAATTTTTAATGTGATAGATAATAAGAGACAAAAGAATTCCTTAAGATAACATTTGATTTGCAAAATCTTTTTCATATTATCAAGATTATTTTAAAAAATGTGAGATTTTCATATTTGATTCAAATTTTAGAAAAGTATTCCTAAAAATGTAAACATTCTCAAGAATATTTTTATCTCAATATTCTTCCAAAATATTTTCATAAGGAAGTTGGATGTTAAAGGTGTCAAATGGGCAAATCGGACTGAATACAAACTTGGTCCTTAATGAATAAGTTTGTTTACTTATGGAAAAAATAGATTCAATTTTAGGAGATTTTAGTCTGCCAAAAGCCTACATGAATCAAGGCATATCCACACAAATAGAAAGCCTATGCATTAGGCAAACTCCGCACAATCTCTATGGATCTAGTTTGTAACAAACAAATCCATATTACTTGGTAGGGGGAAAAAAAGAACCCAATTTTAAAAAGTTTGAATCTGCCAAAAATCTATATGGACCCAAATATGTCTATTAACTTAAGTCCATTCAACATTCTTAGTGAGTACTCTACATTCCCCTAACATGAAAATATTTAATTGATATTAAAACCTATTTCACCACTTATCGTGATCAATCATTGCCCACTATTATATATCATTAGTGACCATTAGTGGCTACTACCTATTTCTAATAATTATTGTCACCATTACCTGTTATCGATGACTATTATTCACCATCATTCATTATTAATGATAATTATTTACTATTGTTCATCACTAATAATTATTATCGGTCACTACCCATCATCTCATGACCAGTGCTTACCACTACCCACTAACGATCATTATTCATCGTTGGTGATTGTTGTTTGTTACAACCCATTACCAATGATTATTGCTTGTCATTATCCATCATTGGGGACCACTGTTAGCTACTTCTCATTATCAATGATTATTGCTTATTACCACTCATCTTTTGTAATCACCACTAATCATTACCTATCTTTAATGACTACTACTAAAACCACTCACTGTCGGTATACTATCGCTAGTAACCACTTATCGTTAATAATCTCTGCTAACTACCACTTACTATCAATAATTATTATCCACTACTATTGTTATTACCATTTATCATCGATGACCATTATCAATTATTAACCATTGTTACTAGAACCACTCATTGTCGGTATACTATCGCTAGCAACCACTCATCTTTGCTAAATATTATTACTAAAACCACTCATTGTCGGTATACTATCGTTAGCAACCACTCATCATTAATAATTCCTGCTAACTACCATTTACTATTTTATCATTGTTATTATCATTTATCATCGATGACCATTATCAATCATTACCTACCATTGCTAATCATTCAATTTTTAATAAAAATATTTTTTATAATTAAATAATATTTTTAAAATAATTAAAATATAATATTATAATATTCCTAAAAATATTTTTAATTGAATTAAATATTAAATATAAAAATATCATATTTTTAAGAATTAAATTTTTAAAAATTATATTTCTGATAATATTAAAATTTTTAAGAATATTTAATTTCGCAAATCAAATGCCACTTAAAAATGTGATAGATAATAAGGAATAGATGGAATAAATTCTCAAACATTATAAGAAATTTAATTTTGGAGGCCCGACAAATTTCTTAGGAATATTCAATTTTCATGAATATCTAGAGATCACCAAAATGCTAAAAAATTACGGGGTCTTTAATTCTTCTATTATAATATAGTTGGATGGAAAGAAATGGATGAGAGAGAGAGGGAAGAAAGAGATTTTTGTTTATATTTTAATAAATATATATTATTTACAATTTTTAAACGTAATTAACATGTAAAATTTATAAATATATTATAATTATGATTTTTATAATAAAAATATAAAACTATCTTTTTCCTATAAATAATAATTAGCTTTAATAATTATGACTCATTTATTTATTCATATATATTCATTCTTATTTTGACTTACTTATAATAATTTTAAGGTGAATGAGAATTAAATCATTATTAATTTTGTCAAATAAGGGCCAAATTAAATCAAACCATGGTAACTTTTTAGATAAAAATTATAATATTAGTGTACGTTGACTTACCATACTATTTTTCAAAGTGAATTTTTTGTAAAGAGCGAAAAAATTTTATAAAAAAATTTGGAGAGACATATTTTTTCAAAAAAATTAATAATAAAAAACTCATTAATAAATTAACTTTATAAGAAAGGATAAAATTATAAAATTGCATACTATATATATATATATATATTAATTTGACTTTCTATTTTCCTTCCTTATGTAATTTTAGACATATAAATAAAGGGAGGAATATTACCATTCTCCTCCCTTCTTTTCCTCTCCTAACTCTTATGATTTTAAATAAGTAGAAGTCTTTTGATTGACAAAAAATTATATAAAAAGTATAATTTCTTAACAAATAGAGAATATGTGAATTTTTTGGATATACATTAATTGCTAAAATAGAAGAATTAAGATTTTTTACAAAATTTTATTTTTTGTAAAATATAAAAATTATTTACTCACACCCCTTGTAATAAGAAAACCTCCTTACGTCATCTATGAATAAATATGCACACCGATTCTTAGCCAATTTAACTGATCATTATTCTACTCCTTTGTTCTCGTTGTGAGTTTTTGGAGTGTGTGCGTGTTGGGGGGGGGGAGAGAGAGAGAGAGAGAGTTATTTTAATTTTTTATATAAATCAGTTTTAATTTCTATAAAAATGAAAAAAATTACAAGTTGTAGAATTATAATAAAAAAAGAGGATAGAGCATGATTTTAAAGAAAAAGTAATTATTACAGTTCTAATTTTAATTTAATTTTATAGTAAATTAGAAAAAAAATTACAAATTTTAAAATGTCATTTTAATTATATTGAAATTCATTAATAATTTTCATTTGTTAGCAAACTGAACTTTCAGCTGGACAAATACTTTTAGGAAGAGCAAATCCTTCAAATTAGAGGTGCCTATATTTCATGGAAAGGATGAAGTGCTACATTTAGCTTATTTGCTATGAATTTCTCCAGTAAAAAGAATTAATGTGCGTTAATATTCAATTAAGTATTCTGTAAAGGATGAAAAACATATAATTGAAACTGGATTTTTTTTATCAATTCATTAACTCTAATTTATGATCATCAAAATATGAAAATAAAGTTATTAAGCAAACAAAAATATATGATATATTATTAATGCAATAATATTTCGATACACCGTTAAATTTTATTGTATATTAAATTTATTATTTTTTAAAATTAAATGTAATATAGTATATAATAAATTAATAATTAAATCTGATAAAATATTAATACACTATTATATTAAAAATGTATCATAAATTTTTTTTATAATTTTTTTGTGAATAATTACGTCAGAAGATAAAGTGGTGTTGGTGAGTCAATTTGTTTATATTCCCGAAGTCTTCGGTGATTGCAAAAGAATACAAACTAGTTCAGACCATGTTAATCGTCAATTCAAAAGCATCTCCGCGTTGGCAACATTATTTTCATTTATATTCTCGCAACATCTTCATCTTGTCACTATCTTTCTTTTAGAAAAATGAAAATTACACCCATTTTATTATATTTTTAATTGATAATTGACTTTCTTATGTATCTAAATTACACATGATATTTCTCACTATTTATAATATTATCCTCCAATTCCCACATTAAATTAAAGAGATAATTTGAGTGTTGTTATAATATTTTTCTTGTATGAATTAATTCGTAACTCTTAAACCTAAGTCTTTCTTACGAACTATGTCACAAATTTTTATTTATTTATTTATTTTTTTTGAGATAGATCAGATGCTTTCAATTTTTTTGAACGTGACAATCCAGAGTTTTTACAACCATTCACAAATAAACTATTGTATTTTCCGTAAACCGCATCAAAATAAATTGACGGAGTCCAAGTTCCATTCGACCAATCTCATTCTTGTCGTACACTTGCTTAAATTAACAGAACTATGAATGAAGGGTAAATTTGTAATTAAAATTCAAATCAATTGATTGATTGATAATTATTCTCATGCTACTTGAAAACTACTTTGTTGCTGAATAGAAGTGATGGTCGGAAGTTATTTGATATTAATAACACATTATTTCACATTATTTTAACTTTTCATTTTAGTATGTTTTAAAAAATTCAGTAGAGTTTATTGAGATGAAGAGTATGATTTGAAATTATTGATAATAATTTCTATTTATATTATTGTAGTCTTTTTTTTTTAAAAAAAAGTACTCTATAGAGTGCATTTATCATACTTAAAAAATTAATTTTTACCTTATTAACTCAGTCGAATAATTTTTTTTAGTAATTTAAATATGTTTGATGAACTATTTTTTTAAAAAAATAAGTTTTAATTAATATCACAAGGTAATGCAACAACTAATAATTTAATATTTATTAATTTGGTTTGATTACTAGTTACTCGTATCAAATAGATTGTAACAGTCATTCATAGTTAATGAAATAGCACTATACTATTTGCAGTAGGGATCCTTGTATACTATATTAATAATACTAATAATAGAACGATGGTGGAAATCTTAAATAGAGGAGAGAAGAATCAATTGAAGAAAAAGAAAGGATACATTTGTAATATGGATGAACTTTAGGGAGAAAAATTGGGGTTTCGACGAAAGCAAAAAGAAATGATGGACGATTTGACTTGGAAGTCATGAGCGTAGACCTGCACAAGTCTTTCTTTCTCTCTCTCTTAAGTAAATGATAAGGCCACAAATTGAAAGACGGTGAGTTGTATGTTGAACCGATTATGCTATTACCAAATCAAAGTCTTACAAAATGGTTTTGTTGTATATAATCATATGCAGCTTCCTCCGCTATTTCCTCGAATTTTCTTATTTGATTGGGAGCTTCTAGCTTTTTCAAAAAGGAAAATCCCTTTTCCTGAAAAAATCACTTTTGTATGAATTGTACAGAAATTTTAATTGCAATCCTTTCACCACATGATCTCAAAGCAAAAAACATGGTTGTTGTACAAAGCTTGCAATTCCAATAGCAACGGAAATTTCGGGCTAAGCAATCCAAGATCGGCACTTTCACTCGCTTATTTCCTTTGACAAGCCAAACGGAGGACGATTTATAACATTTCTAAGGATTTTTAATATTAATTTCTCTTACATTCTAACAAGTTAAAATATTTTAATATTATTACTAAGTGAATGTTGAAGTTAAGGAAGTAACTTTTTAAATCTAACAAATACATAATAACATTAGTATTTTCATTTGATAACTCCTGTATTTGCCAATCAATCAAGTACAATGTCTAATTGGCCAAGATATCTATTAAAAAAAAAATTTAGATAGACAAATGTATATAGTGGCTGTACATGACAACTATTGATGTATATGATAAAATTAAATGACAATTATTGAATTCACTATTCGATTAGGGATGATATCCAATTAGTTGAGATATCTACACAAAGAGATAAATAAGTAGTTAGATGTATACAATAGGAATAGCTCACCATGCACACTTTTATAACTAATTTAATATGTATTTTGTCAGAGTAATAATATGAGTGATTAGTTTAATTCAAATGAACATATTTTGACTATTTTCAAATAAGCATAATATTAATCACAGATAATTAAGTACGATTCATAATATTGATTATAGATAATTAAACGTGAATCATAATATAATATTATAAATCTTATAGAATACTATAAGTCTTTTGTAAGGTTAACTACTAATATTTAAGTATGATCTTAATTAAGTGAATAAGCTTTTGAGTTAGTTTTGACTACATTGATTAGATATGATCTATTTATTAGTAGGATGCCCTCATATATATAAAGATGTATTGAGCCAAAATGATTGTTAAGCTAATTGGTCATGGACTAGTCAATGATTTTAAGCATCATCATTATTAAATTAGTAAGGATAGAAATATTTTTTTTTTTAAAAAAGATACAAGTAATGTAAAATATTTTACTATAGTCCTCCACATAATGATCTCAACTCTTGGGTCGATTTTGTTCCCTACATGATAATAAAACACTTTTATTAAGTAATTAATTAATTAAGTAGTTTAAAGTAGTTCAGTTTATCTTTAAGTCCATTTAATTAATTTCAACCAACAACTTGGTAATAAAGCCTCTTTGTTAAGTAATTAATTGAAGTTTAACATTTTGAACTTTAAGTTTATTCTTTTATACAATATACACGAATATTAAAGATTGAAACAACTTAAGAAATAATATCGTTCTAACATAAGTAATATTCAAAGAGAGAATGACAACATTGATAAATCATATTGATGTAAAATTGATAAGTTTTATAGTATATTATGACAAAATATCTTTCATTACTATTATGATTTTGTTTTTAATTTTTTAAGTTCATTATTGTAGCATATGTTACAAGTTAGATTAGATGCTTTGACTTCAATTGCCCATCCCACCTTTGAATTGTTCATCAGATTGAAGAATCAAGAAAGTGTTGAACAATATTAGATAATTTAAAAATGAAGTTAGACGTTCAGTTGTCCTCTTTATCGAATATGATGGATGTTTTGCAGACTTTGTGAGTGGTTCATGAAAAAAAAATCATAAAAATTTATAACTAAGTTTTCAATTTCAATCACTCACCTAGACAAGTAATCTGCTATAAGAGGTTGAAAGACCAATATAATTCTAGCTATGTTTCCTCTAAGTTATGTACTATTGCTACAGTAAATTTATCGTCCATAAGAATTGATGTGAATTGAAGTTTTTTTGGATTTCTAAAGCGAGGGCATCCTCCTTAAAGTCATGATTATTTGAATGGAGAAGAATGGAAAGGGAAGAGAATGAAAGATTAAATGATAATCTTTATTTTGTTTTTGAAAGTTTTACTTAGAAAGAAAAAGATAACTATAATTTATATTTAACTATAAAAAACCTTCTGACTTTCAATTTTTTGCTGTCTTTCAAATTAGAGGGTTTTTAAAAAATTATTTATTTAATTTATTATTTTAATTTTTTATTCTTTAATTTACATATAATTTTTATCAATCTTTAAGAATTTGATAACACCCAGTAAAAAAATCATAATCTAACTCGTT
This sequence comes from Sindora glabra, assembly GCA_020226215.1. Classification (NCBI taxonomy): domain Eukaryota; kingdom Viridiplantae; phylum Streptophyta; class Magnoliopsida; order Fabales; family Fabaceae; genus Sindora; species Sindora glabra. The sequence goes on along the minus strand of CM035227.1, from coordinate 108,488,592 downwards.
TAGATACATTTAGAGAAATATATTTGCAAGTTTTTTTAAATAAAAATAAAAATATTATTTTTCTTATTGATAATAATATATTAGACCAAACAATTGTGATTTATATCTACTTATTCATACAATATTTATTCTTATTTTGATCTATTAATATTCATTTGGATCTAGAACCTCTCTTTTTTATTATTATTTTCCTATCATTTTCAGAGAGTTAAAGATATAGTGTTTATTTTGAAACCCATTGTTTTTTTACTAGGATTTATAATTTCAAACCAAAAAAAATTGTTTCTATCTCTCACCAAAATTCATCCCATGCATTTCTTATATAATGCATTGAATGTAAATCTAAACCATGATCAATAATTTTTTTATAAGCTTTTTAGGTACCATGCATTTCTTATATAATGCATTGAATGTAAATCTAAACCATGATCAATAATTTTTTTATAAGCTTTTTAAGTAAGAATTAATATTATTGTATGTTGAATTAACATGTCACTTGTTGGATGGAATTTTTCCTTTTTTTTTTTGTAAAGGGACGAAAGATTTTAGACAAAAAATTTGGAGATATATTTTTTAAGAAAGTTTCATTAATTGTGGAAACTCATTGATAAATTAATTTTTTTAAAAAGGAAAAATTATAAAAATATGTTCTAATTAGTCATATAATTTTATTTAATCATACATTATTCTTTCTTATTTAATTTTAGACATTTAAATAAAGAAAAATTATAAATTAACCATTTACTTTTCACTCTTCCTTTCTATTTCATTTTCTTCCAATTGTTTAATCCCCTCTCCTAACTCCTTAACATTTCATTAGTCTCATTTACTTGTTTCCTAATATTATATTATCCATGTTCTTGCATGTTTTAATTTTTCCTCATTTTGTACCGGTTGAGATATGTTTCAAATTAAGCCTCATTTGACACATCATATAATATGGTATAAGAATTATTGGATAATATATTGGATAAGGTAATATACCATATAGTATTTGATTTGTAATAATATAAAACAGAGATTTGTATAAAATTGTCCTATTGTATATTTGTTATTATATTTTATAATAATATATAGGTTTAAAAAATAAATAATTTAATAAAAATACTTTTACATATATAAAGGAGGAGATAAGAAATAGGTAAAAATAGATTTTTTATAAATAACAAAAATAATTTTTTTCATAAACGAAAGAGATAAAGAAATAAAAAAATATTTTTAATAATTTAATATTTATTTTAACACTGTATTATCAGTCCTTATTCTTTCCTTTAGAGAGCGAATAATTTTATACAGAATTAGACATATAAACAAAAATTTCAAATAAGTTATACAATTATTTGAACTTTCTAAATATTATATAAGTTATAATTGTATAATTTATGTTATTTGATCGAGTCTTATACGATTTGTCCAATGGAGCCTTATTTTCTGCGTGTAAGGGAAAAAATAAGCATTTTTTTTTTCATACAGCTTTGTAAAGAAGTAGCATGCATACTTTCTCTTTTATTTTACCTTTTTATGATTGATATTTGACTCGACATTAAGTTAAAATATTATAATATAAAATATCATAAGTGTCATTATAAATTAACGTTTCAAGATATTATATTTATATTGCAACTTAATCATAGTATTAAAATTGCGTCTGCAATTTTTTAGAATAAAGTTGCAACATTTTATGAACATGTAGCAATTAAATTTAATTACAGTAAAATTATTTAATATTGTAAATTTCATATAAAATTAAGAAAATTTTTAATATATTCACAACTCTTTACGTATATTGTATATAAAATGTTGCAACTAAATTTAATTACAATAAAATCATTTGGTGTCGTAAATTTCATACAGAATCAAGCAAATTTTTAATATATTCGCAACTCTTTACGTGTATTGCGTGACTTGCCATTATCTTAAAAATCTTGCAATAAGTGTTGCAATATTTTATTAAAAGGTGCAATAAATTCAGTGGTATTAGTGTTACAAAACTTAAATGAAATCATACAATCTTTTTTAAAAATACTTGCGACACGTCATATAAATTATACAATTATAATTATTATGAAAACCATGTAATATTTCATTAAAAAAATTACAAAAAGTTATACTTCTTATAAATTAGGCAACAAAGTTATACTATAATATAATGCTTCTATACACTCATAAATCTTATGCTAGTAATCATAAATATAATGATATAGCTATCATCAAAATCAAACATTAGTTTTCACAAGACATATATATATATATATATATATATATATATATATATATATAATCCGTAACCTCATACTGTCATAAAATTTTGCCATAAAATTATATTTTAATGCAATGCTTCTATATACTCATGCTTGTACAAAATTTATGCTAAGAATATGTGGCATTTAATAGAGCTGGCATACAAGTTATACATTAACCTTTGTAAGCCATACATGACCTATAATTTATTGCAAATCTATCATAAAATCATATAATAAAATTATACTCTAACATAATATTTCCATATACTTCAAGCACATAAAAAACCTATATTACCAATATATAACCATAAAAAACAATCATGATGCAAAGTTATATATTAATTTTAAATAAAGAAGAGAAAAACAGATGTAAAATACATCATATATCAATGTTTTTGATGCTGAATACATTGTAAGGGTATTTTGTCTATCTCTTTTGGATTATTTTTTTTAATCAAACAAATTATCCAAGATTTTGATTTAATTTGTTAAGAATTGGGCTTCTAGTATCCATGCAAATTTTTGTTAAAGATAAATAACAATGAAAAGCTGTAAATCAGGCGCGAATTGAGCTGGACTATACTTGGAAAGTCATGATTCTTGTAACTTGCATGTGGCTTGTGATCCACAATGATACTCACAGAGGTGTCAATCGAAACAGAAAATGAACTGTAAGTTGACGCACCGAAAGAGAAATATTTGGAAGCAAATTGGATTTTTATTTCACTCAACTGCCGCCGGTATAATTCCATTTACATCAGCAGTATATAATATTATGTTACATGTGCTTTATGTAATTATCACTAAGGTATGATATATTTTATAAATTTTTTAAAATTTCTTTAACTTTTCTATTAAATACATGTAATCATTTTCAAATTTCATTATTTTTTATTTTTTAAAGTTCTTTTAATAGCAATAAAAAAGTTAATATTTTTAAAATTGTTGCTTATAAAAAAAAAGGTTCCAATAATTAGTTAATTTAAAATTTTTCCAATTTTCAAGATTTTAATATTTTATAATTCAAAATTTATTGTTTATTAAATATGTACTATGTGTCAATTTTTAATCTTATACTTTCAAATTTCAAAGATTTGTACTTTTTGTTAATTATAAGAAATTTTTTTATTTGAATCTAATACTATTATAGCTATAATGATTACATATGGTCATTAATTTGTATAAACTCCATAAAAATATAATAGACCCTCTGATTTTGGATAGTTCGACAGAGAAAAGAACAAACATTCAAGAACTAAAAAGGATAAAATTTTAAGAATTTACATGTTGCATGCGTAATAAAATAAAATAAATAAATTCATAAATTTATCAAGAAACAAAATTTCAAAACTGAAAGGGTATAGTTGGCCATTGCAAATTTTTTTTTGAAAAACTAATATATAGTTTACTGAGAAAACAAAATTTTCAAAATATAGAAAGGATCAAATTTATTTAAAAAAGTAGTGGTTAAAAAATTAAAAAAGGCTTGCAAGGAAATAGGTGAAAAAAATGTTACAAAATCATTTCAAAAAAATAATTTACAATTTATTGGAAAGACAAACTTTTGGAAATATAAAAAGGATAACATTTATTTTAAAAAGTAATGGTCAAAAAACTCAAAAAAGGTTAAAAATTCTATTTTATAAGTAGTTGGGCAATTGACAGAATATCATGGACAGCTTGTATAAATGGGAATTATACCGACGGTGCATGAAATAAAAATCCATAAAAATTCTATGATAAGAGCGAAGAGAGATAAACACACTTGTAGATAAGTGTTACTCTCTCTTCTCTCCCTTATTATTTGTTACACTTTATTATTTTTATGAAAATTAAGAAAGTAATTTAATTTATTTTTTAATAGACCTTTCAAAATTATCTTTTAGTTTAAAATAAAAAATTACTTTATCATTTATTATATTTGATTTATTTAAAAATATTCTCAAGAATGTTATATTTTAATTAATTTATATATTTTTTTAAAATATTATTAAATTATAAAAAATATCATCATAAAGAATTGAGTGATTAACAATGATAGTTAAAGAAGGCAATTTTTGACACAACATTATAACCTAACATGAACATTAAACTTTTACACAAGTTTGATTTGAGTTTATATGCGTTCAAATTAAAAATAAGTTACCTATTTAATACGAATAATAAATGAATTAAATTATGACTATAAATAGATTGACATGTTAATATATTTAAGAATTTATATTAAAATTTAAAAATATTATTTGAAAAATAATTAATGATTAAATTATAAATATTTATATATAATAAAAATATAAAACTTATGTTTTAATAAAAGGACAATAAAAGTTCAAAAAAATTATTTTATTAATGATTAAAAACATTTTTTGTGAGAAATAATAAATAATTAAATTTAATAAATAATTTTATAATAAAAATATTATTAATTAAAATTATTAAATAGAATAAATGAATTGAGCCTATCTTAATATGATTAATACATGGATTGATTAAACTTAACATAATAATTATTTAGGTTAAATTTGAACTAGACTTATTTTGATTATTACTAACCTTTGATATAACACAAACTTAACATGTGAATATAAATTATCACCTTTTAATGATGTGGGTGGTGGTATGTAGTCATTGGCAATGGATAACAATAATAATTGATGATAATTATCAACGGTGAATAATGATTAATGATAATTATTAATTATTGGTGGTAGCCAACAATAGTTGTTAGTGGTAGGTAATCATTAACAAAAGTTATTGATAATGAATTGTAATAATAACAATCACCCATGATGAATAGTAATTAGTGGTGACTGTTAGTAATGAATGATGACCAACAAGGATTACTACTGATTGGTGGTAATGGCAACAATCACTTGTAATGGGCAATGAGTAATGGTTCATAATGATTATCGACAATAAGTGATAAGTGATAATGGACACTGATAATAATAATAGTGGCAATGACAATTACCAATGGTAGATGGTGATCAATAATAATTAACTGTAATATGCAATGGTAAAATAAAACGTTAATAATAATAAAATTCTAATAAAAAAATAAGTTAAATAGTTTATTTTTATTAATAAAATATTAACATAGTATGATAATGTGCACTAATAATATATAATAATAATGGCGGTGGTAATAACAATCATTGATGGTAGATAGTGGATGGCTCATAATGATCATTGATAATAAGTGATAGGCGATAATAGACATTAATAACAGGTGATAATAGTGATGGTAGTAATGATAATTATCAATAGTAGATAATAATCGATAATAGTCAATTGTAGTATGTAATAGTCAAATAAAACATTAATAGTAATAAAGTTCTAATGAAAAAATAAGTTAAATAATTTATTTATATTAATAAAATATTAACATGGTATGATAATGGGTACTAATAATAAATAATAATAATGGCAGTGGCAATAACAATTATTGATGATAAATGATGATCGATAATAGGCAACTATAATATGTAATAGTGAAATGAAACATTAATAGTAATAGAATTCGAATGAAAAGATAAGTTAAATAGTTTATTTATATTAATAAAATATTAACATGGTATAAGAATATAAAATATCTACTCCCTTTATGTGAACATTTTCAACAATGGGTAATGGATAGATGATAATGGGCATTGATAATAAGTGGCAATGATAGTGACAGTAACACTCATCTATGGTGAATAATAATCGATAATAATTAACTGCAACATGTGATGATCAAATGAAATATTAATAGTAATAAAATTCTAATGAAAAGACAAGTTAAGTAATTTATTTTTATTAATAAAATATTATGATAGTATAAGAATATAAAATACCCACCTCACTCTTATGAACATTTTCAAAAATATTTTTTTAAAATTTAAATCAAATATATAAGAATTTTATATTTTCTTAAAATATTCTCAAAAATATAAAAAAAAAAATTCATGAATCAAATGACACTATAATTAAATTCATTTAAAACAAGGCCATACAATTGAGATTTGGAAAGGGTATATCATATCAGTATTGGTCTCACAATGTTCATTAACATTGCAGAGATCAACGGAGGACGATTATAATTTGCAATTAAAGTTTCTGAACATTTTGATCAAATTAAGTGCCACAATATAGTAAAATGGATATTTCATAGAAAAACAAGACGTCTTCACATACGTATTATTAAGCATACACTCAGGAAAAATCCCACATCCTACAAAAGCGTATATTGAAAAAAATGCCTAAAAATTAGACGTTTTTCCAAAGGTACCAAACAGAGGGCCTGTTTAATTAGTAATGAAGCTCTAGGTCTCGAAGTATATGGAAGAAATTCTTTGATACATAGCATCTAATGGATGCAGCCGATCATAGATCGGTATGCGCAGCTGATTCTAATGTGCCTAATAAATTAATCCATCCAACTAAACACAATATATGGCAACCAAAGAATCTCTAAATATTAGGTCATGTTCAAACAAAAGACTGAATGCCTTGTACAGTTCAATTTTGGAGCTAATGTATCACATTGGAGCTTGTACACAAAACACGACAATTTTGTCCGACAAGTGGACCTCGGTGTACGTTTGGCGTCCAAGGAAGACGTCACATTGGTGAGCAAAAGGAATCTACTATCTAGCTAAAATTCCTACAGGTGACATGTAGGGGGTAAACACCCGATTTGTCCCTTAAAATCTAGTCCCTTAATATCATTATTACTACTTGAAGTTTCAAGCTCTTTATTAAAGTCCAATGATGTTTACAAAAGGGGGGGGGGGGGGGGGACAAAACTACCATTAACTTAATTAAATCTAACTTGAAAGAGAATTTCGAGCATGCTATGCGAGATAAGCTATTATATTATTTAGCTTCGGCTTACATTCTTTAATCTGCTTTTTAATGATCGAAATCGTAACATATTAAAGAAGCCATACATGGCAAAGCATGGGTATTTTATTATTGTCTACACAGAAAATGGCTTAATCACCTGCAAATACAATAGCCCATCTCTGTCACAAAAAATAAAATAAAATAAATTACACCACTCATTTCTTTTTTGGTACATAAAAGTTGAGGTGTATGACAAGTTAATCTACTCCAATATCAAAGAGTACTATCTGCCTCTTTGAGGGCTTAGAATAGGACTTACTCATTGCCAAACCCTTGAAGTGGAATTCGACTTATGGGTTGTTGAAGACACCACTTATTTCTATGGTGAATGCAACAATATAATTCTTTTCTCACAAATTATTTATGATTTCATCTATTTGCATTACATTAAGTTCCTGTTGGCATAATTGTAAAAGGAATATTCAGTCTCACATCTTAACTAGTTGTTAAGCCCCAAATGAATGGATGGTTTGCTCTTCCATTCTCAGTATACAAAAAACCAGAAAGGCAACTACGATTGCAAGACATTTACTCCGGAATTGCCAATAATGCTGTCAGAATGGATCGCATGCCAACACAGGAAACGGCAACAATTAAGCACGTAAGCAGCAAAATCTCAACATTTAACATACTCAGTATTGATATTTTATTTCCAATTTGAAGTTGGAGAAAAATAAGATAATTCTTAGAGTGACACATAAGTCCATTATTGAATGAATTTTGGCTAAATTTGGCCATCTTGCCAACTTATCACATTTTCCCCTTCTGTTTGCTTTAATTAATATATGTGCAACATTGTTGATTAATAAAGCTATATAAAAGAGGAAATAAAGAATATGCCAAACAATCCACAACAAAAAGGAAAATGTTAAAAGTCACTAACCTTATCAGTTAACGGTTGATGGTGCTCACATACAATCAACCTTTTGTCTCTGAGGCAAGTCAAGTTTGAGCAACTTGGTGAACTACAATGCAAATCAACATCCACAAAAGCAAGCAGCGGTTATAATTTGGCGCTCAGAAATAATATGTAGATAACAGACGCTTCAGGAATCTTTTCTTGCGGCAGATATGCAAGTAATCCACGAACTCTAAATAGATACATACACCTATAAATATACCCTCATCCACAAAATCACCTGAGAAGTCTTGAGTTCTAGCTCATCCCACTCCAAATAAGAATTGCTTCCTTCCACTATTCCTGTTCCAGCATATATCCATGCGCCCATATTCTAGAATAAAAAACAAAAGACCCGATCATTGTTAAGATTGTAAGAACAGCAAAACCAAGAGCTTGCCTGAGCCTGCTTGCTCAAGATTCAGACGTGACTTTAGATAATAATTGTGATATTGGAAAAACTAATCATTTTTATAAAAATATTAGAGACTACAAGGGACCATGAAAACATCTTATATTAATTTCACAAAATCAGTTCTTCTCCAGCTATACTAAAATGCCTACTAGTGGCATTTTATGACATCTGAGATGGCCAACTCATTGTCCAGTGATATATAACCTAGACCTAATACTCTTACTGCTACATTAACAACAGAATTATGATTGTCTTCTACTATCTAGAATATGTTAAAGAAAGGAAGAATCACTTTAACCTATCATCAAAACAGCATAAACTCTTATAAAATTTAGTTTTACAACCTATATGAGGCGTAAAATGACTTAAATTATACAGCTAACCTTTTCCACCAATGCTGACCTGATGCCAACAGCAAACTCACTCTCTCCTCCTCCAAACCAGCCAACAGGTCCAGCATACATCCCTCGATCAAATAATTCTGAACATGGTGTTTAAAAGTAAAACAAGTTCCAAATGCATAGAAGTCACAATGTTGTCAACAAATTTGAAGCATCAAATTGATTGCTGATTTGTGTTGCTCAGCATTACCAGGCTGACATGTCTTCAGACAATTACATCAACATCAACACAATCAGTCAATGACTATAACACGAGTATTCTCACAGAAAATCACAATACTCATTCCCCAAAATTAGTAATCACAAGTTCATAATAAAGTGCAAATCCAAATCAGTCATTACAGTCTTCATAATGTCATTGTGCATGTTCCACTTATTATAAATTGAATTCAATCAATGCAAACCAACTCAACCAAATAAGTATCAAAACGAAGCCTGGGTAGCACTGATAACCCAAAAATGGAACTATCCTGATATATAAAACAAGTATCAATATATCACTGCATGTCAGAGACACAGTGTTTGAATATGGTGGATTTCCAAAAAGAAGACATGCGGATCAGTGGTAGTAGCTGATGGTTGTGTGGCATTTATAGGTAGGTGACTGTTGAGGAGGTTGAGAAGAGGTTGAACTCTTGATTATTGCTCGAGTTCTTTTCCCAGTTGCCATTTTGCCATGAAAGAAGATTCCGTTTGATGATTTTATGGTTGATGGTGATGCACATTGTTGATTGCCTCCATTGTATTTTTCTACATGCAATGTATTTTGAATATTTTATTTATAATACTCCAACTATATTCGTACACTTAATTTTTTAAAAAATTGTTTTATCTCTGAATCATATCTTATCCGATACATTACATGTATTAGTGCTACATATATGAATTTTATTTAAAGTCTAGAAGTAATTAATATATATATATATATATATATATATCATACTTCCTACCTTTGACTTTATTACAAGCAACATGAATTATTAAATTTCTTCAAGTTCTAGAGGTTAAAAGTATTCTAAATACAAACAGAACAAGATAATTTTACTGCAGAGAATGCAACATATGATGCATTGATTATGAAACGGCCGTACCTGTTTCTGCAATTAAGAGGTGTGCCTCTTCTGTTGGAAATCCACAAACAGCTGGACTAGGGTGAAGACAAGACAAAACTTCAAACTGGAAAAGAAGATTAAGAGCCTTTTATATAATAAATACTTTAACTACTTCATGAATAAATAAATTAAAATTTGTGGTATGTTTGGAGTTAGGAGGGGAAGGGAAAAGAAGACAAGGAAATAGAGGAGAATGGATGGTTAACAGAAAACTTCCCTTCCATTATTTGGATGTTTGGGAAATCATCCAACACCCCCTAAATTAGAGTAACGCAGAATAGTGAGTAGTGGATGGTATTGGAAAATTTTGGGGGGATTAATCATAAACCTCCATTTTCTTCCCTACTTTACCCTCCTTCTCTTCCATTCTCCCCCATCCAAACATAACATCAGAGTTAACTAAAGTAATTGTGTGTTCAACGAAAAACTTGAGTATAGGAAACTCAATTTCCCTATAGTTACCTCATCGTCTTCACTTCTTAACCTGCCAGTTAATTTAGCAAATAAGTGTTGGATCCTAGGTAGTTTTCTTATCATTATCATTGGTTCAACCACTACTTTCTTGCATACTACCTGCTAAGAAATTAAATGAAATCAAAAAGCATAATCATGTGATAACATAATTAAGAAACATAGAGCTAATGGTTATCTTCATGGGAACCAAGGGAATTGTAATTAACCACAAGTTGACTCAGATACATGCAAGGTAAAATATTGCAATGGGCCTATCTTGATACCGAGAAAGGACAACTTGATTGGAGGTACTTATAGAATTAATCCGCCATTTTTTCTGCCACAAAATCTTTCACATCCACAGCATGAACTTAAAAAGAACCTCACTACACAAATACAAATTATATGATGTGGTCATCATTTTACTAAAACAGCATCTCTTCCTTTCATAGCACGCACTCTCTCTCTCTCTTTCTCTCTCCCCTCCTCCCTTCCTCCCCGTTTTTCTCTCTCATAGGCTGAAGAAGAGAATTCTTTAAAACAAAAGCAAATGTTATAGGCAAGTTCCTATTAAACATATCAGCAACGCATGCTAACCATGAAGATTTGTAAAATAAAATTACCTCTAGCTTTCTTTTTATGGTCTCTCTTACAATAGTAAACTCAATTTTGTCCTTTGGACTGCAAATAAACAACAAAGAAGTCTGTAAGTCACAGGCATCAGTGAAACTAGTGTAAACAATAGTTTAAATGAATCTATAAGCAACAAGGTTAAACCTGGAAAGTAAGTCAAGTTCAATTTGCCGATCAAGGTCAAGTGACGCACCTCTAGCACGGGTTCCAGCCAAAGCCTCACTAGTAATGTTGAGCCATTTTCTGTGAAATAGTTGCTCTGGCTATTCATCAAATTTATATAAATCAAAACAAAAGCAGAAGAAAAAAATCATTGCTGACCAATTCAGCAAACAGTTCTTAAAAGAGGTTACCGGTGCATTAAGGTCAAAGTAAATGAAATCAAGCTAATAGCCCAGTCTTATCAAAGGAAAAAATGTAGAGTTGGTAACTGACATTACGAGGCTATGCAATATATGCATGTGTCCGACCACTTACTGTGTTCCCAATAAAAGCTGGTGCATTCGGTGGCTGAAGTAAAAACTGGTAAGCATTTTCACCTTCAACCTAAATAGTAAGATGCAGATATGTGAAACCTGTTAACACATATATGAAAATAATGCCTAATTTGATATGCAAACTGAGACTAACTCGATTTCAATACCTGTAAACATGCTAACCACATAACAGGGTCAATGTCAGCAGTAGACACCACTCTGCTGGTACGAGCTAGCACGACCTGATTTTCCAAAATGGAAGTAGAAACTGTACTTTCAAATGGACTTTGACAGCATATATTATGCTACAACGGAAGCGAAAACAGGATCCCAAAAAAACTAGTAAGATTATAAGGTATAAATTACCTTTGTTAGTGACAAGTCACTTCTCTTTATCATCTGCAAAGCTCTGTTAACAGCAAGATCCCAATCTGCCTTGCAGGGAATGTTATAACTGCTAACTATTAGCGTTGGAGGCGCTTGCTTTGGCAATTTTATAATGATAGAAGAAACCTGAAGCCCATAGATTTATGATTCAAATTTAAAAAGAAAAAAAAAATAGACTTCAACAAAAATCTCTTGCTTTTTAAACCTCTAATGTCAATACAAATGTATGGACCTTGTGAAGTGTTGTTTGCAGTGCATCAATTGCATTTTCCCATGACCAAGAAAGAGCATTATCCCACGCAATAGTTGTGGCAAGCATCGATCTTCCTTCAAGCTCATCAAACTCAACCTGTCATTTTTTGGCATCTCTAGCTGCTGATGCTACAAAGTATAAACACTAACAGGAGAAGGGAAAAAGGAAATAGATTACCGTGTGAAGCAAAAAAAAAATTTCATATACCTGAGGAATTATGAAGTAGAAAGAACCAAAATCCTGCCACTCGGATGAAACCTTAGCCTGTGGATTGAAACGAATAGCTCCATATGCTCGAATCAAAGGGCATCCCTCAGAGAGAAACCTTCAAAGCAATAATTTAGAAAATATATAATAGTCAAAAGCTCAGGCTCTAGTTTTTATCAAATTAGTTACTAAATCACCTCTTGATTGACATCCAATCAGTGTAAGAAAATGGATGTAGCTGGCGGAAGAAGACAGCGGAGCCCACGCCAGCAACACCGAGCAAATTGTGTGCCATGGGGTGGTTGCGGCCATTTCCTACTACATGGCAATCGGAGGGATCCGTTGCTGATGTTCGACCTGAGAAAAAGCAGCGAGGAAGGGGAAGGTGGTTTTGGGAATGCAACCAATCAATTGCTTCAATTTGTTGGTGGATCGGTACCTTCAATAATCAATCATCAATCAATAAAAGTAACAAAAAGAAGAGCAATTTAGAGACTCCGCAATTTATTTGAGCGGGAAAGCAACAACTTATTTTTATTTTTTGGTTAAAATTATTCCGTTGTTATTGTTTTATGAAAAAAAAAAATTTACTAGGCACTTATAATTATAAGAAAAAAAAGTTGCAAATTTCTAGTTTCATTCATATTTCTTAAGAATTTTTTGAACAATTTTATCAACTATATCTCTAACTTTCGGAAAATATGCAAATTTACTGTATATTTTGCTAATGGAAATTTCACTCTGGCACACAAATTGGTATTTTAGGTGACATGAAACTGATTTGTGGATTGAATAAGCCCAAATCTTTAGGGATATATTTTTTATTTTTATATTTTTAAAAATTATTTTTGAATTGAAGAAAAAATAAAAAATAGAGAGTAATCTGTATTGTAAATAAAAAAATATTTTATTTAATAATAAAATTTGCATCAGAATAAGAAAATAAATTTAGAAAATAATTAAAAATTATTTTTATTTTTAAATTACATATTTAAAATTATAATTTTTAAAATAAATTATCCAACAAATTCTTTTATTTTTAAAAATAAAAAATAATTAATTTTAAAAATAATAAACGAACAGACCCTTTATATTTTCTCTAAAATGGTAAATTTAGTTCCCTTCCACGTTTTCAGAAGTATTTTCTTATTTGAATTTTACTACTACGCCTCTCCCGAACACAAGCTAACTTGAAGTTTCGAATGAAGACATTGAAGAGGATTGGAGTTAACAAAATGATTCTATCACTCACACTTTGCTCAAACTTATTTGCTAATGAAAACACAAGTAGGAATAATATAATATGGAAGTACAATATGAACAATTATTGAGTTATATATATTAACAAATTATTGTCAACAAAAATTAGGTAATAGAAACGAAAGTTAAACCACAAAAATCTAATCAACAGATTTTCAATGCCTTTGCTCCAAGTAGTAAGAAGTTCAGTATTTTTAAGAAAAGTTTTAAATTTAAATTTTGTGAATGAAAAATATAAATATTAGAACAGTTAATTTCTGTCATTGGGGTTCAATACGATTCAATTCTGATTTGAATCAATCAGATTTAATATTGCATTTGATTATAGAAAATTTATTTTATAAATAATGAAATGATCATCCTATCATTTTTTATATGGAGTGAAAATTTTATTATATAATGGAATAAAGATTCTCTAAAGAATAAGTATTTTCATTTCATAATATTAATATTTATCAAATAATTTTTTTTTATTTCATTGCACCAAACTTGCTATAATTTGCTGTTAAAAAAACTCTCTTAAATAACCCAGGTTTACTTGGCCAATAATAATTGAATATCCGAGAGTAAACCAGAAGCCATGTTGTTGACAGGTGGGACGTGACCGATGTGCTAATTCCATAAATGGGAAGATGTTACTACTCTGCATCCATTCCTTAAATCCATAGATTTAAACGATTATGTAATTACCAAGAACAGAGAAACAGAGCAAAAACAATCAATAATTCCTATTTTCCAGCCATTACCAGAAAAAAAAAAAAAAGGATTAAAATTGCACAGAAAAAAAAAAAGAAACGAGGAATATATACATAGCACAAAGTAAAAGTTGGAGGATAAGAAATGCCAAATGAGTGTTTACAACTATACACCTGGTGCTCAAGATAAGATAGAGAGAGAAACCTGGAGGCGTATGATGCCGGAGGCAGTGAGAGGAGGATGCGTTGTTCTCATCTCCGAAACCAGGGAACCGAGGCTGTTCGCAGCCATTGCAGGCGTTGCAACTGCATCCAAAGTGTGTGTTTCTATGGTACCAACTGGAACTACCCCTCCATGGCATCCATTCATAGACAGCCCGCAGCATTGCCGATATCTTCCTCTCTATAATAAATCTCAAACTTAGATAGCAAACAGAAAGTGCGACTAAGAATTAATGTGCTCAATACAGTATCTGGGAGCTTACTCGGCAGTTGGATTGCCGGAATGAGATAGAAGGAACAAAGATGCTGATGATGCTGCATTTTGATGAATCGGAGGGATCCCTAAGAATGAAGTGTGGGAGCCACTTCTGTGCAGCCCCTATTGCCATCATCAAGAATCTTGGTTGGGTTATCGGAGCGGAGCAAAGAATTCGATTGGGGGGGTTTAGCGACACAAAGTGACCAAGGCTTTTTGTCTGAGAGGATAGGAAATGGCATGATATGGATTGCGGCTTCCTTCGGTTTGTAATGATTGGCTTGCTTTCTTTCTTTCGGATGATATTTCTTTAATTTGATTTTTTTTCCCATGACAAAATTTCATTTGTTTCAGTGTACTATACAAAGAATTTCATGTCAGTGTCATTTATATAATAAAAAAATGTACAAATTTCATTCATTCTTTTTAAAATTTAATGTAATTACATTCTTTCTCTGTTATTTTTAAATATAAATACTAACTTTCCATTTTATATACACTTACTTCCTCCCCCCTCTCTCTCTCTCTCTCTACATATATATATATATATATATATATATATATATATATATATATATATATATATATATATATATATCAAACACACACACACTCACCTTTCCTCTTTTCAAGAAATTAGAAAAAGTGAGTGCATATTTCTTGAAATTAAAAAATGTGAATATAATTAAATTAAGTTTTAGAGGAGATGAGTATAATTTATCAAAATTTATAGCATTATGATAGTGGTACTCATTTGAAAAAATTTGTCATTTATGTGAAACTTTTTTTATATTTATTGTAGCTTATATAATAAATAATGATTTTTTTAACAATTTTGTGATGCAGTTATATATATATAATTCATCTAAAATAATTATTTTTGTCGAAACATAAAAAAATAGAATTTATAAAATATTTAGAAGAAGGATGATGGACAAAAGAAGAAGAAAGAAAGATTATTTTATATCTTTTTCCTAGTTAAAGGAAAAAAAAAAACTGGAAATGATGATTAAACCTTTCAAAATTTCCTAATACTATTTCTTTTTGTAGTCCCACAATTTTAAAGTTTTCAAGAGATTTTTTTTTTTTCAATCCAGATTTAACATCAAAGTAGACTAGTGAAGCGATTCAACCTTTCATTTTTTTCATTTCTTAACTAGAAGCAAAGTGGCCCTAAGGGAACAAAATCTCACACGAACCGAGTTGTTATTGAATGTTGTTGTCTAGAAGAGACATCTTCATTCAGAAGCCCAGCGGCGTCCATAGAAGCCCAGCCTCATGAACCATGAAGACCGACCCACATATTTTAAACAACTAGCCTATTTGACATGGTGTTTCAAATTTTATTTTATTATTAAAAAATTAATTGAGATATACAATTTCATAATTAAATATACAGTCCTTCAATTTTATATTTCAACGCACGATATTTATAATAAAAATAATAAGATATTTATAATGCAATACAAAACATGAGTAAATTTTTAAACATCACTTTATTAGATATTTATTTCAATTAATAATAAAAAATATAAAGATAAATGAATAATGATTAAATATAAATGGATCTGAAAAACCTTTTTTATCAATGGATAAATATCTCATCACATCACATTCCTATCTATATGACACATTAAATATTATAGATAAATTTGAATAAAGTAAAAATTGGATAAATAGATTCATAAATAAATATCGTCACTTTGCCGCCCATAATTCTCTTACACTTGTGTCTATCTTTCTAATAAAAAGATTAAAGTTAAAAAAGCAAAATTCAAATTAAAAAATTATATAGTTTTTTCTCCTCTTATTTCATTCTTCCTACCCAAAATGCAACCATATCTTATGGGAATTGGTTGGACGGAGCAATTTCAGAAAAATACCCAACAGCGATGTCCTTGCTATAACAATCATTCATGGATAGAAGTCACAAACTTTTGTGGTAGTAAATTTGGAAGAATGAATTTAAATTTTTGGGAATCTGGAAATCTAACATTTTCATGTATAGTTGGAGCTTTAGAAAAATATTTTGAAAATAGTGACATCTAAGGAGTTTATGCTTTATTCTAGTTTAATTCAGCGCAACATGGCTTAAATAAAGAATAGTTCCTCAAAATTCTACATGATTTTTTATTTACCCGTATTTTCAATTTCAAAATGATATTTAACATGACAAAAAAAATTAGGATAAATTACATTATATTCACACATAATTTTGCTATTTTTTACTTTATTCATATATAATTTTAAGTGTTAAAATTTATCAATCTATAATTAATTTCAACCATTAACACTTTATCTACATAGGTCTCAAATCTGACCTAATTTGACACATATATGAAAAGTAAACAAAAGTCATAACACTCACTGTTTAGTGATTATGTCTGATTTTAGTGGGAAAAAAATATGTGCGTTTAACATGTGTTAGTTACGATGGCTTTGAAAATGAATATCAAATTAAATCAATTTAGAGAAATGAAAAATGTGTGTATTTTATGTATATCTTGCATTAAATTTTGGATGAAATTTAATTTAAATAAATAAAGCATTAATGATTGAAATTATAGATGAATAAATAAATTTCAATATTTAAATTTGTACAGTGTATTTAATCAAAATAATAGTGAGACCATGTGAGAGAAAATTCTAATTCACCGAAAAAAAATATTTTACAGAGAAGTTGAATAAGCAATTGAATTCATACACGATTGGCCAAGAAAAGAAAATTTCCATTGGTATGGCACATAAGATCCTGCGCGTAGTGGGAGAAAGAGAAGAAGGCATATTCAATTTTTCATTACTATGGGGAAGAAGGTACACGTCACCGATGTCAGGCATCATAGCCAAGACATAATTATTTTTTGTCCATGATACAATATCATGGACATTATCAAGTATACATGTTAAAGAAACCCTTCCTATATATCACCATCATAATTGCATAAAGGAAAAAAAAAAAAAGAAAAATCTTCCCCCTCTTAAATAAAGATAAAAAGAAATGTATATATTGCTTTTATTGGTTGGTTTGTGAACAAATTGAATAGGAATTGTGTAGCTGATGGTATGGTATGTTCACCAGGTGCCATCATCGCAGGGAGAACAACCCTCTTGTGCAATGTCTGTGATCTGAACCCCGGTATCGTACACAACCCCATTTTTCCAGTCAGCCGGCAACACCTGCTTCTGTGCCCATATCCACTTCCCATCATACCCTGCTGTTACCACAAATCTGAACTGCAATGGTCCTGCTGGAATCCTGCTCGTGTCCCATACTGCCCCAAAGTTTCTGCTCATGAAACCCCAGTTCGACGATCCAACCTAGTCATCCATATGCCAAACCTCAAACATATCAGTTAAACCAGTTCAAATTTTAATCATAAACTGCCAGCTTTTCCATGTAAACATTGACAACATGATCTGTTAGGGATACCTGAGCTACGTCAACAGAGACAATCTCCGTTTGACCACCTTGATACAGGAATTTAATTTGCAGGTAATCTGGCTTCCTGCTTGCTTCCTCCACGCGTACTGCTAAATTCTTATTTTTATACTCACAAGGTACCCTAAGAGTAAGAACAGAAGCTAGAATCAGTCCCACTTACTGTAGCACTTGGCTAATCAAATATATAATCGATGAACCACAGAGAGTCAGAGACAATTCGATCTTATTATTATTATTATTGCTGAGAAGAAAGTATATTATTGAAATGTTCAAAGGAGCAGCATGCCCGAGGGTGGACATTTAAATAGTTGGAGGAATCTGGGACAGGTTTCTTGTCCCCTTCCTGATAACACTTGCAACCCACTTGGCAGCTAATGCGCTGCTGTATTACAACCCCCTGGACACCACCGAAGGATAGGGTTATTCAACGAACAAAACAGAGGAGACTCAAATATTGGAATCACAAGAGGACATTCAGATTCTCCCAGAATGGCATCCACAGCCACTTTGCAATTAGTCACTATAATCACCTGCTTATGAGGATAATTAAAAGACACTACCGTCTGAGATCATACATTACATTATAGGCATTAGACCGTTACTGGAATTGATGTTGTCGTTTGTTCTCCTAATATAATATAAATATAGTTGGTCCGCATTGGTAATCCTCTTTTCATGGTCGGCGGTCGGTCGGTATAACCAAAACCACTAACGTAAGAAATACGGGAAAAGAATAATAGTAATAATAAAAAACAGAAATCAAATGAATTAATCCAGAAGCACATGATTGAAAGCAAACTGGCTTACCTCTTGTATTCAACGTCAACAATTCCAAGCTTCAAAATTTCGTGGCCCATACCCTTCTGAGCCATGCCCGCGAAGGCTGTGCTGGTCAGCACAAAGTCAGTTTGGTTATCGTGATTCAGATCAGTCAAAACCACTCTGGTTCCTGATTTGCTGCAAACTTTTGGGTTCTTGCATCTTATCTGTAGAAACACAATTTTGATGAGCGTAATACATTGGCAGGACAGAAGTAAAGTTGGAAAACTGGAAAACTAGAAAACGAAAATGGATACGCACCCGAAAGCAGGCACCACATCCAGCACCATTTTTGAAGAGAGCAGGCACGACAGCTGCAATGTTTCCAGCACCCAGGCCCAGAGCTAATGAGCCATATCCACATGCCCCAGCTGCATCATATTCACAAGACAGAAAAATCATCAAATATTTGATTAAGTTGTTTTGTGGGCGATGATTAAATTCGAAAAGAGAATGTTTTTCTTACATGTAAGGGTAGAATCTGAAGAGAAAAAGGAAGCCTTGGTTTGGTGGACGCAGCGATCGCAAGCAGTGGCAGATGAAACAAGGATGAAAAGGAAGCAAATGAGGAGGGCCATATTGTTGTAGTATAGATAGAAAATGCAATGGGGAAAGCAAGAGGAGAAGGTGACGTATTTGTAGGGAGAGAAATAAATATGGAGGCCAGATCAGCATTTCCAAAATGGATAGGATGGATGTTTGATACTCAAAAGACACGCATTTTGATTTGGGAACGCGGAAAGACTGGGAAACTTACAGTGCTCAGCCCACTTGCCGACTATGCATATTCCTCCAAACAGCTGTGGTAACATAGGACTTAACTATGCTGTGCGAGAGAGAGAGCATTTATGCCTTCTTCTTTACTACCCTTTGTTTTTTTCATTATATTTTTCTTTTTATAGTAATTATAGTAGGAAAAAAAAAGGTTCTTTAATCCTAAGAGTCAAATGCCAATGATATAACAGGGCTGTTAGCAAATGCTCATTTAAAAATTTAAAAATTATTAGCAAGTTCAATTGAGTTAAAAGATAATATCAATAGTATACTGGGTTACCAACTCAATTAAATTGAAAGACAACAACTCATCTAATACCTGAACGCCACAGGATCTTCCTAAGGAGTGTTATCCACCAAATGAAATGAGGAGATTCAAACCAATAACTAGAAAAAGATATAATAATCTTATCCGGAGTCTAATTACCAATAAAACCAATCCACACCAACTTCATTATATTTATCTAAGAATTCAGTCCTCTTTTTTTTTATTTACTGAGTTTATTTCATATAAAAAAAATTGAATTTCATTACATATAAAATTTTAAGATGATATTTGGCTACAGCCCTCGGCCCCTCGCCAGTAGCCAGGGCTTCAGGGCTGCAGCCCACGTTACTAAAATGCCACTTGATCTTTCAAATGGCTATCAAGTGTATTTTTTTTCCTCTGGAATTTTTTTTGAATTTTTTTAACCAAGGAGGTTCCTTCCGTTTTACCATTTGTTAAAGTATTTTTACTTTTTTTTTTATTACAAAACATAATATTAAAAATTTTATATAGATGTATATTTATTGTAATTTTTTTAATATTTTTCAACTGTTTTAATTTTATATAAATTATTTTTTTAATTTTGTGATTTAAATTATATTGATGGAGTTATAACTTTCTATATTTTTTTTAGAGAAATTGTAAATAAAAGTTTCCTTAAATTTTGATGCGGTAAGATTTTGCTCTCACTACCTTTAGAAATTTAAATTTAGAGTTTTAAACTATACAAAAACTTTGAATTATTTAATTAATCATTTTATATAATTATATGATATTTGATAAAATTTTCAAACAAGGATTATAATATCATTGTTACATGTAGAACTAAAAAGAAGAGTATTTCAAAAGAACTAAGTTTCACATTCTCAAACTAAGAGAATCATGAGTGTATATAATAAGATAGGTTATTGGACTAATAAAAGAGTAAAGGAAAGAAGTAGAATCACGTGTACCAAAAAATGGGCTAAGTTGAGCATAACTTAGTTGAAATTTTTCGATTCCCCTTGAGCACAAGATAATACATGGTTAAAGATTGTTTTTGCACAAATTTTTAAAAACATAAAAAATTCTATCTTGGAGAATGTCTATGTAGCCGGAATAATTCTCAAGGACAATGTTTAGTGATGTGGCTCAGATTTCAAAAACTAATAAATGTTTATTTTAATAATATAATATTATAATTATATATTAATTATTTATAAAGAGAATTAGATAAAAATTTAATTAATATATAAGTAACAGTTCTAAAAAAAGTGATATCTTTATTAATTTTACCCAACATTTAAATTTCAATAGGTAATTAATGTTAAATTTGAATATTACATTCACTAGATATTATTTTTTAATATAATTATTATTAATTAATATTTAATAATATAATCTATAATAATAATAGATTTTTTTAAATGATAATATATTTTTTATTTATCACATTACAGCATGAAATAAATTCTTAAAATAGTAATTTTATATTACAGATGAATATTTATTTTAAAAATATAATATTATAATTATATATTAATTATTTATAAATAATATTAAATGAAATAAAATAAAATAAAATCTAAAAATAATAATTTTATATTATGAAATAATATTTATTTTAATAATTTAATATTATAATTGTATATTAATTATTTATAAAATGGATTTGATAAAAAAAATTGATTAATATATAACCAATAAGAAAAACAATTCATCTCTATAATTCTAAGATATTTGAAAGAGAAGGCATCTAATAAAATAAAAATTAAAAAAAATTAAGGGAGAAAAAGAGTTAGCTCTACATTCGGGTAGATAATTAATTTTGAATTTATTTTAATAAAAATTAATTTTAAATTTAAATATTACATTAATTAAATATAATTTTTTAAAATAATTATTATCATTAATATTAATATTTAATAACATAATTTATAATAAGAATAAATTTTTTGTGATAATAATATATTTTTTATTTGCCATGTTGTAGCATAAAACAAAAACAAACTTTTGATAATAATAATTTTATATTATAGACAACTCATTAAAATTCACAAATTACAACATATATATTGATTAAAATTCAATGTTTTAATATCAAATGTTTTATATTTTTTAATTCATATAAAAGAGAGGAATAACTTTTTTCTTAAAATACTAATGACCAATTCACTTTAGTATTTTCTTAATATTTTCTAAAAGCTGCCTTATAATAAAATTTCATTAGAATATAATTAAAAATATAAAATAGTAAATAAATAAAAATTGTGTAGCAATTAATTAATCTTTAGAAGAAAAATTGATCTACCCCTTAGTCAAAATTTAAGAAAAATATATTAAAGATATAGAGAAATAAAAAAGGTAAAAGAAGTAATATAATTATGTAGGAACATAATGAAAAAAGAAATAATTAATTATATTATTGAATGAAAAAATAAAATTTACAATTACCATAATGAGAATCTACTGAAGGTAAACTATTGAAATATTTAGTGCAAATATTTTTGATAGATAGATACAAATAGAATTGGTCATTTATTTATAAAAGTAAAGAGAACCAAATGGTGATTTTATTAAATAAAAATAAAGAGAAAGTATATTATAAATAAAAATTTTGCAAATTTTAAATTAAATGTAAGATGAGATAAAGATAAGGCAAAAAATAATTTAATCAAATCAAATAAAGATAAAAAATAGAAAATTTTTAAATCAAATTAGATAAAGATAAAGATAAAGATAAAATTGCTTTCAAATTCGAAAATAGAAAAAGTTGCATTTGTTAATCTTTATATTTTCATATAAATCTAAGATAATAAAAAATTACCTATTCATATATATATATATATATTGTCAACTAAAAATTTATAAATTTTATAATTGATAATTCATATGTTCACATCACAATTTCCCTCATTCCATAATTTCCTTTAAAATTATACTTTTTTATTAAATAATATAAAATAATTAAAAATTTTACTTAATGAAATAAATTATATAAATTATATAAAAAATATATGCTTTTATTGTTTTAGATATTAAGAACCCATTAAGTTAATGAGAATTTATTTATTTATAATTTTTTTCTCAAAAAGAAGAAATACAATGAAATAAAGTATTTATAACTAAAAAAAAGGATAATTAAACTACAATAGTAATAATATAAAAAAATAAGTAAAAGAAGTTATAGAAAGAAATTCATATGATAGGAATTTTGATTTAAACAACTGCAAAAAAGTTAAAAATAGTAAGAAAGAATACCTATTAATATTGATGATAAACTTTGAAGTGATTGAAGGTGGAAAGAGAAAAGAAATAAAACTTAAATATAATTTGATAACTTTTTTATGAGAATAAGATAATTTTTATAAGAATAAAACAATTAGATAGTTATAAATTTTTAGATATTAAAAATAAAAATGAAAATTCTCTCATTTCTATAAAATGATGGCTTTTAAATAATTGAAAATAGAGAGAAAAATAAAATTTTATTAAAAATTAATTTAATATTAAAAGGATAAATAAATGAAGCAATCAGTAACTTTACATTTATTACTTATTATTGATGACTAATAAATATAAGAAAATTATTTTTTTTTCATAATTTATCTTTTAGTTGTAAAAGAAATGATAAATTGACTTTTTGATTAAAAAATTGATAAATTAACATGTGAAAAATTATAAAAATAACACTTGTCATAATAGAAGTAGTGAATGTCACAACTAATATATAATATAAAAATATCAATTAATTATATAAAATAATTAATTGAGTGATTTGTGAATTGGAAGATTTTCTATGGTTTAAAGCTTCAAGTTTAAATTTCTAAATTTAGAAAATGCAAAATTTAATTGCTTCAAAATTGAGAGGGAAAATTTTTATCATTTTCTCCTAAAAAATATATTAAATCACACAAATTTTTAAAATTTTCTAAAGTTTTTTAGAAAATATCGTAAACAAATAAGATTTATTAAAAAAATTACAATAAATAAACATCTATATAATTTTTTTAATATGCATAAAGCATAATCAAAATATTCTTGTTTTATAATTTAAAAAATAAAATAATATTTAGAAAATATAACAACAAAAGATGTTGCAATCCCCTGGTGGAAATTTTGCAAAATACTCACATGATAACCATTTAAAACACCACGTCTGATTAACAAGGGCTGCTGCCAAACATCGTTTGAAATTTTACTGTCAATCTGTTTGATATGATAGAAAAATTATCAAAGGAAAAATGAAAAATCAAATTCTTGCAGATCATATGATAAGGAAGAGAAGGGGGTAGGAACTATGGAGTTTCTGTCGGACTTGCCATCAGTTCTAATGGTTATGAGTGCGAACTCATGCAACTTTCTGCTTTTTGAGGTTTTACAAAGACAGAGAAACACATTTGTCAATCCTAATCCTAGTTAACTTAATGATAGCAGTTAACATGACAAAAAGAGCATCAACAGCTGTAGCATTTCATGTTTCACTTTCAGGGCTTTTCTGGAGGGATATGAACATGAAACCAGCGTATATCCAACCACATCCAACCACTTTTCCTATTTTTCCATTTTAGTAAATTACATAAAACTCCTCCTGGTTTTGTTTCATCTTGTTTTACTTTCCCTCTATTAATTTTTGCTCGTCGTTTTAGATAGTTTTTATTCTTTCTTGTAAATTATTTTAAGAAATTAAAAATGTATTAAATTTATTCTAATTCTATCCATATTATCTCATTTTAATTACTTTTTAATTTTTTAATCAGTTGTTTTAGAAAGATTTCTTTTTTCTATTTGTGTATTTTTAGAAAATTAAGAATGTGTTTGTTTTATTTTTTAAATTATACTTTTATTAATTATTATTCTAATAAGTATCAAACAATTTTATATATAATTGTGTTTTGCGAATGAATAAATTAGTAAAATATAACTCATTTTTTTCCAAAATTTAGACTATTTATTATCCTGGACAACTACGCAAACTAAATTAGGTTTTAATAAATAAAAATATATAGAATGTTTTAAATAAGTAAAATTATTTAATAATATTTTAAATTTGGAAAATGCCAACAACAGTTCCGGATTGTTGTGAAGCATTAAATACATATCATCAATTAATAAAATTAAATATTTTATTTCTATTTTAATAAAATAGTTAATATATTATTTTATAAAAAATAAAATATTCAATATAATTAGTTAGAGATGTGTATTTGAAGCTTAATAATAGCCCTAGGGCTATTGTTAGCATTTAACTTTAAATTTTTATACATTTATCTAAAAAGACTAAATAAAATACCATGGAGAAATTGTATTATGTCATCTAATATACCTCATCCACTTCTTATTATTTGTTACAGCTAATTGATTTTATAAATATTAAAAATAATTTAATTTATTTATTTTTTATAATTTTTTTATAAATATTCTTTACTCACAAAATTTAAGATAATTAAAAATATAAAAATATTATGTGATAAATACAAGTAGATTGAGAGTGTAGAATAATAAAATAGTTATTAATAAAAAATGATAAAATTAACATATATATTTAATATTTTATTAAAACTTTGAAATAATAAATAAAAATAAAAAAATTTTAAAAAATAAAAATCGAAATGAATATTTTTTTTTTGTCTAGTCATTCGGTATTCAACAAGTTTCATTAAATCATTGACTAATCCAAATTTAAACCGCATCAAATTTAATATTAAGAGAGTTCTCCCAACACAATCTGCTCCGTACACAGACTGGATAGAACAAGCGGATATGTGACAGTGCATTCGACCTTTCTCATTAAGGATGGTTGCGGGTATGCGTTTGGTTAGTGGAGATAGAAAGGAAAGGAGCTTTGAGTGATAGGCGAGAAAGTCAAGGTGAAGATTGCCTGTTAAAGAGTAAGTGGCAAGATAACAACAATGTCTCGCAACTAATGTCCCACTTGCAAAGTGAGAACATGGGCCTACCCAGATGCTTGCCCTTGCCTACCAAATGAGATCTTGTTAATCTTGCCTAAATCACTAAAAAAAAAATAAGAAAAAAAAATAGATATTGAGATTTGATTCTTTTTTTCCTTACTCATGACATTATAACCTTTTTCTTGGTCATCTACACTAATACACTTATGCATATTTGTATCAAATAGTCATGACCATCTTTTTTCTCTCAAATGGGATGATCTGTCTCAGTTAGGAGAGTAAATAAAACTAAAACATATCACGTGGGAGAAAAGCTACTCTTGTCGATATCTTTAGAAAATTTATTTTCAATTTGAACCTAAAATTTTGTAGTAAAAAATTATAAATTTATAGATACAATGACCTAAATTCAAAAGTTCTTAACTATTCGATGACATGATTATTTTTAAAATAATTGATTAGCATTTATATTTGATTTCCATTAATAATTGTTCATTTATTTTATATTATTTTCCACCAAAATTCAAACATGTAATTAGCCATTGTATTTATTTCATAATATTTTCTTTTCCTAACCCAGACTTATAAACAGGCATTGTGTCGCAGCACTTTCCTATATTAGATCTCACATGATTAAGACAAAATCTTGGCCCACCAGCCTTTAGATTAACCAAGCGTCAGGCATTGGTTACCATCGGAACAGGAACTGGATCTCGACCAAAGACACAAAATTTAGTTTCAACGGATAGCACCCAATCACTAGTCCATGTCAGCAACCCAGCTGTCATGCATGTATTAATATATAGCCTGACCAACAGTCCACATCAGCACCACAATTATCATATCATTCGATATATGTCATCAGGTCAGCCAATCAAAACGTGTCACTTTAATCAGCAATCCACCTTAGTGCCATCGCAATGAAGAACACGAAGAAAAATTAACTTTGAAGATCATAATTTATCTAAAGTATAGGAATTTGAAAAATGTTGATTTTATTAAATTTAATTTATTTTGTTCAAACCCTATCCTATATGTTAATAAAGTTATAGTGCTACTCAAGGTTTCAACACTAGGTAAAATGACGGAGGTTCATATTTGGAGAAATAAATAAAAATATAAGGCAAATAAAAAATAAAAGGAGTGGGAATTTTTCTCTAACCTAAGTATAGTATAATTGCTTCCAGAATTTTTTAGAATATGCCAATTTAACTCATAAGAATAATTATAACTCCTAAGCATTTATTTTTTACTCCTAAGAATAATTGCTTAATTAACATTTATTTTACATTATTTATTGATTTATTTTGTATTATTTTCTTTTCCCTACGCAAGCCTGATATCTATTTATGAATTGACATTGTATCTATCATGTTTCACACAACTTAAAAGAAGAAAATTTCTATTCCAAAGTTATTATCTCTGTCATCTTATATATATATACATATATTAAACAAATTACTAAGCCTATTATTAAAAAAAAAAATCTTATTTATCATAATTGATAAATTTTTTGTAATGGTTAACCGAAGAACAAAGATGGATCGATGCAGGCATCATCTGTTTATCTGGTATTTGGTTTATAAATGACTGCAGTCCAAATCCGGTAACATTACGAACATTGAAAAAATAGAAGTAGCTGGCTACATGGAAATGAGGAAAATATCATCATTGCAGTACAATGTGTCGCTTTAGGCCAAAGGAAACTCAAAGAGCAACCGAGCAAGCTGGGGAGGCATCGTCAATTCAAGACCCTGGTTGTATCCAGCTGTCTTTTAACAAGCTGTATGCATATGGCCCATTGGCAGAGAACGTACCCTACATATAACCGGAAGGGAAAAGAACAAACGACAAACATGACTTCTTCCTTTTTTTTTTTTTGAATTTTTTATATATAAATCGAACGAACAGAAGTATAATAGTAGGAAAAAAATAAAATTTGTTTGATAATTTATTTTTGAAAATTATTTTTTAAATATATAAATTAAAAATAAAAAATAATTTTTTTATTTTGAATATTAATTTTATAATTAAATGAATGTTTTCTTATTTACAACAATAAACACCATCTATTGTTTCTTTTCTTTCAATTCAAAAATAATTTTTAAGAACAGCTTTTAAAAATATAAAAATAAAAAAATCCAAACATACCCATAATTTTTTTAAAAAGTTATCACATACAAAATTCTTTATATTTAACCTCAAACATTTAAATTTATTTTTCATTATTTTTTAATAACCGAAATTATTTATTTTTTTAGAAATATTTTTGTTAGAAAATCTCATATGTTATTATATAAATAATGAAATAATATATTATTTTCATACTTTATTACTAAAAAAATAATACTTAAAAATTATGATAACATAAAAAATAACTTTTTTAAGAAAAAGAAATTATTTTTCATTAAATTTTTATATTCTAATATAAAATATATAAAATATTTTTTTATTATTTTAATAATTTATAATTATATTCTAAAAGAAGATATTTTTTACCAAAGTAAATAACGTTATATTTTTATAAAAGATATTTTTTACTCAAACAAATGGAAGTAACGCGGAGGCTTTCTTTTAAGTTGTTGGAGGGTCACAGCACACAGCATAACTACAGAAAATGGCAATCATCTGTATACGGCTGCTCTGTACCTGATTTCACTTTGCGCTTCTGTGTCCCATGTATCGGCGTGGCAGTCATTTGTCATAGTAAATGGCGTGTGAAAGATATTAAACCAAAGAACTAATTGTTTCCATGGTTATGGGTGTTTTCAAACCAGTTCATACGTTGGAGATTAATTATCTAAAAAAAACAATCGCAAGCATCTTATTTTTATCCCAATTATATCATTATATAATATATTTTTAATTTAATATGAAGCTTTCCTGTGAGAATTTTTATGTTCTAATACAAATTTCTTTCTGATTTCTTTTTATAAATCATATTTTCTCCCAGAAAGATCCTCAATCAAATTGATGTTGATACACCGGAATCCTACTTTTTGCGGTTCATAATTCAGAGCTAGCTTCATGCACACTTAAAACTATTATTTGCGACCATATTATATAATATCATAGCTCCTATCATTAGCACGTGTTCCAATTGATTGGTCAAGTATTCGCTCAGCTATGCGTTGCTTGAGATAGGGACCAAGACAGCAGAGTTTGAGTTGAGAAACAAATTTTCATGAATAAATTGGGTGGACTAGAACCGAAGTGATCAACCCAAGAAAAACGAACCTATTTTTGCTTTTTACCATTTCCTGGAACATTACCACTTCGGAGTCTAGAACCGATCTCGATTCTGTTTCACCTTCTCAACTATTAGCTAAGCTATGCTTGCTTGATAGTACTACGCTTTTTACGGGGATGTTATGTCCCTTTTTCACTTCCATTTGTATTTGAGTTTCAGTATTGTTTTGTCGTTGCTTTGTCAAAATGAATATGGTTCTCCAACTAGAAAATTTTAAAAAAAATTATAATACACCACTGATACAATAATGTATTAATATATCATTAAATTTTATTGTATATTGAACTTATTTTTTAAAAAAGTTAAATTTCATACATTATATAATAAATCAACAATCAAATTTAATAATACATCAATATATTATCACCTCAATATAACCATCTCCAAAAAGTTATCTTGACGTTAATAATATGTCCTCAATGTTATGGTGAATTTCAATGACAACTCAATATTAATAGAAGAATGAAGTTCTCTTGGAAACTGTTTCACCAGCCTTCCGCTAAATAACCGACCAATTGCTCACTCCCTCATCAGTAATCACCATCAGACTACTTCAGTACCGTGGGGTCCCAATTTCACAGGCTTCTTCATCACCATAATTGAGGCATACAGCCCGGAAAGCAAGAAATGTTATGACTGTAACTGTCCTTTATTTGGAAAAACTGACTTTTATGCAGTACTACAAATGTCTCGCACCTAATTTTAAATGCACCGAAATTACAATTTGACATCAGCGTGTAAACCAAATCATATGGACAATCAATACTGTACATGTTCTACTATATTTTGAAACATTTATGCATAAAAAAGGGTAAGGAAAGGTCTGTCTTTAAGCTTTTCATGCCTGTGAGTTGTTGTGTGGTATCTTACAAGAAACAATCATTACTTGTCATCACTTAGGTCTAACAAAAATTGCCAAAGTGTATCTGATCTCAGTTCCCCTTTTCAGATAGGATGGCAACAAGCTCTGATTTGGCCTTCTCAAGGGCACTCGCCATATTCTCAGGCTTCCTCCCGCCTGCTTGAGCAAAATTGGGCCTTCCACCCCCTCCACCACCACATAATTTCGCTATTTGTCCTATAAACTTACCTGCCTGAAGTCCCTGATCAACAACCCCTGGAGTGAAAGCGGCCACAAGACTTACCTTCCCTTGACCTGGACATGAACCTAGTACAACAGCGGTTGGATCTGGTAGTGTTTCAATTAAATATTCTGCAGCGCTTTTTAGTGAATCAGCATCAACATCATCCAAGCACTCAACTAGTACCCTGAAATAAAATTTTTAAAGATCAAGAAATAAAACTTGTGCAAGTTCACGCCACCGTTTCTTTTTCTCCTTCAGAGGGTCATGCCATGAATCTTTAATGGAATTAGCTCATAGAAAAAGATGTTTCATGTTCAGAGTCCACGCCAATGATTAAAAAAACCCTCTTGCCCCTAACTTAAGGCAATGCACCTAAAAAATGGTGGAATATTACCTGTACTGTTTTAAATTTCCCACTATCAATGCTTTCGTTGCAATAACTGATGCTTTGAAGACTGCGGCTTTTGCACGCAAGGCAGAAATTTCATTTCTTGTTACTCTTAACTCCTCTAAGAGGTTTTCCACTCTTGTGCTCACTTCTTCAGGTTTCACCTTCATAAGGAAATATTGATTATTACAGGAATTCTACAGGCAAAATCAATGGTAGAAGGCATAGAGTGCATTTTATTATACAAGTTCTTGAAGGAAAGGAATAGAGACAGATGCTCGTTAATGTCAAGAATGCCACAGGTATTTTTATTTTATACTTATATCCACGTATTTTACTATATTTGACTTGTTTACAAGTTTGCTCATGTTTACCAATTGTGACTCCATATGCAGGAAGGATTTCTATATTATTGGGGGCTTAATCCAGTAGACACTAGAAGAAATTCCTCAGTAAGGGAAGGAATGCTATGATAGACCCGGCATATTGAATAGGCTTTTAAGTTTTTGCCCTCTTAAAAACAGCATAAGAATATTGAGAAATTGAAAAGAGAAAAAAAGCTGAATACCAAGTGCAAGTCTTGTGTCAATCATAAGTAAGAAAAGAAAAACAGGAAGACAAATATGGTAAAGCCCAAGATCAAAACACAGGCAGGATTGCTAAAGCCCAAGATGGGTGCCTCCGCAAAGCTTAGAACAAAAGACTCAAAACACAGGCAGGATTGCTAAAGCCCAAGATCCATACTTTGAGGGTGGAACAAAGGTGCTTGATATAAAAATCCCTGGCATTGACATATTCAATGAAAGCTTCACCAGCAACAGCTTCTATACGCCTGATTCCAGATGCAATACCCTGCTCTGATATTATCTTAAAACCACGTATTTCAGAAGTATTACCAACATGGGTGCCTCCGCAAAGCTCCATGGATACACCAGGAACCTCTACAACTCGTACCTGCAATGGAACAACTTCATTTGAAATCACAAAGGCACTTCATGAAGAAGAAATCATGTCAGCTAGATTAATACTGCATAACTAGTTCCTAGAAAACAAAAAATATTCAATACAGTCTAAATATTCTTTTGCAATTGATAAAATGTATTATTACGTACCCAGTAGATCACAACCAATGACCATAACTTGGTGGGGGACCAATAGAATTAAACTTAGTTTAAAATGTTTCTTTGTTTTTGCAACAGGACACTATTTAGGATATAACATTTTCTCAATGACACTTCATTAAACGTGTAACCAAGATGCTTATAATATGACTCTAAGACAGACAAGCTAATTAAAAGGCTACAACATGATGGTAACTCTAACCTCATCCCCATATTTTTCCCCAAACATTGCAATAGCTCCATCTCTTTTTGCACTGTCAAGAGGCATCACTTTAGTTTGAAGAAGCGTTGCATCCTCAATCCATCCATTGATTAACCCTTCAATTTCGGCAAGCTCATTGTCAAGAAGTGGTCTATGGAAGTTGAAGTCAAACCTGAGACGATCAAAAGCCACCAAAGAACCAGCTTGTGAAGTCTCCTGACCAATAACCTTTTTAAGTGCAGCTTGTAGTAAATGAGTAGCAGTATGATGAACCTACAAAGCACCAGTGAAATTGCAGGTAATCTTTAAGTCTTACAGACAGCAGTAGCAATTAGCACTTGGGAAGCATGAATTATTAAAAATCCGTGTGTCTCACTATTAGAAAGCTGGAACAAAAGCATAAGTAAATGAAATAACTTGTCTTCATTGCATAATATAACAAGTATTGATTCAACAATTTGGTGGATGACAATTCAAGCCTATAGTTCATGTACCTTAGCTCGCTGCCTCAGTTTTACATCAACTGCTGCTTCTACTTCCTTGCCAACCTCTACAACACCCTCTCGAACTGTGCCTCTATGAACAAATAAGTTACCGAAAGATTTCTGAACATCTGTTATCTCCACAATAGCTTTTGGTTGATTTTCACCCTCTGAAATATATAGAAAACCATTATCTCCTATTTGTCCACCTGATTCAGCATAAAACGGAGTCCTGTCCAAAAAAATTTCCACATTACTCCCTTCATTAGCCTGTACTGTTGGATCACCATTCACCATAAGACTTTCTACTACTGCTCTAGCATAAAGGTTATCATATCCAATAAATTCAGTGTCAGGAAGATTTTGTGCAATATCTGCCCCTTTTCCAACTTCAAGCTTGACAGTATTGTGTGCAGCCTGAGATTGACGCCGTTGCTTCTCCATCTCAATATCAAAACCATTTATATCAATACTCACACCACGTTCTTCAGCCACTTCTTTTGTTATTTCCACTGGAAATCCATAAGTATCATACAAGAGGAATACATCTGCTCCAGACAAGTAAGGTACAGTCCCATTCTTTCCAGCACTTGATAAAGCATCAGAAAGCTTCTCCTCCAGTAACTTTTCTCCTCTCTCCAGTGTCTGCACAAATCGCAGCTCTTCTCTCTTCAATTCCTGAAGGATATGGGATGCTCTGTGCTTCAAATCGGCATCTATATGGGTGCTTAATTCCACTACTTTCTCAGCAATGGCAGGCAAAAATGCTCCTCCAGGGTTTCCCCTACCATCACCCTTTATACCTAGCAACCTGCCAGTACGAACAGCCCTTCTAATAAGCCTCCGAACAACATAACCTCTCCCAATATTCGATGGGACAACCCCATCAGAGATGAGGTACACAATTGCACGCATGTGATCTCCTATAATCTAAGCAAAATTAAAATAGGAAAAAGAGTGCACACTTGCATTAGTAACAGAGAAAACTATAAGTTGAAATTGAAACAAACTCCTTGGCTTTTAGAAAAGGTTGGCCCATGATATGCTTACTTTGAGATTGATTTTTGTCTGATCATCAGCCATGGCATATGAAACATTTGCCAGTTCAGAGGCCCTCTCTATGATGGGGTAGATCAAATCAGTTTCGTAGTTGTTAGGAACCTGAAGAAAATAAAAGCATATGTTAAGGTACTTCTAAAGCTCTTGGTGTGTTACTTTCACAAAATTTCCAGTCAAATAATACCTTTTGAAGGATTTGGGCCATGCGCTCCAGGCCAAGCCCTGTATCTATGTTCTTCTGCTTCAGAGGTTCAAGAGTACCATCATCTTTTCTGTTGTATTGCATGAAAACAAGATTGTAGAACTCTATAAACCTTGTGTCATCACCAAGATCCTGATTTCACACCCCACCCCCAAGAAATGTAATAACATAATAAGACTCTGTCATGAAGTAATTTTGCACCTCTCAGACCACTTCATACTTACAGCATTTGAATATCCTTTTTCAGGATAAAAATCATAATAAAGTTCAGAGCAAGGGCCACAGGGACCAGTTACTCCACTGGTCCAGAAGTTGTCCTCCTCACCCATCCTCTTTATACGCTCAACTGGAACACCCACCTGAACAGAAACCAAGGTCATCAAATTAACATATCATTCTGATTAGGCCCAGTTATAACTAGACACTGGAATACAATTGAAAGGAAGTATCATGAAACTAAGCACATCAAGCTTGAGATAATTCCAATTGCCTAACCTCCTTAGACCATATCTTGAAAGCCTCATCATCATCTTCATAAATGCTAACCCACAATCTATCTGCTGGCAAACTAAACCTATAAGTAAATGGAGGACATTGTAAACCTTTTTAACCTCCAAAGTTGAGGATCTAAAAATGGTAAACCTTATCCATACATTCATTTTTGGTTGGACATAAGGAACAAACAATGCTTTACAATTAATCCAGAACACAATCTGGTGCACAACATGAAAATACTGCTTTCTATAGTGTGATCAAATATGAATTTCAAGACATGCAGATGTTCTTGGTAAACTTTGAAATTCCCTGCTTGCTTCTAATTTAAAAGTAAGATATGCAAAACAAAAATACTATGCATTAGCATACAAG
Source organism: Sindora glabra (assembly GCA_020226215.1). Taxonomy (NCBI): domain Eukaryota; kingdom Viridiplantae; phylum Streptophyta; class Magnoliopsida; order Fabales; family Fabaceae; genus Sindora; species Sindora glabra. Next base: position 108,453,944 of record CM035227.1, on the reverse strand, counting down.
GTAATGCAAGTAACTGCACACCAATTATCCAATAGGCCAACGTGTCCTTTTAAGCAACAAAATATACAGCATTTTCAAACTGTTTGTGTTGCTCACCCACTCCTAGTAATGGTGAATGTTCAAAAGAGCGCTGTAGGTCAGCATGCTGAAGACTTAGAGGAAGTATTCTCAGTATAAAATTTTTCAAGAATTGCAATAAAACTTTAATTCTATCACCATTTTTACAGAATGATTAAAGCATAAAAGACAAAGGATATATTCATCCACATTAGGATATGGCCATTTATGCTTACTCTACTGTTGAAAGCTCCCATGCCCATTTAATTGCATCTTTTTTAAAGTAATCACCAAAGCTGAAGTTTCCAAGCATCTCGAAAAATGTATGATGTCGAGCTGTTCGGCCAACATTCTCCACATCATTGGTACGTATGCACCTTTGTGCAGTTGTTGCACAAGGTACTTGTCTTGGAACCTGAACATTATAAATTAATACATAGACTATTAGCCCTAAGTCCTTGTAAAATTTCAATGGAGACATAAATGAAATTTACTGCACTAATGCAGAATGAAATGCTATACCTTCCCCAGGAATATAGGCTTGAATTGAAGCATGCCTGCTATTGTTAATAAAACTGTGGGGTCATCTGGCACCAGAGAAGCACTAGGAAGAATCTTGTGACCACGGGAAGCATAAAATGTAAGAAATCTATGGCGTATGGAATCCCCACTCACTGGGTTATCCATCTGTTTACTCCCAATCATTTCCTCAGTTAGGGGTTGTGATGAAGCTGAAAAGTCACGTGGTAAATACTATATTTTTTAACATGGAAGATAAAGACAGGAAACAAGCTACTGAGGTTATTTAGATGACTAATTATAGCAACCTGATGCGCTCCTTGTGCGAAACTGAAAACCACATTGTTCTTTGAGTGTTTGACTTCCACACAATAATATGCCGGAAGAGAGAAAGGATGTAGTTCCTGTTGCAAAGCCTGATTGGTTCCAAAAAAAAATTAACATCAGGGTACTACATCTGCTAAAGAAGCACACATAGGATAACAGAACTTGACATTATAAAATTTTAAAAAGAGAAAACCTAGCGAAGGAAAGCAGAGAACCCCAGAAACCACAAACACTACAGATTCATTAATTTAGTATCCACCCTTCCGAGAGCTATATGGTTTGCTGCAAACTAAGCCAATGCATAACAGCATTGAACTCTATTTTAGTAGTACAACCAGAAACTTAATTGAGCTACGGTTTCTATTATCTATAAAAAAGGGAAGCTTAATGGAGTGAACTTAGAAACTAGAAATTTATTGCTAAGTAGTATCATGAAATTTTGAAGTCCTCTGGGAACCAATCAAAAAGGATTTCCATCAATATCACAGCTTCATCAGCCCCGAACCATTTCGGCATTGAAATAATCGATGGAGAAACACCACGCAAGAAATACGTTTTAAATAAGCATTAAACACCAGACAATTAAGTGGGTTTAACACTTAGTAACCAGAACATTTCCCGAAAAGTTTATGTCCAGAGATATCATCAAGACTTTAAATCCGGAAGTAAATACATTTTAGTGAAGAAATTACCAGTTGAAAACGCAAAATTGCGATTTTGGCGGGTAAAACATGTTGATTTTGGGAATAAGGTAGAAAGATGAAGTGGGAAGAGTCCTTTCCGGAAGTGGCAACTAGGAAGATGATGCAGAATGGTGGAGGTTTCCATGGCTGCCCCTGGATTTTCCGATGAAGATGACTTTCAAATTGGCACTAAATTATATTGGCAGGAGGCTACGAGGGGGAAGAGGATAATCCTCATTGAGAGGCCTAAATTGAAGGGGAAATCCAGCTTAAGTGTGGGTAGCCAGGCTCGCCACCTCACCCCAGGCCTCATAATATACTTGCACATAGCATACTTGACTCCTCTCGTCAGCCACAATTACACCATCTTTGTTGTATTACATGTTTTTAAATTATGGATTTATGTTTATATGTATTGGACCATTTCTCGATTTATATTTTTATGTATTAAAACATTAAAAAAATATAAATATGATAAACGAGAGAAGAGATGATGCTAAATAAAACTATCTAGATTCCCAATATCACAACATAATTTATTTAATAGGAAAGGATGAAACTCACAAAGCAAATAAAAGAAAAATTAAAGATTGAATAAAAGACATTCAAATATCATTCATTATCTTTATTCAATTGATCTCCAAATCTTCCCTACTTGGATTTTCAGTCAAATGTCATTGATCACCTACTGAAAAATTGTAAGAACACCAAAAAATAGTGATAAATTTTACTTCCTCTATCAAAATCTCACTCTTTAAAAGAAATTTCTTTTTACACTTTAAACGAAAAAAAAAAAGAAGCTCAAAAAAATTTTAAAAGTAGAGAATCTCTTAATATAATCAGTTAATTAAATAATTATTTATCATAGAATCTATATTAGCCAATTTAAATTGGATATAAATATCATATAAAATTCATAATTTAAGTTGCTAATAATTTAGGCATTTAAAATATTAAAATAATAATAATAATAATTATAATATATTTATAAATTAGATGAGGTGCAAAATTAAATGAAAATTTTTCAAACGTACTTGACTTCTCTCTTCAACCACAATTTACAGCTTCTTGGTTGTATTACATGTATCTAATCGAAAGGTCACTTAGAGGTGATGCTGACTGCATCTAATGATGCTTCCAGTACTTTAAAATGAAACGAAAATGAAACACAACTTTTGCCTGGTTTATTTTAGTCCTAGCTCATTGTTTTTTCTCGTGGTTTTAAGTTTATTGCAGGTTGGTATGTGGTTAGTTTGCTGTAATGTAGGTTTGTTTCTCAAACTCTGACACTTTATATTGTGGGAAAAAAAATGAAAATGAGAATAAAAATTGATAAATAATTTCTTAATTGATAGATGTTATACCACAAGAATGTTTATTCTTTAGAGAATAATCACTTCATTCATAAAATCTCTATTATATAGTAAAAATATGAAACGAGTGACTCTATTATTCATGAAATGATATATTTTACATTCAAGATTTTATATGTTTCATATATTTCAACATTATTGTTATATTAATAAATAATAAAATAATATTTATATTTCAACTTTTTAAATATATTTTATTAATTAATTATTATTTTAATAATAAAACTTAAAACAAGATATTTTATATTATTTATAAAATTTTAATTAATATAAAATAACTATAGAAATTTTTTATTAATTATAATTATAATTTTAGAATTTAAAATATGACAATTTGTTTTCATTTATTATATCATATATTTAATAAAATATTCAAATAACATTATAAGTGAAATATAGGAGATAAGATAAATCAGTGAGAAAAAAAATATTATATAAATGATTGGGATGTTGCATTTTTTGTTATTTTTACATAAATATTTTATTATATTTTGTTATAAGGGTGCTATTATTGTTGATAACTTTTCTTTATTTCATTCTTAAAATATTTGCTATATCAAACAATGGAATGCCCCTTACATCTCAGATCATAACGGATATAATCATAAAATAATCATATAATTTTTTTCTATTTTATCCTAGAATTTTTTTCATATTATCCAGACCCTGAATGTTTTCGGCCACTTTTGGTCAGATACTGAGGCCTTGACTTGAGTATGAACAATGGACCAGAGCTAGAGTACTGGACGACCCATAAATTTTGGGCCGTAGTCCCTTAGGAGTTAGGATGGGCTCGCTGTCTTCTGGTACTCTAGTTTGCTTTGGTATCCATTAGAGTATTGATTTTGTAGATCGATAATTCAATATTTGGTTTAATCGATTTGAATTTCAAGAATATAAAACATATATACACATTGGTAATATATATAATAAAATATAAGTAATATAATACTTTTTGGGAATTTTTTTTGATGAACTTCTATAAATATATTGTGAAATTTTAAATTATAATTTTACATTGGTATTATTCTTCCAATTCTGCACTAATAATCATAATTTAATAAATTTAAATATAATTATTAATCAATTACACAATTAATATTGATAAAAAATGATTATCATAAAAAATCAATTATTGTAAAAACAATCATATATCATGCACCATCAAATATCCTTGTATACCTTTATATAAAAAATCATACATTATCAACATGAGTATGAATTTTGTGTGAAAAAGAAAAAGAACAAATTTAAAAAAAATAGAATGCTTTAACAATAGAAAATTTAAAAAATAAACTAGATTGCTTGGTATTGGCTCAATTACATAACTTATTTGATATCAATACTAATTAAGCAATTAATTAATAATTATATTTAAATTTGTTAGGAGCTTGAGTTTCATAACAAATGCATACAAAATTTTACCTAATTTTTTATTAATTTATATTAATAATTAATTAAAAAATATAAATTCAATTGCTGTGAAGTTGTAAAAGTATTATGCATTAATTATTATAAAATTATATTTTTTTCGATTAAAAACATGGAGTTGATCTATTAATTTTGACTGGTTTGTATTAATTTTTATCAACTCTCACTTATTTACACGTATTTGATCAAAAAGTCTAAATCAGATATGTATTAACTAATTCATTAGTCTAAATCTAATTTTCAAAATTATGCTACAAATTTCTTTAAATTGTAATTAGAATTTTGAACTTACTTAAATTAATACAATATTGATGATGTTATTCCCATCTTTTTATCCTCACTTTTTTACTCACATCCTTTTTCAAAGGAAGGTTTTTTTTGTGTATAAGTTACTATTGGAATGTAACATATTCATAGTGATTAGCTAATAAAAAAATAGACAAGTATTAATTAATTGCTATCAAATTACATGAAATAATATCCTAATTAGAAACCACTTCAATAATTCAAAAAAAAATGTACCCACTTCCTTAACAAAAAAAAAAATCAACTCTCATACAATTTAACAATTTATACTTATTCTTCTTTTTTTTTTTAGATTTATAGATGAATTAGAAGAATAGTTATAAAAATAGTTAAAATTAAATGATAATTTTTTGTGTTCTTTAAAGTTTGTAAGTTTCATATAACTTTCATTGTAAATAAATTATAATGATTATCTTGTTCATCGAATAAATCTACAAATTTTCTAACATCTTATTCATTTTTGTAGAATTGAAAAAAATTGATAATAATATATTGAATATGTAATCACATATTATGCTTCATTTTGAATGAAAATTTTTAGCTTTGTTCATAAGAATTTTGTAAAGAAATTATTGGAAAATGAAATAAAATTTTAAAAATATTAATTTTTTGAATTTAGGAGATATGGGAAAAAAAATAAAGAAAACAATTAATAGTACATTTGTTAAGTGAAAAAAAAAACTCTAATTATTACCTACATATTTTATAGCACCGTGTGTTTTCATTTTGCACACTAGTACCATCTAAATACACTTTATAAAAATATTAAAGGCGTGGGAATTGACCCTTTTTTCTTTTTATATACACAACAAGTGATTTCCTCCCAAAAAAAAAAGTGGATTAAATTAATAAGTTTATGGGCCCAAATTTTTTTGGCCTTGGCCTAAATTCATTTTGACAAACTAAGTTAGAGAGAATATAAGAAATAAAAAAAAAGTTCTTAAACTTTGAGATAATTAAATTTTACTCCTATATCTTTAAAAACATCAAAGTTTAAATTTTACAAAATTTTGGATTCAACACAAATTGATTATCAATTTAATTATGTCTAGTTGTTGCACCTCTTAAAAAATTAATATTTAAAAATAATTTTAGGCATGAGAATATTCATTTAACTATTATAATTATGTTTAGGGCGAGAATTTATTTGAGAGTAATAAAATTTTATGGTAAATATAATAGAGATCGAATTAATTAGAAGTTTCTGTGAAGTTAAAATTAAGTAAGTATGTATGGAAAAGGCTTAGAAACCATTTTTCTTAAATTACCCTTAAGTCACTCCAAAATCATTAAAACGCTCTTGATTCTTTATAATTCTACACAAGGTTATTCTCAATCCATTTTTCTCACTCTTTGTTCAACTCTTCCTTCCCTTAAAATTAACTTATTTTTTTTCTTAGCATTTCAATAAGAATCAAGTTATTAATTGTAAGTAATCATCAACCATTCTTCAAATAAGGTATTTCCTTTTAATACAAAGCTTTGGATTAGTGGTTTCTTAAATTCTTGCTTAAAAGAAGGAATTTAGAAATTTTAGGATATTAATTTTGATTTTCCTTGATTTGGTATTGTTTAGAGCAAGTCAAACACTTTTCCAACTTTCTTTCATCTCTTCCATATCTTTATAAGTATACAATTTACTTAAACTAAATTATTTTCTATGAATTTGCATTTGAAGGGGCTATGGTGTGTTAAATATTGGAATTTAGATGATTGACGTGTAATTGCTAGATAAAATGTAAGTTATTGGTAGATAGTAGTTTATATATGTGTAAGAGTGCTTAATTATTGAGCAATTTTAGGTTACAGGTTATGTATATAAGCTAATTGGTGAAGAATGACCATATGAACAAAGAATTCACATAATTTTTGCAAAATTAAAGCTAATACTCAAGTATATAAGTAAGTATGACATCCAAAATTGCTCCAAAATTTCCCATAATGAAGCATATACTAGAGTTCCTAAAAATGATACTCCTTTTTTTATACATAATCAAATATATATTCAAGTATAACATTCATAATTACTCTTGGATTGCATAAAAACAAGTATTTACTTGATTATAAAGGCTAGAGTTAGTCTTTGCACTCTCATAAGCAAGTATATAATTGTTTATAACATTGTGTTACTCAATTTTCTTTATTTTATGGAATCTTAAAGTATTGTAATCATTTATGGATGTGTATTTATATATTTAGCTTATGGATATTACAATAAGTGCATATGGATATGGTAATGATATAATGAGCTTATAAATGTTATGGTAATAATATAAAAATGTGATATTTTTGTATTAAGTTTGTAAGTACTATGGCAATCACATGTAGTTAAGGTATGGTAGTCACAGATGGATAACATATTTATGTTGTGAACGTGCAAATATAATGATAAGAGAATCTAATGATAAAATCCATAAATAGAACAAGTTTATGTTATGAATGTAAAAAAAGGTGATGAAATGATACGCAATATGAGTAGTACCAAATTCAAGAAACCATCTGCGAGAAGATAAAGTAAATCTTGGAAGGATAAAGATGATTTTATGAGAGGATAAAGTTAATTAAAATGCCTAAAAAGATTTAATTACTTTTTTATATTTATTTTATATGGTTAATAATTTTTACTAATGTCTATTTTATTGTGTATAAATTTAGCTTACATGAGAAGCGATCTAGGCAAAAAAGGTACTATAGATGCCTTTAACTTCTTTTGTTAATAAAATTGTTTACTTATTGAATCTTGGACTCAATTTTTTAAATTTTTTTCTAAATATCATAACAAAAGTTACTTCTCCACCAATACTACAACAATAAATGCTTTAAGACATACTTTGTGAAGGGTTTTAGTAATTTGTTTAAGAGAAATATATAAATAAAGGTACTCTTGGACCTTGTAGGACATAATTAGTTATGATGCAGTGTAAATAATAATTCTATATATTTTTTGATAATGTTTATAAAATAAGTTTTACAATATTAGCATCCATTTAATGACACCAAGTTTTAGGTTCAGATGAGGCTAGTAGAAACCAAAAGATAAATTTAATGCTAGTTACGTTTTA